>CM064523.1:33960157-34690157 GCA_032716605.1 Paralithodes platypus
TATATAGGCCTATAATTACATAATAAATAAATACTAAAAACACAAAATAATAAAAATAAATGAAATCAAAATAATATATACTGTATAATTATATACTGTATATATAAATATATATATATTATATATATATATATATATATATATATATATATATATATATATATATACATCTCCACCACCTCCATCTCCACCATCACTGCTCCACCATCTTCACCACCACCACCACCACTACTGCTGCTCCACCACCACCACTGCTGTTGCTCCACCACCACCACCACCAGCTCCACCTCCACCACCGTGGCCACAGAAATTTCGACTGTACTTACCCTGGGACGGCATGACAGTGTATGCTATATAATTCCCTAAACTAACACAATATCCATCGATAACCCAACGATATATGCATTTCGTTTGGGTTATATTAGGGTGGAAATACCACCCAGGCTGGGCAAAATGGAGGCCCCTCAGTTTAACCATTAATTGGCAGCGCGCAACTTATGTCGTGTGAAATAAATATGGACTATGTGGCGGTTCACAACTTATGTCGAGCCCCATTTTCAGCACGTAATGTTGCTGAGAGAGAGAGCTGAGCGGTGTGAGGAGCGTAGCAACTGTATGTCCGTCACCCACCACCGCGGTGGACCAACTGAACTGTATTCTAACTTCCTCCCCCTCTTCTCACTCGCTACACAGGGAATTATGTAGGGAAATTACCTAATTACAGAGTTTTTGCACTCGTGTTGCACGATCGTTGCAAGAGAACCAGTGGTCGTACAAGGATGGTTTGGGTGTCATTGGAAAGCTCTGTTTATGCCCTTTCAGGGATAGATACTTGTTTTACGCTCTGGGTCTTATTTAGGCATGAAAATGATCACGTAAACAACCCTATTTAGGGTAAAACAAGGGTGGTCAAATAGACCACCTAGCCCGCTAATTAAGGGTTAAAGGGACTGACAGACCCACCTAGGAGCTTGACTGCTGGGTGAAGACTGGGCTCTTCATCACCCGCGGGGCCCACAGAGAGACGCCACAGGGTTGCTAGATATTTCCACATGTAGATCTAACTTACCTAACTTACCAGCCAAAAAAACGGCCCAAAAGCGTCATAAACTTATTTCTGGTGAATATAATAAGTTCATATGACGTGGTAGCGTCATTTGAGTGTTTTGGCAAAACCTCCATATGACGCGTTAGCGTCATATGAGTCGGAGAGTGTTAAGCAGGATGCAGGATCTCAAAATTTGCCGATGATACAAAAATCACAAACAAAGTAAATTATTCATCAGATATACTTCAGATTCAAAATATTTTAGAAATATCAAACTGGGCCTAAAACTGGCAACATATTTAACCCTCCTGGCCCGGGCAGGCTCTCCTAATGACGGAGTTCGTATCCGGGCGATCTGGTCGAATATCAACTAAAGTAAACTAAGGCTAATCTCGCTTAATATATGACCTACATTAATCAAACATATATAGAAATGAGCGCCTTACCTTCCTGCGTAGAATGGCGTTGAGTAGAGCTCTCTAGCTCAACTGGTTCCGGAGTGATAGTGATGGAAGTGGAGGTAACTTTTGCCGCGTATTTACCTCGGCGCGTCCGAACACTCAACCGCGGCCCCGGCTACGACGCCCAGTTGCACTCGTCGCTCCACCCGCAATTATGCCAGGATGCGATTTGATAGTGTTTTATTGGTTATTCTGTCATTTATTATAGTTATTATGTTATTTTCACTCAATAAAGTTATTTATATGAACTTATTTGTGTCTCTGTCACTTATTACTTTCGTTTTATTATTATTATGATTATTAGTGTCACTTTCACTGGACTTTGATAATTGGTAGTGTCATTTCCCCTTTTATGTATTGTTAGGTAAGCTAATAATATATAGTGTCACTGTCACTTATTCATATTGTTATGAAGGCACTTATTATTACTTGTGTGTCTCTTTCACTTATACTTAGTTTTATTATTATTATACTGTCACTTTGACTGGCCTAGGCTTATTGAGTGTCATTTTCACTTATTTATTGTTAGAAATATATATTTTAGTGTCACTTTCACTTGTTCATATTGTTATTGAAGGCACTTATTATTACTTATGTGTCCTTTTCACTTATACTTAGTTATATTATTATTCTTAGCCTACATTTGAGTGTCACTTTCACTGTTGTCACTTCCACTTCAAAAGTTTGTTAGAGTGTGGAAGTCATTGAAGCAGGTGCCAGCACACAGTCCAACTTGACACTCGAGGCATTCCCAAGTGGTTTTTGTGGGTTTGCGGGGTCTGCAAGTTGTGTGGCTGCACACATGGCACCTCTTCTGACTCCTAACATTACTACCTGGTGCTTTGAAAGGAAGGGCGCTGAGCTGGTGCTTCCTGAAGAATTCAGCACACCCCGTTCTGTCAAGGTGGCCTGGTCCTTGTATTGGCCTGCCTGGTGTACCCGCATGTTTAGCCAGGAGCTCAAGTAGCACCTGCTTGTGGAACTTCCGCAGGGACTTGTACTTCTTGGCTCTTGGAGTCCTCAGACGGTAGATGTTGTAGGCATTGAGGATCGACATATCTACCGTATGCAGGATAAACTTCTTGTACCACCTGCAAGATGTTCGCAGGCAGTCGATGAAGCCCATCTGCATGTCGGACTTGTCAACGAGGCGCATGTTGATGTTATAATCCAGGACAGCAGCTGGTTTTTGGACGGGGTTCTTGGTTGTTCGGTCCACCTTCCCTGTGGCGACCATCTGGGCCTTGTGGCATGTGGTGAGGAGGTTGACCTTGCGCTGGTCATGCCAGTGGATGGAGAGGATGGGGCCACTCTTCTTGTGGAAGATGTCAGCCTTCTTCGTCTTGGTTGGGTAGCCTGGCATGCCCTTCCTTTTGCCCTTGACTGTGCCGACAGTTCCGGTCTTGCGGTCATGGAGGTACTTGGTCAGGAGAGGCGATGTGTAATAATTATCTGTGTAGAGGATGTGGTTATTATTGAAGTGCCTCTCCATCATCTTCTTCACTACAGCGCCACCAAAACCAATGAGAGGGTCAGTCACAACTTCTCCAGCCTTGCCGCTGTAGACTATAAAGTCCAGCACATACCCCGTCAAGCAGTCGCAGAGGACGAAGAGCTTGATACCGAAGCGGTGTCTCTTGGACGGGATATACTGTCGGAAGTGCAGCCTACCACGGAACAGGACCAGAGACTCGTCGAGGCACATCTTCTGGTTAGGAATCAGGTATGTGGTGAACCGATGACGTATCATGTCATACAGCTTCCTGATCTTCCATAATGAGTCGGGAAGGTGGACTGCCATGTTGTTTGTCAGGTGGAGATAGGAGAGTGTGTCGAAGTACCTGTCCCTGGACATGTATTTGCCAAATGATGGAGTCGTTATGATGTCGCCAGTGATCCAGTAGTCAGCCAGAACGTGCTTCCTTATATGAGTCATCAGCATTGTGAGTGCCAAGATCACATATAGTTCTGCCACAGTGAGAGCTCTCCATGCCACCATCTTGGCACTGGTCGTCCTCCCAAGAAAGTTGGCACAGATAGCATGGTGGTGATTTGTCTCTTTGACGAGGTATTCCATGACTTCATTGTCATAGAAGCCACAGAAAAGTTCACTGGGGGTAGCATCTGGGCCACAGGGATATGCTGGTGACACCCCAGAACCCCTCTGTACCTCGTCAAAGGCAGGACAATCTGGCTCAAAATCAGCTCCATCTGTCCACACAAACAGGTCGGATGCTGATGCTCGAGGTCGTGCTGCAGCAGGCACACGCCCTGGACGCCCTGGCACACGCCCTTGGCCAGGCAGACGCCCAGGCGGACGCCCTGCACGCCCACGCCCAGGCCCAGGCCCAGGGGCAGAGGCGTCGGCAGGCTGACCACGTCCACGACCTCGCCCTCTCCCTCGATTTGTCGGCACATCCTCTTCCTCTTCCTGTTCCTGTTCCTGTTCCTCTTCCTCCTCAGGCGACGTCAGGTCATCTGGGGCAATGTTGGGGTCGTCAGCATCCTCCTCAGGAGACAATTCTGGTGAAGAAGTGACCGGGCGTCGGCGGTGTGGGGCGCGGGAGGCTGCGGGAGCTTCAAGAATGGGAGCCGAGGCCTCGGGAGTTGGGCTCCTTTTGCGGCGAGCCGAGGGCTTTTCAGCAGGAAATAATGCTCTGCGGTGTGTTGAGGCCTGTGGCACATCACCAATACCACTTGAAGAGGCCCTTTGGTCATCCTGAACGAGAGATGAAGGCGAGGGCTGTGGGTGACCCACGCGGCGTCCCGTGTCAAGGAGTCGGGACAATGGAATGCGGGTGGTTGCTAGGCCAGGGTCGGCGTCATTATCACTATCTTCAGCTTCCCTATGCTTTTCTGCGGCTGCCCTGCGTGCTTTTTTAGCTGCACTTTTGATCAATGATTGTTTGTAGAAATATTTGCCCACTTTCAAGGGCGTACGGGCAGGCAAAGGGGAAGGTCCTGGGGTAGGGCTAGGGCTAGGCCTAGGCTGACCTAGCAAAGATGGCGAGGGGGTAGGCCTAGGTTCTAGCACACTGGGAAGCTCAATGGCACCTTCCTGAAACACTTCCACATCAGGATCATCACTACTGTCTCCCCCCTCAAATAAATCGACATTATCGTCGTCTCCAAAGCCCACGAAATCGTCTTCACTTTCACTTATAAATTGTACCTTGTCCACCAAGCTTTCGCCACTGCTCTCTTCATCACTTTCAAAAAGTTGTCGCTGTATAGCGCTATCACTCAACAAACGCTTAACTTTCTTTTGTTGAGCTCTCTTCTCGGTTGGAACAGGCGTTGAAGTTGCGAGTGGGGTAGCACTGGGGCCCGCGGTAGGTTGCAACGAATCGGACACGTCGGAAAACATTTTTTCAGTATTACTCACTATGGCGGCCACGTACGAACTGATAACACTAGTAGTTGAGGCTTGGTGGCGCTGCGGTCGCTCCTACCATGCCAAAATTGGCCGCGCAAATTTTGAAGCACGCTTTCAAGCACAAAGATTTTAAAATGACACCCGGGTTCCGGTCCTTTTGTTTTGGTGTCATTTTAAAATGACACCCGGGCTGGAAGGGTTAATATAACCGTCACTATTACCCTAATTCATATGCACACACCACACACAGTCACACTCTTACGAGCACACACATAAGACGCTCCGGAGCGCCCATAAAGAAGGACTCCACGAATCACTTGACATCCCTATTATATCCTGGAGGATCACATATATGCTTTCATTAATTTCATTGGAGGTGTTTGGTGTGGTGGTGAAATTAATAAAAAATAGATTATCGGTAGGTTCTGGGATATTTCGCAGCGAGGCCGTTCTACATGATCTGTGCCCCATGAATATTCTTTCCTCTCACTTAAACATTAGGCTACCATAGTGCGGTGGGAATATGAACATGATTAGATTAATATCCAGTATTCGAGAATGGATAATAAGTCGTAGGCGTATGCATAAACCTTTAACCGTCTTGGTGGTGTAATGGTTAAGGTGTCTAAAAATCTGTGTGTGATAACCCGGGTTCGAATCCTGGTGGATCACATATATGCTTTCATTAATTTCATTGGAAGTGTTTGGTGTGGTGGTGAAATTAATAAAAAATAGATTATCAGTAGGTTCAGGGATATTTCGTAGCGAGGCCGTTCTACATGATCTGTGCCCCATGAATATTCTTTCCTCTCACTTAAACATTAGGCTACCCTAGCTCGGTGGGAATATGAACATGATTAGATTAATATCCAGTATTCGAGAATGGATAATAAGTCGTAGGCGTGTGCATAAACCTTTAACCGTCTTGGTGGTATAATGGTCAAGGTGTTTAATAATCTGTGTGTGATAACCCGGGTTCGAATCCTGGTGGATCACATATATGCTTTCATTAATTTCATTGGAGGTGTTTGGTGTGGTAGTAGAAATTAATAAAAAATAGATATACCCACCCTCCATTCTCTCCTCCTCCCCCTTTGTTGATTTTTAATAAATATTTGGTGTATGTCATTGACCTGATGAAGCTATATGCGAAATGTTGTCAATAAAGAGCTCTTCCTCACATGGTATTTATATTAAAATGTATTTTAATATAGACAAACGGTACCATTGCCTTCATTCTCAAGAATCTCATACTTCCTATGGTTCTGCCCGGAATCCAGCCAAATATGTTCTTCAACTCACCATATTATATTCTTTCATTAAAACAAGATGCACCGAACTATCCAACTCTAGCTCTTCCCAAGCCTTCTGGCATCTAGCCAAAAACCTCTCCAACAATTTTTCTTCTTCATCTTTCCCTCCTCTTTTCCACTCTGACGACACTACTTTCAGTTCTTCTTTTGACAAAGCTGAACTCTTCTTTATCACTTTCGCTAAAAAATCCACTTTGGATGATTCCGTTGCTGTTCCTCCCTCTACACCCCTTCTCTCCTACTTATGTGTAGCATCATAATCTCTTCCAAGGATGTACTTTCCACCCTCTCAGGCCTTAATACTAAGAAGGCATGCGGACTGGATGGTGTTCCTCCTGTTGTAATAAAAAAACCGTGCTTCCATCCTGACTCCCTGCCTAGGCAAACTCTTACGTCTCTGTCTCTCCTCTAACGTATTCCCTTCTTGCTGGAAGTTCGCTCTCATTCAACCTGTCCCAAAGATGGGTGACTGCTCACCACCCTCCAACTATCGTCCAATTGCTTTCATTTCTTGCATCTCGAAGGTTTTTGAAACAATTCTTACCTCAAAATTTCTTTCTTCCAATAAACTATACTCTCAGACTGCCAGTATGGCTTCCTTAACCCCTCCAATACTAGTGACGGGGAATCGCCGTTAGTAGTTAATTAACTCCCCAGTCCCAGCGACGGCGAATCGAATCGCCGTCGGTAATGTACTCTCCTTGTAACTGCCTGTACAAGTCTGTACCTGGTACCACGACCGTTTGAGCACTGCTCTCGTTATAGCAACACTTCTCAGCTTATATAAGACCCACTGAAAGGTGAGAGAGCCAGTCTTGTCTCATCTCTTGAGGTGGAAAGGTGTTCTCTCCTGCTATTTTGGCCACATTGCTTGGGACTGGGGGGGGACTTTTATGACTGTATCTACGGTATAGTACGGGTCAAGGGCCACTCTACTGGTGATCTTCTTTCATATCTTACTAAATCTTGGTCACCCTCCATTCAGGATTTCGTTGAAACTTTTTATGTTGCGCAAGACATATCGAAGGCCTTCAATAGTGTCTAGCACAAATCCTTCATTTCCAAACTACCCTCCTTCGGTTTATATCCCTCCATCTGTGCCTTTGTTTCTAATTTCCTTTCCGGCCGTTTCATATAATAATAATAATAATAAACGGTTTATTAAAGAATGGCAGCCTCATGAGCTGAAAATACACATTTTACAATTTAGTGGATGAACATGAGATGTACAGATATGAGGATGGTAAGCTTAGTTTACAAACAAAATAAATAAATACAATAATGATGCATGTGCAGAATACAAATTATCATAAAATAACCATGAGAGTAAGTGATATACAGTACATTTACACATTTATTAACTTACTCATATACAGAACATACGTATATACACATACGTGCGCACATACATATACATACATATATAGGAACATAAGAACATGCAGTAAGTGTGCACATGTCCGTATACACAAACGCTCACGTATGCACACAGACATACATACATACAGAAACTGTTTTGGTAAGTGAGGTAAAGAGGGTGCGGGTACTACAATGGGAGGTTAATCCTCGGTAGTGCAGGTGTGTGTGTGTGTGTGTGTGTGTGTGTGTGTGTGTGTGTGTGTGTGTGTGTGTGTGAGACAGAAGGCGAAATATGGAAGAGCTGGGCGTTCTATTGTTAAGGGTGGAAATACATGGATGAAGATACGCGAACACTTAATAATAGATAATGCTTATGCATAGATTTATAATCAGAAGTTGCGCTAGTGAGCAATATGTTCTCGCTCATATGTACGTATATTTACATACATATGTGCATATGACCATATAAATATAAATACACGTACAGTACATATATATATTATATACCTTATATTCTCAACCGGGCTCGAACCATTGACAGCACGTACACACAGACATACATATACATAAATATATGCACATTACATGCATATATGCTCTTCTCTTATCCTACCTGATACTCTCAGCCGGGCTCGAACCACAAACAGTATACACTATACACATATATATATACATAAATAACGCATACATACATACACATATACGCACACATACATACACATATACTGCACATACATAGATACATATATACACATATACATAAACAAACTCAAGCAAATACATACATAATTATATTCTAATACACACACGCACACACACTTATGCATATATTATTAAAGGTGGGCGCGTATATATGGTGTGACAGACCGTTATTACACATTATTAATAATATTAACAATGGTTGGGATAGGACTATTTTTATATCTGTCAGTTCTTGCTCTTATTGGTTGGAGTGTGTTGAAATGACGAGCTGCACGTGTAGGTCTAGGGGCGTCTGGTGGAAGTAAGTTTCTGTGTCGTGGGTGAACAAGCAGCTTAGATGCAAACTGTTTGAGTGTGTTGTAGTGGTGGGTTGAAAGTGCAGGTATGCTAAGGGTGGTGATATCTGCGGTTGTGGACGGCCACTCTTCACATCCTCAAACTATCAACTCAGGTGTTCCTCAGGGGTCTGTTCTATCTTCAATTCTCTTCCTATCATTCATTAACGACCTTCTCAACTGCAATTCAGCCCCATGCACTCATAAGCTGACGACTCTACATTACACTATTCCACTAGCCTTCCACATCATTCACAGCAGGAACTCCAAAACTCACTTAAGGAGGCCATACAACACCCATCTTCTGATCTCTCCACTATCAATAATTGGGACAGAAAGAACCTTGTTACTTTCAATTCTTCCAAAATTCAATTTCTTCATCTGTCTACTCGTCACCCCCTTCCAGAAAACTATGACTTACTCTTCAGCAACATACAAGTTAACATGTCATCTTCTCTTAATATTCTCAGTGTCTTGTTTTTTCTGCTCTCTCTTGGAAAGATCACATTACCAATCTTGCTAAAACAGTGCTCAACCGCCTCCGGGGGTTCTTTATCCCTGCGCAGCTTCTTGCTCTGTACAGGGGCACAGTGCGTCCATGTATGGAGTATTGTTCACACGGTGGGGGATCCTCTCACACAGCACTTCTAGACAAAGTAGAAAGGAAAGCCTTCCGCCTCATTAACTTATGTCCACTCACCAATTCTCTGCAGTCTTGCTCTCTCCGCCGCAAAGTTGCATCGCTCTTACTATTCTACCGCTATTACAATATTCAGTGTTCCTCAGAGCTCGCTCAGTGTATACCCCCCCCCCTCATCTTAGAGCACATAGCACCTGCCTTGCAACACAATCAATCCCACCCTTACTCTGTGCAACTCTCCAACTCAAGAGTGACGCGCTATTCTCAATTTTCTTTCTATTCAACAGTTGAACGCTGGAACTCTCTCCCAGAATCAGTCTTTCCCTCTTCCTTTTGACTTGCATTGCTTTAAACTCAATGTGTCCAGGCATTTTGGCTCGAACATCCTTTGATTTTGGCCCTGTCATTCTTTCAACTCTGGGTGAGGCACTCGTCACAGGCAGTTCAGCCTTTTGTCTCCCTCACTCATATAAAAACAAAATAATAATACATACTTACTAAAATATAAAGACCGAGTGCTCCGCACGAGTGCAGTTTCGGTCTCATGTCCTAATGGCGGTGCTCCAGGCAGCTTTGTTCAGAGCTGCCTCACTTGTCAGTTTGTTTTGTATTCAAGATCAGACCTTACCAAGTCTGTTTTGGTCTACCCCTTGGTGCAACTCCCTCCACATTCACAGACTTGCATATTTTCACCCTACTTAGTTCATACATCCTCTTCACATGTCCAAACCATCCAAGCCTACTACTATGCATCTCATCACTGATACTCTTGATACCCATTGGCTGCGGGAGACGTTCCGGAACGCCACAGCAATTTATAGCAATTTACAGGCTTTTAAAGCCTGTGGAGACGATTGCGAGTGAGCGGGAGTGCGGCAGGCCCCCCATCCTCTCTCCAGCTAGGCGGCCGAGGCACTGAGGAGTATGAGCCATACTCTCGCTAGACATACAGCGCTGCCAAAGGCAAATGTAGCGTGACATTAGCGATAATCGCTCAGTATTAGCAACTGTCTATGGTAGCGCTGCGGGTGAAGCCCGCACGCTACAAAGCTCGTTCTGGTGTCATTTTGAAGTTATTGTCTTCTTGTTTTTGACTGAATACATTAATTCAACCCAGACATTTGCTCGACCATTCAGGAGTGCCTGAATGAGCCCTAATATAGCGGAAATATGCCCGCAGCGTAAGTGTTAACCGTCTCCTAAGCTCTTCACTATGTATCCTATCTTGCAGTTTGGTACCACTCATCCATCTCACCATTCTCATTTCCTTACATTCCATTATGTTAACATCATTTGCTAATGTAATGTCGAAAAATGTAAAAGATAACAGGTCAAATAATAACATTTAACTAAAGAACATCAAAAACTAAACGAAGCTAACAGTAACTATACAGTATATACCAGGTGTTTTATAACCTGCCCATAAATTGTCGAAAGTAATTTGAAAATAAAAATAATAGGTTGCCCAAACATCCTCTTTTGGAAAATTGTGTTCAGCTTTGGTCTCTATCTTATTGAACAGATATTGAAACACGGGAGAGAGTGCAACGGAGAATATAAAAGATTATTCCCAGATTAAACAAACAAACTATAGAAGAGTGATTAAAGGAAGTAAATCTATTTAGCTAATTAAAGCACAAATTGTCAACATCGTTAAAGACATTGATAATATCCCTTACCCACTCTAAACCACTGTTTGGACACTTGATCCTCAGTGTTTTGGAGGACAAGCAACCTAGAAGGGTCACTAGATCTGCTGTTGCTTGATTTCCTTTGTACTCCTTTGTACTCCTTTGTAGATGCCAGTAATTAGCACTTCGCAACAGATTGTATAAATTATACAAGAGATAAAGAATATATCATAGACTACAGTTGATCTTGACTTTACACGAAAATGGAACTTTGCAGTAAGGGACCCAAAATTCTTAGTACTGTTGAACGGTCCCAGTTTTCAAATGTCACTTGGAAATATATCTCGTCTAAAGTCCTCAATTGAATTCGTTTGTACTTGAATAACAGACTTTTTACTTATTTCAAGTACCCATTTTACACCCTTCACCATGCGCCCTAGTGAAAACCAGTAGGTCTTTTGGTGTTTGCTTGTTTTTGTAATCTATCTATCTATCAATCTATATATCTATCTATCTATCTATTTATCTATATCTATCTATCTATCTATCTATGTATATGTCAGTCTATCTACGCATATATCCGTTTATCTACTCAATCAGTTATCTAGTCCCCTATCCATTAATATATCCGTGTACCTATCCATGCATCTATGTTCTCATTCATCTATCAGTTATATAGTCCCCTATCCATTAATATATCCATGTACCTATCCATGCATCTATGTCCTCATTCATCAATCAGTTATCTAGTCCCCTATCCATTAATATATCCGTGTACCTATCCATGCATCTATGTCCTCATTCATCTATCAGTTATATAGTCCCCTATCCATTAATATATCTGTGTACCTATCCATGCATCTATGTCCTCATTCATCTATCTAACTATTCATTTAACTACTTAACTGCAAGTTTGTCTATCTATTTATCCATCAGTTTATCTACCCATCCATGTATCTCAAAATCTATCTCACTGTGTTATATATTGTTCTCTCCGTACGGTCTCTGGGGAAAGTTTTTGTGTGAAAGGCGAGGGACGGGAAGACGGCTTCCTGTGACACTCTGTCCCTCTTTCCTGGGTGTGGTGGGCAGGTAGGCAGGGAGTTTGTTGGTAGTTACAGTAGGTTTGTAAGTAGAAGATAGGTTGATATGTAGGTAGGGTGACAGTAGGATAGTAAGTAGGTAGACACATAGATTTGAGTAAGTGTAAACTCTTGGTAATGAATATTTCATCAACTCCTAATAATAAACTAAGACGGTGAACATTAACTAGTGAAACCCCCAACAATTAACAAACTATTTTTCACGGGTGGGGGTCGCAAAGCCCACCGACCCAACCTCTTTAGTCGCCTCTTACGACACGCAGGAGGCACGGGGGGCATATTCTAATCCCTTACCCCCAGGGGGTACCATTATTTATTATTACTCTCTCCTTAGTTTTTTTAATTTAGCCAGTTTCTAATTCAATCGTGAGTTTTGCCCGGTATTCCCAAGCCCTCGACATTCTGTAGCAATTTCTATGTGGAATCTTGACGCAGGTATTCTGAAGTCCAAGTATACTATATCAAGACATTTTTTGGGAACTAATCAAATATGAAAAAGCTATCTTAACTCTTAACTGGCGGGGCCCGCCTTAAGTCGGGCTCCAATTTGCAGCAGGCCACACGTCCGACACCCATGGCTTACCGCCGCCCACTGACTCACGCTCCTTCTGTTCTCGAGAGGCCGGCAGTGTTGCCAGTAGTGAGCGTAGCTGGAAAAAATATGCCGCTATACGCTAAACTCCCATGTTAGTGGTACCACTGCGTCAGAACGACGAGTGCTACGTAGCTCGTTCTGGTCTCATTTTGAAGCTTTTAGCGCCTAGTTTTTTGCTGAATACATTTCTTTTCATGCAGATACTTGATTGATCATTCAGGAGGGCCTGAATATGCCCAAAATAGCCCAAAAAACCCCACTAGACAAGGGTTAAAATCTAATCATGTTCGTTAGACATGATACATTTTCTCTGAATCCGTGTTGACTGATCTTGATATAAGTGTATATTATCGATGAAAGTGCAATTCCATCCCATATGGTTTATTTTTCTATTTCCTATGAAGGAAGTGAAGCTAATGGGCCTAAAGAGAGAGAGAGAGAGAGAGAGAGAGAGAGAGAGAGAGAGAGAAAGAGAGAGAGAGAGCAAAGGAGTCCATTGGAAGTCAAGCAACAACAGGTCTAGCGATCCCTCAAGGTTGCTTGTCCTCTAAATCTCTGCTGCTCAAAGTGTCCAACAGTGGTTTAGAGTGGGTAAGTCTAATGTCCCTGGCAGAGTTAGGAAGTGTTAGCTGGGGACAATTTGAGTTAATTACATATCATAAGTGATCCTTCGTGTTTCTGGGAATAAGTGATTCACATCTTAGTTATTTAATTATACGTGTAGTGATCCTTGATGTATCTGAGGAAAGAGGAGAAAAACAAATATTCACTTACAAATGCAGTCAGTCGTAAGCTTAAAGCAAGATGTTTGTCTAGGCGTGGTTTAAATGAATCAACGGTGCTGCAATCAATAACATCTTGAGGAAGCCCATTCCACAAGTTCACAACTCGATTAACCCGGGAACTGCGGGGAGACTCTTAAGAGTTCCCCCGGCGGACTGCGGGGAGACTCTTAAGAGTGAGTGAAAAACAAAATTAACTTTTGACATCGAAAAAAAAAATATATATATTTTTATTTTTTTATTTTATTTTGGCCCCTGGGCCATGCAAAATCTCAGTCCTCTACCTCCCCTCCTTCCCCACTTTCCTCCTCTCCTTCAGTTATCACCTATTTTCCCTGTTATTCCCTTATTCTGAGGTATATTTTCGTGCTAACATTAGCGAGTTGCAAGCAGGGTGTTGTCATCACTGATGGCAAGCGAGTGCAAGAGAGAGAGAGAGTATCGATCGACTGTGTCTCAGTGGCCTTGGGGGAAATTGGCGGGAAAGCAGCTTGCCTCACCCATACATTATACAACTCGCGGGCTATATCTCCGATTTTGACCATCCAAACGCTGTTTTCACTCGTTTTATTGTTGTTTCAGGTTAATACCTTTATAATCAACCCATAATAGGCGCATATGGATAAGTATTAATGCTATTAATGGCACAATGAATATTTTAGTGACGGAAACACCTCAAATACGTCAGCACAGGGGGACGTTTCCAATTACCCCCATGCGCACTTGTTAGGTTAAAGAAGAAATATTCAGACTTGTGTGATTTAAAATATTAACCAATGATTTTGCAACGATTCCCCCAGTTGTAATTTGATTGGTCAATTGTAAATTACTTATTACATTTCATGTTGTCAATACATTTGATGATTCTGAGGACTTGAATTAGGTCACCTCCTAACCTGCGCTGGGTTAAAGGAAATATTAATTTTCTAAGACGCTATTCGTATGGTTTGTTTATATAGATTAGGTATAATTATGGCAACTCTACGTTGAAGAGAGAGAGAGAAATAGAGAGAGAGAGAGTGAGACCAGATATAAGAGAAAGAAAGAAGAGAACAAGAGAGCTAAACAAGAAAACATGGTAAGTAGGCAAGGAAAAATAAGAGAGCGAAATAAAGCAAGCCCAAGAGATAGATGATTGCCAAACCACCAAATATAACAGACAATCAGATACACTCAGACCCACACTCAGCCATGCAATCAGACCCACACTCAGCCATGCAATCCCACAGGCAGACCAAAACTAAAATAAAACCAGTAAAGGATGATAGATACACAAACTTCCAACGTAGCCATGCATACCAGAGCACGTAATCTGTGTAACCTTTAGTGAGATGACAGAATTACATTAAAAAAAAAAAAAAAAAACCGTCTTGCTGTCAATAGGTAATAATAGTCCACGATTAAAAGACGGTGGTAGATGGGTAGATGAGCTGAAGTTGGAATAGTTGGATTGAGTAGCATATACGAGGATGGTTTCGTTGACAGGTAGATAAAGAAGATATATAAACGTGCGAGCACACACACACACACACACACAAACACACATGTACGCACACACACACACTAACACATATATATCAGAATAATCAAAACTAAACAGCAAAGGTATCGTTTTTTAGATTACACGTGCATGTGAAATTAATTATTCCTGAGTAGCCATTAGCAGGTTATTTCTAAGGCGTTAGATCTTTGCATCTATCAATCAGTACGAAAGTTAATTAGTAGAATTTTAATTAGTAGAGTTTTAGTAGAGTTTAGATAAATAAATTGATACACAGACATTCGATAAACAGAGAAGCAAGAAATACAGACAAATAAAACATACCCTAGTATGTAGAGAGACAAATTAAATACGAAACACAAACAAAAGAAAAATTTAACCAATAATATGTAAATTAATGAAGTGACAAATAAAGGTTCAGTTAGATAGCTAATAGTTACTTTGACTATTAGGTGTAGACACTTGGGGAGATTGTAGACACCAATCGAGCAGGGCAATACCCAAGGGAGGCCTCATATGAGTGTGATAAGGAATTGCTGGAACTCCTGTTACATTTGTTTGGCCTCCCTCAGACAGAAATAATGGAGGTAAACATACATGGCCAGAGAGATGTATATACAGGCAAACAACTGAATATGGAATTCATATAATAGATTGATCGGTAGGATTATAAACAGGACAAACATAATATTATACTGTAAAGGTACACCTACTGTATAGTAAGATATAAACAGGACAAACAAAATATTATACTGTAAAGGTACACCTACTGTATAGTAAGATATAAACATAATATTATACTGTAAAGGTACACCTACTGTATAGTAAGATATAAACATAATATTATACTGTAAAGGTACACCTACTGTATAGTAAGATATAAACATAATATTATACTGTAAAGGTACACCTACTGTATAGTAAGATATAAACATAATATTATACTGTAAAGGTACACCTACTGTATAGTAAGATATAAACATAATATTATACTGTAAAGGTACACCTACTGTATAGTAAGATATAAACATAATATTATACTGTAAAGGTACACCTACTGTATAGTAAGATATAAACATAATATTATACTGTAAAGGTACACCTACTGTATAGTAAGATATAAACATAATATTATACTGTAAAGGTACACCTACTGTATAGTAAGATATAAACATAATATTATACTGTAAAGGTACACCTACTGTATAGTAAGATATAAACATAATATTATACTGTAAAGGTACACCTACTGTATAGTAAGATATAAACATAATATTATACTGTAAAGGTACACCTACTGTATAGTAAGATATAAACATAATATTATACTGTAAAGGTACACCTACTGTATAGTAAGATATAAACATAATATTATACTGTAAAGGTACACCTACTGTATAGTAAGATATAAACATAATATTATACTGTAAAGGTACACCTACTGTATAGTAAGATATAAACATAATATTATACTGTAAAGGTACACCTACTGTATAGTAAGATATAAACATAATATTATACTGTAAAGGTACACCTACTGTATAGTAAGATATAAACATAATATTATACTGTAAAGGTACACCTACTGTATAGTAAGATATAAACATAATATTATACTGTAAAGGTACACCTACTGTATAGTAAGATATAAACATAATATTATACTGTAAAGGTACACCTACTGTATAGTAAGATATAAACATAATATTATACTGTAAAGGTACACCTACTGTATAGTAAGATATAAACATAATATTATACTGTAAAGGTACACCTACTGTATAGTAAGATATAAACATAATATTATACTGTAAAGGTACACCTACTGTATAGTAAGATATAAACATAAAGATTAATAGAAATTAGGTACATTCATAGATAGGCAGGTAAATAGATAGATATACAGATAGAAAGATAGTCAGATAAATATAAAGTAAGTAAAGTAAATAGATACATATGAAGCCAACTACCAATATAAATACAAAGAGAGGCAGAATACTAGATACGCATGCATAGCAAGAACATTATATAGATAGACATTTCAAACTTACAATATAAATATAAAACTAAATATAAATGTTAAGGCAGGCAAACAAGAAAAGCTCGTTGTCTGATTAAGGTCATATACTTATCTATTTATTTATTTATGTGTTTATTTATTTATTTATTAATTAAATTAGTTAATATTATTTTAGATTCCTCCCTAGACCTCCATCAAGATTAAACAATTATTCCCAAGACCCCCATTGAGATAACTTTGTGAATATGTCGGTAGAAAAATCGTTTAGAATCTGTTTTACTGTACAGTATGTAACCTTTACTAACAAAGTAACAACTTTATACCTTTTACCTTGGGGGACCCTACAAAGAATTGCAGCTGAAATCTTGTAAAATAAAGAAGCTAAAGTGGTTATTGTCTGACGGAAAGCAAAGGCCACATAAGAATAGAGAGAGGCCGACGGACAGACCAATAGATATCATAATTTACATATGTAGAACATTAGACATCAACATTTACATATCAAATTCATGATAAATTATCGATAGATAGATGCATAAAGATGAAATATATATTGCATACAGAAAAAAACAGGGATATTGTGAGCACGAACTCGAACAAAGAGACAAAATTAAGGTGGCTTTATTTTCAACGAGAGACAATTATATACAGTATATAAAGAAAAGCCCACGCAAATTACATAGAAATCAACCACACATTATTCTAATTCACCAGTGCATACGAGAACACCGAATATCTGCCACCAGTGTATAACCTTTACTGAAATGACATAACTAAAACAAAAAAAAATTATAATAATTATCAATCAACCTTCTACCTCCCCCCCCCCCCCCCCTTCTTCCCTTCCTCCCCTTCCCCACACGAGAAAACAAAAAGGTAAAGTTAAATATCCGTCTCTTTCTCTACCCTGCCCCCCCCCCCCCCCTTCTCGAATTCAGCGCAGATTGGGGCCCACGTCACTCAGAGGGCCGAATTAAACGCCCTCCAAGATTCCAGGAAGGTCAGTAAGGGGGGGGGGGGGGGTGAAAGGGAGGGATGGGGGAGAGGGATGATTGAGGGAAGGAAGGGGAGGGGGGAAGAAAGCAAGGGGAGGAGTGATAAAGGAAGGCGGGAACGATAGGAGAGATTGTGGGGAGGATAGGGAGAGGGAATTAGTGGGAAGGGAAGGGGGATTGATTGACGGGAGGAAAGGAGTGTGGAGGGGACGGAGGAAGAAGAAAAGGGGGGGGGGGAGAAGGGAAGGCGAAAGGAAAGGTTGGGATATAAAGAGAAATAAGGGAAAGATAGATGAAGGGAAAGAGATGATGGGAGGGGAGAAATATAGGGGAGGCGCAGAAGCTGCAGAGAGGAGAGTAAGGAATACAAAGGAGAACAAACAGCAACAGACCTATTGGTCCTTACGGGGCAGTTTTGTTACGACCGGCACTACGAAATAAACAAGGGCACTTAATAATGGACTAGATGATAGGCTATATCTGCAACAACGGCCATTTGTTATATCTATTACAACGGTACGCTAATTCCAAACCCTCGAACTATTACGCCGGTGAACAAAAACACTTAAAACCCTCCAGAGTTAATCTACTGGATAACGGGGTATCAATTAACTGGGTTTTAGTGCACTTCTACAAAGGTTTTCCGATGACGGCAAAGCCAACTCACAACAGGAGTACTTACGTTATGAAAATGCTCTAAAGTAATAACAATGCTTGAATAAACTATATAAGATTTAATAAAGGATTAAATGCTTACGTAAACTTTAACACTGATAGTCTAGTCCTACAGCAATCAGATAAGGAATCTTCTGAAAAGGTCTGATGCTCTAAGATGCTCGTTAATATAGAACAGAAATAATGCAGGGGCAGGACACCAAAGTGTGTATCTTAAATACACCAATAAGTAGGATACATATATATATATAACAAGGGAGTGCAACAACTCTGTGACAGCACTAATAATAACCACTCAAAAACAGTACTTCCTTAGCCAACGTAACAGCCAAACTGGGTTGTGCACTATGCACCAACCTAGGCTAAAATAAGGCGTGAATAATTCCTAAAACATACACAGTTAAAGTTAATAAACGCAATGCTGTCTTTCTCACTAATAAAGTCTAGCAGTGGCATAAAAGGTATCAGGAAACTAGGCCGAGCACAAGCATGCTCGTGGCCTACTGTCTCCCCTTGAACAGATTTCCCTTATGTTACGGTAAGTGACTTGGAGGCTCTCTTGGTAAGTCCAGATCTCTAGTATCTGGTCTTTCCCTGGCGCTCCACAAAGGTCAACAAAATGAGGTAGCAATCATACAGGTAAGAGTAGGCAAAAGCCCTTTACCTGTATACTGCTACACTCGCAAAGGAAAATATGCACAAGGGTTAAAGGCTAGCTAGCTTCGTCGATGTTGTACAGGCTCTGACTTGCCACATACATAACTCAGACAACGACCAAAGATACCCTCCACTGTCTAGCATTAAATAATGGGAAAGAACAGCTCAATACTTAGAAGCACCCCAACACTAGGCTACCATATGACTATGACTCTAATAATCCCTAAAACTAGTGCAAACATATATGGAGAGCTGGTACTGGTAATACGACTGGCCGACTATGGAAGTCGTATGCAGAACCAGAAGGGATAAGTAATTGAATAAAGAGAGAAGTATGAAAAGGAAGAAGTTCAGAGAGAGAGAAAGTAGTATAGGGGGTTATATGGGGGACAGATTGCAAAGGACATGTAGGACCAAGCACGCCGTGCCAAGCTATGCAGGAGCCCGCACCACCCTCCCAGGACAGCGGCCTCCAATCACAGACCACTACGTCATGAAGAGCAAGCGTCCTATGACGTAGCCAGGCACGCCGGTCAATCAAGAGCGTGGGAAAACTCCTCCGAGCGAGGGAGGCACACGCACATATTACCACCACGCTGCTCGCTCTCTCTCTCCCTACAACTTCACACAATGCATCTTATATTCTATCAATGATATAAAATGCTTCCAAGTGTCACAGACAAGAATAAAGACCACCACTGATCTGTCTGTGACAACATGAACTTTATGAAAGAAAGAACATCGTTCTACGATTATTGTAGCCCATATCACTGCCCTGGCGAGCGCTAGCGAGTTACGAGTGCATTCTGGCAAGCTGGCCAGCGTAACACCCCGCCCAAGATGTGGGACGTTTCAGCCTCAGGTGAACTCCACATCTGACCAGACAGAATGCCCGCCAACCCCGCATCACCCAGCTACTCTCCCAAGTTGTGAAAACAAGGCACGATCACAAACATAAAACACTGCATTATAAAACAAAATCTGCACAACACTTCCCCAAAATAATAGCATCATAATAATTATATCACGCTCAACGAGCAAGCTTCACCAAGCCTAGCCTACTAAGACAACAACTCAGAGTGTCTTAGATGCTTGCTGTGATATACTGCACTTATATACTATCAAAAGAAAGAGTTTTTATGTGAGGTTTTTGTATTATTTTTAATAGTGTTTTTGGCGGCATTGCACTACAGGGGCAAGCCTAATTTTTCTCCACTCTCAAACAAACACTGACTGAACGGCGAGGGTGCTCCTTAAGACATAACCTCCCGTGACAAACAATCAGCCAGAACATTTTCAGTGCCCTTAACATGCCACACATCCAACTTGTGTTCCGGCAGCAAAACAACACCTGGCACTGATAAACTGCCCAGTCCATCACAAGACTGGCACTTCTCTTCGCTCTCTCCGGCAACGGGACCTGCCAATAACCTTTCACTAGTTCTACCTTCGTGAGGAACGAGGCAGCCCCGATGCGGTCTATGGTGTTGTCAACTCTAGGTAAGGTATAGGCGTCTGTCAGGGATGCTGCACCAACACTCTTACAATCAACATACACACGGATCTTACCACTTAACTCAGGTTGCAAAGTTACTGGCAACGACCCCTCACGATATCCCTTATCCCTCAGACCCTTTTTCAACATGTAGTCCAGCTCTGCTTTCACAACAGGCTGTCAAGCAGGATTTATACGGTAGGGAGCCACTTTGAGCCTTGCACTGTCTCCAGCCTCCATGTCGGATTCTACCCCGTACATCAGGACTGGAGAATCAACAAATATACGGACGTACTGCCACAGCCTAGTAAACAACTTCTCTTGATGCTTAGGAAGAAGAGGTTGCAACTTATCTCGAAGAACAACATGCCTAGTGCCCTCCCACAACCCAGCCGAGACCGCAGCTTCTAAACTATAGTCTCCCTCCTTCTCCACCTTTGTCCCTAGAACAGCCAGGTCATGAGAGGGACAATCTGTACCATCTGTGCGGTCATTCCCATAGTTCATAATTGCTAAGGCTTCCCCGCCGATACCGTACATGCGCACCCCCGTATTCCTTGCAACTACATCTGCCTGTGCAGCATCACCGCCTTCAGCGACATGGTCAGATATAGTCGGTCTATGGTAGGGCTGTTGCATATTACTAGAGCAGCATTGGGAGGCTATGCGACGACCGGGCTCATCCACTCCACAGCCAACCTCACCAATCCGCTCAATGTCCTGATTCTGACCACCACCCTTAGCAGCCATGGGTCGACCCTGACCTGACAACCATGCCAAAGACACGTCGCCCACCTTGAACCACTGAAACAACGAGGCCAACGGTTTCCTAACACTCAAGTGACCTGCCAGCGGAACATCGTGCACCGCATGAGTTGTGAGGCCTGGGTGCTCGGCACAAACAGTGGGGTATGAACCGAGCAGGTGCTGGAGCGCTGCACACTGCTGCTCAGGCAGGTGCTCTAGCGCTTCCACAGCCACCTGACTCGTGTCCCCCGCCCACTGCTCCGCCGAGACATGACAATCCCAACTTTCCTCCACCTGTGCCCCACTGCCCCCCTCTCCTTCTCCACCTTGGCCACTGCAGACCAACACAGGGACAGTAGGCTGCTCAGGTGGTTGCCTCACAAACTCCTTTAACAGGTTCACATGACATGCTTCCCCGTCCTCGTCGAGTTCAATAGCCCCGTTACCACAACTCTCAAGACTAAGATCTTCTTGTTGTCCCTGGGAACTACTCTGTCGCGGAGTGCCATCACGCCCTACCATGTCACTAGGGGGGACAGGTTCTGGGGCCACTCCGGAGCTTAACTTTAGGTCAAGTACCGAGTCACCAAGGAGTGTCGCTGGGTCCAAACTCTCAACCAGACCACCAGCCTCGACTTTTTCCTTCCGACCCTTCCTCCGCTGGTCTGCAACTTGGGTACTAGGCTGTGACACCTGAGTGGACTGAGATCTCTCGAGCCCCTCTTGCCCCTCCCTACTCGTGTCGGCCGCCCTCTCGGCAACGACTAAGGGTGGAACCTCGGAAGTGAGCACCGCAAAGTCGTTACCGAGAAGGAGGTCGACCCCCTCAACTGGCAACTTCTCCACCACACTCACATCCAACTCCCGTGTCACACCGTCCACCTCAAGCTCCACTCTGACCAGCGGGTAAGACCACGTAGCATTGATGCCTTGAACCACCACAACCCGAGCCGCGTTAATAGGCTTGCCAGTGAAATTCTTAACAAGTGTCTGGGAAGCGCCCGTATCACGCAGCAACTCAAGCCTATGCTTCACACCAGCCCACCTCACAGTGCCGTACCCCCTATGACCACAAAAAGCATCACGGATGGGTGACGAGCCCTCCTGCTGCTTCTGCACCGGCGATGACTTCGCAACCGACTGTTTACCCCGGGCAAACGCGGAAGACCTCAAAGACACGCCGATGTTGCTCACTAGTGACACCACTGCTGTAGGCGGTGCGGTCGGACATGAGCGCGCAATATGCCCCTTCTCATGACTCTTGAAACACTCCACTTCGCTCTTGGACTTCCTCTGAGGTGAGGAAGGGCCCTGGCCTTTCTTAAACGAGAAGGGTTTCGACTTGGGTTCATAATTGGCAACAGTACTCTTAAATGGATAATTAGTTGTTGTGTCATTAATTCGGGGGGGGGGGGGGGGGGGGGGGGGTGGTACGCCCCTGGTTACCTGCCTCAGCTCTCTGTGCAGACCCGCACCCACGAATCAATGACACCCTAAGGTCAGCCAGCTCAGCCGCCTTCTGCAGAGTTTTTGGTTGCTTTTCTTTCAGGTTAAGAGTCAAGTCACTGCCAGTACATTTTAAAAATTGTTCCAGCAACACTAGTTGTTTTACTGAATCAAAAGTAGTTGCCTTCTCCGACCTTAACCAATTTTCAAATGCATCTGACAGCTCTCTAGCGTGTTCCTGGAAAGTACTCTACTTTCTTTTTGGAACCGCCCTAAACTTCAGCCTATAGGTCTCTGGCTGTAGATCATACGCCCTCAGGACAGCCTATTTCAACAACTCGTAATTCACAGAGGAATCTAGGGGCAAAGCATGGTACGCCTTGAGTGCTTTCCCCGTCAATCGTGAAGAAACAAGGGCTGCCCACTTCTCCTCGGGCCATTGGTGCTCCTGGCACTTTTTCTCGAACCGGAGAAAACATTCTGTAACTCCTAACTCATCAAACACTGGAACCAACTTAAGTAGATGCGACAGGGACTGGTCATGGGCTCGACCCCCCTGGACGACCCAGTTCCTCGTCACCTCTACACAAGTTTTCTCTAGATCAACATCGGCACAATACCTTTCAGACTCAAACTTGCGCTCAGACTCTCGCTCATGCTGCTCGAGCTTGCGCTGCTAAAGCTCAAGCTCAGCCTGTCGCTCCTGCTGCTTAAGTTTTAGCGAGCTAGAGCTGAAACAACATCTGGGCAGACAAACCCTGAGGAGGGGTTGCTACTATTGGGGACCAACCCCGTGAATCACCTAGAGGCATACCCAAACGCCAGCGGGCATCGGCCTGCGGGAACGTACCCGGCTCCGGAGCCCGAGGGGGCGCCATGGTAGGAGTCGAGTGGAATGGGGGCTGGGCCGAAGGTGCCCCAGCTCCCGCTCCACCCGAACCCCCATGCACCCCACCCAGCACACAGGCAACCAGCTCACTTCTCTACAAACCGCTAGTACCGGGAAACCCTAAGACCGTGCTACACACTGCAGTCCGTACCGGTCTAGCCCCGACACACGATCTGCTGACACAGGCTCCTCCAAAAATATCCGAGCATCCTCCTCATTGTTCACCACCCGAACGCCGCTTAACAACTCCACCTTCTCCACCTCCTCGCCTGCCTCTCGCACTGTGCCCTTACTATACTCAGACCCGTCCAGTGACATGATGGAGTCAACAACAAAATTCTCAAGTCAAAACAAAAGTAGCCAAACTCTTGCATAGCTTTATTCACCAAAAAATATTCGAAGATGTTCTTGAGTGCAATACTAGGTCACCAATAACTCCAACAAGTTCTATGTATCCTCAAAACAATGTCTACTGCCAACAATGCGAGAAATAAATTCAACCCGAAATGGCAATAAGATTTCTCCCAAAAACCCTGCAATATTCAGTTCACTGTATTCTGGTCTAAGGTCGCCATTTGTTACGACCGGCACTACGAAATAAACAAGGGCACTTAATAATGGACTAGACGATAGGCTATATCTGCAACAACGGCCATTTGTTATATCTATTACAACGGTACGCTAATTCCAAACCCTCGAATTATTACGCCGGTGAACAAAAACACTTAAAACCCTCCAGAGTTAATCTAGTGGATCTAGTGGGCATCAATTAACTGGGTTTTAGTGCACTTCTACAAAGGTTTTCCGATGACGGCAAAGCCAACTCACAACAGGAGTACTTACGTTACGAAAATGCTCTTAAGTAATAACAATGCTTGAATAAACTATATAAGATTTAATAAAGGAATAAATGCTTACGTTAACTTTAGTGGGAGTCTGTACTCAACACTAAACTCTTCAATGCTCTATGAAACCACTGATAGTCTAGTCTTACAGCAATCAGATAAGGAATCTTCTGAAAAGGTCTGATGCTCTAAGATGCTCGTTAATATAGAACAGAAATAATGCAGGGGCAGGTCACCAAAGCGTGTATCTTAAATACACCAATAAGTAGGATACATATATATAACAAGGGAGTGCAACAACTCTGTGACAGCACTAATAATAACCACTCAAAAACAGTACTTCCTTAGCCAACATAACAGCCAAACTGGGTTGTGCACTATGCACCAACCTAGGCTAAAATAAGGCGTGAATAATTCCTAAAGCATACACAGTTAAAGTTAATAAACGCAATGCTGTCTTTCTCACTAATAAAGTCTAGCAGTGGCATAAAAGGTATCAGGAAACTAGGCCGAACACAAGCATGCTCGTAGCCTACTGTCTCCCCTTGAACAGATTTTCCTTATGTTACGTTAAGTGACTTGGAGGCTCTCTTGGTAAGTCCAGATCTCTAGTATCTGGTCTTTCCCTGGCGCTCCACAAAGGTCAACAAAATGAGGTAGCAATCATACAGGTAAGAGTAGGCAAAAACCCTTTACCTGTATACTGCTACACTCGCAAAGGAAAATATGCACAAGGGTTACAGGCTAGCTAGCTTCGTCGATGTTGTACAGGCTCTGACTTGCCACATACATAACTCAGACAACGACCAAAGATACCCTCCACTGTCTAGCATTAAATAATGGGAAAGAACAGCTCAATACTTAGGAGCACCCCAACACTAGGCTACCATATGTCTATGACTCTAATAATCCCTAAAACTAGTGCAAACATATATGGAGAGCTGGTGCTGGTAATACGACTGGCCAACTATGGAAGTCGTATGCAGAACCAGAAAGGATAAGTAATTGAATAAAGAGAGAAGTATGAAAAGGAAGAAGTTCAGAGAGAGAGAAAGTAGTATAGGGGGTTATATGGGGGACAGATTGCAAAGGACATGTAGGACCAAGCACGCCATGCCAAGCTATGTAGGAGACACACGGGCAGGAGCCCGCACCACCCTCCCAGGACAGCGGCCTCCAATCACAGACCACTACGTCATGAAGAGCAAGCGTCCTATGACGTAGCCAGGCCCGCCGGCCAATCAAGAGCATGGGAAAACTCCTCCGAGCGAGGGAGGCACACGCACATACACACGCACATATTACCACCACGCTGCTCGCTCTCTCTCTCCTTACAACTTCACACAATGCATCTTATATTCTATCAATGATAAAAAATGCTTCCAAGTGTCACAGACAAGAATAAAGACCACCACTGATCTGTCTGTGACAACATGAACTTTATGAAAGAAAGAACATCGTTCTACGATTATTGTAGCCCATATCACTGCCCTGGCGAGCGCTAGCGAGTTACGAGTGCATTCTGGCAAGCTGGCCAGCGTAACAGTTTGGATATCTAAAACTAATAATCTATTGAATACTAGGTAGAGAAAAG
This sequence comes from Paralithodes platypus, assembly GCA_032716605.1. Classification (NCBI taxonomy): domain Eukaryota; kingdom Metazoa; phylum Arthropoda; class Malacostraca; order Decapoda; family Lithodidae; genus Paralithodes; species Paralithodes platypus. Next base: position 33,986,367 of record CM064523.1, read on the forward strand.
GATAGCAAAGAAGAAGGCTCCTCCCCACCCACAACTCCCTCCAGCTAATACTGGCATGGAAACAATTGGAAAATACCATGTAGTATGGAAAAACTGACACGGAATTTCGGATAGGACAGGGAGAAAATTAAGTTGATTTGTAATCTAAGCTAACTATTACTACAATTCTGAAAGGGAACAGGTGTATGAATATACATTGCGGTATGCGTTGTCACTTCGTTGCACGTTTTTCCGAAATAAACTGTGTTAATTGGGGCTTATTTGCCAAGTGTTTATCCAGATGGTTCTTGAATGTTTCGACAGTATTACAGTTTACAATGTTCGAGGGTAGTCTGTTCCAAATATTCACAACACGGTTTAAGAAGAAATGCTTCGCCTCATGAGAATGAAAACGCTTGCCTATTATCTTATAACCATTGTTTCTCATGTTTGCTTGATTGATTGTGAATAATCGCTTACATTTAGGTTGCTGAATCCCTTGCAGATTATGAACACCTCTATTAGGTCACCTCTCATTCTGCACTTTGTTAAGCTAAACAAATTTAGTTCTTCTAAACGCTCTTCGTACGGTTTATTACGTAATCTCGGTATCATTTTAGTGACTGCGTTGCACCTTTTCAAGTTTATTTATGCCCTTTCTGTAGTACGAGACGGGAACCAGAATTGCACGCAGTAATCGAAATGGAGACGCAACAATGAGTTGAATTGAGCAAGTATGATTTTTTCTGATTTTAATTTAAATGTTCTGCCACTGAAACCCACCAATTTATTGGCAGTTTTTATTACCTCTGTACACTGTTTACTCGGCTTCAGGTCACTTGATATTATAACTTCTAGATCCTCTTCTTTATCTGTATTTGATAGTTGAATGTTGTTCATTGAGTAATCTTTATTAGCATTGTTACTACCGATGTGTGCTACTTTGCATTTCTCTATGTTGAATTTAATTTGCCATGTTTCTGCCCAGTTAACTAATGTGTCTAGGTCACCTTGCAGTTTTTTGCCAATGTACAGATGAGGTTACTTTAATAGTAATTTTTGTATTGTCAGCAAATTTCGAAATTTTGCATTCTATTCCTTCGTCTAAGTCGTTTATGTAAATTATAAAAAGAATAGGACCCAATACCGAACCCAGGGGAACGCCACTGTTTACTTTGCACCAATCAGATTCTTCACCATTTATTACAACTCGTTGTTTACGGCCTGAGAGCCAATTTTCGAGCCATTTCAGAGTTTTTCCTGTTATGCCATGAGCTTTTATTTTGTCAATTAGTCGCTTATGGGGTACGGTATCGAAAGCTTTCTGAAAATCGAGATATATTATATCAACTGCTCTATCCTTATCTAATGGTTTGTAAACCTCATTGAAGAAATCTAGTAAGTTTGTTGAGCATGAACGTTTATTTCTAATACCATGCTGTGAATCTTTTATTATATTATTTTCTTTCAAATAATTTACTATTTTGTCCCTTATATTGGTTTCCATTAATTTGCAAATTACTGATGTTAAGCTAATAGGTCAATAATTGCCTGGAGAGGACTTATTTCCATTTTTGTATATGGGTGTCACGTTCGCTAGTTTCCATTCGTTTGGAACTTTCCCAACATTCAATGATTTGTTGAACAGATTTGAGAGTGGGTTTAATAAATTGTTTTTTTGCTTCTTTTAGGATCCTTGGGAATATTTTATCTGGGCCTGGGGTTCTATTAACTTTCAAATTGTTGATTGAGAGCAGGATATCGGCTTCATAAATCGTAAAGTTTTCGAGCTCAGTGCCATTTGTTTGATTCGTAGGGGTAGGTCGGCTACCGGTAGTATCTTCCGACGTGAAGACTAAAGCAAAATAGTAATTTCGGATTATTCGCCATTTGTACTTTGTTATCGGTATGATCTCCATTTTCCGCAACAAGTGGGCCTATTGTTGAAGTTAATTTTTTTGTTTTCTAATATAGCTGTAAAATTCTTTCGGATTGGACTTGCTGGAGCTGGCAATATGGAGTTCCATATTTTTCTTAATTCGTTTGATGAAATTGTTGGTTGTTTGACGCAGTCTATCGTGTTCTAATTTATCGCTATTATTCTGGGTTGCCTTTTATTTTTGGTTTTCCTGCTTTTTTTACTAAGAGGCTGTTTTTTATTTCATTATTACTCCATTTTGGCTTATATTTGTCCGCTGGACGATGGTTTTATAGAGGGACGCATGTATTTATGGCTTTGTTTAGGTTATTAGATAATATGTTCCATAATCGATTTACATCATGAGTTTCACTCATTTCACCCCAGTCAGTATTAGCAAGATGCCTTCTAAGTTTTTTGAAGTCGGCCCTTCGATAATCTGGTACTTTTTCAGTGCTCTCGTTTTCTTTGTCATTATTTACTTTTATGTTAAAGGACACTATCCTATGGTCACTAGAGCTAAATTCTGGTCCGATTTTGATGCTATTTACCAGTCTTTCATTTGTCATTAGAATAATATCCAGAATGTTATTTCCCCTCGTTGGGTGTTCTACGTGTTGATAAAGGGCACTTTCCTGAAGATTTTACTGCTTCTTCCTGACAACTTATTTCTGCTATTAAATCGTAGAGTTTCTCGTCTGTATCGGGTGATTGTGCAGGAGGTTGATAAATGAGGCCAATTATTACCTTGCTTGCTTGATTATTTATTTGAACGTAACTAGCATCCCTATTATTTATGGCAGGTTTGGTTAACTCGATTGGGTGAAGATTATTTTTAACATATAACAGAACCCCACCTCCCATTTTATGGGACCTTTCGCAACTGAAGGGAGTATAACCTGGTAATGCGTATTCCGCCAAAAAATCTTGCTTCTCCGTGTTGATCCAAGGTTCTGAAACACCGATTATATCACAGTCCTCCATACATGCAAGTGCTTCCAGGCCTTCAAATTTGTTTCGCAAGCTGCATGCATTAAAGTAGCAGACCGTGATATTATTTTGGATAGGGTTTTCTTTAGATATGGGGTAGTTTATGTCGCTGCTACTGCCCCTGCTCGGTTAACGTTTTTTTTATCTGAAAGTGCAGACTGCATCATGTAGGAGTCTGCCTAGGGGTGCTGCTCCGACTGGATTCAAATAGCAGCCATCATTCTGAAAGAGAATGTGTTGATTGTAGAAATGGTCCCAGACATTGAGATATTTGACATATTCCTGTGAGCAGAGGGATTTAAGTCTGGTATTAGTACTGAACGCCTTATCGTAGAAACCGGTCTCTGCATCGATCTTGGGAAGAATGCCTGAAATTATAATGTTACATGACTTACTCTTGTAACGCTGGACTGCCTTACGCTATTTTTCCATTAGTTCCTCTGATCTGGTGCACATTACATCGTTCGATCCTGCGTGAATAACGAACTTGGTGTTCTCGTCAGCGTTGATGGTGACATTGTTGAAGGCTGCTGTGATGTCATCCAAACCAGCACCCGGTATGCAGAAACGCTTTCTGCGGTTTGGGACTCTTCCACAGAACTCTTGAAGTTGTCTTCGTAGGATGGAGTCTCCAATGAGCCTGGTCTCCTCAGTTTCGTCACTTGTTTCTATCAGAATCTGGTATCTATTAAACGTGGTGACCGGCAGATGTGACCTCCTTCTTGATTTCCTCGCCCCATTTCTTATGGGAGTAAAGCTGGTGGGAGAGACACTGGAATTTCGTGGGGGTGAAAGGGTGTTGTGGCGGTGGGGGTGTTAGCGGTTGGTCATCTCTGGGTGGGGAAGGAGATCTAGGGGGAGAAGGGAGGGCAGTTGCGTTGTCTTGGTTTGACACCTGCACTGGTACATCCTGCTGGGTCTCAGGTGTTGCCTCTACATTGAGGGAAACAAATTCCTGCAATGAGTAGAATTCCTTCTGGAGTTTGATATAGTTGGCTTTTACTTCGTTCAGACCTTCTTCCAGTTGTCGGCGGTTTTCGCACAGCCTGCATTCCGGGTTGGAGAAGTAGTCACTGCAGTATTGTCCAGCGAAACGACCTGTACACTGCTTGCAACGATTCAAGTTCGAAGACATTCTGGCAGTTAAGATGATAGAGTTTATAATTTTAGATACAGTTTCAAAAGCCCTGTGAATTACAATTTGTTTTTGTTAGTATTATGATATAATTACAAAAAACCTGAGAAATATATGGCAGATACGTTAGTAATAAGATACTATTTCGAGAGCCTGTAAACTATAGATATATGTGTTAGAATTATGATATGATTACACGAGACTGTAAATTAGAGAGATATTGGTTAGTATGAAGGCATAAAAAAATAATATGGTATGTGGTAAACCTAAGGAGTTTGATGGGCCTGCTTACATGGAGGTGAGAGCTATCTAAATTTCGATTACAGAGGCTAGCCTATTTACGATATTTTAATAAAACATAAAATATTTGACACAGGTAATGTGATTTTGTATACTAATAAAACTACAATAGATTGGGAGAGAAAGACTAAAATCTACGACAAACAATTGTTTGTCTGTCAGGAAATAGGAAGATAAGCTAACTACTAGGAGAAAAACAAAATAACAAAACAAAAGAAGGAAATAAGCAATATGAACACTTATATTATGTTAGCCGGTGTCCTGGTTGGGGCCTTGGCGCGTTCTCCTTACTGACCCTCACACTGTATTAACCCTTGTCTATCGGGGCCCGACTTAAGTCCGTATCTAAAAAGCTGGACAATGTGGCGGGGCCCGACTTAAGTCTGTGTGCAATTTTGGCGCAATATTGGCTCTGAGAGAGAGCCGAGCGGTGGGAGGAGCGTAAGTTACCTCATGACCGCTCGCCACGACCGTCGTGGGCCCACCGACATGTACTCCACACTACTCCACCCTCTCTCACTCGCTACACACGTAATTATGTAACGAAATGACGGTATTTTAGCGATTTTGCCCTTCGGTTGCACGATCGTTGCAAGACAACCAGTGATCGTAGAAGGATGGTTCGGGTGTCATTGGAAAGCTCAATTTACGCCCTTTCAGGGATACATACTTGTATTACGCTCTGGCTCTTGTTTATGCATGAAAAAGAGCACGGAAACAACCCCATTTATGGTAAAAAAAAAACGCTGGGCGGCACGGACAAATATACCGCCTAGGCTGCTCGTTGAGTGTTAAGCATGGGTGAGTTTTTTTTTTGGCGGGAACTGTCCCGTGTTCACTATAGGGTAATATATAGATCAGCGCTTATATTATCATACACACAATGAATAGAGCGTCTATATCGCACTAAGACATTCTATGAACTGACTCTCACACTATATTAAGCATGGGTGAGGTGTTTTTTGGCGGGAACTGTTACGTGTTCACTATGGGGTAATATATAGTTCGGCATATATATTATTATACACACGATGAAGAGAGCGTCTATATCGCACTAAGACACTCTATGAACTGACCCTCACACTGTATTAAGCGTGGGTGAGTTTTTTTTTGGCGGGAACTGTCATGTGTTCACTATGGGGTAATATATAGCTCAGCACTTATATAATTATACAAACGATGAAGAGAGCATCTATATCGCACTAAAACACTCCATGAACTGACCCTCACACTGTATTAACACCCCAGCCGCGGGGCCCATCTTATGTCGGGCGAGAGAACCATGGCCATCACTGCGGGGCCCGACATATGTCGGAAGGGATGTTGAGCACATTATCGGCTCTGAGAGGGAGTACACGCGTTGGGAGGACGATAGGCGGGCTCTGACCACTCGGCATGGACCTAGTCCCGCCACTGACGTAACCTCTGCACCATCCCACACTCCAGGCCTCGCGAGAACAAGGAAAAACTAGGGAATTAACCGTATTTTAGGGTTTTTTGTCCTCGGGTTGCCCGATCGTTGCAAGAGAACCTGTGGTCGTACAAGGATGATTCAGGTGTCATTGGAAAGCTTTATTATCGCCCTTTCACGGATACATAATTGTATTACGCTCTGGCTCTTGTTTATGCATGAAAAAGAGCATGGAATGAAGCTCGTTTAGGGTAAATATGCCCGCCATTCAGGTAGTAAAATTTACAAACATCCCTGTTTGACAGGGGTTAAGCGTGGGTGAGATTGCTATACCTATCAATTCTCATTCAGAACAAGGGAGATAATTTGACTGGGATTTAAGTGTTCAGGCTGCTTTAAATGTATTAAAAGATAGCTTGACTTTGGAACTTACTGTGTCCCACCCAGACTTCATTTAACCTTTTCAATTGTATACAAATGCCTCAGACACCGAACTAGGTGCAGTGTTGGTCCAAAACGTGGAGAGAAAAGAAGGCATAATTGCCTTTGCCAGTCGATCTCTACACAATAGCGAGAAAAGCTATACTGCCCCCAAAAAATTCTTATTGCTAGTGTGGGAAGTACAGTACTTCCGATCTTACCTAACTGGAGTCAAATTTGAGTTCATTACCGATCATCACAATCTACAGTGGCTCCGGAAAATGAAAACAGAAGATAGCCTGTTTGTGAGATGGAAAGGCATTCTAGAGGAGTTTTCATTCAAGGTGAAGCATAGGCCTAGTAAACTACATACTAATGCAGATGGATTGTCCAGATTACCAATTGCCAGCATGCAGATTAAAGAAATTCTGGGGGAACCAGAATTCTCTAGTCTCACTAAACAACAAAAGGCAAAGATTCATTATGATGGGGAAACATGGAGATACTCCCTAAACAGAGTGTGAGATGACGGGGCTGAAAGAAGATAAGCCAACAGAAATAAAGAACCCGTTCCCGCAACCAGAAGAGCCCCAAATATCACCTTGCAAAATTGTGGCCATAACAAGCAGAAGAAGAACCAAGAATAAGTCTACCCTCTAAACCAAGAATCACCTACACCAGTCACCCCTACAGAAGCCAGAAAGAAAACAAGGTTCACCTGGCCCCTAAAACACGTATCCGGATACCCTCTCGTTAATGACCCCCGGGTGCTAGATGAAAAATGGCCGTCCTCATCAAAGGATCAGAATGCCCAGCCGGAGCCAGACTTGGATTCTGACGAGTCGTATTTTATGGAATTACGACATCAACCACCTCCATTTTCGTCCATCTACCCAGACAGAAATACCTACTAATATCGCCACCAGGATGGACACCAACTACAACAAGGATATTCCAGCTAACAACTAGAATATTACATAAAAGCCTATAACAATGAGAAAACCTTCAAAACTGTAAATAATTTATCATGCACTCATCCAAGCTCTCTACTACTTACTTCTAAAATAAATAAATAAAGGATACCATTCCCCATATAACCATGTACCGGTATGTACTATATTTTTAAGACTTTACATAACCGAGCAATAATTCAAAAACTGTAATTCTCATGCCTCTCATGTTCCGAAACGCATCAGCCATGTCACTATCTGTAATGTGTAATACTACCTGATCAAAAATAGGATATTGTTAGGCAAAGATGATTCATTGTCTAGCACGGGTTTTCTGTGTTTGAGTATACGTGACTAAGTCAACTTGGAGAATACATCCGTAGGAGTTAGCCAAAATCCCCTTGAAAAGTATCCTACTAGCTGCGAGGGGTGCTGGAGGACCGAGAGAGTGTGTTGTGCCTAGAAGTGACCTTTCTAGCTATACTGTGTGAAGGTATCGTCCATCCCTGGTGCAAACAGGCAGACGGACACCGCACTATAGTCGCCATGTGTGACCAGATCTCTCACGGCTGCTTTCTCCTATACTTCAACCCAAATTAAATGCTTTTGTGATTCCTATGCATTTGGTGATTATTGCGAAGGTTATATAGGATATGTTATGTGTTCAATTTAACGTAAACATCCGAGATTAATTATTCTCGGCTTCTAGCAATCGTTGCTCGCATCGAGAGAGCATGCAAACTCTGTCCTGGGATTGATGTATCTACTGTATATACTTTGTAATATATACAGTATGCCTATATTACATTTAAGGTTTATAGATATATGCGTTCGGAATTAATACCCGCACACTACACGTAAATACCTGTGGACACCCTAACAGGTCTTATTCTATGTTTAAAATTATTAGCACGGTACGTAATCTTGTATAAGTGTTCACAGAGAGTGTTAAATATTTTGTCTCTTATTTAACCCTATCGTATTCATGCTTCCCGACTTCAAACTCAGACTAAGCGTCATTTGAGTTAATTAACTTCTATTTATACCACTTCGCGTTAATATTTCAACGACGAGACCTCAGCCTTTCACACAGGCTAAAATAAATTATCCTCAGTTCCATGAACTAATATCTACATTTTTACTGATATGAGTTGATAAAGATTTATATCCTCTATATATCGATCAAACTTCCAAATTATTTATACCTCATCTGATATCCTAAATTCCATATCTTGTCATCACTGAATACGTGTGACCTCAGTATTATTGACCTACCTTGATTCACGCTATACCTCGCGTTCGTTTTCTAAACTCAGGATATCAGTTATTGTTTGAGACTAGCCGCTCTGTGTGCATTTATGCTTTAGATGTATATTCATCATCTTGCATTAACTTGATATTATTATTGATGAAGAACAACCTTTATTATTGTTTACATAATATAGGATTAGTGTTATTTATTCAATGTGTATACCTGAACTTATTTCTATATAAGTAAGATTCAGATAATATTTATATGTGCTGTGTACCCTACCTATTAAATGAAATAAAACTTGTGAACCGCAATTGTGTATTCTGTGACATTGGTGGAAATTGATTTGATTAAGATTCATAAGATTAAAGTCAGCTGTGTTCCAGTTGAGTGTTGTAGTTTTAAAGCTTTCCTAAGGTGGAAATAGTGAACTAACTTAAAGCGTGCAGAATTATAGCGCGACATAACAGAGTTATATTAAATTATGAGGAGGTCATACACATGATAAGGCTCATGCATGGGAAGGAGGGGAGAGGTGCTCACTTGGGACCATCCAGAATCCTAAGGCAATTTAATGATATGTACTTGACTCCCCGTTCAGACCAAATAATGAAAGAAGTGATTCAGGGTTGTTTGGGCTGTCAAAAAGGAAAGGAAGGACCGGAGCCCGAGTAAAATAGGGAGTCAAGTAAATGCAGGACGACCGTGGTAAATACTGCCAGTAGCTGTAGTGGGACCTCAACTTCAAAAACAAAACAAAAAATACATGATATCATGTGTGGATATATTTTTCAAATTTACAATAGCTTGTCTATCTATCTATCTATCTATTGCCTAACGCCGTGATCCCCGAAGGGGTGGCCACGAACGAACCGCCCCCAATCAGTCGACGCCACTCCTCCCAGCCAGCACCGCCTTCATTCATATACTTCCTCACTCCATCCTTCCACCTCTCCTTCGGTCTACCTCTCCCTCTCTGTCCTTCCACCTCGCTCTCGTACACCGTCTTAGTCAATCTCTCGCTTTCCATACGTTCCATATGGCCGAACCATCTCAAGTTGTTCCTTTTCACACTCTCCAGCACATCTACCTCCACACCACACCTCCTTCTACTTCCTCATTCGTCTGTCTATCCCTCCATGTAACTCCACACGCACTTCTTAAGTAACTCATTTCCACCGCTCTCACTCTTGGTCTGAGTCTCTTCCCGAACGTCCATGCTTCGCTTCTGTAAGTTAGTGTCGGGATTACCACACTGTCATGCAAGGACTTCTTCACTTCCATACTGACCACCCTATTTCTTGTTACTGCTTTCAACATTCCTACAACCCTCTTCCCCTGTTGTACCCTCTCCCACGCTTCCTCATCCATAGTCCCATCTTTACTCAACACACTGCCCAGATACTTAAAAGAGCTGACGATCTCCATATCCTGACCGTTCATCTTCACCTCACACTCTGTGACTTCACCCCTTTCGAAGACCATAACCTTGCTCTTCCCCGCATTTACCTTCAAATTCCATCTTTTGCACACTGTTCCAAATTCATTCACCTGACCCTGCAACTCCCATTCATTATCGCTCATCAGAACTGTATCATCCGCAAACAGCAGTATAGGCAGCTTCCACTCATTTCCCTCCCTTTTCAGCGATACACCAACAGCCACTGCTCTTCCTAGTATATCTTTCATGACTCCATCCATTTATACAGTAAACAACCACGGGGACATCACACACCCCTCTTTCAACCCAACACTCAGGTCAAAGAACTTGCTCTGCTCACTCTCCACACGTACTGCTGCCTTTGTACCCTCATACATGCTCTTCACTGCTTTCAGCAACTTGCCATCTACTCTGTATATTCTAAGTACTTTCCACATGCCTTCTCTATCCACTCTTTCATAGGCCTTCTCCAAGTCCATAAAGGCAACATACACCTTTTGTTGCTTTTCCAGATATTTCTCCACAACACAATTTTGGGTAAAAATCTGATCTACACATCCTCTTCCCTTCCTAAAACCTCCCTGCTCGTCGCCTATCCATTTCTCCGTTCTCACTCTCACTCTCTCAATCACTACCCTACTGTACACCTTCCCTACTACGCTTAGAAGGCATATTCCTTGGTGGTTACCACACACTCCTCTTTCCCCTCTGCCCTTATCTAGGGGGACTATTATGGCAGTCTTCCCATCATCGGGTGCATTCCCCTTCTCCCATGCTAGTTTGCACATTTTCCATACCCGTTTGATCACTATCTCACCACCATACCTCAACATTTCCCCACACACTCCATCTGTTCCTGGTGCTTTCCCCAACTTCACTCTTTTCATAGCTTCCCACACTTCTTGCCTCCTGATCCCCACCTCCTTCTCCACTACTTCTCTTCTTCTCCCTCCCATACAATATCCAACTATGTTTGCTGGCTCTTCATTCCTTACATTTAGCAACTCGTTAAAGTAGTCCCTCCATCTTTCGACTCTCTTTTGCTTCTCGGCTAGTATTCTCCCATTCTTATCTTTCACACCCTTACTGTTTCCCTTGCTACCTTCCCTAACTTTCTTGACTTCTTTACAGAACAGTTTCTTACACTCCCTCCATTTTACACTCAGATTCCTTCCAAATTCCTCATCTACTCTTCTCTGACTTTCCTTCAGCTTGTTCTATTTCTAAAAAGAGAGCTGAGACCAATGCAAAATGTACCTTGGAAAGGGTCATACATGCCCATGGCATCCCCAATAGCATTGTGAGCGATCAAGGTCAGTAATTTGACAATGAAGCATGGTACACTATGAGAGATACCTTGGGGTACCGGATTTGGCATGCCGTGTATGAACGGAATCAACGGATGTTGGAAAACTGTATTAGAGACAATCTCAGTTCACAAATAGAAGAGAGCCGAAATTCTACCTAAGTTGGTTTAGAAGCCAACACTACTGTATTTAAAACGACAGGACAATCTCCCTATGAAGTCATATTTACCCCAAATTAACCTCAAGAACACGTATTCTCCTGGAGAAGGAAAAACCTAACTCATCAAGGACAAGGAGAATACTATCAAGAGAAAGATGAAAGAAAGAAAGAAGATTAGGAAATGAATACAAGGAAATAAACCTGTTATGCCGGGTTATAATACAACCTAGCTTAGTTCTGGGTCTTTGCTCAAATCCAACTATGGACTTTTAGACTCAATATTCTCTCAACTGGGTCACGTCGAACACGTTCTTATTAACAAATTAGGTACTCAATCAGGTTAAGATGACACAATCAATACACACTGGTAAGTATACACTCTTATTTATTCAATGGGCATATAGGTATGGTTGAATACTCCTTGACTATTATGAGGGAATAGCAAGGAATGTAGAGGCATAGATATACACAATATGACAGGTACTGTTCACATATAAATAGGCCGACAGTGTGGAGAGATGATTACCGTACTACTATAAAGAATAGTCAGTGATCAAGTATTAATGGGTATCACACACTAAGGTCGGGCAAGAACATACAATGAACATATATCAAGGAATAATATTATGATGGAAGTATGCAATAATAATCAGACAAACATACACATACCGGTAGCTATAACCCTTGATAATATATATGGGAGTCGAGTATCTACTGTGAACTATTCTGAATAAGTTTCGGGCAGGTTGAATGAAATCTATGACTGCGCGTCAGTAAGGTAGGGCAGAGCAAAAGGGAAAGTGAATGAGGGGGTGCTGGGAAGACGCTCGCACGCGGTTGGTGGGGAGCGAAGGGGAGAGATTTAAAGGGCTCCCGCACAAGAATTATTTTTGGCTAGGTAGGTCGCTTAGGTCATATGTTTGACTGCGATGATCAAAATAGTATATATAGTTAGTGCGATATTATTCTGATGAAGGGGGGAAACGTAATGAACTTCAAAGGGGAGGGGAAGTGAATTATTTTACTATTAATTATATACTTAAATTAGCAGGCGAGACTTTATATCATGAGCACACGATTAATTACTGCTTGTATGCAAAGGTAATCTCAAGGGTCGAGGAATTCAGATTTAATGATTTACATCTACTGAAATATGCTCGAAGGTTGAAGCTAACCTAACTGAATCAGGCAGTAGTTTGATTACAGTAGATTAGAGAACGCCCTCAATAAATCAGCGTATACGAGTAGTGACAATAAGACTACAAAATAAATATGGCGTACACGACGAAGTTGTACTTAGATGGAAATACCTGATAAGGTATGAAGGAGGTCTGAACTGGTTAGCAGATTCCTATATGGAATACAGAACAATTAGCGCTGTATTCGAGTTGGTAAATAATTAGACAGTATATCTACACAGAAACTAGAATTCCTAGACGAGTAGGATCGAAATTATCTATTTCATATGATAATAAACTAATACGTTATTCACAAAGTACACTATTAACGCACATCAAATTCAGGCGTAATAGGGGGGGGGGGGACAGAGTTAAAAAATAGGTATGAAATTGAGCGTAGGTTTTAGGTAAAAGTGAGGGGATTAGAAGGGAATCAATTCACAGTATACACTTCAGCTTCAACGGGGTACACACATAAAATAGAATGGACATACACAAGGAAAATCTGTGAGCATTCGGCTTGATTATGAATTTACACTATTATGTATATAACGTATGCGTAGAATGAATGTGGATTAGGAATTTAGCAGAGAAATTAACACTAGATCTTGGGCACAGATCTACACAAAGTTAAATCTAGTTACAACAAGATTAATGCATACGCAATAAATGAAGGATCTTAGGCACAGATCAAGCACAGAGATTAACAATGAATATTCACATATTTTACCTTACTTTCACATCAATAATCACAACGTAAGATACTCAGAGACACTTAGGGGGAGCTGGGGGGGGGGGGGGGGATTGAGGTTCGAAGACAAGTTCTGGCCGACGTAGAGCGTAGGTTCGCCTGGCTAGACTTCAGGGCTGCTTCGCACCGTCAGGAATCCCACGTCCAGACGTCAGAGGCAAACAACAGGGTTCGTTGTAGGCTCGAAGGGGAGGGGAATGCAGTTACCACTTTTAGTTAGATGCTCCGGACTTTTCAGACTTAACCCTCTCACGTTCTTGACGCAATTTTGAGCCTATTAGGGATACTTTAAAGCCTTTGTTACCATCAGGGGTATTTAGAAACCTTTAGTTTAGTTACTTCAACCTCTGCAGTTGTCTTTGAGTTAGCTGTGGGCAGAAAACTAATTATGGAGAGGTAATTATAAGAGTGAAAGAACTCTATTTATTATTGCTAATCTGGCAACCTCTGCATCATAAAAACGTGAAAGGGTTGAGAACATTACCGAGGTGGAAGTGCTTGCTCTCTCACAATTTCGTTTAGTACATGTTCAGATATTTTCTGAGCTTCAACTTATAGAAATTCATTGTTAAAGGGATATAGTGAATCGTTGTAACATCAATAGTGAAGTAAATACTTAACCTAAAAATACATGGTAGTTATCATAAGGTACCTAATCATTTAAAGTATTTTATTTAATACTCCGGTGGGAGTTACTAAGTCTAGGAAGGATATAATAGCAGTTCTGGCGATTTTATTATAATTGGGGGTTATTTGTGAATCAGGGAATAACTCTGGTCTTCTCTATGTTTCTGGGTTGGTCCAGGTTTCTTCTTAACAGTCTTGTATTGTAGATTCTAATATCCCCACTTATGTCGGTAGCACTCAGGTCTTTGATTTGGAATTTGCATAAACAATTGCTTGGTGTACTGCAAATCTGGCTGCTGGTGCAATGAAGGTTGGTGATTGGTGGGGAGGGTTTGAAACCTGGATGGTGATTGGCTGACACTCATTTTTTAGTAGAGGTGATTTGGTAGTCAGAAAACGGGAATGACCAGGTAAAATGGGGTACTCCTCTGTTTCTCGTTTCTCCTCATCATGGGGGACTGGTATGGAATGGTGTCTTGGTTGTTTATGTCTTCGTTTGTCCTTCCAACTCACCTGTAGGCTGGCAATCCTACAGGTGTTTCCCAACCCCGTTCTATCCATCCCCGTCACTTCAAAACCTAATCGCCCCCCCTCGTAACCCAAGGACTACACCGTTAATCTTGGAATGTCTTACTGGGCGAATGCGACTTTCGTTCCGGAAGATGACACTTAAAAACAGTAACAAAAAATGCACCAGTGCCGATGAAATAGAAGCAATATGTGATTAGGTGGCATGTCTCCTTACCACCACGTCTTCTCTTCCCCTTTAATTTGTCTCATCCCCCCCCCCCCTCTCTCTCTCTTCCCCCCCTTTCTCCTTCAAATTTCCAATTCCTCCTTTATTCTACTTTTTCTCTCCCACACTCCCTATGCTTCCTTCTGCCTCAAATGCATTCAGTCATCCTCCTCTACCTCCCCCCTCCCTCATACATGCACGAGACAACAGCTGGAGACATCATTGTCTCTAGACTCCAGAGAGAGTAAATCAATGTTGTTCTGCCTTGTATGCACGCCCTTCCCTTCCATAAAAATAATACAATTTTTCACTGAATATTTGCTCTTTATACCTATTTTCTGGTTCTTCAATGTACACATGCTCATTATACAAGTAAAATATGTGCATATGGTGCAGTAATATTGCTTTATATGGATTTATAACAAGTGTTCTCCGAATTGAAGCTAATTCTTTCGCTCTAGCAAGCCTTTGGCTGCGGGACCCATTCAGAAACGTTCTGGCAATTTTATTTACAGGCCCTTAAAGCCTCTTAAAGCCTGTGGAGACGAGTGTAAGTGAGCGGGTGCGCGGCAGGCCCCCGTCCGCTCTCCAGCCTGGTGGCTGGTACACTGAGGAGTGAGAGCCATAGCGAGACCTATGCAGGGCTGCCAAAGGCAAATGTAGCGCGACATTGCTCATTACAGTAAACCCTTCATGCTCGCGGGTTTCGTGCTCACGGATTTGATTACTCACGGTTTTTCAACCCTTTGGATAAATATTAATAAATAATGAAATATAATTTAAAAATACGAAAAGTAAGGAGTTTAAATGGCGCTCACAAAAAAGGTGCGTACGGCCGCCACTCTGCTAGTTCCCGCCAATAGCTTGTGTTTACTAGCTCTCGTCGGTACAGTGCAGGGCTATTGATTTTGTATATCTCGTCAACATGGCTAACAAACGTAAATTTGGTGAGCCTCAATCAAGCGGAAAAGGATCAAAGAAGACCAAAAGGCACATGAAAGTGATGACTTTAAAGGAGAAGGGTGAATTAATCAAGAAAATAAAGGGTGGCATGTATCCTGTTTATTATTCCTAGGGGGTAGAGGAGAAACGGATATAAATTAAATAACTAAACCTGGGAAGATGAATTGGCCTAGGCTATAAAAATGATACCGGGTCGGCGTTTGACTTACTTGTAAACATGTATGTGTAGGTTTTCCCAGTAATATCTATGAAGTACTTCTAGTATTAAAGGAACTTAGCTGTGATGCAAAGAGTGTCGATTAGGTGATGAACATGTCGGGAGGCAAATATCAGGGAAGTTTTGGTGTTATGTGGCAGCAGCTGGCGTTCTGTCTTGGCGGGGTGAAGTCTGTCTGATATTCCCTTTTATCGTGACAATATTAAATATATTTAAGGGTTCTATATAGTCCCCTGTGATTAAATAATAAGGGAAAATAAACTAAGATATAATTGGTGCAAGCACAGTAATATTTATCCACAAAGATAAATAAAGTAATGCGTATAAACAAAAAGGAACCAGCTGTCGTGAACCTGGGAAGTTCAAACTACGGTATATATACCAGCTAGGATTCACGACATACTCCGCCACCAGTTATATACAAAGTATTTACAATTGTCCCGTCCCTATCATGGATCGCCACAACTGGGAGGAACCCAAAGCAGTCCGACGTGACGGCCTCTGAGGGGTATCACCTCGGTCCGCTCCAGTAGCAGGAAGGATATTATCAGAGTTCGGCTTGCTGTCGCCATCCACTACCTCTAAATCTATCTCTAGTGGGTATAGCTTAACCACCGGTCTGGTGGTCAAACCGGCTCCTGTTTTTACCTGAACTACCCTACATTCGTGGTCAGGACCACGAAGAAGTTTCATTATCCGACCTATACACCAAAAAAGTCGGGGGCCGTCATCATGTACTAGAACGACGTCCCCAACTTGTGGTGATGCTATCCCTCTTTTTACCATTAAGTAACAATGTTGCTCCCTGAGCGATATTAAATAATCAGTGCTCCACCTTTTCCACAGGTCATGTGAGAGTTTTGTTACATATTGGAAGCATTGGTTGACGGAATCGTTGTTACGCCACGTCGTGTCCTTGAGATCTTCATCCGTGACTTCTCGCCTTGGAAAGCTTCTGATCCGCCTCCCATGAACCAGTTGTGAAGGAGTGATGGGTAGAGGGTCCTCAAGATCACTGTAGGTGTAGCCAAGCGGGCGATCATTGACTATGGCCTCGAGCTCCAGTAATACCGTATTCAGTTCCTCTGTGGTAACCAATGCTCGACCCAGTACCTTCTTCAAGCCAGCCTTTAGGATGCCAATGACCCGTTCCCATACGGCACCGAACCATGGCGCCCTGGCCGGTATAAACCGCCACTCGCACTTGACTACCGCTAAAGTACCTTTTAACCTTGCATCATCCATCAACTCCCATAATGTACTGGCTCCGCTAACAAATGTGGTGGCATTATCACTCATCATAATCTCAGGGTAACCCCTCCTGCTACTAAACCTACGGAACGCATGCAAAAATGATTCGCAGGAGAGGTTAGACACCGTCTCTACATGGACCGCTCTAGTAACTGTACAGGCAAATAACACTACATATAATTTACTTACAGTAACCCCCTTCTCTTTTACTGGCAAGGCACCTGTGTAGTCAATCCCCGTTACCTGGAAAGGACTCACTTCCTGAACCCTAAACTCCGGCAATGGAGGGGCCTGTACAGCACAGTATGATGTACCTTGCAATCTCTTGCAGATGATACATCCCCTTAAGGCTTTCTTTACTACCTGACTAATCTTGGGGATTCACCATCTTTGCCTTATGTAATTTACAACATAACTAACACCACTATGGTTACACACTTTGTGGCAGTAATTACTAAGGAGAGTGGCTATACGATGTTTATTAGGGATAAGGATAGGGTACTTGGCGCTATCATGTAAAGCTGACAAGTGTAGCCTACCTCTACAGCATATCATGCCTCCCTCCATATAGAGGCCTAACTGCTTCACTATATTGCTTGGTGTGCCCTGTCCTTTTGACAAATAGTGGTGTTCCTCAGAGTAAGCTTCTCTCTGAGCTACCTTAATCATGGCTGACTCAGCTGCTCTTAATTCCGGCACCGTCAAGTATGCCGGTTTTGCCTGATAGTTCCCTTGTGTCTTCTCTCTAAGAGTCCTAATAAACCTAAGGACCCATGCCATTATATGCCATGACTTCATAAATTATAGGAGTCATACCGGTCCCAATTCAATATGGCAGTAGGGCCAACCGGTACCGGCAATGACAGGCATCCTTCTTGACTCAAGTTACAACCCACAGTGGTGTCCCCTCCTATTGAGCCCCCTATTGGGCCATGATCAGGCCATAGCATTTGGTGAGGTATCCATGTGGGCCCTCCCCACCAAAGCGAAGAAGCAACTAAGGACACATATGAAATCCCTCTGGTGACTAGATCACTGGGGTTGTCCTCTGTGGACACATAACGAAAATGAGCGCCGGGGACTAATGACTTTATCTCATCAACTCTATTTTGAACATATATCGGCAAAATCTTTTTACTAGACAGCCAGCATAGGGTGATCTGGCTGTCCGACCAGAGGTATAAATTCTCTATAATCAGCTCACCCATGTAGGCCTCACATATATAACATGCGAGACGAGCTGCGAGAAGAACAGCAGTCAACTCCATCTTAGGTATGGTGAGGGACTTAATAGGCGCCACCTTAGCTTTGGCCATTACTAGCCTACTCACCTCATCACCAACCGCATAGGCCGCTACACCATATGCTACTGAGCTAGCGTCACTAAATAGGTACAGCGTAACCCTCTTAGAATTAGTGACCTGACGGGGAAACATGATACCTGTACTATCTATCATATTGTCATAAATACCCTGCCAGTTAGCTCTCATGTCATCTGGAATGGGTACATCCCACCCACACTCTAATCTCCACAAGTCCTGTACGAACCTCCGCGCCCGGATGGTTACTGGTAGCAACACTCCAAGAGGATCGAACACACTCACGGTTAGACTTAGAGCCTCGCGTTTTGTAACCAATGCAGGGCTACTTCCGTGGAAATTAACCTGTAACATATCCTTATCAGTCAGCCACGCAACGCCAAGCACCTTAACCCCGTCTGGTCACTAATTCTAAGAGGGTTACGCTGCACCTATTTAGTGACGCTAGCTCAGTAGCATATGGTGTAGCGGCCTATGCGGTTGGTGATGAGGTGAGTAGGTTAGTAATGGCCAAAGCTAAGGTGGCACCTATTAAGTCCCTCACCATACCTAAGATGGAGTTGACTGCTGTTCTTCTCGCAGCTCGTCTCGCATGTTATATATGTGAGGCCTACGCGGACGAGCTGATTATAGAGAATGTATACCTTTGGTCGGACCCAGGTTTGCATCCTGGTCATGGCACCAATTATATCCTGTTTATTATTCCTAGGGGTAGAGGAGAAACGGATATAAATTAAATAACTAAACCTGGGAAGATGAATTGGCCTAGGCTATAAAAATGATACCGGGTCGGCGTTTGACTTACTAGTAAACATGTATGTGTAGGTTATCTGTGGTAGTCCCAGTAATATCTATGAAGTACTTCTAGTATTAAAGGAACTTAGCTGTGATGCAAAGAGTGTCGATTAGGTGATGGACATGTCGGGAGGCAAATATCAGGGAAGTTTTGGTGTTATGTGGCAGCAGCTGGCATTCTGTCTTGGCTGGGTGAAGTCTGTGTGAAGTCTGTCTGATATTCCCTTTTATCGTGACAATATAATACATATTTAAGGGTTCTATATCGTCCCCCGTGATTGAATAATAAGGGAAAATAAACTAAGATATAATTGGTGCAACCACAGTAATATTTATCCACAAAGATAAATAAAGTAATGCGTATAAACAAAAAGGTACCAGCTGTCGTGAACCCGGGAAATTCAAACTACGGTATATATACCAGCTAGGATTCACGACAGCATGTCTTACAGCTTCGTCTGACCTAGATGAACCCTATGACCCTTCCCCCCTCTCCCCTGCTGCCAACGTGGACGACTCTCAATAAACATCGCACATCTATTTAAAATGACTTACCTTAATTTCTTTGTTTGTGCTCTACTATTCATTATAATTAATCATCCATAATCATTAAGCTATTATGTACCATGAGGGAGGATTATGGCCTAGCCTAGGGATAGACAACAACAAAACACTCGTAAGTATCGATCGGTAACGATGGTTTACATTTATACAGTAGGCCTACTGTACCCTATTACTATTATTTAATACACATGTAATATACAATCTATACTATTTTGTATTACTTGCATCCATAATTATCATTATCATTCAAGCAACAAAAACCATTTTCTTTACACCGTGAGCCAATTTTTGGGGTGGGAGGGGTAACTAATGTCTTGCTCGCGAATTTATGATGCTCGCGGGTGTCTCTGTTCCCTAACCCCCGCGAGCATGAAGGGTTTACTGTATTAGCAAATATTTGCCGATGCCTATGGATGCGCTATGGATGAACCCCGCGCACTACGAAGCTCGTTCTGGTGTCATTGGGAAGCTTTTTTCTTCTAGTTTTTGGCTGAATACATTTAATTTCATTCAGACACTTGCTTAATCATTCAGGAGTGCCTGATTGAGCACAAATATAGCGGAAATATGCTCACAGCGTAAGTGTTAAAAAACATGTCTATCGTATTCCTTTGGTTAAGAATCCTTATTTCAGGGAGAATACATACTGGTCAAGAGGCATCATCCTATACGGGTTGGAGAATTAGAAGAGAAGTACGAGGGACCTTTCCAAGTATATGAGATTAACCAACTCAACCCCAGCGCGCGCGTGATGCGTCTCCTATGTACAGTATGTAACGCAAATTCCTAGTTCTGCAGTACCTGCGTCCGCACTTCCGCCCTTATTTACTCCTGTTCTATGGCACCTAGAGGGTTCAGATTTGTATGGGAAATACTTTAGGATACTGCGGAACAATACCGATGCTTGACAACCCCCCAAGTCCAGCCATGTGCAAGTGGAGATGGGAGGAGTGCAAAGCCAGTATACCCCTACCCTAGCAACTCGAGAGTGTTACACACCATTTCTGACCACCCCATCTCCACCCACCACTTCCCACGCAGGGGTGTAAGTATTGAGGATGCACTTACAATACTGGAAGATAGCAATATGATAATAATAACCAAACTATTATTCAGTAACAGTGGAAGAGTGAAAGAGAAGTAAGCTGACCACACAAAGCCTTAGCCCAGTGTGGTGGTGGCAAGACTAGCATGCATATGTATGTGTGTTCTCGTACACTCGTTTCTCAACATGCCCCTCCCCAGACTGATGTAGCCCTGTGTTTGACAATGTTTCAGGGACTATCACACCTTTGAACACTTGCAAGCTGCCTATAAATTATTATCGCATAATATAAGTGACAGTGACACTCACAATACGACAATCGTAACCAAAATATTTTGCAGTAACAGTGGAACAAGCAAAGTCTAAGTATACTAGCCATGGAGCTTAGCCAAGAGATGTGTTGGGGAGGTATAGCGTGTGTTCGTATGTGTGTTATGATGGTCGGCCATTAACATGACAACCAGGATGCTCCAGGCTTTCTATTGTAAACACTAGACTATATACACTTTATAACTCTCTACCAACACTCACAATGACTTTCAGTGATAGTTCTTGTTATTTTACGCATTGTGGAGGCACAGAGAGTGTGAGAGTCATGCAGTGAAGGCAGGCTCTGTATACGTTCATCCGTGCGTTTTGTTAATGTCCGGGAGCAAGATGGCAGACGGTCACCATGGTAACCAAGACGCGCCCGGGGCTTGCCACTCGTCGGCACTTATAAACACTTGACTTGATGCACTCATCACACTGTAACATCACATACAATGACATTCTGTGATACGTATTGCCATTTGATGAACTATGGAAGCACACATGATGCTCGGGTGGCGTAAATAAGTGTCACTCGAAAACTGGAGGCATCGTACATCAGCCACGCTGCCTCACCCAGCTGTTTGCAGGTGCGGGAGATATGAAGAGGCGCACAGCACCCAGTGATGGTGGTGACACCCCGCTAACTAAGTAAAACCCCTTTGGTCCAATAGTTTATATGGATCCCACCAGGAAAAGAGGGTCCGGTCCATCCTAGAGTATGATATCGAACGGTTCTTGGATTCCTTTAAAGCGCAAAGCTATCCTCATTATCATGAATGTTAGTGTGCAATATACCTCCTATGTGCAATAATAGTAGTCCGAGTTTCTTATAAATGTAAATATGTATAAACTAGTGTTTTGGATGGTGGTGGTGAGAGGCATTTCCGGCACGCAATGATGTATAGGGAGGAATTAGGATTACCCATGGAATAATACAGTCGGTTAAAGAGTTTCAGGAGTCAGGTCACTGGCCACCATTTTTATTATCAGTATCTCTGTTAACCCTTAATTGGCGGCGCGCAACTTATGTCGTGTGAAATAAATTTGGACTAAGTGGCGGTTCACAACTTATGTCGTGTGCCGTTTTCAGCACGTAATGTTGCAGAGAGAGAGAGCTGAGCGGTGTGAGGAGCGTAGTAAGGCTATGACCGCCGCCCACCACCGCGGTGGACCAACTGGAGTGAAAACCACCCTTCTATCCCCCCTCACACTCGCTACACAGGGAATTATGTAGGGAAATTACCTAATTACATGGTTTTTGCACTCGTGTTGCGCGATCGTTGCACGAGAACCAGTGGTCGTACAAGGATGGTTGGGGTGTCATTGGAAAGCTCTGTTTTTGCCCTTTCAGGGATAGATACTTGTTTTACGCTCTGGGTCTTATTTAGGCATGAAAATGATCACGTAAACAACCCTATTTAGGGTAAAAACACCCCGCTGGGCGCTACGGTCAAATAGACCACCTAGCCCGCTAAATAAGGGTTAAGCACTCCATTCTGTGAAATCAGTTACAAAAATGGACAGATATTTAAAGAGAGGTATGAGTAATTGTCTGAGCAGCATAAGCTTAATAATAAAGTGTAGAAATAATGGCAAGCTAACGAATAATGCACTGTGAAAGTGAAAATCAAGATGGATTATTTTGTTACGTTGGCCATACGCTATTGGACACATTTACCATTTTACTGTTGGGCCGCTACCATTAGTGTTTCCATATGGATTGAGCTACCAATACATATTTATTTATGATTAACGAGACCAAAATATGAATAATTGTATTAATGGATACTTAAGGATAGACAAATTTTACATTAATGTGATATAAATATCAATTACTGCCTTCACATTATTTCATCATGTACGAAATACATCAGGGTAAGCTAGATAAAGGCAATATCAAAACAGATTCGAAACCCGTGGTCTAATTCCTTCATCACTACCACAAGAGAGAGGCAACAGGGTTTGCCATAAACTGTCTAAGCTTAAAATATCCTACTTGGCTTTGTTTACTATTTTAGATCAATATTAATGGCAAACCGAGACAACTGTGCGGTATCAATCATGCTTTATCATGGTTTAGACAGTGATAAAATGGAATGGCATTTTTCATGAGCTATGCCCTCTAATTTCTAGTGACACAACTGAAATATACTTTATAGTTTGTATAAAATATGCACTAAATACATTCAGCTGTCAGTGGAGTAAAGGTCATTGCAAGACATAAATCAAGTATGTCAAGTGAAAACAAAATCAGGAACGTTTCTCCATACTACTCTTAATATGCCGATCCTCAAACAATGACTTGACTGTAGAAATACAAACAAGAGCGTAATATACGCATTAGGAAATTATTCTAATAATTTAAAGGGTCTGTTACATATTTAGCTTACTGCGTCAAAATGCAAATTGCTACTTGTTGCCAATTTTGAGCACAGTTTCACAATTATAACATGAGTGCCCAATAGAGAACGATTCACCACCATGTATGCAATCCTTATGAATTACCATCAATATTTGTCCAAACTATTCTGAACTATTGCATACGGCTAAGCAGTAGAATTAGGTTATATTGGGCGAAATGGATATGATTGAATTAAGTTTAACAGTCGATCTGAGCAGAGTGAGTGAATTGAACTCGGTCATTAATTAGGTTGAATGGTTGGATTTGGCCGAGCGGGCAAATTGAGCAGTGCGATCTTTTTAGACCAAACAATCAAGTGGGTAGAAGAGTCATCAGTTGAACTGAGCAGTAAACATTGAGCCGAGGAGTCTAATTTGGACAAACATTCAAATTGGGCCAACATCGTCATATTGGGCTGAGTGATAGAATCACATCCAATGACAAAATGTTAATCGCTTCTATCACGATACCAACGAAAGGTACAGACGTAATTCAATTTAAACCAGATCAATAGTTAGTGAAACCTTCTGCTGACAAAAAGGTCGACAAACAAAGAGACACACATACAAGATCACAAAATCCTCACAATCTCACTGTGGCAGGGATGGAAATAGTGTAATGTAATATAATATGATGGCCTTTATCTTTCAGTCATATAATGTATACGTAATTTTTCATAAACAATATATCTCTCTCTCTCTCCACTCCATCCTTCTTTAAGCTCTCAGATCCCCCACAAAGCTCCTTATAAACGCTTTTCCTCATCCTCTTGAGACAATTGAGAATCGGGGTTCCTTCGTTCATTGTGAAACGCTGTTTAAGACGACTATACTGTATATATATATATATATATATATGCTAAAATTAAATTGCATCTAAAATATATTACATGCACAAAATAAGGGTTTAAACAGTATGTTCGAGTATCTTATTAGAAGGCTCGGACTGTTGTGTACATATTAAAATAATGTTTATGTATAAGTGTTAAAATGCATTTCTCGACTTTCGTAGATCTTCAGTTATTATAAAAATTTGAAAGAGTGGCTGGCTCCAGTCAGGTATTTGTTCTGTACTCTTCTGTGGATTTCCAGGCACTGGTTTAGACAATAAAATGTTTGTCTTAGGTTATGATAGTTAAAAAAATACTTCGTTCTTGTTCCAATATTGTTTTTCGTTCAGTCTATTTATAGTTCTTTATTCAAATGAGGCTTGAATTTATTTATGAAGTGACTTTCTTTAGTCTTTCTCAAAGCAACGTCATCTTTCTTTACTTTGTAAAAAAGGGCATTATATTAAAATTAGGAGATTTATCTTTAGCACATTTTGATATGTGAGTACTAACATATAGCCCTGTATTATGTCTAATGTGGTCCCTGTGCAGGTATGTTCTAAGTCTAAGATTCGAAGTCTCGCCAATGTAGATGAAATTACAGCCATTACAACGAATCACGTAGATACAATTGAGCGTGGAACAATTCATATTATGATTAATTTCAAATGTGTAATTAGTATCTACAAATTTGAATTGATTCCCTTCTATTATTTGTGTGCATAATTTGCATCTTGGGTTACCACATTTCGTCACCCCTTGATTTTGTACTGTATTGAATCTGGCCTTGGTTAGCAAATTCTTAAGGATACTGGGTTGTTTCTTCGACTTTATTAATGAAACATCTTTAAATATATGCTTAGTTTCTTGAGAGGTTCTTAATAGGACAATTGCGGATTTTGCTCCACTGAAATGATCATCGAAGTTTGGATTGTATGTACAGTACAGTACTTATGTATGGTAGTATATCATTGGATGTATTGTCAGTTGCTTTATCACTGGTGCGTAGTATGCTGACAAGTCGCTTTGCGCGACTTATTCCATTATTTATTATGCCTTTAGGATAATTACGATCCAATAAAAAGTCTGTCAAGACTTAGGATCGTATAGTGGATTTAGGAATTATTTACAAGACAAGTAAAGGGATTGGATTATCAGCCTAAGGGGGAAGCATTGAGATCGTCTCACCTTTGTTGTTAATTCACATGCTATACATGGTCTATATATATTATAATGGCCACCAGTGAATATATATAGACTTAGCTGGTTAGTGGAGCATGTTGATGGATAGTAGGTGCTGGGATGTTTAATAAATGGGACGATAGATGTGGCCGATCGCCGGTGTTGCTGGTAAGGGTTGTTGTTATTGAGTGGCACCCTTTATAGGGAGATATCTTAGAACGTCAGTTTAGTAACAAGTGAAGCTAGACATGCGCAATCATTTTCGATGCTGCTAACGTTCCTCATATTACTTTAATTACTATATTAAATAGTACTTAATACTTATGGAATACTATATTCTCAAATGAACTCTTCATAGAATAAATGTACACCATAGCCTATACCTTAATTACCCCTTATATATTATTCATCTGATATACAAACCCAATTAACTTTACATGATACTTTGTGTATATAAAGAATTAGAGATCCCATTTTTAACCAATCCCAACTGGAATTAGAAAGGTCTATCGTGGACACTCACTCATAAGTCACGATATATTCCCGGCCACCAAATATTTACAAATTTTACAATTTGGACTTAAACTAATGTGGAAAATTATAAGGCTCCACCACCTATCAATGATTGCCAGAGTCGCGTGTAACCCAAAGCAACCTGCCGCTGAGGACGAAGATTACTGTCATCCCGACTAGCAGCAGACTGCGCTGGTGCGTCCGCACCGGCAATACTATCTGCAATAATCTCGCCCACATCTTCACATTCACAGTCATCTGGTGTGATAGTCAAATAAGTTTATGTTGGCTTCAAGTAAGAAAGTGTACCGGTGTTTGTTCGTAATAGAGTTGACGAAATCTTACCGTCATGTACGAACACTAAGTTTAGGTATGTCCCTACCGACGTTAATCCAGGCGATTTGCTCACAAGGGGAATTACTTATTCCTCCCTACACAGTTTTCGGCTTTGGTGGGAAGGGCCATCTTGGCTATCCAATCCTGAACAATGGCCAGATGGGGAGGAACAAGGTCCTGTGGTTCAACAAATGTTTGCGACCTCTACGGACACTCCCTCGAACGAGACCCATGTAATAGAATGGCCTCGCTATAGTTCGTATGAGGGACTAGTACGCATCATGGCATGGGTGAAGCGCTACGTGGGTAATCTGAAAGCCAAATCGAAGGGGTCGGATCAGAATCATGGCATACTTACAGTACCGGAACTAAGAGCAGCTGAGGTCACTTTAATAGATGTAGCACAGAGGGAAGTTTACCATAGGGAGCGACAGGAACTTGACACTAGCACCACTGACAATAAGGTTAAGAGTAGCATTATTAAACAGTTGGGGTTATTTTTGGATCAAGGGATCATTAAATGTAAAGGGAGACTACAAAGGGCTAAGATAGATTATAATACTAAGTTTCCAATCCTTCTTCCAAATAAACACAGGTTAACCTCACTGTTGATAGACAATGCTCATAAATTGTGCTTGCATTATGGGGTGGCATATGTGGTTTCGTATCTGAGAACGAGATGGTGGATTCCGAGAATGCGGCAAACAGTGAAGTCAGTAACTGGGAAGTGTGTCATGTGCAAGTGCTTTCAGGGAAAAAGCTATGGGTTGCAGCCATCTCCTCCACTACCTGATTTCTGCGTTAACAGGGTGGAACCCTGCTCCGTAAGCAACTGTACTAGCATCACTGAAAATGTGTAAGGTCACATATCTCGAAAAGGTAACCTGTCTAGGTATTTCTAAGTCCATGCAACCCCAGAGATCAGAACCAATGTCACACCAGCATTCCCTAAGCGCATCCGAAAGAGGTTCGTCCCACCCGCAATTGACACGCCAAAGCTCCTGTACAAAAATGAGAGCCCTAATGGTGACAGGTAACAAAACCCCCAGCGGATCAAAAATGCTAGCAGTGACACTGAGCGCTTCTCTGTTTGTGCTAGCTTGTAAAAAATGCTCCCTCTTCTGGAATGTAAACATATCAGTATCAGTTACCCAAGTCATCCCGAGTGTCTTCACCTTATCCTGTACTGTACTTGCGACATTATGTGAGAATAAGGTATCACGGAGATGCGGACTATTTGTGACCCATTCCCTGAGAAAGAGATGGGCTCCCGAGAATATGTCCTGGGCGCTGTTGTATATGGCCAGAAGGTCCTGCTCACTGTCATGGGTCACCTGTAAATTATCTATGTAAAGCCCACATCTCAGACCGTGAACATGTTGAGCATGTTTATCTACCAGTGACAAATGTTTCAAGATAGTTGCATTTAACAAAAACTGTGAGCAGGTCACACCAAAAAGAACCACGTGAAACCTATAGGCCGATACTGGACTGTCGATATCCAGCGGATCATCGGGCCACAGAAACCGCGTGCAATCCATGTCATCCTCGTGCAACTTGAGCATAAGAAAGGCCTTCTCAATGTCGCTGACCCAAGCATATTGGTTCAATCTGAACCTTAACAAGACCTGGGTTAGGTCAGCGACAAGAGAAGATCCTGTAAACAGATAATCATTCAAGCTCAGCTTATTTGTGCTTGTCTTTGCTGAACAGTCGAAGACTACCCTCACGGGTGTGGTGCGACTGTCCTTTTCAACAGCATGATGAGCCAGATAGTGAGTCTGGTTAGTGCTGTCAAGGTTATCTACTGACACTCTCTCAATGAAACCTCTTGCTATCTGATCCCGAATGACACTTCCATATTGCTCGCAGTATTCCGGGGCCCGTGTGAACTTACGCTGAAGACCTCTAAGTCGTCCCAAGGCTAGCCCATAGTTGCTCTGAAGTAAGTGCTTGTTGTCTCTCCAGGGCAACTGAACAGTGTACTGATTATTAACACGAGAGTACTGTATTGACTCATTGAATTTGACATGACCAATTTAGCCTCCAAGTCCGCTTCCTTAGAAGCAATGCCAATATGGTCCAGTTCCCATAGTGCACCAATATCTTTGTGTTCCCAGTGGCCCCCACTGTCCTGTAAGTAGGTATCCACCGGGCTGGTAGCAACTTTCAGAACTGTAACCACTTCGACAGTGGTTTCTGAACCTTGGGCGTGGAACGATCCACTCAAAGCAAACCCGAAAATTGTGGTGGCAGGAGAACTATCCCATTAACCCTTTTAAAGCCTGGGTGTACAAACTTATAATAATTCTCCGCCCCTATCAGCATATCGAGTTTGTTTGAATGAAAGTCATTGTCGGCTAATTTCAACTTTTGCACAGCGAGTTTGTCAGTGATACAAGTAAGTCCCTTGTGAGCACAGTAACTAGGAAGCTGATCGACAACAATGGCTATCATTTGGCGCCATCACCTTTGTGTCGATAGTTTAGCGCAACAACATCATAAGTTGCATCCTCCAGCGAGCCTGTGAACCCCCTTAATTGTAGAGTCTCTTTACCAACTACTGTATGTTGTATTAATTCCAATGAGGACTTCAATATAAAGGACTTTTGTGAGCACTGATCTAGTAAAGCACGAAGTTGTGTAACATAAGTCTCCCTACCTTTTAATGCTACCTTAATTGTGGGGAGTAATGCCATTTCTTCCTTAGTAGTAACCGACATAGTAAGTGGGTGTTCCGAATGAGCTTGTGGCGACTCCTGGCCCCTATTCGGACAAAGACTATGGTAATGTTTGCCCTGACAATGTTTGCACGGCTCCACTTTTGGGTTGGTGCAACCATTTTGACCATGGTTTCTATCCAAACAGCCAACACACACCTTTAATACCGCCGCCCTCTTTATTTTAGTTTGTGCATTAGGATATTTGAAACATTTAAACCAGCAGTGCCCTGACTTGCCACACAGCTTACAGCCCTTATCAGAGCCATTGCTTCCTGCCTTGTAATGTGCTACCTTGTTTTGTTGAATAGTAAAAGCAGCAGTAGGTTTATATTTTTCTTGTGTAGGCAGGCCAGCCCCCTCCATGTTACAAATCTCCTCGTATAGGGTCCGAGTGACCGCACCAACCTGTAACCAGTCATCCGTCAGTTCTCGCCGAATAGTCTCATGCAAAGGAGACGGAATCTTATTATACAACATTACAGCACAAAAGTCCTACAACGTCACATTGCAAGATTTAAGCGACTTTAGTGTGCATTCAGCAGCCGCATGGAAATGTCTAAGGTCCTGCGCATCATATCGAGGGCCAGGAATCCAACCGAACATTGGAATAAATCCCAAAATCCGGTCCACCGGGCAGGATCACCACCAAACTTCGGGAGGGTTAAGGCTGGTAATTTTACTACCGACTTTATAGCCTCTCTGCGAGAGACCTCTGTACGTACCGATCTACTATCCAAAGAGGCTAATAAGTTTTGTACCTGTTCCTCATAAATCATATCATTAGCCACTTCTTCAATTAAATCTTCCTCAGACTCTAACAATAGATATATTTTCTCATTGAAAGAATTGATGTTGTGTAAAGCCTTGTTGATACTGACTTTTTTAGCAACTATTTCATCGTTTGTGGCTTCGTTGAGGAAAGTGGTGAAATCCTTAGTTAATTTAGTAATGCCTCCTTTGGCCGCAGCCCTCAACCTCTTCAGCTTGGTGATGTCCATGTTTAAAGGGAACCCAACCTGTTACCAGTCAATTCACAAATTTATAGGGGATAGGCGAGTCAGGATGGACGATGAACGACGATAAAATAAACTATTAGCCTAATAAACTGAAATAAATATAGGCTAGCCTATTCCTCGTCAAAATATCGCGCCGCCCTACTGACGATTAGGTTATAGAGCTTGTGCGTACCCTAAGGGCCTAAATGGACGCCATCATATGCCAAGTCCTCCTTACCAATCTCCATAGGGTTGAACCTTGACTTGGAGAATTGGAATTTCTGACGTAAATGTCTGTTGACGGCATTTTTTATTCTGTTATATTGCTCTGCACTGAGGCCCCTGGGGGAGGTACGAGACTCTATTCCCACGATTTTACAATGCCCCCCCTGTTCTATCCTCAATATGTTTAGCCAAATCATTTATTTTACGGGCTAACTCATTAACTACTGTATCGCCAAAAATATCGTTACCTCCGACTATCAAGAATGTGAGATCCGGACGAAACTTTACAAGACTATCAAAGGCTGGCGAATTACGGATTGAATCAACTGTGGCCCCACTTTGTGCCAGAAACTTCAGCTGGAAGCCTTCACGGAGTATAGGAGATGGTGGCGGTTCAAATCTATTTACATACGAGTGTCCAATCACCGCAACTTTAGGTAACGGGTGTTTATTGTGCGATGGTGACGGCTCAAAATTCTCGCCAATACCGCCCCAACCCCGCGCTGCCTCCCCAGACCCTCGAATCATTGGCTAGTGTGTAAACTATAGCCTAGCACTAGAAAGTAGAAGGCAGGGATGGTAAAAGCAGGCCCAAGAAGACGCCCAGCCATAATTAGGCCTAGGTTAAACACAAAAATGGGGTACAGTATATTAATTAATAAGGCATATAGGCTATACTTAAATACTGGTTTACGGCACCATACTTTACTGTCAAGACTTAGGATCGTATAGTGGATTTAGGAATTAGTTACAAGACAATTAAAGGGAGTGGATTATCAGCCTAAGGGGGAAGCATTGAGACGTCTACATATATTATAATGGCCACCAGTGAATATATATAGACTTAGCTGGTTAGTAGAGCATGTTGATGGATAGTAGGTGCTGGGATGTTTAATAAATGGGACGATAGATGTGGCCGATCGCCGGTGTTGCTGGTAATGGTTGTTGTTATTGAGTGGCACCCTTTATAGGGAGATATCTTAGAACGTCAGTTTGGTAACAAGTGAAGCTAGACATGCGCAATCATTCTCGATGCTGCTAACGTTCCTCATAATACTTTAATTACTATATTAAATAGTACTTAATACTTATGGAATACTATATTCTCGAATTAACTCTTTATAGAATAAATGTACACCATAGCCTATACCTTAATTACCCCTTATATATTATTCATCTGATATACAAACCCAATTAACTTTTCATGATACTTTGTGTATATACAGAATTATAGATCCCATTTTTAACCAATCCCAACTGGAATTAGAAAGGGATATCGTGGACACTCATAAGTCACGATAAAGTCTATTAATTCACTTAATCTTATATCTCTCAGAGTAGGTTCTGAAACAATTGTGCAAATTCTGCGTGCTAAATTGAATGGAATGTTGTTTTTTACGTGTCTCGGGTGGTTCGAGTTATATTCCAGATATTGTTTTGTGTCAGTAGCTTTATAGTGGACATCTGTTATCACTGCATTTGTTTGCTTCATAATTTTAACATCCAAGAAAGTTACCGTATCTCCTATTTTATCACAGGTGAAATTAATTTTGGGATCAAGCTCATTCATCAAGTCTATTAGCGTGTATACATCACCATCTCTTTCATCCCATACCATGAAGACATCATCTAAATATCTCATATAGTTGTTCTTTATTTTATTGGCAGTGGATTCGCTAAACGAGGAGAGTATTTTATAATATAAGGTATTCTCCAAATATCCCAGGACCAGATTTGCATAATTTGGGGCAAACTTCGTTCCCATTGCTGTTCCAGATACTTGTAGATAATTTGATCCATTAAACTCAAAGGAGTTATTTTCGAGGATCAATTTGCACCCGACCGAAATCAGGCTAGAGGGCAAACGGTTTGTTTGTTCATAATGATTTTCAAGCCAATAATTTATGGCTTTGTATCCCAATTCATGACGGATGTTGCTATATAGGCTAACTACGTCTAGAGTCACAAACATTTCAGTCACTCAGCTGAGAAGGGATTTTATTTAAAAAGTCTAGATTATTCTTTATGTATGCAGGGATGAGTTTTAGAAAAGGTTGTAATAAAATATCCAGGAGGTGACTGAGTCTGTGGGTAGGGCAAGCAGGACCAGCAACAATAGGCCTCATCTTTAAATCTGAAGGGTTCGGGACCGATATATATTCTGAATTCCCTTCTTCGATAGCCTTGATTATGGATTTTGATTTGTGTATTTTTGGAAGGCCATAAAATAAACTAGTTTTATATTCGAAATTTGTAAGGTACTTTATTTCATCTTTAGTTAGGGAGCTTTCATATGTTTTTAATGCAGTTTTGATTTTGTTGATGGTGATTTTATCAACATTGTTAGGGATCCTTTTATATGTTTCTTGATCGTTCAATATTTCCATAATTTTATGTTCATAGAAAATACTGTCCATTAGGTCGACTGCTGACCCTTTATCTGCTTCTTTTATAGTTACGACAGTTTGATTTTTTAGAGAAGCTATTGCTCTGCGTTCATCATATTTAAGATTGGATTTTTTGCATTTGGGGTCATTCGTAATATTTTTAGTAAGTTTAAGGAAAGTTATGGTTTTGTCCAAAGTCTGGTTTAGGCCACTCGGAGGTTCCCAAGAAGACTTACCTTTAACCAGTGAAATGTTTTCCATTGGTTTGTCATGAAAGTATTCTTTTACCCTTAGTTTTCGGCAAAAGTAATCGATATCATTGTTAAGCTCTTCTCTATTTTGATCCTTGGGTGTGGGACAGAATTTTAAACCCTTAGCAAGTATAGAGTGTTCAGCGTCACTAAAATTTACTGTGGAAAGATTGATTACTTTTGGGTCTATTTTGGAATTTTCCGCCAATGCCGATTCCCGAAAAAATTACCTCTGCTGTCTGACTTGTCATTTGGTTGGAGTATACCTTGAACAGCTGCATTTAGTTGGGAGATTGCAGTGCCTAAACTTTGGAGGGTTGGTTAATTTTTAGATATTGGTTTTGCTGTATTCTGCTTCTGATAATGTGTATTCTTATGTGTATTGCTATAAGTATTTGGCTTCCTGTTGATGTTTCTTGGGGCATTAGAAACGTGCGTATTACTTTCAGTGTTGTCTTGGTTGTTCATGTCTTGGAAGAAAGTTTGCTTTTTCTTCCATATGCTGTTAGAGAGGTCTTCTTCCTTCTTAATATCTGAAAGCCAATTTGCTATGAGGTTTTGCCTTACCTCGGGGGATTCGTGTCTGCTTACCAAGGTTTTTATTTGGTGTTCTGCTTCCTCCATGATTTGTAGCTGTTTCTCTGTTTGTTCATCTAATCGTTCAATTTCAGTTTTGACTTTTGCTATTTCTAACTTTTTTGGTCTCTTTGTGTGGTTTTCACTTTGCCCAGGAATAGGTTTTTCTCTGAACTTAGGAGGGATTACGGGTTCAGTTTGCTTAAGAAAATTATTATAGATGGCGCTGATGCCTGTAGATCTGATATGGTGGTAAAATGCATGTTTGCGAATGTTGAGTTGCTTTTGTCATTCCTCACTATTGGAATCAGATGGTTGTTCTGTAGGCACACCATTGTTTTGTTTTGTTATGCAGTTAGTGTTTGCATTAGAGCTTTCTTTAATTTGAAGAGAGGACAATGTTGCCATTAGTTCTCTCATATGTTCATTTTGGTTTTCAATGATGGTCTCTTGTTGGATTGGATTTTTTCTACTGCTAAACAAATTCGTTTTAGCCAGTATAAAGTCTACTTCTCTTCGGTCTTAGGATCCATATTTGAAGCCATTTTGATTAAAAATACGAAAGCTCCCTAACTAAAGATGAAATAAAGTACCTTACAAATTTCGAATATAAACTAGTTTATTTTATGGCCTTCCAAAAATACACAAATCAAAATCCATAATCAAGGCTATCAAGAAGGGAATTCAGAGTATATATCGGTCCCGAACCCTTCAGATTTAAAAGATGAGGCCTATTGTTGTTGTTGTTGTTGCTGTTCCTCAGGCTGTCTGGCCAAGCAGCCCCAAGGTCCCGAGCAAGGCCAAGGCCATAACCGAGCGCCCCCACAGAACCCTCCCAGCTTACCACCAATAATGCCCAGGTGACCGAAGCCACTCAAAGGCGGGGAGCTGAGGAGGGTGCGGAAACGCCCGGGAAACAAAAGCCCCACCCAAGGCCCTGTGTCCCTCAGCAATTATAAAGGGAAAGTTGAGGGGCAAAGGAAAAATGTGACGCTTTGGCTCCCAATCTGCCAGGGTTGGCAGTAGGGAAGTCAATCCACGGAAAAGACGCCGTCACTTGAGATCTAGAAGAGTCAGAGTAAGCTATGGGTATGGCAGAGAACGCTCAACTCTCATTCTGATAGACCAGTCCATCACCATTGAGGCCTATTGTTGCTGGTCCTGCTTGCCCTACCCACAGACTCAGTCACCTCCTGGATATTTTATTACAACCTTTTCTAAAACTCATCCCTGCATACATAAAAAATAATCTAGACTTTTTAAATAAAATCCCTTCTCAGCTGAGTGACTGAAATGTTTGTGACTCTAGACGTAGTTAGCCTATATAGCAACATCCGTCATGAATTGGGATACAAAGCCATAAATTATTGGCTTGAAAATCATTATGAACAAACAAACCGTTTGCCCTCTAGCCTGATTTCGGTCGGGTGCAAATTGATCCTCGAAAATAACTCCTTTGAGTTTAATGGATCAAATTATCTACAAGTATCTGGAACAGCAATGGGAACGAAGTTTGCCCCAAATTATGCAAATCTGGTCCTGGGATATTTGGAGAATACCTTATATTATAAAATACTCTCCTCGTTTAGCGAATCCACTGCCAATAAAATAAAGAACAACTATATGAGATATTTAGATGATGTCTTCATGGTATGGGATGAAAGAGATGGTGATGTATACACGCTAATAGACTTGATGAATGAGCTTGATCCCAAAATTAATTTCACCTGTGATACAATAGGAGATACGGTAACTTTCTTGGATGTTAAAATTATGAAGCAAACAAATGCAGTGATAACAGATGTCCACTATAAAGCTACTGACACAAAACAATATCTGGAATATAACTCGAACCACCCGAGACACGTAAAAAACAACATTCCATTCAACTTAGCACGCAGAATTTGCACAATTGTTTCAGAACCTACTCTGAGAGATATAAGATTAAGTGAATTAATAGACTTTATCGTGACTTATGAGTGTCCACGATATCCCTTTCTAATTCCAGTTGGGATTGGTTAAAAATGGGATCTATAATTCTGTATATACACAAAGTATCATGAAAAGTTAATTGGGTTTGTATATCAGATGAATAATATATAAGGGGTAATTAAGGTATAGGCTATGGTGTACATTTATTCTATGAAGAGTTAATTTGAGAATATAGTATTCCATAAGTATTAAGTACTATTTAATATAGTAATTAAAGTAATATGAGGAACGTTAGCAGCATCGAGAATGATTGCGCATGTCTAGCTTCACTTGTTACCAAACTGACGTTCTAAGATATCTCCCTATAAAGGGTGCCACTCAATAACAACAACCATTACCAGCAACACCGGCGATCGGCCACATCTATCGTTCCATTTATTAAACATCCCAGCACCTACTATCCATCAACATGCTCCACTAACCAGCAAAGTCTATATATATTCACTGGTGGCCATTATTATATATGTAGACCATGTATAGCATGTGAATTAACAACAAACGTGAGACGATCTCAATGCTTCCCCCTTAAGCTGATAATCCACTCCCTTTACTTGTCTAGTAACTAATTCCTAAATCCACTATACGATCCTAAGTCTTGACAGTAAAGTATGGTGCCGTAAACCAGTATTTAAGTATAGCCTATATGCCTTATTAATTAATATACTGTACCCCATTTTTGTGTTTAACCTAGGCCTAATTGTGGCTGAGCGTCTTCTTGGGCCTGCTTTTACCATCCCTGCCTTCTACTTTCTAGTGCTAGGCTATAGTTTACACACTAGCCAATGATTCGAGGGTCTGGGGAGGCAGCGCGGGGTTGGGGCGGTATTGGCGAGAATTTTGAGCCGTCACCATCACACAATAAACACCCGTTACCTAAAGTTGCGGTGATTGGACACTCGTATGTCAATAGATTTGAACCGCCACCATCTCCTATACTCCGTGAAAGCTTCCAGCTGAAGTTTCTGGCACAAAGTGGGGCCACAGTTGATTCAATCCGTAATACGCCAGCCTTCGATAATCTTGTAAAGTTTCGTCCGGATCTCACATTCTTGATAGTCAGAGGTAACGATATATTTGGCGATACGGTAGTTAATGAGTTAGCCAGTAAAATAAATGATTTGGCTAAACATATTGAGGATAGAACAGGGGGGCATTGTAAAATCGTGGGAATAGAGTCTCGTACCTCCTCCAGGGGCCTCACTGCAGAGCAATATAACAGACTAAAAAATACCGTCAACAGACATTTACGTCAGAAATTCCCATTCTCCAAGTCAAGGTTCAACCCTATGGAGATGGGTAAGGAGGACTTGGCATATGATGGCGTCCATTTAGGCCCTTGGGGGACGCACAAGCTCTATAACCTAATCGGCAGTAGGGCGGCGCGATATTTTGACGAGGAATAGGCTAGCCTATATTTATTTCAGTTTATTAAGCTAATAGTTTATTTTATCGTCGTTCATCGTCCATCCTGACTCGCCTATCCCCTATAAATTTGTGAATTGACAAAGGGTTCCCTTTAAACATGGACATCACCAAGCTAAAGAGGTTGAGGGCTGCGGCCAAAGGAGGCATTACTAAATTAACTAAGGATTTCACCACTTTCCTCAACGAAGCCACAAACGATGATATAGTTGCTAAAAAAGTCAGTATCAACAAGGCTTTACACAACATCAATTCTTTCAATGAGAAAATATATCTAGTGTTAGAGTCTGAGGAAGATTTAATTGAAGAAGTGGCTAATGATATGATTTATGAGGAACAGGTACAAACTTATTAGCCCCTTTGGATAGTAGACCGGTACGTACAGAGGTCTCTCGCAGAGAGGCTATAAAGTCGGTAGTAAAATTACCAGCCTTAACCCTCCCGAAGTTTGGTGGTGATCCTGCCCGGTGGACCGGATTTTGGGATTTATTCCAATGTTCGGTTCATGGGCATCAGGACCTAACAGATATTCAGAAATTCACATATTTGAGGGGTCAGCTAGATGGAGAGGCCTCGCAGCTCATAGCCGGATTTAGCTTAGAGACCACAAGTTATACTCCTGCCGTAACACTTCTCCTCGAAACCTACGGACAGATTGACCGCATCAAGTCTGCCCACGTTGCTGCCTTTTGTGAGATTCCTGGCCCTCGATATGATGCGCAGGACCTTAGACATTTCCATGCGGCTGCTGAATGCACACTAAAGTTGCTTAAATCTTGCAATGTGACGTTGGAGGACTTTTGTGCCGTAATGTTGTATAATAAGATTCCGTCTCCTTTGCATGAGACTATTCGGCGAGAACTGAAGGATGACTGGTTACAGGTTGGTGCGGTCACTCGGACCCTATACGAGGAGATTTGTAACATGGAGGGGGCTGGCCTGCCTACACAAGAAAAATATAAACCTACTGCTGCTTTTACTATTCAACAAAACAAGGTAGCACATTACAAGACAGGAAGCAATGGCTCTGATAAGGGCTGTAAGCTGTGTGGCAAGTCAGGGCACTGCTGGTTTAAATGTTTCAAATATCCTAATGCACAAACTAAAATAAAGAGGGCGACGGTATTAAAGGTGTGTGTTGGCTGTTTGGATAGAGACCATGGTCGAAATGGTTGCACCAA
Organism: Paralithodes platypus; assembly: GCA_032716605.1. Classification (NCBI taxonomy): domain Eukaryota; kingdom Metazoa; phylum Arthropoda; class Malacostraca; order Decapoda; family Lithodidae; genus Paralithodes; species Paralithodes platypus. The sequence goes on from CM064523.1 coordinate 34,024,401, forward strand.
CCCAAAAGTGGAGCCGTGCAAACATTGTCAGGGCAAACATTACCATAGTCTTTGTCCGAATAGGGGCCAGGAGTCGCCACAAGCTCATTCGGAACACCCAGTTACTATGTCGGTTACTACTAAGAAAGAAATGGCATTACTCCCCACAATTAAGGTACCATTAAAAGGTAGGGAGACTTATGTTACACAACTTCGTGCTTTACTAGATCAGTGCTCACAAAAGTCCTTTATATTGAAGTCCTCATTGGAGTTAATACAACATACAGTAGTTGGTAAAGAGACTCTACAATTGGGGGTTCACAGGCTCGCTGGAGGATGCAACTTATGATGTTGTTGCGCTAAACTATCGACACAAAGGGCGATGGCGCCAAATGAAAGCCATTGTTGTCGATCAGCTTCCTAGTTACTGTGCTCACAAGGGACTTACTTGTATCACTGACAAACTCACTGCGCAAAATTGAAATTAGCCGACAATGACTTTCATTCAAACATACTCGATATGCTGATAGGGGCGGAGAATTATTATAAGTTTGTACACCCAGGCTTTAAAAGGGTTAATGGGATAGTTTTCCTGCCCACAATTTACGGGTTTGCTTTGAGTGGATCGTTCCACACCCAAGGTTCAGAAACCACTGTCGAAGTGGTCAGAGTTCTGAAAGTTGCTACCAGCCTGGTGGATACCTACTTACAGGACAGTGGGGGCCACTGGGAACACAAAGATATTGGTGCACTATGGGAACTGGACCATATTGGCATTGCTTCTAAGGAAGCGGACTTGGAGGCTAAATTGGTCATGTCAAAATTCAATGAGTCAATACAGTACTCTCTTGTTAATAATCAGTACACTGTTCAGTTGCCCTGGAGAGACAACAAGCACTTACTTCAGAGCAACTATGGGCTAGCCTTGGGACGACTTAGAGGTCTTCAGCGTAAGTTCATACGGGCCCCGGAATACTGCGAGCAATATGGAAGTATCATTCGGGATCAGATAGCAAGAGGTTTCATTGAGAGAGTGTCAGTAGATAACCTTGAGAGCACTAACCAGACTCACTATCTGGCTCATCATGGTGTTGAAAAGGACAGGCGGACCACACCCGTGAGGGTAGTCTTCGACTGTTCAGCAAAGACAAGCACAAATAAGCTGAGCTTGAATGATTGTCTGTTTACAGGATCTTCTCTTGTTGCTGACCTAACCCAGGTCTTGTTAAGGTTAAGATTGAACCAATATGCTTGGGTCAGCGACATTGAGAAGGCCTTTCTTATGCTCAAGTTGCACGAGGATGACATGGATTGCACGCGGTTTCTGTGGCCCGATGATCCGCTGGATATCGACAGTCCAGTATCGGTCTATAGGTTTCGCGTGGTTCTTTTTGGTGTGACCTGCTCACAGTTTTTGTTAAATGCAACTATCTTGAAACATTTGTCACTGGTAGATAAACATACTCAACATGTTCATGGTCTGAGACGTGGGCTTTACATAGATAATTTACAGGCGACCCATGACAGTGAGCAGGACCTTCTGGCCATATTATACAACAGCGCCCAGGACATATTCTCGGGAGCGCATCTCTTGCTCAGGGAATGGGTCACAAAATTAATAGTCCGCATCTCTGTGATACCTTATTCTCACATAATGTCGCAAGTACAGTACAGGATAGGGTGAAGACACTCGGGATGACTTGGGTAACTGATACTGATATGTTTACATTCCAGAAGAGGGAGCATTTTTTACAAGCTAGCACAAAAAGAGAAGCGCTCAGTGTCAATGCCAGCATTTTTGATCCGCTGGGGGTTTTGTTACCTGTCACCATTAGGGCTCTCATTTTTGTACAGGAGCTTTGGCGTGTAAATTGCGGGTGGGACGAACCTCTTTCGGATGCGCTTAGGGAATGCTGGTGTGACATTGGTTCTGATCTCTGGGGTTGCATGGACTTAGAAATACCTAGACAGGTTACCTTTTCAAGATATGTGACCTTACATATTTTCAGTGATGCTAGTACAGTTGCTTACGGAGCAGGGTTCCACCCTTTCAACGCAGAAATCAGGTAGTGGAGGAGATGGCTGCAACCCATAGGTTTTGCCCTGAAAGCACTTGCAAACGACACACTTCCCAGTTACTGACTTCACTGTTTGCCGCATTCTCGGAATCCACAATCTCGTTCTCAGATACGAAACCACATATGCCACCCCATAATGCAAGCACAATTTATGAGCATTGTCTATCAACAGTGAGGTTAACCTGTGTTTGTTTGGAAGAAGGATTGGAAACTTAGTATTATAATCTATCTTAGCCCTTTGTAGTCTCCCTTTATATTTAATGATCCCTTGATCCAAAAATAACCCCAACTGTTTAATAATGCTACTCTTAACCTTATTGTCAGTGGTGCTAGTGTCAAGTTCCTGTCGCTCCCTATGGTAAACTTCCCTCTGTGCTACATCTATTAAAGTGACCTCAGCTGCTCTTAGTTCCGGTACTCTAAGTATGCCATGATTCTGATCCGACCCCTTCGATTTGGCTTTCAGATTACCCACGTAGCGCTTCACCCATGCCATGATGCGTACTAGTCCCTCATACGAACTATAGCGAGGCCATTCTATTACATGGGTCTCGTTCGAGGGAGTGTCCGTAGAGGTCGCAAACATTTGTTTAACCACAGGACCTTGTTCCTCCCAATCTGGCCATTGTTCAGGATGGGATAGCCAAGATGGCCCTTCCCACCAAAGCCGAAAACTGTGTAGGGAGGAATAAGTAATTCCCCTTGTGAGCAAATCGCCTGGATTAACGTCGGTAGGGACATACCTAAACTTAGTGTTCGTACATGACGGTAAGATTTCGTCAACTCTATTACGAACAAACACCGGTACACTTTCTTACTTGAAGCCAACATAAACTTATTTGACTATCACACCAGATGACTGTGAATGTGAAGATGTGGGCGAGATTATTGCAGATAGTATTGCCGGTGCGGACGCACTAGCGCAGTCTGCTGCTAGTCGGGATGACAGTAATCTTCGTCCTCAGCGGCAGGTTGCTTTGGGTTACACGCGACTCTGGCAATCATTGATAGGTGGTGGAGCCTTAAAATTGTCCACATTAGTTTAAGTCCAAATTGTAAAATTTGTAAATATTCGGTGGCCGGGAATATATCGTGACTTATGAGTGTCCACGATAGACCTTTCTAATTCCAGTTGGGATTGGTTAAAAATGGGATCTATAATTCTGTATATACACAAAGTATCATGAAAAGTTAATTGGGTTTGTATATCAGATGAATAATATATAAGGGGTAATTAAGGTATAGGCTATGGTGTACATTTATTCTATGAAGAGGTAATTTGAGAATATAGTATTCCATAAGTATTAAGTACTATTTAATATAGTAATTAAAGTAATATGAGGAACGTTAGCAGCATCGAGAATGATCGCGCATGTCTAGCTTCACTTGTTACCAAACTGACGTTCTAAGATATCTCCCTATAAAGGGTGCCACTCAATAACAACAACCCTTACCAGCAACACCGGTGATCGGCCACATCTATCGTCCCATTTATTAAACATCCCAGCACCTACTATCCATCAACATGCTCCACTAACCAGCTAAGTCTATATATATTCACTGGTGGCCATTATAATATATGTAGACCATCTGAATTAACAACAAAGGTGAGACGATCTCAATGTTTCCCCCTTAGGCTGACAATCCACTCCCTTTACTTGTCTTGTAACTAATTCCTAAATCCACGATACGATCCTAAGTCTTGAAAGACTTTTTATTGGATCGTAAGTATCCTAAAGGCATAATAAATAATGGAATAAGTCGTGCAAAGCAGCGCAAAGTCAGCGTACTACGCACCAGTGATAAAGCAACTGACAATACTGTATATCCAATGATATACTACCATACATAAGTACATACAATCCAAACTTCGATGATCATTTCAGTGGAGCAAAATCCGCAATTGCCCTATTAAAAACCTCTCAAGAAACTAAGCATATATTTAGAGATGTTTCATTAATAAAGTCGAAGAAACAACCCAGTAACCTTAAGAATTTGCTAACCAAGGCCAGATTCAATACGGTACAAAATCAAGGGGTGACGAAATGTGGTAACCCAAGATGCAAATTATGTACACAAATAATAGAAGGGAATCAATTCAAATTTGTAGATACTAATTACACATTTGAAATTAATCATAATATGAATTGTTCCACGCTCAATTGTATCTACGTGATTCGTTGTAATGGCTGTAATTCCATCTACATTGGCGAGACTTGGAATCTTAGACTTAGAACAAACCTGCACAGGGACCACATTAGACATAATACAGGGCTATATGTTAGTACTCACATATCAAAATGTGCTAAAGATAAATCTCCTAATTTTAATATAATGCCCTTTTACAAATTAAGAAAGATGACGTTGCTTTGAGAAAGAGTAAAGAAAGTCACTTCATAAATAAATTCAAGCCTCATTTGAATAAAGAACTATAAATAGACTCTGAACGAAAACAAATATTGGAACAAGAACGAAGTATTTTTTTAACTATCATAACCTAAGACAAACATTTTATTGTCTAAACCAGTGCCTGGAAATCCACAGAAGAGTACAGAACAAATACCTGACTCTGGAGCCAGCCACTCTTGCACATTTTTATAATAACTGAAGATCTACGAAAGTAGAGAAATGCATTTTAACACTTTTACATAAACATTATTTTAATATTGTGACGCATGTCCACGTGTGAGCATGCTGTACAGAACGCCTAGTCATGCCCCACTCTAGCTAGGATCGTCAGGGCAGGAACTTTGGCTGTAGTCTATGTAGAGTTTCCTAACTTAGTTCGTGTGAGCCGTTGTACTATAAGTATTATGAATATGTATTTTGTTTTCATCTGAGTCAACGAGTTCTATTTTATATCATTAATTATAAGTATTGTGTGTAAAACTTATTTGTAATGATGGGAAGAGAAACAGCCACAGTTAGGTGTCAGTGGGTACGCCAGGCAGGAGGTAGGCCTAACTCACTCGCACTCCTCCCTCCCTCAGTGCTAGGGGGATTCTTTGTGTATCCCAGAGGAGAGAGAGAAATTACGTAATGGTTGTCAGTGGGCGGTCCTTAGTAGTTCACGTTGGGCTCACTAGAGGGCCGGGTATAAAAGGGAAGTCTAGCCATTTTTTCATCAGAACTCATTAGGCAGAGCGACTTCTCATTTCCCTTGCTAACTATTTATATTCTTCTGACTGATGGGAACTTTCTCTACTACCTTACATTTTTATTTCCTCTTTTCCCTGCCCTGTTTAACTTCCATGGTCCCGTTGGTGCAGAGCTAGTCAGCCAACGTATTATCGCTTGAGTTCTCACGAGATACTTGCCTATTAGATAGCCTATTTTGGAAGGGTTGACTTAGAATAGGATTGATTTATGTTTGTTGCACTTGTATATGCATTTCCCTGTGTGTTATTATTATTCCTGTTTTCTGCTAGTCTAGGTAATGCTAGACTGGGGTAAGGCTTTTCTGTGTTACGAGTTGTTGTTTGATGCAGTGGTTAAGCGATAAACCGGCATACTCGTTTCGGTTCAGTGAAGCCTAGGTTGTCTTCGCGGCTGACTGTGTTGAGTTAATAATTTACAGTGCGTGAGGGCAAGAGCCTAACCACCCTGTATTTTATTAACAGTTTGTTTTTACTTTGTCAAGGAGCCGGGAGAAAACCAGACACAAGGGATCTGGATTTCTCAAAGTGCACTTGTTAGTTTTAACGTAATACTTTAAACAGTCGTGAGGACTTCGCTAGGCTACAAGCCGTTTTTGCTCAGTCACTGCTACCTTTTGCCCACAGTACCCCAGCTAGACTTTACTCGATTAGTAGATACAGAATAGTATTGAAGCTTTCCTTATGTATGATATTGTTTATGCACTATTGATTTCATGTGTTGCAAGCTTGGCTACTTTAGTGATTAGTGGCCCACGAGCACGATCCGAGTAGGCTATTGCCGTTGCATTTGCGGAGTACTTCCTTTTAATGTTTGCCATTTACTATTGCATATTCTTTTAATTATTCTTATGCCAATTTAAGCCTTTAATAGTATTTAATTGCCAGTGTTTTTGCTTATTGAATTACTGTTCAAAATCCGATACGTACTTCTTACGAGCATCCGAGAAGCATTTAACTTTTTTCAGAAGATTCCTTGCTCGATGCTTAAGGACTATTAATTAACGTAACGTAATAGTGCCGATCCGAAGTAGAGGGTGGTGGACTTCTTATGTTCATAGTCAAGGGTGGATTACTTCGGCTTCGGCCAACACTATTCTTTTGTGTCGTTGTTTCTTACTTCATTGTTTGATTGTTGACCAGACTAGATAATTCCTGTCTCTTTATTAGTCTGTTGTTGAACACTAGTACCGAGTTCTTGTATACCCCGTTATAGCAGATTGAACTCTGGAGGGTATTGGTGTTTTTTGTTCGGCTGGCAGTACTCGGGGGTTGGGATCGTGTGTTTCCGTTGTGGCAGCGAGCCGTATTCGAGTCCTGATTGAGAGCCCTTGTCTACCCGAGTGCCAGTTCGTAACAATATGTACACAACAGTCCGAGCCTTCTAATAAGATACTCGGACATACTTTTTAAACCCTTATTTTGTGCATGCAATATATTTTAGATGCAATTTAATTTTAGCACTAAATTTGTTTAAACTTTGTGCCGTGAACCTACCCTTTTCTACACACCTTTAGTGTGGAAGCATATTCGCATATATATATATATATATATATATATATATATATATATATATATACAAGAAACTATTTAATTCCATATGAAAGGTCAAGGTCAAATAACAGGTCAATATATTATTTTCTTTACTTTTTATGCAAACTTCACAAAATTTGGTGAGATAGTTGCACTTTAAGTGAAAAAGCAAAATAAAAAATGTTGAGACATATAAAGGTCAAGGTCAACTATTCTATTAATATATTTGAAACTAACTGATAAGTTTTAATAAAATGAGGCATGCTTTTTTGATTTGCATGTACTCTTACATAAAGGTCAAGGTCACAGTCAAAGGTCAACTTTTATTATCTATCAAAAAAGATTACTCAAATTTTGGAAAACTGGCTGTGTTATGGCTTATTACTTAAATATCATATATATCAAATTTCACATATATATTGTAATAGTTAAGGTCAGAGGTCAGGGTCAAAACAAGAGTATTTGTCATTTACTGTAAACTCCTCCTAGACAACTGTTTAATGTATTGTCACCAAATTTTATAGGCAAATTCAGTTGGTCAATACGACGACCATCCAAATATATGTATTATATTTTAAGTCAAAGGTCAAGGTCACAGTTTATGATCACTATTTGTAATCAATATGTTTTTATACGAATTACACCATATTCATAATGCTAGTTAATATAAACATTGCTGTTCAGCTAACTAAATCCTGGATAAGAAATTCTAAGGTCGAAGGTCAAGGTCAAAGGTCAAGGTTAAAGTTCGAAATAGGATTTTTACTAGTATTTCCTATTTGATGTAAGATTCTCATTAGGCATATCATGCATATTCGGAATGCCTAGACCAAGGACATACAAGTATAAACATAATTCCATTTGATAGGTCAAGGTCAATATCAAATATAAGGTCAATATGCTCATTTCTGTACTATTCATGTAAACTTCACAATATTCGTTGAGACAATTGTGCTTTAAGGAAAAATTAAAATTTTACTTTTCAGAGTTCATGAAGGTCAAAATGGAGGTCAAAGGTCAAGGTCAACTATTCCTTTAATACCTCTGAAACTAAATGACGATTTTTAATAACATTTGATACACTTATTTGATTTTCTAGGGTTACATCAAAGCAAACAAAAATATAATCCTACATAAAGGTCAAGGTCACAGGCCAAGGTCATAAGTTAACTTTCATCATAAAAATACTAAATTTTCGATAAACTGACGACTGTTAGTTGCATTTTACTTAAATATCATATATTTCAATCATATAATTATACGGTATATAAATTATATATATATAATACTTAAGGTTAAAGGTCAAGGAACAAAAGAAGAGTGTTAATAATTTTCTTTAAACTCTTCCTAGACTGTTTAACCCTTTCTGTACCGGTGACGTCTTTTTTTATTGTAGTCTAGCTATAATTAGACGATTTTGTGGAGCGTATGAAGGATCTGTTGTAGTAAAAAGGGTTAATTAAGATAGTTGAAAGCCTGATAATTTTATGGAGGCCCTTCATAAACTAAATAAAATCGTCTTAATATCCCGTATGAAATGAAACTAACAGAACTGTACTGAACGGGTTACGTATCGTCACCAAATTTTTCTGGCAAATTTGGTTGGTCAATACAACGATTGTCCAAATTGTGTGTTTTTGTTATTCAAAGGTCAAAGTGAATGGTGAAGGTCACAGATTATGGTCACTATTTCTTTCTTATATAATTTATATTCTAAATTTGAATTACACCATATTCAAAATGCTACAAAATAATGTTACTCTGACCTTATTATAGATAAATATTCCAATGGTTAAGATTCAATGCGATCATAAATGTAATTAAATATATATACTCCCAGGCGGACATGAACCACCAACAGTCAGGACGAGTGTCTATGCTTTAATCCACTGCACACAGGTATCCTCTATTACGCTGTGGTATAGTGGATTAAAGTATGGGCACTTGTTCTGACTGTTGGTGGTTAAGTCCGGATGTGAGTATAATATATTTATTATATATATACTGTATATATATATATACATAATATATATACCGATTTTACCTAAGAGATTCAATACTACTTGCAGAATTCTAGGTCGCAGAGTTGTGTATGCATTGTTTTTTTATTTTTTTGGTAATGCGAAAACTGCACACCTACTTTATTTTTTAATTTGTTATTTATTTATTTTTATTAAGGCAAACAAGGTTAAATGAGACAGCAATTTCAGCATTAGTAAGATTATTATTTAATTTTTCAATTTGTCTAACTAGTTTTCTCTGGTCTTCGTTGATGTTCTGCAGTAGTTGGCCTATGTTTAACGACCTTTCGGAGAGAGCTGTCTCCATCTTCAGGTTAGGACAGTTAATGGGATTACGTGAAGATCTGTGGGTTTATGTAGAGGTCGGTGTGATCTGGGGTTGACCTAGGAGGGGGGTAGGGGGCGGGGCTACACTTGGTTCGGCGGTTTCTGATTGGCTGGAAGTGGCTAGGTTGACCTCAATTGGTAGTTGTGTGAAGGGGTATGTTGCGAGTTGGGTGGTGATATAGGAGGAGGGGCTAGGCATCTGGGGTCGTTTTCTTGGTCCTGGTGGAAGGGGGGTTTGTAATGTGTTTTTATGGCGCCATTTTGGAGATGCATAGCAAGATGTCTTGTCAGTCGTCTCCACGTTATCCCAATGTAGGAATGTGGCCCACAGTCCACATTGTTGCAGGTATGTTGGTAGATGACGTGGTCTTCCTGTAGTGACGTCTTGGTGAGGGTAGGTCAGTTGCGGGGGAGGAGGTGGGAGATTTTCTTAAACTTATAATAAATAATTAGTTTATTTCGCTGCTCGGGGTTGGTGGGGAGTACGTTTTTCTTTAGTATGTCTCGCATGATTGCCTAATCAGTTTTATGTTCGGAGGACATGTGGTTCCTGTAGTAGATCTTGATATCATCATTGGGGGTAGGGGCTTCATCTGTGTACCATTTTTCTAGGTGTTTATTGATGGCTTGCTGGACATCAGAGTTAATATAGCCATTGTTTATGAGAACTTGGGTGAGGCAGTCAAGTTCGGTGTGAGTGTCTTTCCAGCTGGTGCAATGGGAGAGGGCCCTCCTGACGTAGGTGTTGATGGTAGAGCGGAGATATCTTGGAAGGCATTCACTCTCCCCGTTTTGACAAATTACAGAGATGGTGGGTTTTGTGTAAACGTTGGTTCTGAAGCTGTTGTTGTTAGCAGTTACAAGGACATCGAGGAAGGGGAGTTGTCCATTGGTGGATTCTTCGAAGGTGAAGTTTAACCCAGATGTGGTGATGAAGCACCGCCATAGGTCCTGCAGTCCCTTTAGGTCCGTCACCCAACGAATATATCATCCACGTATCTACAGTAGATGGAGGGGCGGCTAGTAGAGAGGAGTTCTTCTTCGACAGATCCAATGTAGAAGTTGGCGAAGAGGACACCAAGGGGGCTACCCATGGCGATGCCTTCTATCTGTTAGTACATGTCACCTCTCGGGCAGATAAAGGGGGCCTCTTTCGTGCAGGTCTCGAGCAATGTCTTCAGCGCCTTCTCCGGGATGTCCAGGGGCGTGGTGTGGTTGGTGTGGTATACATGTTTCAGGATGTAGTCGATAATCTTGTCTACTGGTACATTAGTCATTAGTGAACAGGCTTTCCACATCCAATGATGCAATGATATGATCGTCAGTTTGAGGGGCGTCTCTCAGTATTTCTAGGAAATCGGTGGAGGATGAGAGGCTGTACTTGCTAGGTGTGTATGGAGTCAAGAGTTGGTTGATGGTTTTAGCAATTTGGTAGGTGGCAGTGGGGATCTGGGAGATTATGGGGTGGAGAGCATTACCTGGCTTGTGGGTCTTCACGGTGCCGTAGGCGTAGCCAGGGGAGAATTCGTCGGTAAGTATAGTAAGGTGTAATCCCCCTAATTTGGCGTTTATGGCGGTGATTGTTGTGTTGACTTTCTTCTTGATTTCCTCGGTAGGGATTCTTGTGATTCTTTTTAATTCGGATTTGTCACTCAGTAAGTTGTCCATTATTCTTAACCCACTGGGCACCAGCGCCGCAGCATACGCGTCGGCAATATATGTAACGCTAAACCCCAGCGCCGCAGCACCTGCGTTGGCATTGTCGACATTATTTACTCTTGTCCTATGGTAGCTAGAGGGTTCAAATTTGTATAGAATATACCTTATGATGTTGTCGAACAGTGGCATTACTCAGCCATCCCCATGTCCAGCAAGATGGGTGGGAAACGTGAGTTTACCCACTTATCTCACCACCTGCATCGGCATTTTTTACCTTATTTACTCTTGTCCTATGGTAGCTAGAGGGTTCAGATTTGTATGGTATGTTCCTTAGGATGTTGCTGGACAGGGGCAATACTTAGCAACCCCCAAGTCCAGCCGTGGTGGGGACGCGCAGGAGGAGGGGGAAGACAGTTTTCCCGTTGTCCTCGCGAGTGATAGGCTACATCATGTCTGACCTACCTCGTCGCCTCGCGATGTTGGAACAAAGGGAGGAGAGTGGGTATCACTCCCCCACTGATCCCCATGACATAGTTGACTCCTCACCAAGTGGGGAAGAGGAGGAGGAAGATGACCCAGACCCCATGTCATTCCTCAAAATTTTGCCAGGCTATCATAAGAGTCAGAAGAGACTAGCCGAGGATGAGAGGGTTCAAGTTGCTACACAACAAGTGCAGTGTGGTTCTCCCCCACCACTTCCCAATGTCTCCCCACTAAAAATACAATGTGAAAACCCATATTTCTAAGTCAAAAGTGCCAAAAACAATGTGTAAAACTCATATTCTAACTTTAAAATATACGATGAAGCATAAAATCAATAAAAAGAGTGCGTGAGAGATGCACAAAATGCAAGTGAAAGTGGTGGCAGAGAAGTGTCAATCAGCTGGCCGTGTGTACATGCGTGCGTTCTGCTGTTGTCTTGGGCCAAGATGGCTGCCCGTCACCATGGTAACCAGGATGCGCGCGGGCCTTGCCACTCGTCGGCATTTATACAACTTGAATCTATTAACTTATCACACTGTAACTTCACTTACAATGACATTATGTGATACATGTTGCTAATATATGAACTATGAAGGCAGACATGATGCTCGGGTGGTGTAAATAACCATCACTCGAAAACTGGAGGCATCGTACGTCAGCCATGCTGCCTCTCCCAGCTGTGGTGTGCCGGCGCGGGAGGTTTGAAGAGGCGCCCGGCACCAGCTGATGGCTGATATATATATATATATATATATATATATACTGTATATATATATATATATATACTGTATATATATATATTCAGTATATATATAAAACAATCTTCCACATGACTATCCCTTACTCATCAACAACACACAATTTAACCTTTCATCTTCTGTCAAATATTTTTGGTGTCTCATATTCTTCTGACCTTTCTTGTAAAGACCATATCACCAAAGACCATATCACCACATTTGCTACAATAGCTTCCTAGAAATTAGGTGTTTTCAACCGTCTCTGTATAGGTTCTTTACCCCAGCCCCGCTTCTTACTCTGTACAGGGGCTCAGTGTGCCCATATGTAAAGTATACTGTTCGCATATGTAGGGAGGCTCCACCCATACCACACTTCTCAAAAGGGTACCGTCAGAAGTATTTTGTCTCATCAACTCACCCTCTCTTCCTAATTCACTACAATCTCTCACTACAGACCGTAATGTTGCATTTCTCTCTCTTCTACCGCTATTACTAATCAGGGTTCTTCAGAGCTCTCTCAGTGTATACCTCCTCCTTCATTGAGAGAGGGTGGCACCCACCTTGCAACACATTCTCACCACTAATCTGTGCAACTCTGCTCAACAAGTAAACTCTGGAACTCTCTCCCTCAATCTATCTTTTGCTTACCTTTTGACTTAAACTGCTTCCAGCACAGTGTGTCCAGATATTACGATTCTAACATACTTTGATTTTGGCTACCTATCATTCTTTCAACTTTCGTGGGACACTTGTTACAAGCAGCATTGCCATGTGTCTCCTTCATACACACAAAAACATTACCTTTAAAAAAGGGGTTATTTTATTGCCTACGAAAGTGCACCCTGAAAGAATAACATAGAAAGCACACAATCAAGGAGAACGGAGGAAGCAGAAACAGGGGTAACTAACCTGTCGCATTGGAGATAATCACACCAGCTACATGGGAGAGCATTTCCAAGAGCATCAGTACTAAAATGACATGCCAAACTCCCACGCACCCCAGGCCAGCATGCCCATCTTGCACTCAAGTCTTTTGCATTCACCTGATGATGCCGCAAAACTTAAGACCACTTAATCTCACACAGCAGTCTGCAGCTCAGTGCAGCCAAACCTTTTAGGGTTGCAACCACCAGAATCCTGAAAGCAAATATGGACAAGTAGGCCCAAATTAATAACTTGGCAAAGTTACACCTAAATCCGTCCACTAATTTGTGAGAACATTTGCAAATAGACAACAGACAGACCGACAATCAGAGAGGCACGATGTCATGATCATATGATTAATAATGCATAAATAAGCTTACAAAGTCTGGAAGTTCTAACTATTCCATTATTATTCTACCCATTCAAAACACAGTTTTTCGGAGTCCAACTTCATGAGACCCTATTTTATTGTTTCATAACTGGGGACTAACTCCTACAAAATAAATTAGGGTGTCTTATATATTACTATGGTAATGCATTACGAAAGCTTCTCCTCGATCTATTGTAATATTTTCTGAATTTCATCTGTTTTAAGGCTATTTAAAACAATACAACTGTTGTTTAAACGCATTTATATTTAAAAATGACACTACTTGGTAATTCATGTATGTTTACCAGATAATTATAGACACATTAGTGTTGTTTCCATCACATTTCGTAGTCTGTTAGATTAAGTTATTTGTCATCACGTTAATCTAAGATTAAAGTTCATCCATGGTTATGTAAATGTTCGTTTATCATGGGATAGGTTAGGTTATGTAAGGTCAGGTTAAGGGGCTATCACACTGGCATATTTTCCGTCATCCTTCATCAAAACCATGATTTGCGTGGTCCTTCATCTCTCGTTTCGTGGTCTTTTCGGCAGCCCACGGTTACCCAAGTACACTGAGAAATCGTGGTCATGCCCACGATAATACTAAACTCAAATTAATTCATATTTTGCATATATTTAGTTATATCTGCATACAAACTAATGATATATTAAAGGAAATTGATGCATTATGAACTGCGATACAGTAATTATGCATAAACAATTAACAGCTATACACTCGTTTGGTTACATTTGAATTGAAGAATCAATGTCAGCAGCTCCTTGCGGGAAGCGCCGGGTGTAAACTGTAGAACCAGGGATCGAGTCTCCTGTGGTCGATATGTGTTTTCTATTTTATTACCGGTATGCATTGTCTATTTTATTAATTGCATTTGTTTTATATATGAATTGAGATAAAATATTTTGTGGATATAGGTATAATTTGATATAAATTGCCTTAATATATGTATTGGGTTAGTTTATGTAATAATACTGTAGTGTAGGATATAAGTTAGGATATCAAATTTAGGATTGGGTAAACTGATTGGCTAAGTGTAGGATAAGTTAAGTTATAAATGGATAAAGTTGGGATAAGTTAGGCTAGCACAGTTAGGCTAGTTAAATTGGGTTAGTTATTGTAATAGAATTATATCCAAAACAAGTGTAGTCTAAACCTATTCTCACCAAGATGCATAGGCTATTATGTATTTGTACACGACATACCCTAACCTAGTTTATATATGATAGGCTACCATATATTCTTTTGAAATTATACCAACTAGAAGAACAACAAAAAACTATTTTCGTCGAGGCTCGAACTCTCAACCTTCGAATTTAAATCCGCGACGGTTATCACCCGCCGCCTAGCCTACTGATGGTATAGGTGTTTATCCTATTCATAATGTTAGTGTGAGTCTTGACCTTCAGCTTTTGTCGTCTATTTTCATTGTATTTTCGGATAACATTATTATAATGGCGTTATTATGGCATAACCTCCATTTTTTATTAGCGATTGCGAGACAATACTAAAATATAGGGAATTTATTTAGGCAGAAATAGGTGTAAATAAAGCCGAGAAGCGATCAGACAGTTTAGCTTATGTCTGTAGATGACGATGATCGTGCGTGGAGCCTGTGTGATAGCAAGACGACGATGGCATGCCCAAGATCGAAGGATGAAGGTCGAAAGACGACGGAAATATATCCAGTGTATACCTGTAGGCTAAAGGGGGTATTACACTGGATATAGTGTGATAGCCCCTTAAGCTAGGGTAGACAAATGGTTACACTACGTTGAGACAGAATTTGGATTCATGTAAGACAGCTTAGATATTTTTAAAGGAAGGTTATGATTGTTGCAGGATTCAAAACATTTTCAGTTAGGTTAGATTATTGCCAAGAAAAGGTTACTATTATCCTGGATTAGGTTAGAATTCTGTTAAGGCATACTTTTAAGTAAAGAAGATTAATCATGCTAGGTGTGCGCAAAACAATCCGTGAAATAGGGAGGCCCTTTTGAATAATACTGAGTGGACAATAGTTTCAGGGGCATATACAGTAAGTATATATATATATATATATATATATATATATATATATATACAGTATACTGTATATACCGGTATATATATATATATATATATATATATATATACAGTATATATGTTATAATATTGTGGCAATCGATACATCCTTGGGAAAGCGGAGGCGAATAAGGAATAGAAGAACCAGAAGCACTCGGTGTAAACACATGGCACACCATCAAGTCAAATGGCTAGAGGAATGTCCACTGAGTTTTAGACCTCTCTTTTACCGTCGCTACGTCGACGACACCGTTATGGCTTTTAGATCTGACACACACATTCCATTATTCCTACAGTACCTTAATTCTAGACACAATAACATTGAATTCACTTCTGAAAAAGAAACCAACGCACAACTACCTTTCCTTGATATTTTAATTAGTCACTCCGAATCCTCATTTTCTACATCCGTCTACAGGAAGCCAACATTCACAGGACTTATGACAAAATTGTCTTCATTCATTACAAGCGCAACTTGGTGACAACCCTAGTGACACGAGTTTATCGCATTTGCTCAAACTATTTTAATCTACACAATGAACTTGATTTCTTTAAGAATACTGTTTCATAAAGGCTATGCGAAAAGGTTCACGGATTCGTATATAGGACAGACTCTGAACAAGATCTTTGAACCTAAACAACAAATGTCCTCTGTAAATAAAGCCACAATGTACAGTCTACGACAGAACTTGTCATGGCCTGAGGCAATGTGTTAGTTCACTTATCTTTTAATAGATGGCCCTTTAATCGCTTCTAATAAAAGGGGCGGGGTTAGTATAGAGGTTGGAAGGAGGAGGAGTCAAACGTGTGTGTGTGTGTGTGTGTGTTCTAGAACAGCACTCAGAATAACTTTATTTTAACATAACACACAGGCTATATTATTAGACTAGCCCATGCCGGATCACAAATAAGTAACACACATCAGGTGTTGCGTTATTTATGGAATTTAATATACAGACAATCAAGTTTCTATCCTTCGAACTTCCCATTCCCCCCTCCTCCCCTTCTCTCTGCTGCCTTCACCTATCTCCCCCCTTCTCTCTTTTTCTCTCTCCCTTCTCTCTCCTAACCGAATATATAATTTTCCTCATCGTCGTGTTCAAAGCTGTCCATAAACAAATCTTTGGTGTTTTAATAATACTGTTCTTTTTACCTTTACTGATTCTCAATTATTAACTCGTATTCTATTATTTACCTTATACAATGTGTTATAGAAAATAAATATATACAGTATGCTCCGTTGCAAAACACTCAAAGTTGCCAACCTTGGCGTCCTGGTTAGTGTAAACAATCGTATAAATACATAAGTAATTGAAACGGGATGTTACAATCCACGCATCAAGACAAGTTGGATCACATTGTAATCTAGCTTTGACCAAATTATAACCAAATATATATATCATAAAGACAAGATAATATCGGCCCAGTTAGAGAAAACACTTTAGATGAGCCGAAACGTGTTTTTTTTGTAATAAAAACAAATGTTCATATTAGAGTAAAACAAAAATTCTTCCATACCACTATTCACAGCACTGTGATTGACCAATTCATAATCTACCTCAACATGTTGTTGTTGTTGTTGTTGTTCCCCAAGCTGCCTGGCCGAACAGCCCCAAGGCCAAGGCCATAACCGAGCGCCCCCACAGAACCCTCCCTGCCGACCACAATAAAGCCTGGGTTACCGAAGCCACTCCATGGCTGGGAGCTAAGGAGGGTGCGGAAACGCCCGGGAAACCAAAGACCCACCCAGGGCCCTGTGCCCCTCAGCAATTATGAAGAGAAAGTTGAGGGGCAAAGGAAAAATGTGACGCTTTGGCTTCCAATCTTGGTAGATCCACGGAAGATGGAAGATCCACTTGAGATCTAGAAAATATATAAGTAAAAGGAACAGTCAGAGTAAGCTATGGGTATGGCAGAGATCGCTCAGTTCTCACTCTGATAGACCAGCCCATCACCACATGACTAGAACCCAATCCTCTCAGCATCAGCTAGGAAAGGCCCTAGAAAGCCGCCTTTGGCGGGGGGATAGCTCCCCTATTTCAACCCCTTTCGGGGTTGGGCATCCGCCTACCTTAACATGTCATATTACATATTACCTTAACATGTAATATGACACGCTATGATTATTGCATTATACTTTTCTCAGTGGATTCTTAATTACTAGCTTAATTACTGTGGCTTCCCATTATCAGTAAACAGTTCGGCGTTACCCATTGTAATTATTTACTATAAAGTAAGTCATCAAATTGAACAATTAACGATAATCCAAGCAATCTTGTTATGTTGTTTTAAAGTTGATATACTGTAAATTGTTTAGGCTTTTATAGTTTTTACTTCGTATTGTTTAAATTATCGTCCAAACATAATTAAAAGTATACTATAGCTCTGTGTATGTTACCTTGAATTTAATTTAATATGTATTATTTCACCATCATTATGTTACGGTGAACATTGGAAACACATACACATTATATAATACATATAAAGGGATCTTAAATGTAAACATTTACAATTTATATTTATGAAATCAATATGATCTCCACCCACAAGCTGCATCAACTACCTCCTGTATTCTCGTTGGAGCTGATTTAAACATTTTCCAACTTTATTTTAGGGCGGCGACGGATTCCCCCCCCCCCCCCCCCCCCCCCCGATCCCACTCCTCCCGCCCTTTCCAATCCTAACCTGAACCACATTCCACTCCATGACATGATGGCCCACAAATTCTCTATTGGGTTCATGTAACACACCCTTGTGGACCAGCTAAACCCCGGATGGGGTCAGGTCAGGAGAAGGTATTGAAGGATAAGCCTTCACAACGGCACCTCGTAGCTACTTTCTACTTTTCCTATTTTCTGAAGAGTGTACAGAGGGGAGAAGGGGTGTTGGAGAGAGACGAAGTTGTTATAGTGGCTTTGTTATGTATGTTATTAGTCTGTATACGTCGTAAGGCTCAGGATGGCCATGACACGCCCTGAAGACAGCAGCATCTCCTCAATAATGCTAATACCTTTTCTAGTTTGCCTGGACCAGTGTGTGTGTGTGTGTGTGTGTGTGTGCTTGTTGTTACGATCGGGTCTCGTATAAATCAGTGGCTCTTATACATTAGACTAGACTGGCATAAATGCAACAATGGAAATGCTAGATCCAACCCCTGATATACCGTCGAACAAAGAACACATATACCCTCCAGAGTTATATCTGCGATAGCGGGGTATCTTAACTCTCAGTATCTATGTGCTTCTACTATAGGCTGATGTTCTCTGAAACAGCCTATTACCTATAACATATGGTTGCTTAGTTATGGTACACAAGGAAAAGATAGTTAACTTAATTAAATCACAAGAGTGATCTAATGCAGACAAGAAGAAGGTTTACTTAACGTTACTTTAACCAATAATATCTGTCACTCCTTTATGAAAGAAAGTGTTGTAAAGTCCTCAAGCACCGAACAAAGAATCTTCTGAATAATGTCGGATGCTACTAAGAAGAACGTATCGGAAATGGAACCACAAAATAGCAGGAGGCAGGACAATGCACGTGTAGGCTAAATACACAAAAAGGCTGGACCTATAATGTTATTGGACACAAGAATATTATAAGCGGTGCAACAGTAATAATACTCGCCACGAAAAAGTAGTACTCCTATTAACAAAACCGGTCTATGCTGGTTGTGTCTCTCTACAGCAACCTAGACCTCAAAATGCTTGTGTAGAAATAATGGGTATGCATAAAAGAGTATATGATCTAATCCAGCTAATGTCTACCCGGGTTAGTAAAGTCTAGCTGGGATGCGCAAAGGTACAGAATTCTGGTGGAGCAAGGCAGCTCCTAGCCTAGTGTGGACCTTGGGTCTGTGCGGCCTGATTACGTTAATATGAAGGGGTGCTCTCTTGAGGATTCTCGATCACAAGTATCGAGTATCCTCCTGGCGACCCTCAAAAGTAAAAGCAAATAGAGTTAGAACAGTGTTGGGTGGATTAGGCAAGCAGCCCTCACGAACTACACAGTCTAAACTCCAAGGTACACAGACAAAAGATCCACCCAGGTAACCCACAGAATCCGTAGTGTCGTGCAGCTCAAAATTAGCCTACACACAGTGAAAACACCAACAGCAAGGTACCTGATCCCTAGTCTAGCATTATTTAACCCTGTAGAAACATTAGTGATTGATGGAGACAGTCCGAGCAATACAATCTCCCAAAAAGACAACGACTATCTTCAACTTTAGCCTAGTACATAAGAAATGTGAGATCCAGCATATAATACAGTCTGGCCACCAATTCAAGGTGTGGATGGAGGGAACCAGAGGGGGATTGATATTAATAAAAGGTGAGGAAGTAGTGGAAATGATAGAGGCAGTAGGAGAGAAAGATTCTAAGACAAGAGTGTGGAACAGTTCATGGGAGATGCTTAGAGTATGCTGTCTGGGACGGATCTGACCAGGATATTTCCAGGGACCGCATGGCTGGAGTCCCAGTTCGCAGGAATGGCACGAGGGCGCGCGACAGTCGCCCAGTAAGCAGCCGCCTAGTAGGCCGTGTTAGGCAGGAGGCAACGAATCCCGCGAGGCCTATGTAAGGGGGCCAGCCACGCGCCACACTCACCACCAAGTCACACCACCTGGTCTCTCTCTCTCTCTCTCTCTCCCGCTCGCCTTCCCATCATTCAACTACTTAATACAATACTTTCAATTGACTAAATAAAATAGAAAGGATTGTGACAGACGAAAACAAAGAACAGTTCTGAACTGTCTGCAACACAAGCTTTCTCGAGAAGGAAAGTACACAATGATAGGTAGACTGTAGCTACATTCTCTGCCCTGGCGAGTCCTAGCGAGTAAGCCATGCGGTTCTGGGGGAAGCGGTGAGCGTCACACCCCACCCAAGATTTTTAAGAGGCTCCAACTATGAGCTCTAAATCTGACACGCAGAACCCATACAAAATTCGTCACTCCTAGTCACCCAGCGACAATGAAATGTAAAGCACAGTTCTCTTCAAAATAACACATTATAAAAATGAACAACCCCTCCCAACACAATAGATTAAATTACATAGTTATTTTCATAAGAGCGAGCTTCACTAGCCCAGCCTTCTGAGAGGAGTACAACTCAGAATTTCTGCTATAACATACTTAAAAAAAAATTAACTATCAAAGAAAGAGTTTTTATAGGATTTTTATATTTTTAATATGTTTATGGCGGCTGCACTACAGGGGCAGCCTAGTTTTTTTTCTTTCTATACCAACACAGCAACTCCTACTTTACGACCCAATACGCTGGGCTACCCACGCGAGCCAACAAGCACCAGACGTAAACATACTAATCAAACCAAAGTAGGAGGCTACCCTTGTGATGATCTACCACGGGTCTTCCACCCTCGATAAGCAATCTGCAATCACATTCTCAGAACCGGCAATATGGCGTATGTCTAGGTTGTATTCCTGCAATATTAATGACCACCTGGTCAGCCTCATATTCCGGTTATGGAATTGATTCAGGAACTTGAGGGGGTGATGGTCGGTGTAGATCACCACAACTGGTCCATAGGCTGGAACAGACACCTCAAAGTGCCTGAGCGCTAGCACAATCGCCAGGAGTTCCTTCTCAACTACTGAATAGTTCTTCTGCGCCGAGGTGAACTTTTTTGAGAAGAAACTGACAGGGTGCTCCAGCTCACCTTGCATCAGAACGGCACCAGCCCCCACACCACTGGCATCAGTTGCCAGCTGGAATGGTCGGCTACAGTCCGGGGCCCTGAGGATTGGGTGAGTACACAACAGGTGTTTTACTAGCAAAAAAGCCCTCTCACACTCAGGCACCCACTTAAACTTTCTATCTTTGGCCAATAGGTCCATCAGAGGAGCCAGCACAGTAGAATAGCCCTTTATAAAGCGGCGGTAGTAACCAATCATGCCCTAAAACCTCATGATCTGCTTCTTGGTGGACGGCCTGGGGAAGTGGTTAATAGCCAATATCTTGTTCTGTGGGGGGCACACCTGGCCCAAACCCACCATGAACCCCAGATACTGCACGGTAGCCCGCACAAAATCACACTTTCCCAGGTTGACCACCAAGTTTGCCTCGCTTAATTTCTTAAATAGGGATTCTACATGTTCACAGTGGCTCTTGAAATCGTCATCGTAGATAATGACGTCGTCCAGGTACACAGTACAGTTCGGAATGTCAGCCACTAACTCGTTCATCAAGCTTTGGAAGGTCGCTGGTGCGTTCTTTAGACCGTACGGCATGACATTACAACGATATGTAGCACCATCCACCACAAAACCACACACCTCTTTCGCCCGTTCAGACAAAGGCACCTGCCAGTAACCTTTTACCAGGTCCACCTTGGTCAAGAACTTGGCCCTGCCAATCTTGTCTACACAGTCATCGACCTGGGGAAGAGGATATGGGTTGGTGGGAGTCAAGCAGTTTAGCCTGCGGTAATCAACACAGAAGCGCACCTTGCCATCCGGCTTAGGTTAGCAGCGTTACGGGAGATGTCCACTTTACCGTCCCCTTCTCAATCAGTCCCTGTTGCAACATATACTCCAACTCCGCCCGGAGGGCCGGAAGTTTAATAGGGGGCACCCTATAGGGCACTGATTTGAAGGGTGGGTGGTCTCCGACGTTAACGTCGTGCACCTCCTGAGTAGTGAGGCCTGGGTGTTCCGCAAATACAGTAGGGTATAAACAAAATAGGTGCTCGACAGCCACACGCTGTTGCTCAGGTAGGTGTTGCAAAGCCTCATGAGCCGCCTGTCTCGTGTTTCCCGCCCACTGATCTCCAGAAACATGATAATCCCAGTTGTCATCCACCTGCCCATTCTCCTGCCCACTGTCCCATTCTCCTTCTCCACCTTGACTGCTGAAAGTCATCACAGGGACAGTGAGAGGCTCAGGTGGGCGCCTCACATACTCCTTCATCAGGTTGACATGACATAACTGATTCCTCTTACGCCTGTCTGGAGTGGCCACCAGGTAATCTAAGTCCGAGAGCTTCTCTGCTACCCTATAAGGACCAGCGTACTTTGCGGATAAGGGGTGGCCTACAAGAGGGAGTAGTATCAACACCTCCTGACCCACGTGAAACTCCCTGAGTTTCACCTTGTGGTCGTGTGTCCTTCATGAGGGCCTGAGAGCCTACCAGATTGCGGCCAGCCAACTCCAGACTACGCAACATTCGTTCTCTACTCTTAAGTTCGACAGCACCGTCACTACACTTTAGAACCTCCGGGTCTTCTAGCTGCAATTTGTGAATATCTGAGGGAGCTTGCCTGTCTAAGTGTTTGCGAAACAACTCATGCCCTCCCCCAACATCGAACTTTGCATCCCGTTGCTCTCTCCGTGTATACCGTTGCTGCCTCTGAGTCTCTTTAAGCCCTGCCTCTACACTCTCAGTGACAGGTGGTGGTGCTTCTCCAGACTCTAAAAACGGTGGTAATACTGAGTCCCCGAGAAGCGCTGCTGGTACTAGACTCTCCACCGTATCAGCTTTCAGCACCTCCTTGTGACCGTTCCTCCGCTTATTTGAAGACTGTTGGTTAGGCTGTGACTCCCTGTATGCGAGAGATCTGGTTACAACACACGCCATTGGTTGCACCTGACACTTCTCCACCCACTCCTGTTCCTCCCTACTCACGTCGGCCGGCTCCTCGGCAACGACTAAGGGTGAAACCTTAGAAGCAGGCACCGCAAAGTCATTGCCGAGAAGGAGGTCGACGCCCCCAACAGGCAATTTCTCCACGATTCCCACATCCAGTTCGCGAGTCACACCGTCAATTTCAAGCTCCATTCTAACAAGCGGGTATGACCTAGTTGCATTAACTCCCTGCACCACAACTACCCGCGCTGCGTTTATGGGTCTACCAGTGAAATTCTTCAAGAGTGTCTGAGAGGCACCTGTGTCACGCAAGAGCTGTACCCCGTGCTTTTTGCCCCCCCACTTCACGCAGCCATGCCCTCTATGGTCGCAAAAGGCATCGCGGACAGGGTTCGAGCCTTCCGGATCCTTCTTCACTGGCGGTGCTCCATCCTCTGATCTTATGCCTCCAGCAAACACAGAAGACTTCTGGAACACCCCAATGCTGCGAGCCAATGACACAGCCGCCGTGGGAGGTCTGCTCGGACAAGCTTTTGCCATGTGCCCCTCTTTGTGACCGTGATAACACTCAAATTTCCCCTTGGACTTATACTGAGGTGTAAAAGTCCCCTGACCCACCTTAAACGGGGCGGTGCTAGGTTTGTGATCAGTCTTGGTGTCATTGCTTTTAAATTTATGTGTGTCCATATTCCGGGGAGGGGGAGGGTAACGCTCCTTAACGCCTACATCGTTTCTCTGTGCAGAGCCGCACCCCCGAATTAGTGACAACCGACGATCAGCCATCTCTGCTGCTTCTACGAGAGTTCTTGGGTTCTTCTCTTTAAGGTTTAAAGTCAAGTCGCCGCCCGTACACTTATAAAACTGCTCTAGAAGCATCAACTGTTTCATCTCATCAAACGTAGTTGTCTTCTCTGATCTGAGCCAGTTTCCCATAGCGTCGGACAGGTCCCGGGCGTGCTCCAAGAAGGTACTGTCTCGCCCCTTAGTCACACCCCGGAACTTTAACCTATATGTCTCGGGTTGTAGCTCGTATGCGCAGGACAGCCTCCTTGAGCTCCTCATAAACAATGCCGGACTCCAAAGGCAGTGCATCGTAAGCCTTGAGCCCCTTACCTACGAGTCTAGAGGACACAAGGGCCGCCCACTTAACTTCAGGCCACTGATGCTCCCGGCACTTCTTCTCAAATCTATTGAAAAACTCTGTGACACCAGACTCGTCAAATACAGGGACCAGTTTGAGAAGGTGCGACAGAGACTGATCATGCGCACGGTTTCCAGTACCGAGTCGCTGTCCCGTCGTCTCAACACGAGACTTCTCTAAATCCATGTCGGCGCAGTATCTTGTAGATTCTAGTTCAGTCCTAAGCTCAGCTTCCCTCGTCTGTTGCTGCATCCTAGCCAGCTCTTTTCTCTCTTCTATCTTAGCTAGCTCTTTTCTCTCTTCTATCTTAGCTAGGTCTGTCTGCTGTTGACTCTGATGTTGCATCTTTGCCATCTCGAGCTGAAAGAGCATCTCCGGGGTCAAACCTTGAGGAGGAGGAGGAGATGCAATGATGTTAGAAATACCCGGTGATCCCCCCAGGGGCAAACCACCCTGCCAGTCACTACCCACCTGCGGAAGCGTGCTCAGGGTCGGTACTCCAATAGGAGGATTGGAAGTCGAGTGAAGGGGAGGCTCGGCCAAAGGGCTCTGAGCACTCACCCCACCTCGTTCGCCAGTCACCCCACCCAGCACACATGTCATCAGGTCATCCTTGGTCATGCCACTAGTACATACATGACCGATAGCTGCGGCTAAGCACTGGAGACCGTACCGATTCACACCCACCAACCGGTCGGAAGTAACAGGCCATTGTAAAAAATTCCTTGCATCCTCCTCACTGTTCACCAAGTTAACAACCTTCCCATGCTGCTCCTCCTCAGCTTCTACATCACGTACTGTGTCCTCATCCTGCACTGATCCGCTATAAGACATGATGCTCACTGAAGATTTTTCACTTTGATACACCAAAAAAGAAGTACCCCAAACTCTTATACCACAATATTCACAATAAAAAATTCTCGGAGACCACTTAAGTGCTATATTACTTTGCTAAAAAAATAATTCTTGCATGTCCTCAACAAATATTCCACAAAATCAACAAATGTTCACTGCCTAAACTGTGAGAAAAATCTGCACAATAACCTGCAATTATATGTCAGTTCACCAAATCCTGAGCTAGGTCGCCATTTGTTACGATCGGGTCTCGTATAAATCAGTGGCTCTTATACATTGGACTAGACTGGCATAAATGCAACAACGGAAACGCTAGATCCAACCCCTGATATATAATCCCGTCGAACAAAGAACACATATACCCTCCAGAGTTATATCTGCGATAGCGGGGTATCTTAACTCTCAGTATCTTATGTGCTTCTACTATAGGCGGATGTTCTCTGAAACAGCCTATTACCTATAACATATGGTTGCTTAGTTATGGTACACAAGGAAAAGATAGTTAACTTAATTAAATCACAAGAGTGATCTAATGCAGACAAGAAGAAGGTTTACTTAACGTTACTTTAACCAATAATATCTGTCACTCCTTTATGAAAGAAAGTGTTGTAAAGTCATCAAGCACCGAACAAGGAATCTTCTGAATAATGTCGGATGCTACTAAGAAGAACGTATCGGAAATGGAACCACAAAATAGCAGGAGGCAGGACAATGCACGTGTAGGCTAAATACACAAAAAGGCTGGACCTATAATGTTATTGGACACAAGAATATTATAAGCGGTGCAACAGTAATAATGCTCGCCACGAAAAAGTAGTACTCCTATTAACAAAACCGGTCTATGCTGGTTGTGTCTCTCTACAGCAACCTAGACCTCAAAATGCTTGTGTAGAAATAATGGGTATGCATAAAAGAGTATATGAGGAGGTCCGTGCCAGAGGGGCCAACTCGCCACGAGTATAGTTTTGAGTTATTGATGTTTAAAGTAGCGGAGGTAGTCACTCGTGTGTTGACTCTAACTCGGTTTGAGCGTGACTACTGAAGCACGTCTCATACAGCGCCTGTGAGTGGTCGGACGGGCGGCCATTTAATTCCCCACGTCGTAGCCGCGCTCTCATTGGCTGAGCGCGTTGGCGAGTTGGCCCCTCTGTCTACCCAGATTCACACCCATAAACGGTCTGCCAAACGGCAAAAACAAGGGATGCTCAACCCTATGTGCAGTTGCTATAAGGACGAAAGTCGGATGTTTTTTTTTTGCCAGATGATTCCCAAGAATTTCACGGAGCGGGAACCAGATAGAGTGCTGTTTTTGAAAATGTGGCGAGTTGGCCCCTCTGGCACGGACCTCCTCATATGATCAAATCCAGCTAATGTCTCCCGGGTTAATAAAGTCTAGCTGGGATGCGCAAAGGTACAGAATTCTGGTGGAGCAAGGCAGCTCCTAGCCTAGTGTGGACCTTGGGTCTGTGCGGCCTGATTACGTTAATATGAAGGGGTGCTCTCTTGAGGATTCTCGATCACAAGTATCGAGTATCCTCCTGGCGACCCTCAAAAGTAAAAGCAAATAGAGTTAGAACAGTGTTGGGTGGATTAGGCAAGCAGCCCTCACGCACTACACAGTCTAAACTCCAAGGTACACAGACAAAAGATCCACCCAGGTAACCCACAGAATCCGTAGTGTCGTACAGCTCAAAAGTAGCCTACACACAGTGAAAACACCAACGGCAAGGTACCTGATCCCTAGTCTAGCATTATTTAACCCTGTAGAAACATTAGTGATTGATGGAGACAGTCCGAGCAATACAATCTCCCAAAAAGACAACGACTATCTTCAACCTTAGCCTAGTACATAAGAAATGTGAGATCCAGCATATAATACAGTCTGGCCACCAATTCAAGGTGTGGATGCAGGGAACCAGAGGGGGATTGCTATTAATAAAAGGTGAGGAAGTAGTGGAAATGATAGAGGCAGTAGGAGAGAAAGATTCTAAGACAAGAGTGTGGAACAGTTCATGGGAGATGCTTAGAGTATGCTGTCTGGGACGGATCTGACCAGGATATTTCCAGGGACCGCATGGCTGGAGTCCCAGTTCGCAGGAATGGCACGAGGGCGTGCGACAGTCGCTCAGTAAGCAGCCGCCTAGTAGGCCGTGTTAGGCAGGAGGCAACGAATCCCGCGAGGCCTATGTAAGGGGGCCAGCCACGCGCCACACTCACCACTAAGTCACACCACCTGGTCTCTCTCTCTCTCTCTTCTGCTCGCCTTCCCATCATTCAACTACTTAACACAATACTTTGAATTGACTAAATAAAATAGAAAGGATTGTGACAGACGAAAACAAAGAACAGTTCTGAACTGTCTGCAACACAAGCTTTCTCGAGAAGGAAAGTACACAATGATAGGTAGACTGTAGCTACATTCTCTGCCCTGGCGAGTCCTAGCGAGTAAGCCATGCGGTTCTGGGGGAAGCGGTGAGCGTCACATTGTGTGTGTATATGTGTGTATGTGTGTGTGTGTGTGTGTGTGCGTTTTATGTTATCATCTGTGAGTGATTTGTGCCCATTACGTTGTATGTGATCATGTGTGTGATGTGCGTTTTATGTTATTGGGTGTGAGTGTGTGTGTGTCTGTTTTGTATCCTGTGTTAGTGTTGGTGTGGGTGGGTTGTTGCTTGAATGTGATGGACAGAGGAGAGAGGTTGAAGCGCCGTCTCCTCAAACATTACAAATTGTGGAGGTCACAAGTATATGTATTATCCAACTTATTCCTTAAGCCAACACAAATAACGTAAATCCTAAGTGTTATTGTTAGACTTAATATATATATAAACAAATATAGACGTGTTCTTCGGGAATCGTAGTTTAATTAGGAATAGGATATCTGTCGAGGCAGCGAGTAACGTGTTGTTCGCTGCTTCGCTAGTTATCCTATTCCTAATCAATATATATGTGTTACTTTTGTCATCCCTAACATTTATTATTTATTTCATAAGTCGTAGGCGTGTGCATAAACCTTTAACCGTCTTGGTGGTGTAATGGTTAAGGTGTCTAAAAATCTGTGTGTGATAACCCAGGTTCGAATCCCGGTGGATCACATACATGCTTTCATTAATTTCATTGGAGGCGTTTGGTGGTGTGGTGAAATTAATACAAAATAGATTATGTGTATGTAAATTCAAAACAATCGCATAGTATTATTCTGCGTATTTTAGAAGGTATCTTTTATGTCCTTGAGAGAGAGAGAGAGAGAGAGAGAGAGAGGTGGGAGGGAGGGTGGGGAGAGGAAGCGGGTGAAGAAGGAGAGTTGGGGTGAAAGGGAGAGAGGGAGGAGGGGGGAATGGAAAGTGCGAAGGATAGAAACTTGATTGTCTGTGTATTTAATTCCATAAATAAGGCAACACCTAATGTGTGTTACTTATTTGTGATCCAGCATGGGCTAATTTTATAATATAGCCTGTGTCTTATGTTAAAATAAACTTATTCTGCGTGCCGTTCTCGAACACACACACACACACACACGTTTGACTCCTCCTCCTTCGAACCTCTATATTAACATCGCCCCGTTTTATTAGAAGCGATAAAAGTGCCATCTATTAAAAGGTGAGTGAACTAACACATTGCCTCAGGCCAAGCCAGCAGTTCTGTCGTAGACTGTACTTTCCCATTTCTTTCTCAGGAAAACGCAGCTTTGCTTTGAGAAACAAAGTCACCAAACTATTGCGAGAATTTTACCCACACATAAATATTAGAGTTATTTTTAAGGCCAGTCGCACTATCCAGAGCTTCTTTAAGTTCAAGGATTCGATCCCTGAGGAAATGCAGTCTTCTGTAGTATATAAGTACGAGTGTCATTGCTGTAACGCAGTGTATATTGGAAAAACTAAACGCCAACTCAGGGTTCGAATCTTTGAACACAAGGGAAGATCTATTAGAACAAATAATCCTCTATCAAATCCTTCATTCAGTGCGATTCGGCAACATTCTCTGGAATCAGACCATCCCATTAAAGTTGAGTCATTCTCAGTCCTTGCCTCGCACCAAACAGACACACAGCTATGCATTAGTGAGTCTCTCTTGTCTATTAAGGAAAAGCCTTCTCTGTCACACAACGAAACATCAGTTGACCTTCTTTGTTTTTAAACGTATTTTGTATGTAGTATATAAGTCGCTTCATTTTTCTTCCGTTTCCAAGCAAACAATTGTTTCTATAGGTTTAATTAACTACTGTTATTTTTCTCCATTGTATTTTCTTAGCATTCCATTTTTATGTGTTCGTCCTTTGTTCACATTCAGTCACTTTTACTTATGGCTATTTTAGGTATAACTATTATTGTTGTTCTCTATTGTACTGACTTTGCTTACATTCCTTCATTTCTATTTTTTTAACTTTCAATTGCACACGGTGTCTCAAATAATTGATTCGCAACATTACTATCCCGCTTCTTAGCCTTGTTTTGTAATTTTAACTGATAGGACTATGTTTTATTTTGTAGATTCGCCTGATGATGGAGTAAGTCACCTCCGAAACTGTCGCCAATAAACATGTTTTTACACGGAGTGCTTCTGGTTCTTCTATTCCTTATATATATATATATATATATATATATATATATATATACAGTATATATATATATATATATTTGGAAGTTAGTGTAGCCAGGTAGTATATTTTCTTGAAAGAATGTGAGATTAAATAAAACAGCATATTTAGCATTTATATGTTTTTTATTCAAAGATTCAATTTCTCGTGCAATTTTGCGTTGTCGGTCATTCAGTAGGTGCAGAAGGGAACCGAAGTTATCAGTGGGTTGCTGGGTTGTAGAGGTTGTAGTAGGTTGCTGGGTTGTAGAGGTTGTAGTAGGTTGCTGGGTTGTAGAGGTTGTAGTAGGTTGCTGGGTTGTAGAGGTTGTAGTAGGTTGCTGGGTTGTAGAGGTTGTAGTAGGTTGTGACGTTTCGACTATAACATTATTCATATTCATACAAGTGGTTAATGATATACAGTATATATATATATATATTTTTTTTTTTTTTTTTTTAAGGTAGGGGGGTGAAGAGAGGCACTACAGAGTGGGTGGATGGAAGAGAAAGTAGGAAAGATGAAATACAGTGGAAGAGTAAAGTTGGTGGGCCGGCCACCTTGCTGTTTTTGTTTGTTTATTGTTCACATAATTTTACAATATAATTTTTCTGTGGCAAAATACAATGGTGCTGAGGGCTGTTTGCTAAATCTAATCTGTGTGTAATTTCTATGGCAAATTACAATGGTGTTGAGGGCTGTTTGCTAAACCTATTCTGTGCCCATGTTGCAAGATGGGCTTAAGCTGTGGTAATTGCAAGTTTGAGGACTTATGGTCCTAGCTAGTGACAGTGCTTTAAATTCCTGCATTGATTTATTTAGTTGCATTTGTAGCTAAGCTAAGGTGGGTCCTGCTGTCAGGATAGCTAGCTAGCTGATAAGAATTTAGGTATAAATAGGGTCTGGTTCCTCTTCGTTTATGATACTGAGGCTACTTGGAAAGTTTCTGTTAAAGTGTCTTATGTGTTGTCTTTTGTCTATTATTGTGATATATGTGTTTTCGTCTATGGCTTCTATGGTCTGCCATATCTTTTTGGCTTGGTAATATAATTTTATATTAAGTGGGAGAAGGTCGTTTGCCTGGTGAAGTTCTTGGGTGGTGTGAGCGTAAGGGTAGCGTGTGTTGGTTGCGAATCTCAGGGCTTTGTTTTGCACTCGTTGTAGAATTTTTATCTGAGTTTTGCTTAAGGCAATGGTGGGGATTGGGGGGTATTCTAAGATTGGAAGTACTAGTGCTTTGATTAGATGGAGTTTTATTCTCGTTTCTAAGTTTCTTAGTCTAAAGACTTTGCTGAGGGCGTGGATTGCTTTTCCTTTTCTCTCACTGACGTTTGATATGTAGCTAGTGTTTGACATTTTTAGGCCGAGGGCCTTGCCGTTGGGTTGGAACTGTATTAGTTCTTCATCAACGACAAGGTCCTCGTTTCTCTTAGATCCGAGAGGAATGACTGTGAATTTATTAGTGTTTGTTTTGATCTTCCACTGTTTTTCGAAGTTGTTGACTCTTTCGACTTCTCTTCTGGTTCTGGAGTTAATCAGATGCTTGGACTTCCCCTCATAACTGATTATTTGGGTGATGTCGTCGGCATAGCTGATGTTTAGACCTGTGAGAGATTCTGGGGTGTCGCGTGTGTATATTGTGAATAGTGTTGGGGACAAGACACTTCCCTGAGGGACGCCGCAAGTGGTGACAAAGCTGTCTCCGATGAATGAACCTATTTTGATCTGTGCCTCTCTATCATTGAGAAAATCGCATAGGAGTTTCTCAGTGATAGAGGGAAGGTTGAGCTGAAGTATTTTTTGTTTTAGTCCTTGGTGCCAAACTTTATCGAATGCTTTGGTTATGTCCCTCAGGACAAGATGGCATTGTCCTCCGTCTTCTTTGCTGTTTGCTATTTCTTCTGTTATTAGTGTTAGTGCCTGTGTTGTTCCTCTTTGGCTTCTGAAGACAAATTGATGCTTATAGTGAAGATTATTTGATTCGAGGTGTGTTCTGAGGCGTGTGTTAATGATTCTCTCAAAGGTCTTTCCAGGGACTTCCAGAAGAGAAATGGGTCGGTAATTTGTGGGAAGGTGTGGGTTTTTTCCGGGTTTTGGAATGAGTTTTAGAATTGATTTTTTGAAGGCATCTGGGAAATAGCCTGCCGATAGCGATGCGTTAAGGATCCAGGTGAATTTTGTGATGGCGGGTTCGGGAAGGTTTGACATTATGACTTTATTAATACCGCTTTTACCTGGACATGTGTTTTTTGATTTGATGATGGTTTTGATGGCTTCATAATTGGTGATGGGTCTAGTTAGGGGGCAGTGAATTTGAAGTCTGGAAGGGTCTGAGGTATGGTGGGGGGTTGTTCTTTGCCAATTGTTTTGTATGAAGTTGTTTACTATGTTAACATTATCATCTTCATCATCGCTATCTTCCTCTTCTTCGTTTAGTACTTTTTCCCAGATGTCTCTGAGTAGTCTTTCTTGTTGTGGTATGTCAGTGATTTTGTTTTGTTGTTGGTCTAAAAGGTAGTGTGCTGTGGGGGGAGGTTCGCCAGTGAGATATTTTATCTTTCTCCAGAATGTTTGAGAATCAGGGTATGCGTCGGAAATTTGTACAAGTTTATTAGCCCAGTTGGTGTTGCTTTCTTCTTGGATTGTTTGTTTTAATCTATGTTGGAGATTTTTGTATCTGTTATAGTGGTTTGCTGTCCATCCGTGTATGCTTGCATGTTGTCTTAATGTGTTGTATTGTTTGATTGTCATTTGAGTGTTGTGAGGGTTTTTTTTTCCAGTGGGTGTTTTGTGATTTTTCATAGGAATGTGTTCTTTGGTAGCTGATTGGATGTTGTTATACCATTCTTCAATTTCATGATCTATTTCTTCTAGAGTAATATGTTCTGGTGTGTTATTGGTTGTATGTGTTGTTATGTGGTTTTGGAATTCTTCCCAGTTGGCTGCTTTATAATTCGGTCTGTCAGGGATTGGTATAATAATGGGATAGCAGTTTATTTCTGTGATTATAATTTGGTGATCGCTCGTGGTTAGTGGTCCTCGGCTAGCATGGAGATGATGGTAAGTATGATAATTGCTCAGCATAATGTCCGGTGTTGTAGATGTGTTTTGGTTGTGAAATGTGGTAAAGTGTGGTCCAATGTGTTGTATGATTCGTGTTGTGATTAGGTTGTGAAGTTGTCTTCCTACAGTATTTGTGTTTCTGTATCCGAAGTTTGGGTGATTGGCGTTTAAGTCGCCGAATAGATATACTGGAGTGTTTTTTTCTGAATAGAGTAATATAGTCGGGGGTTGGGATGAAAGGTCTACTAGGAGGTATGTAATCTGTGGCAATGGTGATTGAGCCTGTGTCTGTCTGTACTTCTATAGCTAGGGTGTTGGCAAGGAAATTATCTGTGATTTTGTGCTGTAGTCCATGTTTAATAGCAATTGCTGTACCGTCTGAGTGGCGTTCATATATGTTTGATTGAATAACCTTAAATCCGGGGATGTGCATGTTGTCTCCAGTTTTAAGGCCATGGCTTTGAATTAATTTTATGTCTGCATGTAGATTTAGGTAGGTATTAGATAGTTCATGTTTTCTGGTGTTCCAAGAGAGTACGTTATGTTGAGCTATTATGAGTCTTTGAGCCATTTTGTTAGTTTGGTTGATTTGTTGTTTGTTTTGTGTTACTTTTTTGTTGTGCATGGGAACCTGTCCTATGAGATTGGTCTGACTTGGTTCTTTGATCTTCTACGAAATCACCTATTTTCTGTTCTATTTCTTGGTTGTTTGTTTTGCTTCTGAGTTTGTTGTTATATGGGGTGCTTGTTTTTGATGGGTTGTTCCTTCTTTAGATTCGTTGTTTTGTTCCACGGATGCTTCTGAGTGGAGGCTAGTACTGGCCTGGCTATCCGTTTCTGTGGTGTAAACCGTTTCTTCTTCTTCTTCTTCTTCTTCTTCTTCTTCTTCTTCTTCTTCTTCTTGTTCCTGTAGGCTGGCGGTGGTTTGGTTCCCTTTCTCATTTGGCTCTTGGCGGTTGTGTCTGTTTTTGTTGTTGAGTATTTGGTTGCTTCTTTTTGTTATTGATTCTTCGGAGGCTGTGGAGGTTTGCTCGATCACTCTTCCTGATTCCTCTTGATTGAAGTCTGGGATTCTGATGAGTGGGAGTCCGTTTTCTTTGAGGGTTTTATGGTATAACTCTGTGAAATCTATCCCTGAGGCGTAGCATTTTTGTTGACATGCCTTTATGATAAAAAAGGGGAGAACAGGGGTATATATAGAGAAAGCTGGGATCATGCACCGCCTATTCTGCACAGGTGGGCGGGGCTAGTCAGCGATCTGCGTGTGTGGTTGGCTGCGCACGCATAGAAGCTACCAGCCAACCACACACGCAGATCGCTGACTAGCCTCGCCCACCTGTGCAGAATAAGCGGCGCGTGATCCCAGCTTTCCTATAAATACCCTTGTTCTCCCTCAAGTAGCCCAGGAGTGTTGAACAAACTCCATTCCCTGTCTGTCAGTTCCGTCTCACTCAGACGAAAATGAGTACCTGGATTCATGGTGGCTAAAATGAATTCAGGGGCCTGATTGGTGGCTTCCTACAACCAATCAACACACGAGACTGAGAACTTGGTTAGCCACCAGGATTGCTCAGTGGCCATTGGGCAGGCCTTCTCTCGTGTTCGCCTCGTCCAACCCATACGTTAAACTGGGTACCTGGAGTGAAAATCGGCCTTGGCGTAGGTCGTATCACTAGGGTAAATTTGATTACTTGCTTCACCTTTCCTATATACTTCCGTTCCCTATGTGTTGTCCGTCCTGTCCCCTCTCGAAAAGTATCCTCAAACTGTCTCTCCAACAAAAACCAGCTCACGCAAGTTGGGTCAAGCCCCGACGCCTTCATCTCCTACTAAAATTCACTTCCTCACCCCCTACTACTTCCTCTGTACCAACTCTAGTATTCGAAGCATAAGAGTGATCAAAATTATATTACTTGCTTCACCTTTCCTATATACTTCCGTTCCGTTCCTTACAGATCCCCTCTCTTCACCCCCCTACCTTAAAACAAAAACATTACAGATCCCTTGTATGAATATGACTAATGTTATAGTCAAAACGTCACAACCTACTACAACCTCAACAACCCAGCCACCTACTACAACCTACTACAACCTCTACAACCTCTACAACCCAGCCACCTACTACAACCTACTACAACCTCAACAACCCAGCCACCTACTACAACCTACTACAGCCTCTACAACCCAGCCACCTACTACAACCCAGCCACCTACTACAACCTCAACAACCCAGCCACCTACTACAACCTCAACAACCCAGCCACCTACTACAACCTACTACAACCTCAACAACCCAGCTACCTACTACAACCTACTACAACCTCTACAACCCAGCCACCTACTACAACCTACTACAACCTCAACAACCCAGCCACCTACTACAACCTACTACAACCTCTACAACCCAGCCACCTACTACAATCTACTACAACCTCAACAACCCAGCCACCTACTACAACCTACTACAACCTCTACAACCAAGCCACCTACTACAACCTCAACAACCCAGCCACCTACTACAACCTCTACAACCCAGCCACCTACTACAACCTACTACAACCTCTACAACCCAGCCACCTACTACAACCTCTACAACCCAGCCACCTACTACAACCTACTACAACCTCTACAACCCACAACCTCTACTACCAAAACCTACTACAACCTCAACACCCAGCCACCTACAACCTCAACAACCCAGCCACCTACTACAACCTCAACAACCCAGCCACCTACTAAAACCTACTACAACCTCAACAACCCAGCCACCTACTACAACCTCAACAACCCAGCCACCTACTACAACCTACTACAACCTCTACAACCCAGCCACCTACTACAACCTCTACAACCCAGCCACCTACTACAACCTCAACAACCCAGCCACCTACTACAACCTCAACAACCCAGCCACCTACTACAACCTCAACAACCCAGCCACCTACTACAACCTCAACCCAGCCACCTACTACAACCTACTACAACCCAGCCACCTACTACAACCTCAACAACCCAGCCACCTACTACAACCTCAACAACCCAGCCACCTACTACAACCTCAACAACCCAGCCACCTACTACAACCTCTACAACCCAGCCACCTACTACAACCTCAACAACCCAGCCACCTACTACAACCTCAGCAACCCAGCCACCTACTACAACCTCAGCAACCCAGCCACCTACTACAACCTACTACAACCTCTACAACCCAGCCACCTACTACAGCCTACTACAACCTCTACAACCCAGCCACCTACTACAACCTCTACAACCCAGCCACCTACTACAATCTACTACAACCTCTACAACCCAGCCACCTACTACAACCAACTACAACCTCAACAACCCAGCCACATACTACAACCTACTACAACCTCAACAACCCAGCCACCTACTACAACCTACTACAACTTCAACAACCTACCAACCTACTACAACCTACTACCTCTACAACCCAGCTGCCTACTACAACCTACTACAACCTCTACAACCCAGCCACCTACTACAACCTACTACAACCTCTACAACCCAGCCACCTACTACAACCTACTACAACCTCTACGACCCAGCCACCAACTACAACCTACTACAACCTCAACAACCCAGCCACGTACTACAACCTCTACAACCCAGCCACCTACTACAACCTCAACAACCCAGCCACTTACTACAACCTCTACAACCCAGCCACCTACTACAACCTCTACAACCCAGCCACCTACTACAACCTCTACAACCCAGCCACCTACTACAACCTCTACAACCCAGCCACCTACTACAACCTCTACAACCCAGCCACCTACTACAACCTCTACAACCCAGCAACCCACTGATAACTTCGGTTCCCTTCTGTACCTACTACAACCTACTACAACCTCAACAACCCCGCCACCTACTACAACCCAGCCACCTACTACAACCTACTACAGCCTCTACAACCCAGCCACCTCAACAACCCAGCCACCTACTACAACCTACTACAACCTCAACAACCCAGCCACCTTCTACAACCTACTACAACCTCAACAACCCAGCCACCTTCTACAACCTACTACAACCTCTACAACCCAGCCACCTACTACAACCTACTACAACCTCAACAACCCAGCCACCTACTACAACCTACTACAACCTCAACAACCCAGCCACCTACTACAACCTCTACAACCCAGCCACCTACTACAACCTACTACAACCTCAACAACCCACCACCTACTACAACCTACTACAACCTCAACAACCCAGCCACCTACTACAACCTCTACAACCCCCCACCTACTACAACCTACTACAACCTCAACAACCCACCACCTACTACAACCTACTACAACCTCTACAACCCAGCCACCTATTACAACCTACTACAACCTCTACAACCCAGCCACCTACTACAACCTACTACAACCTCTACAACCCAGCCACCTACTACAACCTCAACAACCCAGCCACCTACTACAACCTCTACAAGCCAGCCACCTACTACAACCTCTACAACCCAGCCACCTACTACAACCTCTACAACCCAGCCACCTACTACAACCTCTACAAGCCAGCCACCTACTACAACCTCAACAACCCAGCCACCTACTACAACCTCTACAAGCCAGCCACCTACTACAACCTCTACAACCCAGCCACCTACTACAACCTCTACAACCCAGCCACCTACTACAACCTCTACAAGCCAGCCACCTACTACAACCTACTACAACCTACTACAACCTCTACAACCCAGCCACCTACTACAACCTACTACAACCTCAACAACCCAGCCACCTACTACAACCTACTACAACCTCTACAACCCAGCCACCTACTACAACCTCAACAACCCATCCACCTACTACAACCTACTACAACCTCTACAACCCAGCCACCTACTACAACCTCAGCAACCCAGCCACCTACTACAACCTACTACAACCTCAACAACCCAGCCACCTACTACAACCTCTACAACCCAGCCACCTACTACAACCTCTACAACCCAGCCACCTACTACAACCTCAACAACCCAGCCACCTACTACAACCTCAACAACCCAGCCACCTACTACAACCTACTACAACCTCTACAACCCAGCCACCTACTACAACCTCAACAACCCAGCCACCTACTACAACCTCTACAACCCAGCCACCTACTACAACCTCTACAACCCAGCCACCTACTACAACCTCAACAACCCAGCCACCTACTACAACCTACTACAACCTCAACAACCCAGCCACCTACTACAACCTCTACAACCCAGCCGCCTACTACAACCTCAACAACCCAGCCACCTACTACAACCTACTACAACCTCTACAACCCAGCCACCTACTACAACCTACTACAACCTCAACAACCCAGCCACCTACTACAACCTACTACATCCTCAATAACCCAGCCACCTACTACAACCTACTACAACCTCTACAACCCAGCCACCTACTACCACCTCAACAACCCAGCCACCTACTACAACCTCAACAACCCAGCCACCTACTACAACCTACTACAACCTCAACAACCCAGCCACCTACTACAACCTCTACAACCCAGCCACCTACTACAACCTCAACAACCCAGCCACCTACTACAACCTACTACAACCTCTACAACCCAGCCACCTACTACAACCTACTACAACCTCAACAACCCAGCCACCTACTACAACCTACTACATCCTCAATAACCCAGCCACCTACTACAACCTACTACAACCTCTACAACCCAGCCACCTACTACCACCTCAACAACCCAGCCACCTACTACAACCTCAACAACCCAGCCACCTACTACAACCTACTACAACCTCTACAACCCAGCCACCTACTACAACCTCTACAACCCAGCAACCTACTACAACCTCTACAACCCAGCAACCTACTACAACCTCTACAACCCAGCAACCTACTACAACCTCTACAACCCAGCCACCTACTACAACCTCTACAACCCAGCAACCTACTACAACCTCTACAACCCAGCAACCCACTGATAACTTCGGTTCCCTTCTGTACCTACTGCATGACCGACAACGCAACATTGCACGAGAAATTGAATCTCTGAATAAAAAACATGTAAATGCTAAATATTCTGTTTTATTTAATCTCACATGCCTTCAAGAATATATATATATATATATATATATATATATATATATATATATATATATATATAATTGTAACATCCGAACAGATCTGGATGTAATGTGACCGACACCAGGCTGTGGTCCGGGACTTTACTACTGGACGTTCTCTCTTTCGTTCCAAGGTCCATAGATACATCAGGTCAACCCAAGGGGTCGCTCAAACTCCCTATCCGCGCGCATGACGCCAGAGCGTTTAAGGGTGAAGGGGTCACCAGTTTCTTCCCGCTCATTCTCAAAATCACAGCCGTTGGAGCAGCATCCTCCGTTTTCTATATCTTCGTGCCGTGAAAGTATAACTTCGATATTTTATAATACAACAGTGACCATAATGCTGTGTGACAGTGTAGCTCTGCTATTGTAAGTGAACAAAATGCCGTTATACTGTGAAGTTGTTGGGTGCAAGTCTGTATTCATTAAACAAGGAAATGTATCATTCCATCTATTTCCCAAAGATGAACAACTGAGGGCCAAATGGACTACATTATGTGGTAAAAAAAACAGAGTTACTCCACAATGTGCAAGAATCTGCAGCAAACTTTTTGAATCAAGTGCTTTTAAAAGAAACTTGAAATATGAACTGCTACGAAACAACATTTACAAAATGTTAAAAATAGTCTGTACGCATATTTCTCCACCAGTCAGATCAACTCTATTTTAACAGGCAAACCAGTCAGTCACTGGGAAGAAGAGGACATCAGTAGAGCAATAACTGTACGTAGTCTGAGTACAAAAACCTACAGATATTTACGGGAAAAAATCAAGTTTATACTGCCAAGTATAAGTACATTGAATCGATGGATTGGCAAAGTTTGCGTGGAACCAGGAATACTTACATCCATTATCAAGGTTTTGACATGTAAAGCCCAGTCTATGACTGATTTTGAGCGTCTATGTGCACTATCTTTTGACGAAACAAGTATCGCACATGAATGGACCTATGACAAAGCAACTGACACAATGTATGCACCCAAGAACAAAGTACAATGTGCAATGATAAGAGGATTGGCGAGCACTTGGAAGCAACTCTTATATTATGATTTTGACACGAACATGACCAGGGACATTCTGTTTGAAATTATTTCCAAGGTAGAAGCAGCTGGATTTTTGGTAGTAGCTATGGTAAATGACTTAGGACCAACAAACCTGGGGCTATGGAAAGCTCTAGGTATCAATATAGATAAACCCTTCTTTGAAAATCCAGCTGCTTCTAACAGGAATATACATGTTTTTGCTGATGCCCCCCATTTAATCAAATTAATAAGAAACAATTTCCTTGATTCAGGTTTCCGGTTAGGGGGTAATGAAGAAAAGAATGTTAACAGTGAATGTGTCCGAGAACTTATTACTATGACTAAACATGACTTAAAAGCAACATTTAATTTGTGTTTAAATCATATATATGTGAGTGGGGTGAAACAGATGAATGTTCGCCTTGCGGCTCAATTGTTATCGGAAAAAACCGCAAAAACGTTAATGTATTTCGGAGAGCACAGGTTCCTGATGAGCAAAGACTGGACAAATATAAGTATATTTATTTCATTGGTAGATGCTTGGTTTGAT
The DNA here is from genome assembly GCA_032716605.1 of Paralithodes platypus. Lineage (NCBI taxonomy): Eukaryota > Metazoa > Arthropoda > Malacostraca > Decapoda > Lithodidae > Paralithodes > Paralithodes platypus. The sequence goes on from CM064523.1 coordinate 34,064,692, forward strand.
TTGTTAAATTCTCGAAGTCCAACTGATAAGAAACTGTCCAGGGCGGCATATGGCCTGCGGTTAACAGAACACAGCAAACTACTCAATGAAATGATTACTACCACAAAGTCAATGAGAGTCCAAGGTAGGGATTGTTTATATCAGTTCCAAATAGGAATTATTGTATCTTGTCAGTCTTTGCTCGGTTTATATGATATGCTAAAAGAAAAATTTAATATTTCATATCTAATGACATATAGATTAAATCAAGATGTATTGGAACATTTATTTAGTTGTCTTAGGCAAATGGGAGCTTCTTACCACCAACATCCATCACCAGTACAAGTCAAATATAGAATTAAATCATACCTGCTTGGAAAGAATATAGAGTTGGTAGGAAGCAACTATAACACTGACAGCAAACCAAATGATTCATGCATAACCGAAGCAAATTTGTCAAATACAGAACCACCAATGTCTACCACAGCAGAAAACCTTGATCATGAACTCCTGTTGTCAGCTATATTATTTTCAACTTATGAAGACGATGCCTGCAATTCCAGCAATGATATTGATACTCCAAGTTCAGTTCCTATGCCTAGTTTAAGTTTAGCTCAAGAAGAGGAAGGCTTAAGATATATTGGTGGATATATTGCCACCAAGTTTCCCCACCATGAATATCTAGGCCAGAAAGTGGCAAAGGATGACACAACATGGATTGGAAAAATATGCCGAAAAGAAGGAATGCTTATGACACCCAACAATGATTGTTTTGAGCAGCTAAAGCTAATGGAGAAAATATTTATTTGTTATCATGGAAAAATAGAGTTGAAAGCTGGAAAGCTATTGTTTTGTAACCTGTTTAATGTTCTTCATAATAACCTTACGGAACCTTACGCTGATACTGGACGCAGGTCTTGTCAGTGCTCTAAGTCTAATTTAACTTTAATAGACACATGTATATATTAATAAAATAAGTGTGTACCGAATTTTGTGAAATCCTTATCCCGCTTTGTGCAACCTAGTTGTAAGAAGAAATTAGAACAATAACCAATACCTATAAATTAAACCTGAAAATAGTTATCCCATTTTGTATATGCTAAATATAATATTATAATATTATAATAGTAATATAGTAATAGCCTACATTTGATATGAAAATGATTGGACCGTGTAAACAAATATACAAAGTATTATAAGCTTGTGACAGTGTATAGGCGGGAAGGTGAAGGTATTGAGGGATCACAATCCAGATATTGTGTGGACTGTGTGAGGGATAAGCCTTTACAACGTCTCCCAGCTGTTTGGGGGCGGAGTTAGGCAGAGCGGCGAGCGTATTCTCTCTTTCTTTCATTTGGTACAACAGTGTGACGTCACTGAGCTGCACGTGGGTTGACCTGATGTATCTATGGACCTTGTTTCGTTCTACCTTCAACCCCTGCCTACGTGACGAGAAAGAGAGAGAGAGAGAGAGAGCGGCCCAGCTGACATGCCATGCATTCCGCGAGAGGGAGAGAGATAGAGAGAAGGGGGTCAGGCGGGTGATGACGTAGTGAGCCCCCTCATTCTCCCACCTACTTCACACCTCTTATTAGACCACCACACCTTCCTTTCACCTGTAATTGGTCGACGTGAGCTGCCTGCCCCTATTGGTTCCGGCACGTGTTTCCTGTGCTCTGATTGGATTAGTGTGGTGATGGACTCGTATATAAGAACAGATATAGGATAGATCAAATCAGCTAATTTTTGGCTGGGGAGAAGAGAGGTGTGTGGGGGAGACTAGACAGACTTCACAGGCTTGTATAATAGGAGTTATTATATTTTACGAAGCCACCCCTTGTGACCACTTACTTGTTAGTTAGGGCATATTAGTGACTGTTAATTAACCAGAGGTATGTCGGAAACATACACTCATTTGATTTAAGATTATGTGATTGGAGAAACATATACAGTATGTTGGATTGGTGTTTACTTTTGTGATTAGATTTATTTTTGTGATTAGATATAATTTTGTGATTGAATATTGAATAGTGGAGATTTGATGTGATAGTCATTACTTGATCTGTTAATACTTAAATGACTTGATGTAAATCTATTGTCATTAGTAATTAAGCATTGTAAAAGTCCTATGAATTATTTTGTGACTTAAGCCTATAAAGCTATAAAGCCTGTGTGAAGCTATACCTTCATTCTATACTTTACGTGAAATCAGAACGAATACAAAACGATCCTGAAATCTTATAATATTAATTTCTTTCATTACTTCTTTTGTTTGATTGTTAAAGACTTTATTTATTTTATAAATACAATTGCATTTTACATGTGACTTTATATATTCCCTGATCTATTATATTGATTCAGTAAAAGTCTTGCAAAGAATAAGAATAACTAATTGGCTAACCTAATAATGATACTAATAATTATTTACGATACACAAAGAGGACAATGATTATCCCTTTATTGGCGGTGCGCAACTTATGTCGTGTGAAAGAAATTTGGACTAAGTGGCAGTTCACAACTTGTGTCGTGTGCCATTTTCAGCACGTAATGTTGCAGAGAGAGAGAGCTGAGCGGTGTGAGGAGCGTAGTAAGGCTATGACCGACGCACACCACCGTGGTGGGCTAACTGAAGTGAAAACCACCCTCCCTTTCCCCCTCACACTCGCTACACAGGGAATTATGTAGGGAAAGTACCTAATTAACTGGTTTTTGCACTCGTGTTGCGCGATCGTTGCAAGAAAACTAACGGTCGTACAAGGATGGTGGGGGTGTCATTGGAAAGCTCTGTTTATGCCCTTTCAGGGATAGATACTTGTTTTATGCTCTGGGTCTTATTTAGGCATGAAAATTATCACGTATACAACCCTATTTAGGATAAAAACACCCCGCTGGGCGGTATATATAAATTACCGCCTAGGCCGCTCGTTAGGTGTTAAATGAATAACGAGATAAGAGAAAAAGAGTAACATATTGTTTAAAGGGTTAACAAACTAAATTAGATATATATATAACAATATTTTAATAATATTCTGACTTTAATGTTACTCCAGATTAATTACTTTAGTATATAATTAGTTTATAATTGCTTAAAAGTCCTTACTCACATACCAAGCTTTTCTCTATTCATAATTAGTAGCCTACTTAATATTAAACATTCACTATAACTTTAAATAGTTTCCTGATTAAATATAATTGAAGGGTATCAGAGTATAAAGGATAACTGTCCCACCAGCTAACTGAAAGCAAGTAACAACAGAACGAACTTTTATATTTTATGTTCTATTGGCCTTCAGCTGTTTGATACCCTTACATATTGTCTGTTCAATCTTCTTTTATTTAGTTAACCACTTTTAAATCAAGATACTTAACAGATAACTGGCGACCTGGCCAGGATACGTTTTGTATAAGTTTCACTAAGTTGCTATTCATATCACTGTAATCATGCCTGAAATTATTAATAAGGAAAATGTTAAGATTTTCCTAGAATCGTCACCCTTTGCCAGTGACATCGATCTCGTGTCCAAGGCCGAGCTAAAAGTACTAGCCTCGTATCTGGAGTTAACTGTCTCGGACATGGCAAAACCCGAAATGGCACAGACCATAAAGTCCGAATTATTTGGGATTCACGTAGACGAGGGCGGTAAGCATAACGGAGCGACTGGTGGGGGACTCGGTAATGGGATGCAGATGTGGTTTGGTGAGCATTTGCCAGAGGGATTTACCCCTGAGCAATATTTAGATTTAGCTAGATTAAATGCGGCCCAGGCAGACTCTCAGCTGCAGGCGCAGGCACAACAAACTCAGCTAGATCATCAATATTGCATGGCCCAATTTGCTGCTCAAACTGAGTCCAAAAATAATGTGCTTGCTCCCCCTCCGGGATTAACCATGACGACTGTAATTCCCCCATTCACCGAAGACAATGTTCAGGACTTTTCTGTGTTGTTCGAGGGGGTTGCTACGGGTATGGGGTGGACAAGAGATCGGTGGCCATTTATGTTGCAAACGGTGTTAACAGGACAAGGTCGGGAAACGTACATTTCAGTAGAGTCTGAGGTTCGGTAACACTATGACCGTCTCAAAGCAGCCATTCTAAAAACTTACCAACTTCTGCCTGAAGTGTATAGACAGACTTTCAGAAAGACTCATAAATCATTTGAGAAAACTCAGACAGTGTTTGCCAGGACCATGAACAAACCTTTAAATAACTGGATAACAAGTAAAAATGTCACTGATTTTATGGGTCTGAAAGAGTTAATCTTGCTTGAGAACTTCCTAAGGAAGATAGATTCATCTGTAGCCTATCACTTGAGAGGGAAAAAGGTAGAAACTCTTGCCGAAGCTGCAAACATGGTTGATACATATGTACTAAACAACAAATTCCGTGGGAAAAAGCTCTATGGTAATAAGTTCTCCAATCACAAATCTGATAAATCTAGTCACTCGCAAAAGCCTGTAACGTCTCTCCATGCCAGCCAAACAAAAACTGCTCCCCCAACTAAGAATGTGACTCCTGGTAATGGTAACAGAGGTGGGGCCCAAACCAATAATAATACTTATAAGGAGAGTGTATCCCAAAAAGTATTTACCTATTGTGGCAAGAGAGGCCACTTAGCTTATCAATGTTGGGCAAAGGAGAGAGCCGAGATATCGGGGCCGACAGTAGCCGCCAGTAGCCGCAGTAACTGCCTCTCCAAATAACCAAAACCACCCGAATGTGCCTTTGATGCAGGACTCCTGACCGCAGGAGTACCTAGCTAACGTAAATCAGACAGGAAATAGTGTAGTAGCGTGTGTGGTGCAACCTGCGAGGGTTAAGCCTGTCTTAGTATCCCTATCAGTCCAGGATAGCTACCGTCCCTTTATTTCATCTGGATGTGTGAAATTAAATGGTTGTGTAAATGAGGTAAAAATCTTGAGAGATACTGGTTCTACTAGCACCCTCATGGTGAATCCTTATTCTGAATGCCCATCTGGCGAATCAGAAATAATGAGAGGAGCTGGAGGTAAATTTTCTGCTTACTTGGTGAATTGAGAGATTGAGTGTGATTTGCTGAAGGCTGAAGACTGTATAGCTTTGTGTAGGCCTCAGGACATCCCTGTGCCTGGAGTAACACTCCTTTTGGGGAATGATGTGGCTGGTGAGAGGGTCCGACCAGACCCAGTTTTGTCACTTTTCCCTGTTGACGAGCCACTGACTGGTGAGCTCGAGAAGGAGATGCCAAAGGTTTTCCCAGTGTGTGCTGTCACTCGATCTATGGCTCAAGTAGCGGTTCCCTCAGATATAATTGTACCAACTGTGAAAGTAGATAAAAGGGATGAAAGAGTAGTGAATGATGCTCTAACTGTGCCTGATGTGGAGACTGTAATAGATCTGTCTGACACTTTTATGGCTAACCTTGAGCCAAATGATCATGAAACTCCTCCTAATTGTCCTAGCGGCCTGGTAGAGTTGCAGCGAGATGACTGTGAGTGTAAGGAGTTGGCTGCCAGTGCCGTGAGTGAACAGGAGAGTGAGAAGAAGAAGGGTGAATGTTTTTATATGAAGAATGGAGTTTTGTGGCGTAGGTGGAGACCGCCACATAGACCTATTGATGACGGGGCATGGGACGTACATCAGGTAGTCATTCCTAAACCTTTGTCGTAGAGATATACTAGAAATGGCCCATAGTATACCCTTAGCAGGGCACTTAGGTGTGAGGAAAACCCTAGATCGCATTAGAGCCCACTTTCACTGGCCAGGAATGCGAGCAGATTTAGTGGAGTTCTGTAGAGTGTCACACCTGCCAGATGACAGGAAAACCTAATCAAAAGGTGCCTGTACATCCTCTGGTGCCCTTACCAGTGTTCGAGAACCCTTTCTCTCGGATGGTAGTGGATATCGTTGGTCCATTGCCAAAGACATCCCAGGGACATACTGTATATATTTGTTAACTATAATGGAGATGGCAACTCGATACCCAGAGGCTATACCGTTACGAAATACTTCAGCCCAAACAGTCATTAAGGAACTGCTCAAATTCTCCACCAGAATGGGTTTCCCCCATGAGGTGGAAAGTGATCAAGGTACTAATTTCACTTCCAATATATTTCAGCAGTCCCTGAAGGAATTGGGTATCGACCATGTGAAGTACAGCTCCTACCACCCAGAGAGTCAAGGGGTCCTCGAACGATACCATCAAACTCTAAAATCTAAGTTGAGGAAATATTGTGAAGAAACTGGAGGCGATTGGGATAAGGGGGTACCTTTTCTTTTGTTTGCCACCCGTGAGGTTCCGACTGAATCTCTGGGCTTCTCACCCAATGAACTAGTTTTCGGTCACCAGGTATATAAATGGTCACCCTTTGGTGACCATTGTGACTTTGGTGACAATGGTTCGGTCACCCTTTGCAGCTATTGCAGGACAGCCTAGTTGTTGGAAGGGAACCAAAATCTCCTAAAGTATGTGTCAGAGTTCAATACCCGGCTGAGATCCTCGTGCGAGTTTGCAGCACAGAATCTAAGAGTGGCTAAAGACACCATGAAAGTATGGTTCGATAGAAGAGCCCGTGTGAGGGAGTTTCAGCCCGGTGATTAGGTCTTGGTTCTCATTCCCTTTTTTGGCCAACCTTTATCAACAAAGATTAGAGGCCCATATAAAATAGTAAAAAGGGTGAGTGTTACTGACTACTTAGTGGCTACCCCAGACAGGAGCTGGAAGCCTAAGCAAGTATTTTACATAAATATGTTAAAACCCTATCATAAGGCCCGTGACTCCTCTCCTCCAGATTCTCCTTCTGTGGCAGTAATAAGGACCTGTGGACATCCTGGTGCGGGTGATGATGTTCGTAGTCCTTACCCCCAGATCTCGCAGCAGACTGTCCCAGATCCTGAAGGTATCGATAATGACTTTGACATGTCTTGTGGTCTATCAAACTTTAAATGTAATTCAGTAGCATGGAGGGAATTACCAACAAAATTATGTCATCTTCCCTCCGAAAAAGCTAACCAACTAATCCATGTTTTATCCCAGTCTCCCAGTGTGTTCCGTGATACTCCAGGGCTCACCTCTTTGGCCGTGCATGACATAGATGTCGGGGATGCATCACCCATCAAATTATCCCCATACCGTGTCTCACCACAGCGCAGGAGTATTCTGCAAGTTGAATTAGATTTCATGTTGTCCAATGCCATAATTACTAGAGCCTTAAGCCAGTTGAGTAGTCCGGTCACACTTGTGCCTAAGCCAGACGGGAGTTATAGATTTTGCATGGACTACAGACAAATCAATGCCATAACAAAAAATGATACCTATCCACTGCCACGGATTGATGATTGTATTGACCAGATTGGCACAGCCAATTATATAAGTAAAATTTACCTTATGAAAGGATATTGGCAGGTACCTCTTACTCCCCGAGCAAGGGAGATTTCATGTTTTGTGGTAAATAATCAAGCCTTCTTCTGTGAAGTAATGCCTTATGGCCTGAAAAACGCTCCAGCTACCTTTCAGCGCCTAATGAATCAGGTGACTGAAGGGGTACCTGGATGTGTAGTGTACATTGATGATATCCTCCTCTTTTTCCATACATGGGAAGAACATCTCCAACAAATCAGATTGCTTTTTGCTAACCTTGCTGAAGCAAATCTAGTAGTGAACTTAAAGAAATGCACTTTCATTAAGAGTACTGTCCAATATCTTGGATATACAGTAGGACAGGGTCAGGTTGCACCTCCGCAAGCTAAAGTAGAGTCAATTTAAAATTTTCCAACGCCTACCAATAAGAAAGAAATTAAACGATACTTAGGAATGATTGGATATTATAGGAGATTTATTCTAAATTTCTCAAGGTTAACAGCGCCTTTAACAGATCTTCTCCGAAAGGATGTGAAGTTTGAGTGATCCTCCGAATGTGAGGAAGCTTTCAGTGCTACCAAATACATTCTATCAAACTATCCTGTTCTCCGTGCCCCTGATTTCACCAGATCTTTCGCCCTAGCTGTTGATGAAAGTAATACCGGGGTCGGAGCCATGTTACTCCAGGAGGATGATTGTAATGTATTACATCCTGTTTGCTATTTTAGTAAAAAGTAAAATTCTGCTCAACGTAATTACTCTGTAATAGAAAAGGAGCTGTTATCCTTGATTTTGTCACTCCAATACTTTAGTGTCTATGTTCAATCTGTCCCTGGTTCCATTACTGTACTGTATATACTGGCCATCACCCAATAAAGATTTTGCACAAGTTCCAAAATAAGAACCAAAGACTGACCAGGTGGAGCTTGTTGCTGCAGGAGTACGCCTTAGATGTCAAACATATTAAGGGTGTCCAGAATATGCTAGCAGATTGTTTGTCAAGAGTCTAAAAATATTGTCATATACTTTCCTCCTCTTGAACTCTTTTCTAGCGGAGAGGTGTAACATCTGAACAGACCCGGATGTAATGTGATCGACACCAGGCTGTGGTACGCGACTTTACTACTGGACATCGTGGAGGATTCTCTCTTTCCTTCTACCTTCAACCCCTGCCTACGTGACGAGAGAGAGAGAGAGAGAGAGAGAGAGAGAGAGCAGCCCAGCTGACATTCTAAGCATTCCGCGAGAGGGAGAGAGATAGAGAGAAGGGGGTCGGGCGGGCGATGACGTAGTGAACCCCCTCGTTCTCCCACCTACTTCACACCTCTTATTGGACCACCACACCTGCCTTTCACCTGTAATTGGTCGACGTGAGCTGCCTGCCCCTATTGGTTCCGGCACGTGTTTCCTGATTGGATTAGTGTGGTGATGGACTCGTATATAAGGACAGATATGGGATAGATCAAATCAGTTACATTCTTGGCTGGGGAGAAGAGCGGTGTGTTGGGGAGACGAGACAGACTTCACAGGCGTATAATAGGTGTTATTATAATTTAAGAAGCGTTCCCTTGTGACCACTTACTCGTTAGCTAGGGAATGTTAGTGACTGTTAATTAACCAGAGGTATGTCGGAAACATACACTCATTTGATTTAAGAATCTGTGATTGGAGAAACATATACAGTATGTTGGATTGGTGTTTACTTTTGTGATTAGATTTAATTTTGTGGTTAGATATAATTTTGTGATTGAATATTGAATAGTGGAGATTTGATGTGATAGTCATTACTTGATCTGTTAAAACTTAAATGACTTGATGTAAAGCTATTGTCATTAATAATTAAGCATTGTATAAGTCCAATAAATGATATTGTGACTTAAGCCTACTAAGCTATACCTTCATTCTATACTTTACGTGAAATCAGAACGAATACGAAACGATCCTGAAATCGTATAATATTCATTTCTTTCATTACTTCTTTTGTTTGATTGTTGAATACTTTATTTATCTTATAAATACAATTCCATTTTACATGTGACTTTATATATTCCCTGATCTATTATATTGAGTCAGTAAAAGTCTTGCAAAGAAAAAGAAAAACTAATTGGCTAACCTAATAATGATAATAATAATGATTTACGATACACAAAGAGGACAATGATTAAATGAATAACGAGATAAGAGAAAAAGAGTAACATATTGTTTAAAGGGTTAACAAACTAAATTAGATATGTATAAACATATTTTAATAATATTCTGACTTTAATGATACTCCAGATTAATTACTTTAGTATATAATTAGTTTATAATTGCTTAAAAGTCCTTACTCACATACCAAGCTTTTCTCTATTCCTAATTAGTAGCCTACTTAATATTAAACATTCACTATAACTTTAAATAGTTTCCTGATTAAATATAATTGAAGGGTATCAGAGTATAAAGGATAACTGTCCCAACAGCTAACTGAAAGCAAGTAACAACAGAACGAACTTTTATATTTTATGTTCTATTGGCCTTCAGCTGTTTGATACCCTTACATATTGTCTGTTCAATCTTCTTTTATTTAGTTAACCACTTTTATATCAAGATACGTAACAATATATATATATATATACTGTATATATATATATATATATATATATATATTGTATATATATATATATATATATATATATATATATATATATAATTATATATATATATATCTTTTGTTTCCACTGACCAACTTGGTGAACAAGCCTTCATCTTTTCTATCCTAAACGACCTAGAGCAGTTAGTCCAGCAACCTACCCGTATCCTGGATCGCTTCGGAGATCGTCCCAACATTCTTCACTTATTTCCAACTTCTAACCCTTCCGCTTATACTATAAATCTTTTCTCTCCTTTTGGCTCCTCCGACCATAGTCTAATATCCGTCACCTGTCCTACCTCTCCGGTATGGCCATCCAATCCTCCAAACTGGCGGCGATTGTGGCACTTTGGCGCTGCCGACTGGCAGGCTTCTCGGCAGTACTTGATTTTCTTTGGAATGACTTTTGCTTCCATGGCCAGGGACCCTCGGAGAGTGCTGAACGCATTACCGAGGTAATCCTCTCGGGCACGGAAGCGTACATTCCATTTTCTTTCTTGCAGTCTATTCTTGGTTTACTTACGCTTGTTCTACTGTTGTCCGCAACAAGGAGGAAGCATTCAAACGGAACCGACGCCTTAAAACTCAAGAATCTTATTCTTCCTATGTGTCTGCCCGGAATCAAGCCAAATCTGTTCTTCGACTTGCCAAGCACTCATTCATCAATAATAAATGCACTGAAATATCCAACTCTAACTCTTCCCAAGCTTTCTGGCATCTAGCCAAAAGCCTCTCCAACAATTTTTGTCCTCGTCTTTTCCACTCTGATGGCACAACCATCACTTCTTTCTCTGACAAAGCTGAACTCTTCGCTAAAACCTTTGCTAGAAACTCCACCTTGGATGATTCCAGTGCTATGTCTCCCTCTCCACCCCTCTCTCTCCTACTTATGCCTAATTTCCTAATCTCTTCATAAAGATGTACTTTCTGCCCTCTCTGGGCTTAATTCTGAGAAGGCGTACAGTCCGGACGGTGTTCCTCCTGTTGTACTAAAAAACTGTGCTTCCGTGCTAACTCCCTGCCTAGGCAAACTGTTTCGTCTCTGTCTCTCCTCTAACATCCTCCCTTCATGCTGGAAGTTTGCTCTCATTCAACCTGTCCCGAAGAAGGGTGACCACTCTCAATCCTCCAACCATCATCCAATTGCTTTTATTTCCTGTATCTCTAAAGTTTTTAAAACTATTCTTGCTTCCAAATTTGTTAAGCATTTCTCTTCTCATAATCTACTCTCAGATCGCCAGTATGGCTTCCTTAAGGGTTGCTCTACTGGTGACCTTCTTTCATATCTTACTAACTCTTGGTCATCCTCCTTTCGGGACTTCGGTAAAACCTTTTCTATTGCACTAGACACATCGAAAGCCTTCGATAGAGTCTGGCACAAATCTTTAATTTCTAAACTACCCTCCTACGGTTTCTATCCCTCCATCTGTGCCTTTGTCTCTAATTTCCTTTCCGGCCATTCCATAGCTACGGCTGTGAACAGCCATTGCTCACTTCCTCATCCTATCAACTCCGGTGTTCCTCAGGGCTTTGTCCTATCTCCCATTCTCTTTCTAATTTTCAAATATGATCCTCTAAACTGTACCTCCATTCCAATCCATTCATGCACAGACGACTCTACCTTACACTACTCAATTAGTTTTCCAGAACGCCCCAGCCAGCAATCCCTCAAAAACAAACTTAATGAAGCCATTGAACTGATCTAACTACTATTTCCAATTGGGGCAGAGAAAACCTTGTTACATTTAATGCTTCCAAAAAACCCAATTTCTCCATTTTACCACCCGTCCGGAAATCCAAGAGGACTTTCCCTTATACTTCAACAATACAATAATCAATCCTTCATCTTCTCTCAATATTCTTGGTGTCTCTTTTTCTTCTGCTCTTACTTGAAGGGACCATATTACTAGCCTTGCTAAGGCAGCCTCCCAGTAGCTGGGTGTGCTCAACCGCCTCAAGGGGTTCTTTACCCCTGTACAGCTTCTTGATTTGTACAGGGGCATGGTGCATCCTTGTATTGATTATTGTTCACATGTGTGGGGATGATCCTCTCACACCGCACTCCAAGACAAAGTTGAAAGGAAGGTCTTTCCTATCATAAACTCCCGTCCACTCACCAACTCTCTTTAATCTCTCTCTCTCCGCCACTATGTTGCATCTCTCTCACTATTCTATCGCTACTATAATTCTTATGTTCTTTACACCAACCAACTTTACTTCTAAACTCAATTAATGAAATCAACAAATCAGTGTTCCTCAGAGCTCTTCCAGTGTATACCACCTCCTCTACGTAGGGCATGTGGTACCCATCTTGCAACACAATCCCACCCCTACTCTGTGCAACTCTCCAACCCAAAAGTGAAACGTTACTCTCAGACTTTCTTCTATTCAACAGCTGAACTCTGGAACTCTCTCCCAGAATCAGTCTTTCCCTCCTCCTATGACTTAAAAAAAAAATAATAAATATATATATATATATATATATATATATATATATATATATATATATATATATAGACGATATATATATATATATATATATATATATATATATATATATATATATATATACATATATATATATATTGCGAAGACATTGACACACCTACTATATACAGCACTAAAATATTTAATCACAGCTTTCTGCCTCTAATTAAAAAACTTTTACCGCAAATTATAAAATTTAGTAACTGAGCAGACTTGAAACAGGAGGTATTGTAAAAGTTACTAAGCAAAATCATTGTTCAATATCTGATCCATGTAGTACATACACACATAACAAGGCTTAGCACCCTTTTCCATTCCATTGTAAGGGCTCAGACGGGGTTGCCTTTCGGCAGTTGGAGTGTAGTATAATACTGTCCTGCCATACATAATGTCCATCATGCCATCACTGTGGCAGATGTTAGCATAGTGATAACCGTGCCACAGCAAGACTGAAAGCTACCGTACAGCACTTGCGCCTGCAATATCTTGTCTACAAAAGCCTTAGCAGTGCTACAATAAATCAGTGTCATAACAAGACTTTATTGTATAAGATATATGTAGTCGCCCTGTACGACATGCAGTACGATACGTGGATGATAAGTAGTGATGCATAAATTACAGAAAATATACAGATTTTCTAAAATGTAAAGTCAAATCACCAAATTCAGTAAAACTAATACGATAAAACGTGAATAGCCATTATGTAATATTGTTTAAAAAAAATGGTTATGGGACACATATATAATTTGATGTACATATGCCATGAAAATAAATCCACTGGAAAATTGTGTTAATAAAGTTATATTCACAGTTTTTTCTGCAATGCAAAATAATAATAAGGTAAAAGTGTGAGTAGAAGAATTAGAGGCATTTACCAAGGTAATATATTATCCCTTTACTTTTCCAATAAGATTTTGTTGAATATATATATATAGCAGGAAGAAAACATTATTTATTAGTTAAAATAGGACTTCAGAGGCTATCAACCCCATTGGATTATTAAGCCAGCCCAATGAAAGTAAAAAATAACGTCAGGACTGGAGCCTCTCTGGAGCCCCAGTCCATTGCAAGTCTAAATTAAAGACAATTATTATAATATACCGCACTGCACCAGACAACTGTAATTGGCTTAGCAATTTGGAGTTGGTCAATAATGAAGTAGGTATGTCAAATGTCTGTTACAGAAATTGTCACATTTTACCAAATTATTACCTCCTAATACCTGTTCCGCGATATACAGTCAAAGTCAAGAGTTAAGCCATCATCACACATACAGGAGTCGGTGCCCGAGTCCAACACGAGTGATGACATTTCCATATTCGGCAATGATTCTGGCATACTCTTCTGACTCTTTGTGACTTGTGTTACACTTGTGTGAGTACTGTTGGTATCGGGGTGTGTCCTGGGTACTCGTGAAGTGGCCTAGAAATTTCAAACCTGCATGAAAAATCTTGTCCCCGTCACAAAGGACTTACGTGTAGACTTGTGTAGACATGTGTTGACTCTTGTTGACTCTTCGTGACTTGTCTTGACTCTTGTTGAACTCTGAATAACTCTTCGTGACCCGCTTGTGACCCAACTTCTTCAAAATATAATATTAAACCAAATTTAACCATATGAAAACATCGATATTGTAAAGACCCTTTAGAAAACAGATTGAAAACATCGTAACTTCGGTGACCCTTTAGAAAACAGAGACCGGTAGTGTTATTTGTACACATTTCGTATTATAATGTTCCCTGTCATCTGCTTTCTCTCTCTCTATTACATATATTTCTATCTACTGTATTCATTTCCATCTGTATCTAGCTATCTCCCTTATGTATCAGCTTTTATATTTGTTATTTGGTCTCTATCTAATCCGTGAATAATTTCTGATTCGATGGGCTAAATAAACTAATTATACCACTAACACATAATGAGCAAAATTACAAAAGTCGGTTAAAAAAAAATAAAAAATTATGTTCCCGATTTTTTAGTGCGAAGTGAAAGCCATTGATAAGTGAGCAAAAATAAGCTTGTTATGAAACAGACTTAAATTTTTGAAACGATAAATTGTCAATAGCCTAGATCGGCTTAAATAAAAGACGGGGGAAATATATATTACATTCTTTTGTCATAATAATTATTAATGTAATGGTAGGACATAATTTTTGTTTTCATTTCCATGGCATTAGAAACTAAACAATTATTAAAATGACATCAAACAAAATATAATTCTGTCGATTAATAAGGGAGATAATTAGATAATGGAGATAAAGATCAAGGTCGTTAGGTCCAAGTGAGCGTAAAATGTGCGAATTATGAAATAAGCCTATACTCTATGATAATATAAGGTGTCGGAATCATACGTTCAACCTTACATAAAAGATAGGGGGAATGTTTTTATTTGCTGTTTTTTTTTCATAATAATTATTAATGTAATGGTAGGATAGTATTTTTGTCCATTCTAAAGCATTAGAAACTAAAAAAACATGAAACAACAAATAATTCTGTTAATTAATAAGGAAGATAATTAGATACAGACCAATACAGTAGATTGATAGAGGGGAAGAGGTCAAATTTTGGTCTAAGCAAACGATAATGTGTGCGACAATATAATGTAATGTTTAGCGCTATTTCTTTTCTTTATATATTTTTTCTATATATTTGTACTATATACTTTATACTTACTATTTTCTATCTGCCTATTTTACTGTCCTACTTTTCCTTCTGGGAACAGTAGGCTCGGAATCCTCCTCCCCTTGTAAATTTAATCTACTAGACGAGACAGAAAGGGGTGAGGGAACGCGAAATTGGTACCAAACATAAAAATTGGAACTTTAAATGTTGTTTCTGTTCGGTCTGTCTCGAGTCGGCCACCCCCAGCTACGGGGTGTGCATGAGTATATACATACATACACACATACATACATATATGCCGGTACATTGTCCGATGACACCCCAGATGATGGCACTCTTCGTGACTCTCGTTACACTCTTGTTGATTATTGTTACACTCTTGTTCACTCTTGTTACACTCTTGTTGACTCTTTGTTTTCGTACCCTGGAATTTGACCGTTATTTTTTAAATTTCCTCAACTCGTGTTGGGTTTGTGTTACACTCTTTGTGACTCTTGTTGACTCTCCGTGACTGGTACTGACTCTTGGATGAACACGTACCGACTCTTGTTGATTCTTGGTGAATCGGGAACAGTGACCTACTCGGGCTGGTTCTTGCCAGAGTCACGAAGAGTGTCACCCATCGTTCACTCGTGCTGGACTCGGGCACCGACTCTTGTATGTGTGATGATGGCTTTAAATCCTGTCTTCAGAAAACCATTTGCTTTCACCTCTTGATTGCTGAAGCAGAGATATTCTTCAACAAAAGGAAGCAATACTTGTTTATTTACTGTATATTGAAGACTATATTCAGATTTTATTTAATAGGGAGAATATAAAAATTATATTTTGGATGTACGACTGGACTTTTGAGCGAGACTGTATCTAGCCGTCATATTTACGGCCATATTTTAAACGCATTCAATCAGATGAGCCATTTATGTTTTATTGTCGTTACTTACAGATTACTTCAATCACTTGACCCACTCACAGATACGGACATTGTGTTCGAGTAATGAGATAAATGGCTTGAAATGAGGTACAAGTGCTTAACGAGCCCACCCAGAACCATACACTTGATCAAACGTTTGCTGAGGTAGTTCATCAATTCATTTTCGTGATTGAGGTGACACTTTACATGATTCACTAATGTAATGGATTACACCAACAAGGTAAGTTAATCTACCCAGTACCTACTGTAGATACTCTTGCATCATTGATGAACAGATCGGAGTTTTGAGTTCAACACGTCGCAATTTGCTGACACTTTAAAAGTCCTTAATTAACTCTCAGCGACTCTCGCTCCTCATTCAGTGCTTCAAGATTTAGTGAGGTAACAAACAGATGCTAAACATTAGCTTTGCCTAAATACCCGGCCCAGCAGGTGGTCCATGTAAGTCTTGAAATGTGAAGAAAAAATATATATCACACACCTTTAGTACCCTTAATTTCAAAGGAAAAAGTAGGATGTCTCTTCCCACTCACTTAGCAATATCATCTCTGTGAAGTTGAAGACATCGCCAGCGAGCTGCACAATACTTTGTTTCGAGATCGACATAGACTGTAAGCAGACCCAATTGAGATTTGAGAAACCGTTCTACGAGATATTTAAATTCAGTCCTATATTGACCTCCTGATTGTGAAACCAGTCTGCTAGTTTCTTTAAATTATTAGTAGATTGTCTTGACATTTCATCAACAGAAGAGGAGTAATGACTCCACGGTGTGATAGGTATTGCAAGCCTTTCGATCCCATACCCTTTCCAGATAGGGGTGATGTAGCTACAGCATATTCCTAAGAATAATATTCTGTGCTGTTATGCTATAGCCTATGATAAATCTGTTGGTGCATATTATCTACAGAATACATTATTATGGCCATGGTGATATCAATCTGGGACAAATGATATCGTGAACGAACTGTGTTTTACAATCATAACGGCTTAATGCATAGTAATATGGTCAAGGAATAATCATACCTAATTCTAGTAAGAATAGTACTAAAGGGTGAGCTCATAAATGTACATACAAACTATATATAAACTTGTGAGAACTTTAAACTCTGTCACCTCTTCACAGCAGATCTACAGGTGTCATGTCTTTGCAACTGTACATACTCCAGCTGAGGGGAATGAAAGGAGGTTATATATTCACATTTCATCCTGTAATCTCTTACAGTAATATACTGTAGTTACATAATACCTTGAATAAAAGACAAAATGCATAAGACAAGTAGCTCCGTCATGGTATGTTGCACATACCCGTGAAGAAGGGTTGGTAGGTTATTAAATCTTATGATATACAATAGGCATTTATATATGAGTACCTATTGAAGTTATGGTAAAATAAGTGAATAATAGTTTGTTAAAATTTTATATATCTTGCCGATCAACAAAAATTGATAGCCTAAGACACTGCTAATCACAATACCCCCACCAACAACAGCATTAGCCACAAGGATTAAAAGTATTGGAATATTGAGCTGAAACTCACTGAATATTTTGCAGAGTTCTTCGAATTATGTGAGGTATCGTTCAATTATTTTTATGATTTTTTTGTTATCCGGGTAGGGTGGGGTAGTGAAGCTAGTATTTTGCCATTTTTAAATGAGGATATAATATTATGTGTAAACACAAGATGTGGGCTTACTGTATAATTGTTTGCATTATTTGATGAACTTTCTAAAATGCCTCTAAAATTACCTCACTATCTTTGTAAGAACAGAGCAATTGCCAAATCATTAACTTTTTCTTTTATATATATATATATATATATATATATATATATATATATATATATATATATATATATATATATATATATGCCTGGACATATGTGGGCGGGCATTGTAGTATAGTTCCGCTATGTGTCTGCCTGCTGTGACTGGAACCTCTCAGGGACATTTGGGACCTAGGAATGTTTTGCTGGGGACCCCATCATGGTCCTTGGGTTCTGCGACTTCTCCTGGGCGACCAATATGTGTGTGAGTTTTCTTTTGTTTCTTTATTTTGTTCATATTCGGCCTCTGTCTTGAGTCGGCAACCCCCAGCTGTGGGGCATGGGCCTGAGCATATACTGTACATCTATTCATCTATCTATTGCCTGACGCCATGAT
Source organism: Paralithodes platypus (assembly GCA_032716605.1). NCBI lineage: Eukaryota > Metazoa > Arthropoda > Malacostraca > Decapoda > Lithodidae > Paralithodes > Paralithodes platypus. The sequence continues at coordinate 34,082,839 of CM064523.1, forward strand.
CCCCGAAGGGGTGTCCACGAACGAACCGCCCCCATGCACCTTTGTCCCCAGTCAGTCGACGCCCTCCTCCCAACCAGCACCGCCTTCATTCATATACTTCCTCACTCCATCCTTCCACCTCTCCTTCTCTGTCCTTCCACCTCGCTCTCGTACACCCTCTTAGTAATTCTCTCGCTTTCCATAGGTTCCATATGGCCTTACCATCTCAAGTTGTTCCTTTTCACACTTTCCAGCACCTCCTTCTTACTTCCTCATTCATCTGTCTATCCCTCCATGGAACTCTGCACGCACTTCTCAAGTAACTCATTTCCACCGCTCTCACTCTTGGTCTGAGTCTCTTTCCGAACGTCCATGCTTCGCTTCCGTAAGTTAGTGTTGGGATTACCACACTGTCATGCAAGGACTTCTTCACTTCCATACTGACCACTCTAATTCTTGTTACTGCTTTCAACGTTCCTACAACCCTCTTCCCCTGTTGCACCCTCTCCCGCACTTCTTCATCCATAGTCCCATCTTTACTCAACACACTGCCCAGATACTTAAAAGAGCTGACGATCTCCATAGCCTGACCGTTCAACTTCACCTCACACTCTGTGACTTCACCCCTTTCGAAGACCATAACCTTGCTCTTCCCCGCATTTACCTCAAATTCCGTTTTTCGCACACTGTTCCAAACTCATTTACCAGACGCTGCAACTCCCATTCATTATCGCTCATCAGAACTGTATCATCCGCAAACAGCAGTATAGGCAGCTTCCACTCATTTCCCTCCCTTTTCAGCGATACACCAACATCCACTGCTCTTCCTAGTATTTTTTGCATGACGCCATCCATATGTACAGTAAACAACCATGGGGACATCACACACCTTTGTTTCAACCCAACATTCAGGTCAAAGAACTCCTTCTGCTCATTCTCCACACGTACTGCCGCCTTTGCACCCTCATACATGCTCTTCACTGCTTTGAGCAACTTGCCATCTACTCCGTATATTCTAAGTACTTTCCACATACCTTCTCTATCCACTCTGTCATAGGCCTTCTCCAAGTCCATAAAGGCAACATACACCTTTTGTTGCTTCTCCAGATATTTCTCCACAACACAATTCAGGGTAAAAATCTGGTCTACACATCCTCTTCCCTTCCCAAAACCTCCCTGCTCGTTGCCTATCCATTTCCCCGTTCTCACTCTCACTCTCTCAATCACTACCTTACTGTTCACCTTCCCTACTACGCTTAGAAGACATATTCCTTGGTGGTTACCACACACTCCTCTTTCCATTTTGCCCTTATATAGAGGGACTATTATGCCAGTCTTCCAGTCATCGGGTGCACTCCCCTTTTCCCATGCTAGTTTGCACATTTTCCATACCCATTCAAACACTATCTCACCACCATACCTCAACATTTCCCCACACACTCCATCTGTTCCTGGTGCTTTCCCCAACTTCACTCTTTTCATGGCTTCCCACACTTCTGACCTCCTGATCCCCACCCCCTCCTCCACTACTTCATTTAGCAACTCGTTGAAGTACTCCCTCCATCTTTCGACTCTCTCTTGTTTCTCGGCTAGCATTCTCCCATTCTTATCTTTCACACCCTTACTGTTTCCCTTGCTACCTTCCCTAACTTTCTTGACTTCTTTCCAGAACAGTTTCTTACACTCCCTCCATTTTACACTCAGATTCCTTCCAAATTCCTCATCTACTCCTCTCTTACTTTCCTTCACTACTCTCTGCACCACTCTCTTTCTCTCCACGTACCTCGCTCGTTTCTGCCTCTCCAAATCTTCATTCCCTCTACTACCCAACCACTCTCTATACGCTTTCTTCTTGTCTTCCACAGCTATTTTTACCTCTTCTGTCCACCATGCTGTACCTTTCACTACCCTCCCTCTTCTCCTCACTCCACACACCTCCTCACATTCTGCACAGATCTCTTTCTTAAACACCTTGCTCATCTCCTCAACTTCCTCCATATCTTCCAGGTCGAACCCACCTAGTCGTCTTTCTACTGCTCTTCTGTACTCTTCCCTGATTTCCTCCTCCTGTAGCCTCTCCACCCTCTTCACCATTCCACCTTCCTCTTGCCTCCCTCCAGCATATACTGTACATACAGTATATACATATAAGTATTAATATCAACAAAGATAATTGATTATTGTTATATACGATATACAGTATATGGTCCCATTACTTTCTTTATCAATTTATTTCATACCTACATATTTGCATGAATTACTAAATATATACTGTATATATACCCGGGTGGATGGAACTTGTTAGCCTTGGTTGGCAACCCATCTAGGGGAGACAACCTTATAAAAATCCGGGTGGATGGGACCTGTTTAGGGGAGTAAACCTGATACAAATCCGTACTGCTTATCTAAGTGTTAGGCAGGTTAGTGGATGGACTAGCTGAACACCACTGTAGAAAAATAGTGCTAACAAGATACATAGAAGGCCTCGGAGTCGGACGGATCCTAAATTGAGTGCTCAATCCTGTAAGTCCTTCAGTAAACTGGCTCGGGTTGTCCCTCTTACAGGGAATAGGTCCGCTTGGGGGCCTTCTGTGTATGGCCACCCTCATTAACCCGGGAGCTGCGGGGAGACTCTTAAGAGTTCCCCCGGCGCACTGCGGGGAGACTCTTAAGAGTCAGAGAAAATAAAAATCAACTTTTGACATCGAAAAAAAAAAAAATTATATTTTTTTTTTTTATTTTTTATTTTTTTTTGGCCCCTGGGCCATGCAAAATCTCAGTCCTCTACCTCCCCTCCTTCCCCACTTTCCTCCTCTCCTTCAGTTATCACCTATTTTCCCTGTTATTCCCTTATTCTGAGGTATATTTTCGTGCTAACATTAGAAATCCGATTGGAGGGTGTGGTCATCACTGATAGCAAGCGAGTGCAAGAGAGAGAGAGAGAGTATCGATCGACTGTGTCTCAGTGGCCTTGGGGGAAATTGGCGGGAAAGCAGATTGCCTCACCCATACATTATACAACTCGCGGGCTATATCTCCGATTTTGACCATCCAAACGCTGTTTTCACTCGTTTTATTGTTGTTTCAGGTTAATACCTTTATAATCAACCCATAATAGGCGCATATGGATAAGTATTAATGCTATTAATGGCACAATGAATATTTTAGTGGCGGAAACACCTCAAATACGTCAGCACAGGGGGACGTTTCCAATTACCCCCATGCGCACTTCAGAGGTTAAGGGGAATAAGGCGTCCGGCAATAGATAGATAGATAGATATATCCACTCTACTTCTATTTCTATTCTATGACAGTTAACATATATATAATCGTCATTGTATTATTCTATTGCATTATCTATTGTATTATTCTATTGTATTTGCCTATTGTATGAAGAGGAAAACCAGAGATTATTTCAAACTCCGTCTGTGCAGTTTCATCTGACCTCTTCAGACAGGGGTTATGGGAATTGCTATTATCATCATAAAATGTCTTTCTGATCATATGATCTCTGTCTGGTGAATTTAAACCACACCCCTTTTCATCTAACCATATCAAGTATTGGATAACATTTATGTAAGGAACCTTATGAGTGGATTTACGTCACTATCGGGGTGTATCGGAGGTGTGGCAGAGTGGTCTTGCCACTGGACTGGTAATCCAATGGACCCGGGTTCGAATCCCAATAAGTCAATGGGAAGATATTATTGGGATGGAATTTGTGCTGTACCTAGTATCAGTGCATTACCACAGCACACCGAAATGCCAAATAAATACCCTCATTGTTCCCTGATTGAATAGCATTGTATGAATATTCCCATATTCAAAAATATGCTACAGGGGGGCAATGCCTAGTGAGTTAACCATAAATGGGGATGTTTCCGTGCTCTTGTTCATGCATCAACAAGACCCAGAGCGTAATACAAGTATGTATCCCTGAAAGGGCGTAAATTGAGCTTTCCAATGACACCCGAACCATCCATCTACGATCACTGGTTGTCTTGCAACGATCGTGCAACCGAAGGGCAAAATCGCTAAAATACGGTAATTTCTTTATATAATTACGTATGTAGCAAGGGAGTGAGGGTGGATGTAAGTGGACTTAATCTCAGTAGGTCCACGGCGGCCGTGGTGAGCGGTCATGAGGTAACCCATGCTCCTCCAGTCACTCGTCTCTCTCTCAGAGCCAATATTGCGCCAAAATTGCACTCAGACTTAAGGCGGGCCCCGTCACATAGTCCAAATTGTTTTATTCGGACTTAAGTCGGGTCCCGATCTTTAAGGGTTAATACACGACTCCATTGCCAGCTGAAGCATACAATTACCACTATTACTTGAATTGATTTATATTTAAGCACATTTTGTAAAGTTCTAAAATGTTATTAAATAAATACGAAGTAAAGTTTATTTAAGTATTCAGTATCCTTTCTGTTATAATCTTTAAGGACTGATATATATCATACTATATTTATTTAATAAATATATTCCCTCAAATGACAGACAATGGTGGTGGCGATAAACTTATACTACATCAACTATAACCCCATTATATGGTGGCATGCGTGTGGCCCTGTCTATGCAGGCAACATCTACGGCTCTGTAATTATACTGTACACGCTACTGGTGATACGTCATGTTAACTTAAGTCTATTTGAAATCTTGCTTCACTTAACCCGTGGAGCCCCAGCGACGCGTCTGACGCGTCGGCTATGTATGTAACGCACAGCCCCAGAGACGCGCCTAACGCGTCACCCTTATAGCTCCAGTCGTAAGTCTCAGAATGGCTCTAGATTTATATGGGAACTACTTTGGGATCCGGCGGACTAATTCCAAAACGTTTTGTCCATACGCGTGCGCGCGTGGGGACGGGAGAGGGCACCCGCCTTCCCACACCTCATGGTCAGTTTACCGCGCACCCTCTCGAGTGAAACACCATGTCTCGACGTTATATTGCCCGCCTTACCCGCCCCTGCAGTACAGAGGAGATCATGGATATACTGTACGACACTGACAGACCTGATAGTGACACTAACTCGGCACTGGACGATTCTGGGGACGAGTATGCCCCCTCCCAAACCGAAATAAGAGAGCTAGAGGAAGAGCTTGCTCAGATTCCTGTCAGGCGGCGTAGGCCGTCACAAAGACAGCAAGGGGCAAGTGCACCTCCCCGCCGCCCACTTCCCCAAGACCCCACTGAATCCTCAGAAAGTGGGGAAGAGGTTGTTGTTGCAGATGAACCTGCTGACCCTCAAAATTACGTGCGTGAACCTGGGGAAGAACGAAAGGGATTGAAGAGAAGAAGGGGCGAGTCTGGGAGTGAAGAGGAGGTACCCCCACAACCCCGCCTGCCTTCTCCCCCACTTCGCATAATCTCCCCACTCAAGAAAAATACCCCGGGGAGGTTCTATGGTCGTCATAAACATAGTGACGAACAACAACGTGGTGATGGACAAATAGAACAACCTGTGTGATGGAGAAATGGCACAACGTGGTGCGAGACAAGGGCAGTCACGTGACCCAAAACGCTCCCTCTTCCCTCCTGACCCAGAGCACGCGGGGGGGGATGAGTCACCACCACCACCACCACTACTACCAGACTCTCCGCCTCGCCATTCTTCCCCCCCACTATCACCTTCAGGCTCCATCCCGTACACCCCCCCACGAATGTCTCCCTCACCTGAACCAGGCCCCTCCCGCGCCACTGCATTATCACCAGCCTCTCCACAATGCCCCGATCTGCCCCAACGTCCTGCAAGCAAACGACGTGGGCGTGTCATATCTCACGGGCGTGCCACCCGCGGCCGAATGCAGAAGGTGAAGCAAATAAGACGCCCCAGCAACGACTCGAGCTCTAGATCTAGCTCTCGATCAAGTTCGAGGTCTAGCTCCAGATCCAGGTCCACCTCTCGCCCACGCCGCCCACGCTCCACCCGCACCCGCCCAACCTGCCCCGGTGCCCCTGACGATGACCCTGATGAGCCCGATGCCCAATCTAGCGACAACGAAGGCGCTGATAGGTGGGATTGGGTGGATGGGGAGAACTATCTACCAGGACAATACCACTTTTTGGGGGCAGCTGAGGCCGGCCCTACCATGCCCAATCGTGGACCTGACACCACAAGACTGGGTGTTTTTCTGCAGTTCTTCACTGCCAACCTTGTCGGCTTGATTGTTGACCAGACGAACTGGTACAACTATTATTTTATGGCAGGGAAGGAGCAGAAGAGGAACTCGGCACGTCTCTCATGGGTGGATTTGTCTTCCGATGAGTTCTACGCATTCCTGGCACTGGTCATCCTGATGGGGGTCACCAAGAAGACGTCTCTCAGGAAGTACTGGTCATGTGATCCCCTCATCGCAACCCCCTTCTTTGGGAAAGTCATGAGCAGGAATAGATTCATGGCAATCATGGGAAACCTGCACTTTATTGATAGCCTGGCAAGCCACACCAGGAACCAGGAACGCCCCAGGAATACCAAAGACCCGATGGAGAGGATAAGACCTATATTTGAATACCTGAAAACTAAGTTTGCAGCCTCCTTCAAACCTTACCAAAAACTAATCATTGATGAGAGTCTGGTGCTATGGAGGGGGAATATTATCATCCGACAGTACATCCCCAGCAAGCGTCACCGTTATGGCCTGAAACTGTTTGTGATGTGCGACTGGAAAACCGGCTACATCCAGGACATCATCCTCTACATGGGCAAGGTCACTGAACTGGTGGAGGAGAGGAAATATGGGATATCTGGGGCCGTTGTCATCACCATGTTGGAGGGATATTTGGACAGGGGCCACATCTTGTACCTCGACAACTGGTACACCAGCCCTTCCCTTGGCAAATTCCTGTACAGCAGAAACACTGGCGTCTGTGGCACCGTCAGGAGGAATCGTGTCTACATGCCAGAGCTACCCGAAAGGCGGGAGAAGGGCTCCATCATCCACCTCCAGGCAAATAATATCTTGATGCTCTCGTGGATGGACAATCGTGACGTCAATATCCTCACCAGTATCCACCTGCCCCGCTTAGAGGACACCAAACGCCGTGATAGAGCCACAGGTGAGGCGGTCAAAAAACCAGTTGCAATCATTGACTACAACATCAACATGCGGCTGGTTGACAAGTCAGACTCTGTCATATCGTCGGTCGAGTGTGCCAGGAAGACGATGAGGTGGTATAAAAAACTATTTTTCCACCTACTCGACCTCACCCTCTACAACTGCCACATCCAATATCATGAAATAACAGGTGAAGTTGAGACGATGGAGTCGTACTGCATCGAACTTGCACGGGAGCTTCTGTTCTTCTTCAGGGATGGTCCACGCCGCCAGCAACGTCCCGCAGCTCGTTTTCAAGCACCAGAAGGCCCCGCCAGACTAACACAACGCCACTTTTGCGATTTTGTCCCGCCCAACCAAGTAAAACCCAACCCTCGCAGACGGTGTCATGTGTGTCGCAACACAGGCAGACGCACACCAAAACGGACAGACACCCGGACGATGTGTGAAGAATGTGATGTGGGACTGTGTTTTCCCACCTGCTTCAGGGATTATCACACCCTCGAGCACTTCTAAGTGTTCAAAGTGTTCAAAGACTGCGATAAAAGATGCTATAATGTAATACTAACAGTGTATATAAAAGACGCAAAAAGTGAATATAAAACAGTGTGTATATATTTATAATTTACAAGTGCAAAGTACCGAACAATATAAAACACTAATTAAATTCTAAACTTATAAAACTGTGTGCAAATAATTATAAGAATACGAGACAATAAGTGCGTAAAACAATGTATATACACCTCATAATCTTAGGTAAAACAATGAACAAGTACAAATAATTCAATGAAAAGGAGAGACAGAGTGACCTTGAGTGAAAGTGACAGCCAGACAGAGAAAGAAAGAGGGAAGGGTGCTGTGGAATGTGGGTCACTCGGTCCGCTGTCTGGCCGTGTGTTCGTACGTGCGTTTTGTTATTGTCCTGAGCAAAGATGGCCGCCCAAGATGGCCGCCATCACCATGGCAACGGGGACGCTAACACTCGTGCGCACTTGTAATACTTGAATGAAGGCACTTATCACACTACAACTTCAGTTATATTGACATTATGTGATATACAAAGACATTCTATGAACTCTGAAGTGCACTTTATGTCCGAGAGGTACAAAATAAGTCATGCTGCCTGGCGGCTGGCAACTGGCTGCTGGCACGGGAGATTTGAAATGGCGCTAAGGCTCCTCTGAGGCTGGGGACCCCCACTACCTCCCAGGACCCCCAAATGGCCTAGGTAAGTACTTGTTTCACATTTCTTCATGTCTATCATTATTTTCTAACACATTCTGATATATTTATAAAAAAACAAACATTTGGAAAATTGCCCGGGTTCTGGTGCGCAAAAATAATAAAACCGGCCGGGGCTGTACGGGTTAATATGGCCAGTTCATATTGCGGTGTCTGGTGTCATAATCAGTCAACCGTGCTCCCAGCCCCGATGGTGGGTCTTAGCATCTCTCATCCACCGCCAGTGAGACCTTGAAGTTCGGCCCATGAATTTCCAGCGACTTCTTGAGGGCGGCCATCAATCTTGCTGTCCAATCCATTCGACTACAACTGCGGCATAGTTTTTTCATGTGGCGGAGGTCCTACTAGAGATGGTATAGGACGTCCATTGGATGATTGTGTTTCTGTAGAAGGCGCTGTGAGGATGAGATTGCTGCATGCTGGCCTGTATGTGCGGAGCTCCGGAGAACTGATCGTACTGCCTCCACAGCTGGGTGTCCAGCACCCTCCGACCTTGACTGGCTTAAACCACGGTCGGTGATCTTCAGATTGATTTTGAAGTGCGACAGAAGGACATGGATTATCATCGCTGATTGGTGATGCAATTCTAGGAGGTAACGTGTTCATCGCGTTTGAGGCCTTCAGTAATTACACATAAATTAATCCAATCAATTGATTCAATTCAAATATTACAGTAACAGAATAATAATTATTGGGTTATTTTTCCCTTTTCTTTTGGTTTAATTGTGCAAAATATTTGTGCTGATATTTTAGGATGTGTCGTTGCATTTTTCTTGGGTGAATTGTTGTGCAATGATATTTAGCATTTTTTGAGTGTGTAAAGTTTTTTATCTTTGAAGTATTATTTTTTGTTTACATATTTGTACTTTCTTTTATTTTACATTTTTCAATTTGAAGATTCTCTATGTCCATTGCACGGTTATTTAAGATTTTACTCCTGTTTCTACCACCGATTCTCAGTTTCCTATAAATCGAGACACGATGAATGACACGTTCGTTGCTCCTCAGAGCTTTCATTTAAATATGGTTCATGGCCAAGCAACGAAGTCGTTCACTGGTTTAGAGGAACACAGAAATATATTTTCGGTCTTGGATGATGTAGAAACAGAAATCGCGGCCAAGAGTATCACTCGTGAAAGGGCCAAAATTGACATTTTCCGCTCCAAGATTGACAAGGGAAATACCCCGGCGGGTTATCTATTGGCGTGCGATGATCTTATCAATGCTAAAACTTACGATGAGTTCAAGGTGGTATTTTTTGAGAAATTTGGTTTATCAAGCAAAGGTGCATTTGCGAAATTTCATGACTTTGCATATGTTCTATTAAAACAGAAGAAAGGCCAGTCTGTGGGCACATTATTAGCTAAATGTTCACAATTCGCGAACTGCATGTCGCTTGATCTAGTTCATAACAGCTGGTTTGCGGGCGGTATAATATCTCTAGAGTGCCTGAGTAAGCTTCTAGGCTATGTGATGTTAGTAAGCGCTTTGCCTGACTCCGTGAAACCGATCGCTAGGAGGATTGAATTTCTGCCTACTATGTCTCTCAATAAATTCACAAACAAATTGTGGAAAGCTTGCGATACGAGCGGTGTTGCTACTGATCAAATTATGTTTTCGTGTGCTCACGTTACAAAATCACCGTCCCTACCACATACCCCAGCTCAATCACTGCCGAAGTCGCAAAATCAAACTAAGTCTTCACAGTCTATTAAATCTTCCCAACCTATTGTTCCTCCCAGAACCCCCAAACCCCCACAGGTAGGTCAGGTCCGGCAGAATTACAGCGCTCGCACATGGAATTATACTAATGTCCCTAGAAATCAGTCACCCAGGTTCCCTGGCCAAAACCCACCGAGATTTGCGGCGCCAGGTGGTGGCGGCCCAAGGTCAGCGGCACCGGTGGTGATGTGCCGGCCTGTTTCCGGTAGTGACGCTAGTGGTTCATGCAAGGACACTATGTGTTTCTATTGTGGTAACCAGGGCCACATTGTCACACACTGCAACATCAGGGCCAAGGAATACTATGAATACGCAGCGGGCGAACAGGCTTTCTTTCATAGATGTAGGTTGAATAATCATCGGACAGGCGAATGCACAGATGTGAGGAGAGATGTCAATGATTGGAGGGCCTCTCACTCAAAGTCGGGGGAAGCTTCAGGCCACGGTCTAGCCAGTAAGGCGTAATTGATAATAATACACAAACAACGAGACTTACAACATTGAGGATAAGTGCGCTCATGCAATCTCCGGACTTAATTATTTTGAATTCATTGGTGAATAATGCAGCTATTAGTGTTTTAATTGATAAGGGTTCACCAGTGAACCTCATGTCTAGCTCAGCATTTGATAAATTGAATCATGATGATTCTTCGACAATTGAATTCCGGACGTTAATTTACAGAGTGGTTCAAGGGATAATATTTCATTTTCGTGGGTTACATATTTGCCGTGTACGTTGTGAATGGTTTGAATATTGCATCAGATCTTTTACTGGGTTTTAGAACGATGAAAGAAAGATAATTTTTGGTTATTCCTGAAATGAGAGGTGTATGTGTTAACAGTACTTTCATTGAGGCATCGTCAAATTCTACAGCGGGATGATTACAATGTGTTTCAGGGGGTATTCATAAGTGTAGTAAGAGCGTTGTGGAGGGTGTGTGACGCCTACCAGCGTTGGCAGAATCGCCTCCCGTTAGCCACTAGCACTCGCCAGGGCAGTGAAATGGGCTACAGTCTATCTACAATGTTATACTTTCTTTCTTGTGAATCGTCATGTCACAGACAGTATAGAAGTGGTCTTTATTTTTGTCTGTGACAATGCATTATATTTTATATCACCAGTTATAAGTTTAATGTATAAGAATGAATGATACAGCTAGAGAGTGTGAGTGAGTAAGTGCAGGAGGCAGAGGGTTGTGCGCGCAGTGTTACACGTTGTCTCGGTGACGTCATGCCACGGCCGGGCCCTCTGAGTGGCTGGCCGCTTTGCCGCCCTCCTGCCGCAGCAGAAGGTAGTTCCCCCGCACTCCTTGCTGCCTGTGTGCCTTCCTCGCTCAGAGCTTGCTTGACCAGCATAACCTTCACATCTCCCTTGCCATCTGTCCCCGACTTCCACCTATAGAACACTTTCTCTCTCTCTCAACTTCTTACCTCTTATTCTTCTAATCTATTTAACATCATAACTCCCCTTTGGTTCTGCAAGATTTCATATATCGGCCATCGAATTATATGCTGAAGCGCTCAGATATTTCAGGTTTAGTTAGATATTTTTGAGGGGTTAACATTTTGTCTGTAGAAGTTCGGCACACTCGCGGTGTATCCCTACCTATTTCTTGGTTGTCTGCTGGGCTATCTAATGCTAGACTGGAGTGAGGCTATTGGTGTTGTGATTTCCGATGTGTACCAGGTTTTGTTGAATCGCAACGGATACGTGGGAAGCCTAGGTTGTCTTTCTGACTGTGTACCTTGTGAGTTTAGCACTGTGTTGCAAGTGAGGGCTTTTGCCTCTGCCACCCAGCACTGTGCTAACTCGTTTTGCTTTGACTTGAAGAGGGTCGCCAGGAGAGAACCAGATACTAGTGATCTGGATCTCTCAAGAGAGCACCCCGTCATTTAACGTAATTTGGCCGTACAGTCTTAAGGACCTCGCTAGGCTACGAGCCGCTTGCTCAGCCATAGTTTCCTACCCTACGACATCCCAGCTAGACTTTATTCATCTAGCAGACACCCGATTAGAATTATAAACTCTTATGTTATGTATGCAGCATTTTTATTCACGTTGATTGTAAGCCTTGGTTGTTGTTGAGGTGCACAACCTGAGCAGGCTTTTGCGTTGCCTGAGGAAGTACTTCTTTTGTTGTTGGCGATAATATTATTGCGCATTTATCGTTATTCCCGTGCCAGTTAACACTGTATGTCCCTACACTTGTCATATCTTGTTCCTGCTTTATATAACAGTTCAAAATCCGATTCGATCATCTTAGCAGCATCAGACTTTCTTCAGAAGATTCCTGTTCGATGCTTTAGGACTTTCATTCACTTTCTTTAATATAGGAGTGACAGTTTAATATTGTTTAGAGTAACTTTAATTATACCTTCTTCTTGTTAGCATTAAATCATTCCAGTGCTTTAACTAAGCTCTCTATCTTTTTCCTTGTATACATTATTAACGTAATTGTATGTTGTTGTGATCAGGCTGTATCAGAGATCATCAGCCTGTAGTAGTAATGCATTTATACCGAGTTAGAGGATACCCCGCTATCGCAGATTTAACTCTGGAGGGTATAGGTGTTTTTGTGCACCGGCATTATAAGTTCGAGGGTTTGATCTAGTGTTACCGTTGTGGCTGTGTGCCTCTCTAGTCCAATGATTAAGAGCCCTTGTTTTATACGAGTCCCGGTCATAACAGGTGTTTTTCATGGGATTCGTGCATCTGGCAGCTGTTCACTCACGCGGGCACACCCTGTCTCTCCTCACTCCTTACCTGCGCAGCCTGTCCTGCGATATTCGGCTATTTCATGTCAAGTTAAATTGCATGATTATTTGGAGCGATCTACGAGAGATTCTGATATTCTCATTCACAGTTATACTATCATTGAATCGCATTCGGTGAGAGTTGTTGAAGTTTATGCGAACAATCTTAAGAGTACAGTAAATTCTATTGTTTTGTTGCCCGACACAGCTGCTATTAAAGATATTTCTTTTGCACAAGCTCTTTATGAAGTAAAGTAAGTAAAGTAATGTTTTGCAGACTCTCGTTCTCAACACGACCAATGGTATTATGAAACTATATTCTGATACAACTATATGTAATGCTTCTTGCATTCCTTGTAAATTTGAAGAAATTAATTCTCATTCCGTTGCTTCAGTGTGCACAGATTAATTTCCTATTTTAGATGATAGAATGCGAAGAATGTTTGTGGATTTGCAAGTCACTGATTTTCCTGAAGCTCAGGAACCGCTTAAGACGTTATTGAGGGAATTTAATGAGTCCGTCCATTTAAAGGGGAACACTATGGGTTTTACTGACATCTATTGTGTTGAGCGATAAGAATCAGAGTCCAGTTTACCTTCCCATGCATCGCCTTTCTCATAGTCAGCGAGAATTAACGGATAAGCATGTGGAAGAATTGCTTTCTCAAGATGCCATACAGCCTTCCACATAGCTTTGGCTTTGGCGGTCACCTCTTTTCTTAGTCCCGAAGAAAACGAAGGGGGAGTTTAGAGTAGTTGTAGATAATAGGAAATTGAATATTATCACGGAAACTTATAATCTTCATATGCCGGTGATACCGGAAATTCTTGCGAGTTCTTTGCAAGTTCTTTTGTTAGAAGCATTGCTAAGAATGCCTCTAAAAAACTGGGACTCCTGTACAGAGTTCGAGAATTCTTCACTGACGAGCAGTTGGCCGTAATATATAAAAGTCATGTGCGCTCTCAGATGGATTACTGTTCACCTCTGTGGGGTGGAAGTGGAGTGGTTGCATTGAGGCAGTTGGACAAAATTCAAAATAAAGCTATTAGATTAATCAATAACCCTGCAATCACACAGGACCTTCCTACATTAGCCATACGAAGAAACGTTGCATCCCTTGCATTATTCTACAGATATTTTCACAGCAATTGTTCCGAGGAACTTGCTTCAATTGTGCCGCCTCTCCACATCTTTCCCCGTAGAACTAGGGCAGCTGAGAGCGCCCATGAATTTACACTTTCTCCTCCACAATGCAGAACTTCTGCTTATCAGAATTCATTTATCCCCAGAGCTACTACTCTTTGGAATTCACTTCCCTCGAATTGCTTTCCACAAACTTACAATCTACAAATTTTTAAATCCAGTTGTTACAAACATTTTATGAATGGAGGATGCCTTTAGGCACATGGACCTTTTTGTTTTATCTGTGTTTTTCCTTCCTCCGTTCATTGTCTCTTAAAAAAAACAAAAAACAAAACTAACAATCGAGTATTTTCTACACTCGATCTTTCTAGCGGTTTTCATCAGATCGGTTTATCACCGGAATCGAAGCAATAAACTACACTTAATTCTCCCTCCGGTATGTATGAATATAAGAGATTGTTACAGGGCTTAAAAACTTACCAGCTATTTTTCAGAGATTAATGAATAATATTTTGGCGGGATTGATCGGCCATACTGTTTATGTGTATATAGACAGTATTATCCTTTTTTCTAAAACTATAGAAGAACATATTATTGCACTGAGAAATATACTTTCTAGATTGAATGAAGCAGGTAAACGATTATAATCAGTAAATGTAAATTTTTTAGGAAGAGGCTATAATTTTTCGGTCCAGACGGTGTAAATACGACCGCCCAGTTAACGACTTCTATCACTAATTTTCCGACCTCCACTATTACATGTTATATTCAGTAATTATTATAGGAATCATTATTACAACTCTCATATAATTTTAAGGTGATTTACTTGCAGTGTACTATGTATTTAAGCAGAAGACTGTACAATTTGAAGGTTAAATCATTGTAACTTCCTGCTTCTAGTTTTACCGTGTCAGAACCTTACTCACGCACTTTTGAGCTCCCCAAGCACTGTCCACGTGATTCTAAGGTGCCCGTCACATGTGAGGGGTGTGTATGGGGAGGTAAGGAGATAGGTAGGAGAGAGGTATTAAGGAGACTTGGACAGAAGACAGGGGCACGATCACAGTCCCCGGAGATTTCCTCCCAACTTAGGGAAATTCTCCTTGTAGTATTTAAATCTACATTTGTTCTTGAATAGACATATTGACTGGAATTGACATATTTTCCTTTACCCTAAAATATAAGTTGTAAAGGGGGTGGCGGCATTCATATCTATCTTATATCTACCAATCTACGAGAGAAGCAGGAGAGAATCTACTCAGTATCTTCAACCAGCAAAACAAACTACAAACAACCAAATATAATAACCCCATAAGGAAACCTCCCAAACGGTTTACCAAACTTAACCTAACATGATGAGCAGCGGCGGTCCTCAATAATAATTAATATTGGGAATAAAACCGGACGTCTTCGTACAGCTATCTACACTATCTACATTATCTACTACGCTATCTACATTATCTACGCTATCTATGTTATCAACTCTACCAGTTCCTATGTTCCTGTTCCTGTATTCCTGTGTTCCAGTGTTCCTGTTATTATCTCTGTTATTATCCAGCCACACAATTCAACCATTAAGTTAAAACACCAGCGACACACCGAGCTGTTTTTCGTCATTCTACGAGTTCAACTTTTGGCGACGATTCCTGAGTGGGACGAGTAACGAGCGGACGAGTGACGAGCAGATGAGTTGGAGGCGGCGAGGCAATATTGACGGCTTCAGACAGTGTGCGTCATCAGCGCTTGTGTCAGCTTGAGTGGTCAGGAGTGCTGGTGATCCCTGCCCTCTGCTTCACCTCACACCTCACAATCTTGGTATAGATAAAGTCTCTTTCATCACTACTCACTTAATAGTGTATTATAGGTATTTATTTCAGTGTAATACGTATATATTAATGCAACTCAAATTTTGGTCCACTTACTTGTACTCATTTCTTAAAGTTTCAAATGCATGTCTAGAGAGCGAAATTCAATTTCTGAATATGTCTCATAAAATGGGCTCAACTTGTAATACTGTGTTTTCTAACTACTGTCATATCATCGGTACAATGGCCGATACTTCCTCATGTCATTCAGTCCAAGCTCCAAATTCTCTTCATGTCACTTCATATCATGCAGGATATGAACTGGGTCGGTCATCTCAGACTCATGTCGGTCTGAAATGCTTGCTACGACCTCCTGACCTGCTACGACCCCTGAACTGACGGCCAGAATAACACACTCAGTCTCGTTCACACCCTTGCAATGGGTATAATTATGTTATGCAGTGTTCTATATTCCCAGAAGTTATCCCTAATTTGTGTTCATGAGTGTTCAGAATTTTTAATGTGTATTTTCATTCATTGAATTTCATTCTCAGTGAAATATTTGTTGTTCTAAGTTCTTTCCTCCGCACGTCGGTTTATGCGGTTGGGGTTAATTTTGTTTCGGAGCATCTGTGGTAATGAAGTGATTCTAGTGTTCACATTATTAAAAAAACAAAATTAATACTTGTTCTACGAGTGTTCGGGCAATGTCAAATTCATCTTGATTCCGGCAGTGGAGGTAATTACGTAACTTTTTGCGTTTTATTTCTGATTTTCGTATTCTTTTTGCACTCGTGTATTACCTGAAATCAACAGTCTTACGTACATATTTTTACTTTAGTTCGATTTTTCTTGCGATTTCTGGATTTTTGTGTTTCAGTGGTACATCTTACGTACTTCTATTAACACGATGGGAGATTATCATTTGCGGTAATTTGTGCGAGATTTTATTAAGTTTTCTTCTCAATTCTAATTTGTTTACGGTTATTTTATAACATCTTTCCGTTTTTATATAAGTCGGTTGGCGGACTCTTTCATAGTTCGATCTGCATTTTTTTAAAGGTTTTATTGAATTGAATTTTGAAAGTTTTTACTTGATTGACAGTTCATGAAGTTTTTATTTGGAATCGATCAGATAATTTCTATTTCGTTCAGTACTTTTTGACATTTTTTTGGGTGCTTAAGTGATTTTGTTTTCTTACAATCATTTTACCCCTTTTAGTGTCTCGTATTTTGCCTTTTAATACAGCTAAGGACTGTATAAATCGGTGGAATTAATTTTGCTAGTTTGTGTGGCTAATTGTTTTTGTTTTACAATTGAATTCTGTCAAGTTGAGTTTTTCCCTCACGTTTCCTTCGAATTATTTTTTTGGGGGATCACGGTGTATTCTATTAAAGTGTTTTGGGGGGATCACGGTGAATTCTATTAAAGTGTTTTGGGGGGATCACGGTGAATTCTATTAAAGTGTTTTGGGGGGATCACGGTGAATTCTATTAAAGTGTTTTGGGGGGATCACGGTGTATTCTATTAAAGTGTTACGATGTTTTAAATCTAGTTGGCTTATTGTGCAACTGAGTTCCGTTAAGTTTTTCAACATTCAAGTGTTTCTTCAACCAGCGACAATAACTACAAACAACCAAATCTAATAACCCCATAAGGAAATCTCCCAAACGGTTTACCTTACCATTACCTAACACCCACTACCGTTAAACAGTTACGGAAGTTTTTTAAGATTGTCCAGATGTTATAGGGCTTTCATACAGGATAATGCGTCCATTGCAAAACCATTATATATTTTACTTAAGAAAGACGCTGAGTTTGTGTGGGGAGTTGAATAAGAGGTATCTATTACCAAGCTGAAGCCAGCTTGACATCGAGATCAACCCTTGCCTTCCCTGATTTTGAGAAACCTTTCTTTATTAATTATGATGCGTCATATACAGGTTTTGGGGCTGTTCTTATGCAGTATGATGATAGGGATCTCTTACGGCCGTTAGGATTTGCTAGTCGTTCTTTAAAGCCAGCAGAACAGAATTATTGTGTCACAGATTTAGAAGGTGCAGTGCTAATTTGGGCGTTAATTATATTTCGTGGGGTGATAAAATTATATGGATACGAGATAAAAGTTTGGATGGATCATAAGCCTCTAATTAAATTGTTCGATGATAAACTTCTCACGGGTAGACGTGCCAGGTGGAAGTTGACTTTAGCATCGTACAATCCTACGTTATTATACGTTGAGGGCAAACTTAACACTGCTGCTGATTCTTTATCGAGAAATACTGTTTGTTTGATTTGTATGAATGCGCTATTGTGTAGTAAGAGTATTGCGTTAGAGCAACGTAAAGATATTTTATGGCGTAAAATTATTCTTGCTTTAGAATCGGGTGATTTTAGTGATCCCGACTTAGCAGTATTTAATTATTTAAATTTTGAATTACATGACGGTTGTTTATACAGGAAATATGATATAAATGACAGGGTAGTGTTACAACTCGTCATTCCGGATTCACAGGTTAATAATTGATTACCTATTCTACATGGTCATGATACAGTTGGGCATCCTGGGAAGCTTCGTTCATTGAAACAAGCACAGAGGAGTTATTATTGGCGGACAATGAAAAAGGATATAGATAAACATATTGACTGTTGCGCAACTATTAAACCTAAATTGAGCTCGGAAGCGAAAATCTGGGAATATTCGATTCCTTCATATCCTTTCAAAGTAGTTGCTATAGATTTATTAAAACTTCTGTTGACTTATGCGGGTATTCAGTACATTATGCTTACTATTTGTCATTTGTCACGGTATGTCATGTCGTGTTGTCAGTGTTGCAAGATAAGGAGACGAAATCGGTTACTGATAAATTTTTGGTGGATGTTGTGTGTAAATTTGGTTACTCTAATACAATTATAACTGATAATGGTACACAGTTTTGTAATTCTATTATGATAAAACTATGCGATGAATATAATATTGATCATGTGGCGGTTTGTCCACATTCACCCCAGTCCAATGGCCTGGCGGAACATGCTAATCAGTCCCTTATCCGTGCGCTTCGCGGCTTGTTACTAGATCGTGATACGAGCACTTGGGATTCCGTTATTCATTTTGCAGACTCTACACTGAACTGTTCGATCAATTCCTCGATTGCGGATTCGCCGTACTTTATTGTTTTTGGTAGAGATATGAGACTTCCTCATAATTCGTTAGTTCAGTCTAATTCTCCTGTTTACAACTGCGATGATTACATTTTGTATCACTTGAATAATTGTCGTTCTATTAATTTTATAAGAACCTGCGCAGATCTTTATCAAAATCAAAGGAAGATATGATTAATATGGCGAATAAACGTAAGAGAGATGTTAATAACGATGTATCGCATGTGATCTTGTTTACTTGAGAGAGTGTTACGCTAAGGATAAATTGCAACCTGTTTCCGAGGGCCTGTATAGAGTAATTTCAGTCGACAAGAATAGCACTGTTATAAAACACTTGGAAAAGGGCGTTCAAAAAAAGGGCTCATGTCAATCATTTGAAACGTGTAGGGCGCAATTTACCTGGCTATGAAGATATTTCTGTGGAAAACAAATTGTTGAGTCCGAGGAATATAAGAGGACGTAAACGGCTTAAGAATGCAAGTGTTGCTCAGAAATATAATTTTGAGGTCGAGTAGTGTTGCTTTTGTTAGAGAGGACAGCATTTGTTTAGCTCAATGGTGGGTGGAGAGTTTGAGTGTGAATTTGTATAAGTTTTATATGTAATTCTTTAATCGTTCAAATTTTTGAAACTGTTCATGATTCCTCAGATGGGTGTCTTAGGGAGGATTGTAGTGCGCTTCCTGATATTATGGATATTGGGAAGGGTGGTTGGGCGGCTATGCGCTGTCACCGCTAGCGCGGACAACCCTTCCGACCTCTCTCGTTCGGGGATGATTTTGAGACAGCGAGGTAATGTTGTATTGGAATCTGATGTCGTTGGATCCTACGTGGACATGTCTTACTTATCTAAAATTAAACTTGGGTGTGGTAGAGTTTCGGAGGGGTATTTTGGATAATCTGAAGGACTTGACTACTCACCCTAACGTTCAGGGCTGTGAATTTATTTCATTTAATTCACAGGAAATTGTCAGTTGGGCAGCTGAGGTTGATCATGTTTTTCGAAATGCAGAGCCTATTTCACCCACTCTCGTTGGAATAGGGGTTTGATCAATATTGGGGGTAAACTCCGAGGGGACTTGTTTCGCCTTGCTACTGAGGATGACCTGCGATCTATTGAGGGAAAGATTGATGATCTTACTGTCTATTTGGAGAAACAGGACCGGTTAATGTCTACAAATAACATAAATCTGGAGAGCATCGTATATACTGTTAACGAAATGAGTTCGGTTCATAATGGGGTACAGAATACACTAAATTAATTAAACAGTAACGTACCGCTTTTTGAAGAACTTGTTGTGATATCCACTACAATTGACACTTTCCATGTAATATCCACACTATTGGGGAAGAATTTTGAACGATATATACATGCTTTGGTTCACGTGGAAAATGGGCTTGTGACATCTGATTTACTTTCCATGGTTGACCTTATCATATTGCTGAGGTTGGCAAAGTTGGAACTACTGTAGATTTGGTCCCTCTTATGGGTCATTCAGAGTTAGAGTATTATTACCGCTTGCTCGAAGTGTATGTGAGTCAAGGTGAATTTCTTGTTTTAATCCCATTTGCATCTGACATGATTTTGTCTTGGTCTGAAATTATAGGTTTGAGTCCCGAAGGGACGAATGAAAACCTAATATTTAGTAGTGGCCCCGGAATCATTGACCTCACGAACTCGTCCGTATAATGATGTGGGTACCACTACTGAAAAAAACAGTGAAAAATAAGTAAATAATAAATTTAAAATATAAAACGTGATCTGGCAGAGTACGCTTCTCATGCATGTGTCTCCTGTATCTTGCGCGTCCCTAAGGCCCTTATCTGGGCTCTCATGTCCTTCACTGATATATCAAGACTCTCTTAGCAATACAGCAGATGAATGGGAAGTGGATGGTGTTACGATCGGGTCTCGTATAAATCAGTGGCTTTTATAAATTGGACTAGACTGCCATAAATGCAACAACGGAAACGCTAGATCCAACCCCTGATATATAATCCCGTCGAACAAAGAACACATATACCCTCCAGAGTTATATCTGCGATAGCGGGGTATCTTAACTCTCAGTATCTATGTGCTTCTACTATAGGCTGATGTTCTCTGAAACAGCCTATTACCTATAACATATGGTTGCTTAGTTATGGTACACAAGGAAAAGATAGTTAACTTAATTAAATCACAAGAGTGATCTAATGCAAACAAGAAGAAGGTTTACTTAACGTTACTTTAATCAATAATATCTGTCACTCCTTTATGAAAGAAAGTGTTGTAAAGTCCTCAAGCACCGAACAAAGAATCTTCTGAATAATGTCGGATGCTACTAAGAAGAACGTATCGGAAATGGAACCACAAAATAGCAGGAGGCAGGACAATGCACGTGTAGGCTAAATACACAAAAAGGCTGGACCTATAATGTTATTGGACACAAGAATATTATAAGCGGTGCAACAGTAATAATGCTCGCCACGAAAAAGTAGTACTCCTATTAACAAAACCGGTCTATGCTGGTTGTGTCTCTCTACAGCAACCTAGACCTCAATATGCTTGTGTAGAAATAATGGGTATGCATAAAAGAGTATATGATCTAATTCAGCTAATGTCTACCCGGGTTAATAAAGTCTAGCTGGGATGCGCAAAGGTACAGAATTCTGGTGGAGCGAGGCAGCTCCTAGCCTAGTGTGGACCTTGGGTCTGTGCGGCCTGATTACGTTAATATGAAGGGGTGCTCTCTTGAGGATTCTCGATCATAAGTATCGAGTATCCTCCTGGCGACCCTCAAAAGTAAAAGCAAATAGAGTTAGAACAGTGTTGGGTAGATTAGGCAAGCAGCCCTCACGCACTACACAGACAAAAGATCCACCCAGGTAACCCACAGAATCCGTAGTGTCGTGCAGCTCAAAAGTAGCCTACACACAGTGAAAACACCAACAGCAAGGTACCTGATCCCTAGTCTAGCAATATTTAACCCTGTAGAAAAATTAGTGATTGATGGAGACAGTCCGAGCAATACAATCTCCCAAAAAGACAATGACTCTCTTCAACCTTAGCCTAGTACATAAGAAATTATTATGTTCCTTCCAACAACCAACTATACTCCTAAAATCGATTAATGAAATTTACAAACACATGTAGCAGTCCGTGGATTCGAATCCAGGATGCTCACACCGAAAATCAACACCTTATGCATCGCACCACGAAGACAGTTAAAGAATGGTGGACACTGAATGTGAGATCCAGCATATAATATAGTCTGGCCACCAATTCAAGGTGTGGATGCAGGGAACCAGAGGGGGATTGATATTAATAAAAGGTGAGGAAGTAGTGGAAATGATAGAGGCAGTAGGAGAGAAAGATTCTAAGACAAGAGTGTGGAACAGTTCATGGGAGATGCTTAGAGTATGCTGTCTGGGAAGGATCTGACAAGGATATTCCCAGGGACCGCCTCGCTGGAGTCCCAGTTCGCAGGAATGGCACGAGGGCGCGCGACAGTCGCCCAGTAAGCAGCCGCCTAGTAGGCAGTGTTAGGCAGGAGGCAACGAATCCTGCGAGGCCTATGTAAGGGGGCCAGCCACGCGCCACACTCACCACCAAGTCACACCACCTGGTCTCTCTCTCTCTCTCTCTCCCGCTCGCCTTCCCATCATTCAACTATTTAACACAATACTTTCAATTGACTAAATAAAATAGAAAGGATTGTGACAGACGAAAATAAAGAACAGTTCTGAACTGTCTGCAACACAAGCTTTCTCGAGAAGGAAAGTACACAATGATAGGTAGACTGTAGCTACATTCTCTGCCCTGGCGAGTCCTAGCGAGTAAGCCATGCGGTTCTGGGGGAAGCGGTGAGCGTCACACCCCACCCAAGATTTTTAAGAGGCTCCAACTATGAGCTCTAAATCTGACACGCAGAACCCATACAAAATTCGCCACTCTTAGCCACCCAGCGACAATGAAATGTAAAGCACAGTTCTCTTCAAAATAACACATTATAAAAGTGAACAACCCTTCCCAACACAATAGATTAAATTACATAGTTATGCTCATAAGAGCGAGCTTCACTAGCCCAGCCTTCTGAGAGGAGTACAACTCAGAATTTCTGCTATAACATACTTAAACAAAAATTAACTATCAAAGAAAGAGTTTTATAGGATTTTTATATTTTTAATATGTTTATGGCGGCTGCACTACAGGGGCAAGCCTAGTTTTTTCCTCTATACCAACACAGCAACTCCTACTTTACGACCCAATACGCTGGGCTACACACGCGAGCCAACAAGCACCAGACGTAAACATACTAATCAAACCAAAGTAGGAGGCTACCCTTGTGATGATCTACCCCGGGTCTTGCACCCTCGATAAGCAATCTGCAATCACATTCTCAGAACCGGCAATATGGCGTATGTCTAGGTTGTATTCCTGCAACATTAATGACCACCTGGTCAGCCTCATATTCCGGTTATGGAATTGATTCAGGAACTTGAGGGGGTGATGGTCGGTGTAGATCACCACAACTGGTCCATAGGCTGGAACATACACCTCAAAGTGCCTGAGCGCTAGCACAATCGCCAGCAGTTCCTTTTCAACTACTGAATAGTTCTTCTGCACTGAGTTGAACTTTTTTGAGAAGAAACTGACTGGGTGCTCCAGCTCATCTTCGTCTGATTGCATCAGAACGGCACTAGCCCCCACACCACTGGCATCAGTTGCCAGCTGGAATGGTCGGCTAAAGTCCGGGGCCCTGAGGATTGGGTGAGTACACAACAGGTGTTTTACTAGCAAAAAAGCCCTCTTACACTCAGGCGCCCACTTAAACATTCTATCTTTGGCCAATATGTCCGTCAGAGGAGCCAGCACAGTAGAATAGCCCTTTATAAAGCGGCGGTAGTAACCAATCATGCCCAAAAACCTCATGATCTGCTTCTTGGTGGACGGCCTGGGGAAGTGGTTAATAGCCAATATCTTGTTCTGTGGGGGGCACACCTGGCCCAAACCCACCATGAACCCCAGATACTGCACGGTAGCCCGCACAAAATCACACTTTCCCAGGTTGACCACCAAGTTTGCCTCGCTTAATTTCTTAAATAGGGATTCTACATGCTCACAGTGGCTCTTGAAATCGTCATCGTAGATAATGACGTCGTCCAGGTACACGGTACAGTTCGGAATGTCAGCCACTAACTCGTTCATCAAGCTTTGGAAGGTCGCTGGTGCGTTCTTTAGACCGCACGGCATGACATTACAACGATATGTAGCACCATCCACCACAAAACCACACACCTCTTTCGCCCGTGCAGACAAAGGCACCTGCCAGTAACCTTTTACCAGGTCCACCTTGGTCAAGAACTTAGCCCTGCCAATCTTGTCTACATAGTCATCGACCCGGGGAAGAGGATATTGGTTGATGGGAGTCAAGCCGTTTAGCCTGCGGTAATCAACACAGAAGCGCACCTTGCCATCCGGCTTAGGTTGCAGCGTTACGGGAGATGTCCACTTTACCGCCCCCTTCTCGATCAGTCCCTGTTGCAACATATACTCCAACTTGGGCCGGAAGTTTAATAGGGGGCACCCTATAGGGCCCTGATTTGAAGGGTGGGTGGTCTCCGACGTCAACGTCGTGCACCTCATGAGTAGTGAGGCCTGGGTGTTCCGCAAATACAGTAGGGTATAAACAGAATAGGCGCTCGACAGCCACACGCTGTTGCTCAGGTAGGTCTTGCAAAGCCTCATGAGCCGCCTGTCTCGTGTTTCCCGTCCACTGATCTGCAGAAACATGATAATCCCAGTTGTCATCCACCTGCACATGACTGTCCCGTTCTCCTTCTCCACCTTGACTGCTGAAAGTCATCACGGGGACAGTGAGAGGCTCAGGTGGGCGCCTCACATACTCCTTCATCAGGTTGACATGACATAACTGATTCCTCTTACGCTTGTCTGGAGTGGCCACCAGGTAATCTAAGTCCGAGAGCTTCTCTGCTACCCTATAAGGACCAGCGTACTTTGCGGATAAGGGGTGACCTACAAGAGGGAGTAGTATCAATACCTCCTGACCCACGTGAAACTCCCTGAGTTTCACCTTGTGGTCGTACCTGTCCTTCATGAGGGCCTGAGAGCCTACCAGATTGCGGCCAGCCAACTCCAGACTACGCAACATTTGTTCTCTACTCTCAAGTTCGACAGCACCGTCACTACACTTTAGAACCTTCGGGTCTTCTAGCTGCAATTTGCGAATATCTGAGGGAGCTAGCCTGTCTAAGTGTTTGCGAAACAACTCATGCCCTCCCCCAACATCGAACTTTGCATCCCGTTGCTCTCTCCGTGTATACCGTTGCTGCCTCTGAGTCTCTTTAAGCCCTGCCTCTACACTCTCAGTGACAGGTGGTGGTGCTTCTCGAGACTCTAATAACGGTGCTCATACTGAGTCCCCGAGAAGCGCTGCTGGTACTAGACTCTCCACCGTATCAGCTTTCAGCACCTTCTCGTGACCGTTCCTCCGCTTATTTGAAGACTGTTGGTTAGGCTTTGACTCCCTGGATGCGAGAGATCTGGTTACAACACACGCCATTGCTTGCACCTGACACTTCTCAACCCATTCCTGTTCCTCCCTACTCACGTCGGCCGGCTCCTCAGCAACGACTAAGGGTGAAACCTTAGAAGCAGGCACCGCAAAGTCATTTGCCGAGAAGGAGGTCGACGCCCCCAACAGGCAATTTCTCCACGATTCCCACATCCAGTTCGCGAGTCACACCGTCAACTTCAAGCTCCATTCTAACAAGCGGGTATGACCTAGTTGCATTAACTCCCTGCACCACAACTACCCGCGCCGCGTTTATGGGTCTACCAGTGAAATTCTTCAAGAGTGTCTGAGAGGCACCTATGTCACGGAAAAGCTGTACCCCGTGCTTCTTGCCCCCCCACTTCACGCAGCCATGCCCTCTATGGTCGCAAAAGGCATCGCGGACAGGGTTCGAGCCTTCCGGATCCTTCTTCACTGGCGGTGCTCCATCCTCTGATCTTATGCCTCCAGCAAACACAGAAGACTTCTGGAACACCCCAATACTGCGAGCCAATGATGCAGCCGCTGTGGGAGGTCTGCTTGGACAAGCTTTTGCCATGTGCCCCTCTTTGTGACAGTGATAACACTCAAATTTCCCCTTGGACTTAAACTGAGGTGTAAAAGTCCCCTGACCCTTCTTAAACGGGGCGGTGCTAGGTTTGTGATCAGTCTTGGTGTCATTGCTTTTAAATTTATGTGTGTCCATATTCCGGGGAGGGGGAGGGTAATGCTCCTTAACGCCTACATCGTTTCTCTGTGCAGAGCCGCACCCCCGAATTAGTGACAACCGACGATCAGCCATCTCTGCTGCTTCTACGAGAGTTCTTGGGTTCTTCTCTTTAAGGTTTAAAGTCAAGTCGCCGCCCGTACACTTATAAAACTGCTCTAGAAGCATCAACTGTTTCATCTCATCAAACGTAGTTGTCTTCTCTGATCTGAGCCAGTTTCCCATAGCGTCGGACAGGTCCCGGGCGTGCCCCAAGAAGGTACTGTCTCGCCCCTTAGTCACACCCCGGAACTTTAACCTATATGTCTCGGGTTGTAGCTCATATGCCCGCAGGACAGCCTCCTTGAGCGCCTCATAAACAACGCAGGACTCCAAAGGCAGTGCATCGTAAGCCTTGAGCCCCTTACCTACGAGTCTAGAGGACACAAGGGCCGCCCACTTAACTTCAGGCCACTGATGCTCCCGGCACTTCTTCTCAAATCTATTGAAAAACTCTGTGACACCAGACTCGTCAAATACAGGGACCAGTTTGAAAAGGTGCAACAGAGACTGATCATTTTCAGTACCGAGTCGCTGTCCCATCATCTCAACACGAGACTTCTCTAAATCCATGTCGGCACGGTATCTTGTAGATTCTAGTTCAGTCCTAAGCTCAGCTTCCCTCGTCTGTTGCTGCATCCTAGCCAGTTCTTTTCTCTCTTCTATCTTAGCTAGCTCGAGCTGAAAGAGCATATCCGGGGTCAAACCTTGAGGAGGAGGAGGAGATGCAATGATGTTAGAAATACCCGGTGATCCCCCCAGGGGCAAACCACCCTGCCAGTCACTACCCACCTGCGGAAGCGTGCTCAGGGTCTGTACTCCAATAGGAGGATTGGGAGTCGAGTGAAGGGGAGGCTCGGCCAAAGGGCTCTGAGCACTCACCCTACCTCGTACGCCAGTCACCCCACCAAGCACACACGTCATCAGGTCATCCTTGGTCATGCCACTAGTACATACATGACCGATAGCTGCGGCTAAGCACTGAAGACCGTACCGATTCATACCCACCAACCTGTCGGAAATAACAGGCCATTGTAAAAAATTCCTTGCATCCTCCTCACTGTTCACCAAGTTAACAACCTGCCCATGCTGCTGCTCCTCAGTTTCTACATCACGTACTGTGTCCTCATCCTGCACTGATCCGCTATAAGACATGATGCTCACTGAAGATTTTTCACATGATACACAAAAAAGAAGTACCCCAAACTCTTATACCACAATATTCACAATACAAAATTCTCGGAGACCGCTTAAGTGCTATATTACTTTGCTAAAAAAATAATTCTTGCATGTCCTCAAGAAATATTCCACAAAATCAACAAATGTTCACTGCCTAAACTGTGAGAAAAATCTGCACAATAACCTGCAATTATATGTCAGTTCACCAAATCCTGAGCTAGGTCGCCATTTGTTACGATCGGGTCTCGTATAAATGAGTGGCTCTTATACATTGGACTAGACTGGCATAAATGCAACAACGGAAACGCTAGATCCAACCCCTGATATATAATCCCGTCGAACAAAGAACACATATACCCTCCAGAGTTATATCTGCGATAGCGGGGTATCTTAACTCTCAGTATCTATGTGCTTCTACTATAGGCTGATGTTCTCTGAAACAGCCTATTACCTATAACATATGGTTGCTTCGTTATGGTACACAAGGAAAAGATAGTTAACTTAATTAAATCACAAGAGTGATCTAATGCAAACAAGAAGAAGGTTTACTTAACGTTACTTTAATCAATAATATCTGTCACTCCTTTATGAAAGAAAGTGTTGTAAAGTCCTCAAGCACCGAACAAGGAATCTTCTGAATAATGTCGGATGCTACTAAGAAGAACGTATCGGAAATGGAACCACAAAATAGCAGGAGGCAGGACAATGCACGTGTAGGCTAAATACACAAAAAGGCTGGACCTATAATGTTATTGGACACAAGAATATTATAAGCGGTGCAACAGTAATAATGCTCGCCACGAAAAAGTAGTACTCCTATTAACAAAACCGGTCTATGCTGGTTGTGTCTCTCTACAGCAACCTAGACCTCAAAATGCTTGTGTAGAAATAATGGGTAGGCATAAAAGAGTATATGATCTAATTCAGCTAATGTCTACCCGGGTTAATAAAGTCTAGCTGGGATGCGCAAAGGTACAGAATTCTGGTGGAGCAAGGCAGCTCCTAGCCTAGTGTGGACCTTGGGTCTGTGCGGCCTGATTACGTTAATATGAAGGGGTGCTCTCTTGAGGATTCTCGATCACAAGTATCGAGTATCCTCCTGGCGACCCTCAAAAGTAAAAGCAAATAGAGTTAGAACAGTGTTGGGTGGATTAGGCAAACAGCCCTCACGCACTACACAGTCTAAACTCCAAGGTACACAGACAAAAGATCCACCCAGGTAACCCACAGAATCCGTAGTGTCGTGCACCTCAAAAGTAGCCTACACACAGTGAAAACACCAACAGCAAGGTACCTGATCCCTAGTCTAGCATTATTTAACCCTGTAGAAACATTAGTGATTGATGGAGACAGTCCGAGCAATACAATCTCCCCAAAAAGACAACGACTCTCTTCAACCTTAGCCTAGTACATAACAAATGTGAGATCCAGCATATAATACAGTCTGGCCACCAATTCAAGGTGTGGATGCAGGGAACCAGAGGGGGATTGATATTAATAAAAGGTGAGGAAGTAGTGGAAATGATAGAGGCAGTAGGAGAGAAAGATTCTAAGACAAGAGTGTGGAACAGTTCATGGGAGATGCTTAGAGTATGCTGTCTGGGAAGGATCTGACAAGGATATTCCCAGGGACCGCCTCGCTGGAGTCCCAGTTCGCAGGAATGGCACGAGGGCGCGCGACAGTCGCCCAGTAAGCAGCCGCCTAGTAGGCAGTGTTAGGCAGGAGGCAACGAATCCCGCGAGGCTTATGTAAGGGGGCCAGCCACGCGCCACACTCACCACCAAGTCACATCACCTGGTCTCTCTCTCTCTCTCTCTCTCCCGCTCGCCTTCCCATCATTCAACTATTTAACACAATACTTTCAATTGACTAAATAAAATAGAAAGGATTGTGACAGACGAAAATAAAGAACAGTTCTGAACTGTCTGCAACACAAGCTTTCTCGAAAAGGAAAGTACACAATGATAGGTAGACTGTAGCTACATTCTCTGCCCTGGCGAGTCCTAGCGAGTAAGCCATGCTGTTCTGGGGGAAGCGGTGAGCGTCACAATGGTTGGGAGGGCCGGAATCGTCAATGATTCCGGGGCCAGTACTAAATATTAGGTTTTCATTCTTCCCTTCGGGACTCAAAACTATAATTTATCAATGACGATGTTTCTGATGTCACAAGTCTGGAGGGGGACATTCATCGAGAATATAAAATAAACACTAACAAACTACTTATGTCGAGACAAACACGCAAAAACAGATCTAGTTTAATAAAAATAGTAAATAATAATAATATTAATACTTTATTTCAGACTCATACAGTACAGAGGGGACCATACTGGGGTCCATATATACCTTACAGTAACATAAATATATATAAGCTACTGTACATAGGCTACATAAAATAAAAATACATTTAATAATACCCAGCTTGCTATCATGTAGTTCACAGCACTGCCTCAACCAAAAACAGTGGTCATCAAACTACTGTGTTACCAAAACCACTGTCCTAATTGTGTACAGTACCATGCCTCACATCATTTAGCTTCCGGTACAGTATGTTGCTACAGTACAGTATAGGAATATCGGTACTGTACTGCACTATGAGGTTCAGTACCGGTATGCTAATTATGTAGAGTAGCAGACCTGAAATCTACTTAAAGTTAAATATACAGCAACTTCCTCCAGTGTGCCTGGATCCTAGAGGTGTACACTATGCTTGGAGTTTGTAGAATTTTAATGATACTGTTCTCAGAAGTGTTAAGGCGCTGAATGAATTTATATGTTAGCTTTCTAATGAGTAATTGGTAACAGTGTAAGTTCATATAGGCACATAGCGT
Source organism: Paralithodes platypus (assembly GCA_032716605.1). Lineage (NCBI taxonomy): Eukaryota > Metazoa > Arthropoda > Malacostraca > Decapoda > Lithodidae > Paralithodes > Paralithodes platypus. Next base: position 34,113,032 of record CM064523.1, read on the forward strand.
ACTTGTACTCTCATATTTTGAGAGCCCCCAAAACATTTTCATGATATTGTGATATGAGATACTTAGTCTATTCACTGTCATTTTCTTATAGTTCCACCATAGTTGTGCTGTATACATTGGTGAGCAGTAGGAGTTGAACAATGTTATTTTTGTATCCCATGTGCACAAATGAAATTTTCTTAATATTGAATTTCCCTGCATGTAAAGTTGCCTTCGCTGACGACCAATATCCTCATCATCTGAGCGATCACTTGAAATATAGTGTCCTAGATACTTTACTTAATTACTCCTTCTATTATTTCTTCATACAAATGGAATTTAGGTAGCTTTGATTTCAATAGGTTAGATTTAAATATGATATTGCTCTTTATAGGATTAAATTTGACTGAATGTTCGATTCCAAATGTTTCACATACTCTTAATAATTTATCCAGTCCTGCTCCAGAGGGCGCGATTAAGGCTAGGTCATCAGCGTCAGCATACATGAGATGATTTGCAATGGTGCTGCCAATGCAGCACCCAGTGCGAGTCTTGTTCAGCTCCAGACTAAGATCATCCATGTAGACGTTGAAAAGATACGGAGACAATATCCCCCCCCTGCCTAACACCATTGGTTACGGTGAAAGAGCCTGACAGGATGTTGCCCCATCTTACACAAATTTTTTGATTAGCATACCAGAAAATAAGTATCCTAACAATATAGCTAGGCACTCCCCTGTTAACTAATTTTTCAAATAAGGTTTTGTGACACACCCTATCAAAAGCCTTACTTGCATCAAGAAAACAAGAGAAAATTGAGCTATTTAGTTTGTTGTATGTATCAATCACTTCTTTCAGCACATATTATATGCATTGGTCTGTGCCGTGATTTTTCTTAAAGCCAAACTGATTGCTGCTGGTGACAATATATGCAGACATTCTTTCTAGCAATATCATTTCAACTACATTACTCACCACACTAGCAAGTGCTACTGGGCGGTAGTTGTCTTTAGCTGTAATTTTACCTGATTTATCTTTAATGACAGGAACAAGTATTACGGATATCATAGACTCCGGCAGGACACCATGCGTAAATAGACTGGTGATGCAAGACCTAAGTTTATCTATTAACCCGGCAAGCGCGATAGGCCTCACGGAAGGCTTCCTATAGGGAACGCGATAGGCCTCACGGAAGCAGGACCATAAAAAAAGCCTTCCATAAAAAAAAAGGGCCTATCAAAACAAAGGAATTTGTCTCTAGGTGAGATAATTCCCCTCCAGTACTCATCCATGTAAATCTCACCCACCCCCCTCCCCTCCTTCCCCACCTTATTCCCCCCTCCCTCCCCACCTCAATTATCACCTATTTTTCCTCTTATTATCATCATTTATCGGTTATTTTTCTCTCCCGCGATAATGTAGCACAAGTGGGTTGCATAAAAGATCGTTATGCAACACCCAGACACCGGCACACCGCCCCGCTCTTCTCAGTTGACTCCCAGACAGCGAGAGGGGAGGGCTGCCTGTCTCTCTCTCTCGCCTGAGATTATGACCGGGTGGCCAATATCTTCGTTTTTCACCACCCAAATGCTTTTCCCACTTATTTTAGCACTCTTGAAGGTTCATATATACATCATATATGTAAAATAAAAGCATACCGAAAACAAATAATGGTTTATATTGTAAATATAACGAATTCTGTCAGAATCCAGGGCTAGAAATGCACAAATAACTACCCTAGCACCTACTGTCATATCGCGCTTGTCAGGTTAACAACTTATCTGCATATTTAAGGTGTTCTGCATATATACCATCCAGCCCACAAGCTTTGTTTAGGTTAAGTTTTCTTATGGCATTCTCAAGATCACTTCCAGTCACTTTAATGTCTTCAGTCTAGTTCAGTCAGTACAGTCTAGTTCAGTCAGTGACAGGAGAAGGTTGTGTTAATCTGAGCTCCTGCCCGGACCACTTACCAGTGACCTTTAGTGACCATTACACCTACCTGTGTTTGGGGGCTGTGCACTCGTGTTATATAAAAGTGTTATAGCTCAGTTTTTAGCTGTTAGTTTACTTGTTTTTGTTTTTCTGTACTTAGTTTCTTGCTCCTCTCTAAGCTTATTGGGATCATGGCAGGTATGGAGTGCGAGTCTCTAACTGATCTGCATCATCTTATTCTCCAGGTAAGAGAGGAGATGGTTGTGGCGAAGGAAGAGGTCTTGGCTCTAAGGGAGGTTAATGTTAAACTTCAGAGGGAAGTGGATTTGATTAAAGACGAAAATCTAGCTTTCAAGCTTAGCCAAGAGGAAATAAAGTCAAGTAAGGGGAAAAGGGAGGAAGTTGATGAACAATTGTATTCATGGCAGGTTGTTAAAAATACGGGTGGGAAAGTCACACTCAAGAAGCAGGATAGTAGAATAGGTATGAGTGTGACAAATACATTCTCTCCTTTGCGAGACGAATGTGAGGGAAAAGATAGTCAGGATAAGGGAGGGTTAACCGAAGTGCCTGCCGCCGACTCAGCTCCAACCTCTGACGCTGTGCTACCTACCACCACCACTACCCCCACCACCACCACCACCAAGGGAGCTTCTGCCACCACCGGGGGTTCTCCAACTGCAGCTGCTGGATCCTCCCGAGGGAAAGGTAAGTCTGTGTCCCGAGAAGGTAAGTCTGTGTCGATTGTGGGCGACTCCATGGTAAGACATTTAGTTAGGGCTACCCGCACTAAACTTAGGAAGGTTGTGTGTCTGCCTGGCCATGGAGTTGGGAGGGTTTTAGAGAAGATGGACCACATCTTGGAAGATAGTGGAGATAACCCCATTATCTGTCTCAGTGCCGGGAGTAACGATGTTGGTAAGGGTAGAAGTGAGGAACTGCTGCAGCAGTATCGGGATGTGTTAGATAAAGTTAGGATGAAGGGAGGGATCCCTGTATTACATTGTATCCTACCCAGAAGAGGAGTTCCCAAGGAATGGACATCCAGGGCGATTGGTATCAATTGCCGTTTGGAGAAATATTGCAAAGAAAAAGCACTACCATTCATTGATAACTGGGATAGTTTCTATGGGAGAGATGGGATGTACGCAAGGGATGGGGTTCATCTTTCACGGTTAGGGGTTTCTACATTAGCTAGTTCTTTAGATAGGGTGGTTGTGGGGTTTTGAACAGAAATATTGAGAGTGTAAATGAGAGGTTAAATGGAACAATTTTAGCGTCAGGCGAAAGCGATAAGGATATTCAGTCTCATGCTAAAAATGATGACTATAATGCAAATGATAGTAGTGATGGTGCAACGGAAGATGGAAATGTCGCTAGAAACAAAGGTAAATTAGGTATAAAGAAAAGAAGTAAATTGAGAGTATATTACACAAACTGTAGGAGTCTATGTAACAAAATGAACGAACTTAGAGCCCTTGTTAGCAAAGAAAATATAGACATAATAGCGCTAACTGAAACGTGGATTAATACAGAAACCAGGCATTTTTTTGCAGAATTTGATATACCAGGATATAGTTTGTTTAAATATGACCGAACAAGTAAGAGGGGTGGCGGTATAGCAGTGTTTGTCAGGAATACATTAAAAAGCTGTATTAAATCAGGTATTAGACTAAATAACGATAATGAAAGTGTTTGGGTAGAGGTTAACGAAGGTAGTGAGACCATAGTTATTGGAGTTATGTATAGACCGCCAAATATGAGTAGAAATGACGGAACGTCATTATGGGAGGAAATTAAAATGGCATCAAGGTTTAGCAATGTGTGCATTATGGGGGATTTTAATTTTCCGAATATAGATTGGCAGCATCAAATAGGAGACTCTGATTCTGAGGAGTTTATAGAGGTAGTACAAGATAGTTTTTTATTTCAATTCATAGATACGCCGACTAGAGGTAATAATATTCTCGATTTAGTTTTCAGTAACAATGAACATATGGTAAATAATGTAGAGATAGGGGACCACCTAGGAAATAGTGACCACAATTCTGTGTATTTTAATATACAATGGAAAGGTAATACCAGAGAGAATACAACATTAATACCTGACTTTAGAAAAGCCAATTATGGAGGGTTAAGAAGAGCCCTATTAGCGGACCCTATGGTCAACAAATTAAGTCGATTCAGGTGTCCAAATGAGTGTACCCCTTCTCAGGCACCTGTCATCTTAAGTCAGGAAGAGACGTCAACCTTGGTAGATACATACGATAATTTTATCAAGTCAGTATTCAATGCACAAAATAAATACATCCCCAAAAGAAAATTTAGATCAACACAGAACCAACCCAAATGGATGAATAATAGACTATTAGATCTTCTAGGACAAAAGAGAGGAATATATAGAAAAATTAGAAAAGGCGAAATTCACCTACTTGCTTACTATCAGAATCTATCAAGACAGGTAAAAAAGGATATTAGGAAAGAAAAAAGAAATTATGAAATTAAGGTTGCCAATGACTCAAAAAATAATCCTAAAGCTTTTTACCAACTATATAAATCCAAGGTTAGAGATGTAATTGGTCCCCTTAAAACTTCGATAGGAGAAAGGACAGAAAATGATTTAGAAATGTGCAGTACATTAAATAGTCAATTTCTTTCCGTTTTCACTAATGAAAATTTGGCACAGTTTCCAGAAGTCCGTAAGGTATATAGCGATAGTATAGAAAATAGGTTAAGTACGGTTACTATAAGTAGAAATGATGTGCTTAAGGAAATTGACAGACTGAAACCTCATAAATCGCCTGGTCCTGATGAGGTATATGCTAGAGTATTAAAAGAATGTAGGGATGAGTTAAGTTACCCATTAACATTTTTATTTAACAAGTCATTGGAGACAGGTATAGTTCCAGAAGCTTGGAAGCTTGCAAACGTAGTTCCGATCTTCAAAAAAGGTGACAAATCAATAGCATCCAATTACCGTCCCATTAGTCTTACATCAATCATAGGAAAGCTACTAGAGTCAATTATTGCTAGTAAAATTAGAAACCACTTAGATACATTTAATTTAATAAATTCTTCTCAGCATGGATTCACTCAGGGACGTTCTTGCCTTACTAATTTGCTTAGTTTTTTCTCAGAGGTATATGAAGCAGTAGATAATGACAAGTCATATGATATAATATATTTAGATTTCAGTAAAGCTTTCGACAGAGTCCCCCATGAGAGATTGATGAGAAAGGTTGAGGCGCATGGAATAGGTGGGGCGTTGTTGGGATGGATTAGGTCATGGCTAATTGGTAGGAAGCAGAGAGTCAGCATAAATGGTACGAAGTCAGAATGGGGATCAGTCAAAAGTGGTGTCCCCCAGGGATCTGTATTAGGTCCTCTGTTGTTTGTTATATACATAAATGACCTTGATTTAGGTATAACTAGTAGGATAAGTAAATTTGCAGACGATACCAAAATGGGGAGAAAAATTGATTCAGATAGAGATATAGAGTGCCTCCCAAGGGATCTAGATACCTTACACGAATGGTCAGTAAATTGGCAGATGAAGTTTAACATTGACAAATGCAAGGTATTAAAGATAGGGAAGATGCATACAAATGTTAAATATAAACTAGCTAATGTGGAATTAGAAAACTCGAATTGTGAGAAAGATCTAGGTGTGTTTGTTAGCAATGATTTGAAGCCTAGACAACAGTGTATAAGCGTTCGAAACAAGGCAAACAGGATTCTCGGGTTCATCTCAAGGAGTGTGAGTAACAGAACTGCTGATGTTATCTTAAAACTTTACTTGTCATTAGTGAGACCCCATATGGATTATGCTGTTCAATTTTGGTGTCCTTATTACAGAATGGACATAGATTCATTGGAGAGAGTACAACGTAGAATGACAAAAATGATCCATAATATTAGAAATCTTCCGTATAAAGAAAGGTTGAAGAAATTAGGCTTACATTCGTTAGAGAGACGCAGAGTTAGAGGGGATATGATAGAGGTGTTCAAGTGGGTTAGTGGGATTAACAAAGGGGACATGACAAATGTACTAAAGCTTAGTGATAGCGAAAGAACTCGTACCAATGGTTTCAAATTAGATAAATTTCGTTTCACAAAAGATATAGGCAAATATTGGTTTGGTAACAGAGTTGTAGATGGGTGGAATGGACTACCAAGTGCTATAGTGGGATTAAAAACGATAGGGAGCTTTAAGAAAAAATTGGATAAGCATATGGACGAGAAGGGTTGGGTGTGAAGGGGGATCAGCAGGGTTGGGCCAATCAGCGTTCTGCAGACCCCCGTAATCCTGCGTTAATCTGTAACCGTTTTGGTAAGATGATCCTCAGGGTATTAGAGTGTTGAACCTATAATTGGGCTTTGTAATTGGGGTTGTGTGGGACAGGGATCTGCCTTGCTTAGGCCAATCGGCTTTCTGCAGACTCCCATTTTCTTATGTTCTTATGTATAATTACTATCTTTCACATATTGAATTGTACCATTAGTAGACCTTTGGTTTACACTGTTAAGTACTTCCTTAAAATGAGTTTTCCATAAGTCAGCAATGTTCTCTTCACCCGTAACCCCATCAACACTGACAGGTAATGGTGTGTTACAATTTTCCATGGATCTGATGTCCTTCCAAAAACAGTTAGTATCCTTTTCTGCCAGACTCTTTGCAAGGGCTTCCTTCCTTAATTGGTTTTTATTTTGCTTAATTAATCTAATGGCATATTTGGTCCTAGCCTTTGCTCTTTTGTGAAGTTCAAATATAGGCCCCTGTCTGGGCTGACCTACTTCAAGCCAATGAGACCTAGCATCTCTGGAGGCCTGATACAGGTCAGCCACATAGTCTTGCCAACCTGACTTATTGAATGAGGACTTATATTTATGGCTATTAAAATTACTTTCCCCCGCTTTTGATAAAGAATCTATTATACTATTGTAGGTACAGAAGGTACAGGTAGCATTCTTAAAGTAAATCTGAAGTGCTGTGACCCATACGTTTAAATAGAACGTTCGATTACAGCACACATAGACTATATAGAATATGCCATAATATGTACATTATTTTATCACAAAATAAAGGTACACAACATATGTACTTCTGATTATTCCCAAAAAATAAAAGTACTTGTATTTGTCCTCTATTACAAAAATAGTATGTACTTAAAATTAAAATTGCTCCTGACAAAACTAATTAAGTCTTAGGAAATAGGTATCACATGAAATCTTACCTCTTCACATGTATGTATAAATCATGGAAGACAGACAAAAGGCCCCAGCTGAAACACTTCCCCCCTTCCTTTCAATAGCTTAAATCTAAACATTCTGCCTAAGAGCTATACATTGCAAGTTTGGTTTTGTGTGGTTCACGGACAGGTACCGCGTAATGAAGGTATGATTAGAGGACCATAAGTTAGTCCGCTGAATGTCATCTAGAGAATAGTTCTTCACAAATCGGTGCAAAGCTGCCCATTTACGAATATCGTGTGCTCGCCCAAGAGAACCCGGATTACTTTCACGTATGACTTCTACCAACAAAGCTGCTAATTGCCGCTTCTGTAAGCACGTACCTGCTCGTGAAACCCAGAGGGACCCGGCCTGTCTTGGTCGAGATTCCTGCATAAATAAAATTAACAATTTCACCGGACATAAAAGGAAGTGTTTATCGCTGTGTTTGAGGGCTGGTACCTCGAATTCAGCATGCTCATTCATCGCCACAAAGTTAGGTGTAGGTGTGCTATATGGACACTCATATCACGCCAGGAGAACCTAAGGCAAGATGGGTCTGAACTCATCGCAGCCAACTCTGATACCCAATTACCCGTGGCCAGTGCCATAAGAAAAGCAGCCTTCTTTAACTTTAACTCAAAAGGAGGATTTTGACAATACTTAGGAGAGTGAAGTAAGGTGAGGGCTAGATCAAGAGACCAGGTGGGCATGAGTTGGTGTGGTGGGGGACGAAGCCGGAAGCATGCACGCATGAACCCCTTCTCCTCCGCCTCAGGTATGGAAAGGCCAGTTAAATGAGAAAAAAAATCTTCCTAATAGCTGTGAGGTGATTCCTTAATGTGATAACTGACAATGATCTACTTTCGAAAAGATAATCTAAATATTTAAATATCAACGACACTGAGGACTGCTGTTGGTCAGTGTCTGTGATACAGGTAGTAAAGGCCTTCCAATGTGATTGGTACTGTCTTTGGGTTGATTTAGTATACTGATTAATTCATTTGTGAGTCACGCTCTCCCCAAATTTATTTAGCCATTTGGCCTTCTGAATGTCCACAAGGCAAAAGTTAGCGAGGTCTTGAGGTTTCCAATCGTGTCTAAGTGGAAGTACGAGATCGGGAGTGACACCTGGTTCTTGCACCACGTCTTCAATTGGTTGTTCCATATTTGGGCCAGCCACATGGGCGCTATCATCAAGACCACGCCTCGATAATCGCGTATTTGTGAACTACTCGGCACATTAAGGATCCGTCTGGAGGCGGAAACAGATAAATGGAGTTCCATTTGTTCCAGTCCACCAGAAAAGCATCTGGTCCTCCCGCCGGTGTCTGAGTCCGAAGTGTGAGGAACTGAGGCAACTTGTGAGTTGACTCCGATGCGAACAAATCCATGTGTGGATGTTATGGCTCTGCAATCATCTCTTGAAAGATGTTTTGCTTGAGAGACCATTCTACTAGAGTTCTCTGTCGCCGAAATAGAGCGTCTGCCCAGACATTCGCTACACCGGGGAGATATGTTGCATGAAGATAAATCTCTAGCTTTGCAGCTAGCAGAAAGATCTTTTCCGACAACCCTTGTAACACTCGAGATATCGCTGACCCTTGCTTCTGAATGCATGATACCGCATTCAGATTGTCCATCCTGAAGGCTATTGACTTTCCCGCTAAAGTTGAGCCGTGCTTCTTTAAGAAGAATAAGGGGACTAATAACTCTTTGGCATTTATGTGAACGTCTTTGTACCTGGACCATAGAACCTGACCTTGATGGCCCAGGTTCGACTGGTACCCTTATCCCAGGGTACCTGACACATCTGTATCGATCCAGACCATCGGCAGAGAAGTTGTCCATGTCAAAGAGGAGTGTAAAACTTCTGGCTTCGCCCAGGCTGCCAGCAGGTTGTGGATTAATTTCGGGATTTGCCATAGTGTTTCCGCCGGCAACAGCAGAAAGCACTTGTTTCCCTCCAAAATTAGCCTTTTCATCTTTAGACGACCTAACGGAACCGTCAACCTTATCCAGTTGAGTGAACCTACGAGAGACTCCCAAACTCTCCTTGTGGTAGTCAGAGAGTGCATAAACCGAAAGACTTTCTTGCGGAACCTCTGTCTGTTGTCTACACTCTGACTCAGAGTAAGAAGCTCGGTGTCCCACAGTAGACCCACCCATTGGATGGCCCTCTAGCTAGACTTTGCCAAGTTCACTTTGAACCCCAAAGCGGTGATATGAGAAATGACCTGATGTACATTTTCTAGGCATGCAATTTTGGAATTTGTTACTATTAACCAATCGTCGAGGTACCAGAAAATCATGATTCCTATTTTCAGCAATGGTAGCAAAGCCTGTCGGACTAGTTTGGTGAATATACGAGGTGTAAGATTTAGACCAAAGGGCATCCTTTGAAAAACAAATGTCTGATTCCCTTCGTGCAGAGCTAGTTACATTTGAAATAATTCGTTTTTAGGGACATGCCAATAGGCATCTGTCAGATCTAAGGAACACATCCAACCTTGCGGCGACAGTGTAAGCCTGATCTGATTCACCATCAGCATCCTGAATGACTGATTGTGAATACAGCGATTCAGAGAAGACAGATCGATGATCGGCTTCATCCGAACGCTGTTCCTTTTGGGCACCAAGAATATCCGGGATGTGTAGACGGGCTGAGTTGACTTTACTGGGACAATGATTTGCTTGTTCACCATCTCCCAGATGATGGATCCCACCTCTAATGAAACATGAATTGATTCTACTGGGATACGTAAACAAGGTCGCCGGGACCACCTCCACGAGAGGCCCTTGCGAACCACTGTCCTTGCCCATGTCCCCCGAGTCCATGCCCGGTAACATACCCGGAAGTTGCCAGTCTTTAGACTGGTCATATCCGGCAGAGCTGCACTCGTTTCGAACACTCCTTTCCGCGGCCCTGGGAGTGAGAGAGCTTCGTGGTCCTTCAGTTTTTTTAATGGGAGGGATTTGACTCACTGTGACTGCTAGGGGGGAGAGAGGCTTTGCTATCATTGCCGCATGTCTGTTTACTCTTACATTGACCCCTAAACCACCTCCCTTTACCACTGGGCTGGCCGCGGCCTCTAGCTGTGCCACTGCTTCCGGGGAGAGGTTATGTTTTACTTGACTGCGGTGACTGAAATGTGCCACGACATGGGATATTGTGCTTTATGGGCTGACTCACTCTTCTGTTTAGAAGCAGTGGGACAGCTAGAGTCCAACAAACAATTAACGGTCTGCCAGGCATCTGTGGAGGCAAGAGTTGCAGTAAATACATCAGATAATATTAGTCTTCTGCCTATCTCCTCAGGGAGCTTCTTGACCAGATACACCCTCAGATCTTGGGGCACCCGTACAGCCTCAAACAAAGCTGTACGAATATTTCCCTTTTGCCTGGCCAACTGGCATAGAGAACCAATGATTTTTCCTTTGCCCCTCAACTTTCTCTTCATAATTGCTGAGGGGCACAGGGCCCTGGGTGGGTCTTGGTTTCCCGGGCGTTTCTGCACCCTCCTCAGCTCCCCACCATGGAGTGGCTTCGGTCACCCAGGCTTTATTGTGGTCGGCAGGGAGGGTTCTGTGGGGGCGCTCAGTTATGGCCTTGGCCCTGCTCGGGGCCTTGGGGCTGTTCGGCCAGGCAGTTTGGGGAACAACAACAACCAATGATGATCCTCAGGCTGGTGCCTGCTCTTATTAGTAATTGTGCTGGCAAACAACTGGGCCTCTTGTCCCCACCCAGCCCACGGCCCCAATCCCTCTCCTTCTATGTTTATTACTGAAAGACCTGAATCATCCCTCTGCGGGACATTGTTAAGTTCGGGGGTGAGCCCCTGCAACAATGTTTTCATACCAGTCTGAATTTTTTTTCACTGAGGATGCAGGAGGTAGGGCCGGGGACTGTGAGTAGACAAAATAATCAGGATTATATAAACTCGGAATTGCTTTGATCACAACATCTAGCACATATCCAGCTTGGTACTTGGCCCTTAATTTCTTAGACTCACTCACTTCTATGAACCAATATTCCGGCACAGATACTTGTTATGACCGGGGCTACAAATAAAACAAGGGAACTTAATGATTGGACTAGTAATAGGGCACTATGCAACAACGGTACGCTAGATCCAAACCCTTGAACTTATATGCCGGCTAACAAAAACACCTATACCCTCCAAAGTTAATCTGCGATAATGGGGTATCCTTAACTGGGCATAAATGTACTCTACTTCAGAAGAACCCACACTGGTATAGCCTGATAACAAACAAGATGCAAGTTACGTTAAAATGCATAAAAGGGAAGCTATGGAAAGGTCAATTAAATCACTGCAAGATTTAATACAATAAAAAGATGCTTCAATACAGTTACTCTAAACAACAATAAACTCTTCACTCCTATCTGAAAGAAAGTCCTACAGCATAGACCTGGAAACTTCTGAAGAAAGTCTGATGCTCATAAGATGCTCGTATCTTAAATTATATAAAGGCAGGAGGCAGGACACCATACGTGTGGACTGAATACACCAAAAGATAGGACATATAATGTTAACTGACACGGGAATACTATAAATGCGCAACGGCAGTAATGCTCAACACTAGAAGAAATACTTCCTCATCAACGAAACAGTCTGCTATGGTTGTGCAACTCAACAACAACCTAGACTAATAAATGCCGTGAATAATAATGCATACATATCATAAAGAGCTCATGTTCTAACTAGTGTCTGCTCGGCGAATAAAGTCTAGCTGGGATATCAAGGTTAGGAAACTGTGGCTGAGCAAGACTGGCTCATAGCCTAGCGTTGTCCTAAAGGCGGTATGATTAAAGTTATGTTAATGACGGGGATGCTCTCTTGGTAGATCCAGATCTCAAGTATCTGGTTCTACCCTGGCGATCCCTCTAAAGTCAAGCAAAGAGGCAGCACTGTGTTCTAAGGTAGTAGGTAAATGCCCTCTTACAACACGATGCTGCACTCGCAAAAGGCACAACCAAAAGGACAACCTAGGCTACGACAGAAACCGTTGAAGTCGTGTAGGTATAAGCGAACCGTACACACATCGCTGACAACGACAACAGAAGCCTTATCCCAGTCTAGCATTAAATAACCCAACAGAGCACTAAACCAATAATGGAGACACACACCGAGTTCTTAACCTCTACTAACTAAGAACCCTCAAACCTATTCTAAGTACATGTAAATATCTCAGAGAGCGACGCACATAATACGATGGGCCGATATGAAATCGTATGCAGAACCCAAAGGGAGTGTTGTGACGTTAAAAGATAAGAGGAATGAAAGAGAAGAAGTTGAGGAAGAGAGACAGTATCAGAATGGTGGAGATATTGGGGACAGTGGTAAAAAAGGATGTTAGTCATGTGCATCCCTAGCCTGCTCTGAAGAGGGTAGCTCCTCGGGACCACCAGGATCCCACAAAGGCATGGTGGTCGGCCAATCACAGGCCGATACGTCACAAGGCAGCAGGCCTCCATGATGCGCCAAGAACCACAAGCCAATCAAGAGGCGGGAGGAGGCACGCGCGCGAGCCTACAAGCGGGGGAGGCAGCACATGTATACGCACGCACACACTACCACCTCACTGCCTATATTGTTCTCTCTCCTTAACTATACACGATGCATGTTATATTCTACTCATAATATAAAATACTTCCCTTTGTCACAGACGAAAATAAAGACCACCACTGGACTGTCAGTAACAATGCAAGTACTATGAAGAAAGAACAACATTCTCTGATAACTGTAGCCCACTTCACTGCCCTGGCGAGTACTAGCGGCTAACGGGAGGCGATTCTGCCAACGCTGGTAGGCGTCACACCCCGCCCAAGATATGGGACGCTCAACATTAGGCGAGCACTATATCTTACAAGGCAGAACGCCGACAAGACCCGCCACAACCAGCCACTCCGCCAGAAATGAAATGCAAAGCTCAATCATAAATAAAAAATTTTTTTTAGCATAAATAAAATCTTATAACCCCTCCCAAACATAATAGTATAATTTTAGCCTGCTATGCTCCCAGAGCGAGCTTCACAGAGCCCAGCCTACTAAGTGAAAGACAGGTTCAACTTAAGGACTTTAGCTATAACATTGGCAACTTATAATTAACTACCGGTATCAAAAGAAAGAGTTTTTATGTGATTTTTTTTATTTAATTTTAATGTTGTTTTTGACGGCTGCTCTACAGGGGCAAGCCTGATTTTTTCTCCACTCAAACCCACACACCTGTGGTGATCTACGTCGGATCCTCCACCCTCGACAACCAGTCTGCAATCACATTCTCACAACCGGCAATATGGCGAATGTCTAGATTGTATTCTTGCAACATGAGTGACCAACGTGTCAGCCTCATATTCCGGTTGTGGAATTGGTTCAGAAATTTAAGAGGGTGGTGGTCGGTGTAAATCACCACGACTGGCCCGTAGGCAGGAACATATACTTCAAAGTGCCTGAGCGCCAACTCTATTGCCAGCAGTTCTTTCTCTACCACAGAGTAGTTTTTCTGAGCGGAATTAAACTTCTTGGAAAAGAAACTGACTGGATGCTCCAAACCTTCCTCGTCTGTCTGCATTAAGACGGCACCAGCCCCTACACCGCTAGCATCCGTTGCCAGCTGGAATGGTCTTTCAAAATCAGGGGCCCTGAGGATTGGGTGAGTGCATAGTAGGTGCTTAACCAGCGAAAAAGCCCTTTCACACTCAGGTGCCCACTTGAACTTTTTGTCTTTTGCTAGTAAATCTGTCAGAGGAGCTAACACAGTAGAATAACCCCGAATGAAGCGGCGATAGTAACCGATCATGCCTAAAAATCTCATGATCTGCCGCTTAGTGGACGGCCGGGGGAACTGATTAATAGCCTGTATCTTGTTTTGGGGGGGGCACACCTGACCTAATCCGACCACAAACCAAAGATATTGCACAGTTGCCTGGACAAAGTCGCACTTGCCCAGATTTACCACCAAGCTGGCCTCACTAAGCTTCCGAAACAAAGCTTCTATGTGCTCACAGTGACTCTCAAAGTTGTCATCGTATATTATAACGTCATCTAGGTAGACAGTGCAGTTAGGGATGTCAGCTACTAACTCATTCATAAGACTCTGGAAGGCTGCTGGGGCATTTTTTAAGACCATACGGCATCACATTGCAACGGTAGGTGTTCCCATCAACCACAATCCCGCATACCCCCTTCGCCCGCTCAGACAAGGGCACCAGCCAGTAGCCTTTCACTAGGTCTAACTTAGTTAGAAACTGTGCCTTACCAATCTTGTCTACGCTATCGTCAACACAGGGAAGGGGATAAGCATTGGTGGGAGTCAACTCGTTCAATCTCCGAAAGTCAATGCAGAAGCGAACCTTCCCGTCAGGCTTGGGCTGCAGAGTGACAGGAGATGTCCACCTAACTGCCTCCTTCTCAATCAACCCCCGTTCTAACATATACTCTAACTCCGCTCTGAGGGCTGGGAGTTTAATAGGTGGAATTCTGTAGGGTACTGATTTAAAGGGGGGGTGATCTCCCACGTCTACGTCATGCACCACCCGAGTTGTGAGGCCTGGATGCTTTGCGAACACAGTGGGGTATGAATAAAACAGGCACTGCACGGCTACACGCTGTTGCTCAGGCAGGTGCACTAGAGCCTCGTCAGCCACCTGTCTGGAGTTCCCCGCCCACTGGTCAGCAGAGACATGACACTCCCAGTTATCTTCCACCTGAGCTTCACTGTCCCTCACTCCTTCTCCTCCATGACCGCTGCAGGTCAACACAGGGACAGCGAGAGGCTCAGGGGCCTCACAAACTCCTTTACCAGGTTCACATGGCACAGCTGGTTCTTTTTATGCCTATCTGGAGTAGCCACAAGATAGTCTAGGTCAGAGTTCTTTTTCACCACCTTATAAGGACCGGTGTACTTGGCAGACAAAGGATGACCTGGCAGAGGTAACAGAATCAACACCTTTCGTAAAAAACGTTCCTGTTTAACAAACCTCTTAGACTTCTTCCACGATATCCTCAACCTCTACGATGAGAGTAAAGCTGTAGATATTATATACCTTGATTTTCAAAAGGCCTTTGACAAAGTTCCCCACAAACGTTTACTGCTAAAACTAAAAGCGCATGGAATACAAGACGGTGTGTTGAAATGGATAGAAAATTGGCTCAGCGACAGAAAGCAAAGAGTAGTCATAAACGGTAAGGCATCTAAATGGACCAATGTAAGTAGCGGGGTACCCAAGGGATCGGTACTAGGACCAATTCTCTTTCTAATTTACATCAACGACATAGATGAGGGTCTCACCTGTACAATCTCAAAATTTGCTGACGATAAAAAAATTACAAATAGCGTACTCTCAAAAGAACAAGTTGACGATATGCAACATAATCTAGATAAATTGTCATGTTGGGCCCAAATTTGGCAAATGAGTTTCAATGCGGATAAATGTAAAGTACTACATATCGGATACCTAAATGAGAAAGCAAACTATTCGATGAATGGCACTCAGCTTAAGAATGTAAACAGAGAAACCGATCTGGGAGTAACAATATCGAGTAACCTAAAACCGAGTCAACAATGTTCAGAAGTTGTTAAGAAGGCAAACAAATAATTGGCTTATAGGCAGGTCATTTGAGCATAAATCCAAAGAAGTTATCCTAACCCTTTACAATTCCTTAGTCCGCCCTCTTCTGGAATACTGCGTTCAATCCTGGTGCCCTTATTACCAAAAAGATATAAACAAGCTAGAACGAGTTCAACGTAGAGTTACCAAAATGATACCTAGCCTAAAGAACAAACCATACGAAGAGCGTCTTAGAGAATTAAATATATTTCCTTTAACCCAGCGCAGATTAAGAGGTGACTTAATTCAAGTGTTCAAAATCATCAAAGGCATTGACAATATGAACTGTAGTAAGTACTTCACTATCGACCAATCTAATTACACGCGGGGAAACGGTTGCAAAATTATTGGTAAATCTTTTAACTCACACGAATCTAAGAATTTCTTCTTCAATCGAGTTGTCAACTTGTGGAATGGGCTTCCCCGAAACGTTATAGACTGCATCACCGTTGATTCATTTAAACTCCGCCTAGACAAATATCTCGCATCAAACCCGCGACTGACTGCGTTTGTAAATGAATAACTTTATTTTATCCCCCCCTCAGTTACTAACCCATCTGTCCCCTACTAACTTCCTAATCCTGCCACGGACATTAGTTCCAGGGCAGTAATTCCCTTTCCAATGTTCCCTTACCCACTCTAAACCACTGTTTGGACACTTGATCCTCAGTGTTTTGGAGGACAAGCAACCTAGAAGGGTCACTAGATATGTTGTTGCTTGATTTCCTTTGTACTCCTTTGTACCTCTTGCCCCACCTTAAACTCCCGGAGTTTCGCCTTCTCATCGTATCTGTCCTTCATAAGTGCTTGCGACCCTACCAAATTCCTACCTGCCAACTCAAGGCTTCTCAACATTCTTTCTCTGCTCTCGAGGACATACTTTAACATGGAACATGGTTTTGCTGTGCCCTTCCAAATTTCTCTAACCATGTTGAGGGAGCCTCTGACCTGATGTCCAAAGACGAGCTCATTGGGACTAAACCCTAGGCTTTCACCAGGTACCTCCCGAGCAGCGAATAATACATAGGGCAACCCAAGATCCCAATCTTACCATTCTCAGCACAATAACACCGCAGCATTCTCTTGAGAGTCGAGTGCCACCTCTCCAACACCCCCTGACTCTCTGGGTGGTAGGCTGAAGAGACAACGGTACTAACACCGTGCTGCTGCATGGTCTGTTTAAAAAGGTTAGAAGTAAAGTTGGATCCCTGGTCCGACTGCAATTCCTGCGGGTACCCGTACCTAGAGCAGTACAATAGCAAGTTACGAACAACAGTCTTAGCAGTACAATTTCGCATGGGGTATGCATCCGGATAACGAGTGGCAACATCCATAATGGTGAGGAGGTACTTGTTGCCTGCACTAGTAGGGGGTAGAGGTCCAACCATGTCGATTATAACCTTACTGAATGGTGGCCCGATAACAGGAATAGGGTGTAACGGAGCCTTGGGAATACACTGGTTTGGTTTACCTACTGTCTGACAGGTACTGCACATCGCCACCCATGACGCAACATGTGCTTTCATCCCTGGCCACCAAAACAATTTCGCCAATGCTGCTACCGTCTTATGTACACCCAAATGCCCTGCCAACGGTACATCATGTGCCAACCTCAGTAGGCTATCCCGGCACATACGAGGCACTACCAACTGGTCAACCACTCTCGACCCCCCCTCCCAACTCCGTCTGGGATCTAGAAAACGCCTGTACAAAATACCCCCTACACGAAAGAAGTCCCCCGGCTTTGCATCCCCGTCCTCCTCCAGTTCGATTGCACCGTTACTGCACTTCTGAAGCTCAGGATCACCCAACTGCAGCCGACAGATATCCGAAGGAGCCAATTTATCGAGATGCTCCCGGAGCAACTTATGGCCTCCCCCGGTACTAGGCTGTTCGACTCTATCCTGCTTTTGCGAGTAACGGTGCTGTCTCGGAGTTTCCACACGCCCTTCCTCCCCAACAAGTGTGGCAGGTTTTGGAGCCACTACACACCTTAACATAGGTGCTAATACTGAGTCGCCAAGGAGAGCCGCTGGTTCAAAACTCTCAAAACTTTTCCCAACTTTAGCCTTCTCCTTTCGACCGTTCCTCCGCTGGTCTAGAGACTGAGGAATGGGCTGTGACACTTTGGATGCACGAGAACGGGTGACAACACACGCCATCTGCTTTAGTTGACACCTCTCGACCAACTCCTGCCCCTCCCTACTCACGTCGGCCGCCCTCTCGGCAAAGACTAAGGGTGGAACTTTAGGAGTAGTCACCGCAAAGTCATTGCCGAGAAGAAGGTCGACGCCCTCTACTGGCAGTTTC
Organism: Paralithodes platypus; assembly: GCA_032716605.1. Classification (NCBI taxonomy): domain Eukaryota; kingdom Metazoa; phylum Arthropoda; class Malacostraca; order Decapoda; family Lithodidae; genus Paralithodes; species Paralithodes platypus. Next base: position 34,131,117 of record CM064523.1, read on the forward strand.
TCCACGATTCCGACATCCAACTCACGTGTCACACTCGGACCAGCGGGTATGACCGTGTAGCATTGATACCCTGCACCACAACTACCCGTGCCGTGTTTAAAGGTTTGCCTATAAAGTTTTTCATCAATGTCAAGAAGCACCCGTATCACGCAAAAATTCTAATCCATGCTTGCAACCAGCCCAACTCATGCAGCCGTGCCCTCTATGGTCACAAAATGTATCCCGGACAGGTGTCAAGCCTTCCGGACACTTCTTCACTGGCTGTGCTCCAGCCTCTGACCGTTTACCCCGGGCAAACGCAGACGACTTCAAAGATACTCCAATGTTGCGAGCCAAAGACACGACTGCTGTAGGTAGCTTGCTAGGACAGGATCGTGCAAAATGCCCCATTGTTGTGACAATGAAAACACTCTAACTCCCCCTTGGGCTTCCCTTGAGGTGGGGAAGGGCCCGGACCCTTCTTAAACGGGACGGTATTAGGTTTATGGTCAGACTTAATATCATTGCTCTTGTTTTTATGGTTATATGGTGTATCACTGACTCGGGGGGGGTGGAGTGTTGTGCCCCTTGTTACCTGCATCGTTCCGTTGTGCAGACCCACACCCACGAATCAGCGATAGCCTAAGGTCAGCCATCTCAGCTGCCTCCTGTAGAGTTTTAGGTTTTTTCTCTTTGAGGTTCAAAGTCAGGTCGCCGCCTGTGCACTTGAAAAATTGCTCTAGAAGGACTAACTGCTCAAGCTCTCCGAACGTCGTCACCTTCTCTGACCTCAGCCAATTTCTCAATGCATCAGACAGTTCCCGGGCATGTTCTAGAAAAGTGCACTCACGACCCTTCGTAACACCCCGGAACTTCAACCTATATGTCTCTGGTTGTAACTCGTACGCCCGCAGAACAGCTTCCTTCAATACCTCATAATCGATGCAAGACTCCAAGGGCAACGCATCATATGCCTTGAGTCCTTTGCCAACCAACCTAGAGGAAACAAGGGCTGCCCACTTAACCTCGGGCCATTGGTTCTCCCGGCACTTCTTCTCAAAACGCAGGAAAAACTCGGTGACACCCGACTCGTCAAATGCAGGGACTAACTTAAGAAGGTGCGATAAAGACTGATCAAGACCTCGATTCCCAGCACCGAGACGCTGCCCTGTCGACTCCACCCGAGACTTTTCAAGATCTCTGTCTGCACAGGACTTCGTAGCCTCAATCTTAGCCATCTCAATCTCAGATTCATGCTTTCGTTGCTCAATCTTGGCCAACTCAAGCTGGAAGATCATCTCTGCCGTTAAACCTTGAGGAGGAGGAGATGCAACAATTGGAGACCCACCCAAGTGCAAACCACGCTGCCAGTGACTATCGGCCTGCGGGAACGTACCCGGCTCCGGAGCCCGAGGGGGCGCCATGGTAGGAGTCGAGTGGAATGGGGGCTGGGCCGAAGGTGCCCCAGCTCCCGCTCCACCCGAAGCCCCACGCACCCCGCCGAGCACCCAGGCCACCAGGTCACCTCTCGTCATGCTGCTAGTGCCCACATGACCCATGACCGTGGCCAAACACTGGAGACCATACCGATCAATCCCCAACACCCGGTCAACAGTAATAGGTATCTCCAGAAACTTCTTTGCATCCTCCTCACTAGTTATAACTCTAATGCCTTCTAACAAACCCCGCTGCTGCACCTCAGAGTCTGCTTCCCGTACTGTGTCCTCACTGTACATTGATCCGTCGTTCGACATAGTGTCCACCGAAATTTCTCTATGTTTATACAAAAAAAAGTACCTAAACTCTCATGTAGCACTATTCACTCGAAAATATAAAATGCTCGAAGACAACTCAAGTGCTATACTACGTTGCCAAATACAAATTCCACGTGTCCAAAATATTCCTCAAAACACAAATGTCCAACAATCCTGCAATTCTTCCTTAGATACCCGGCAAGGTCATTATTTGTTATTACTGCAATAATCAACAAATAGATCCTGGTTTCTACTAAAATAAGATACTGGACAAGGTCGCCATTTGTTATCACTGCAATAACACAAATGGATCCTGGCTACTACTAATATAAGATACTAGGCAAGGTCGCCATTTGTTACGACCGGGGCTACGAATAAAACAAGGGCACTTAATGATTGGACTAGTAATAGGGCACTATGCAACAACGGTACGCTAGATCGAAACCCTTGAACTTATATGCCGGCTAACAAAAACACCTATACCCTCCAAAGTTAATCTGCGATAACGGGGTATCCTTAACTGGGCATAAATGTACTCTACGTCAGGCTAACCCACACTGGTATAGCCTGATAACAAACAAGATGCAAGTTACGTTAAAATGCATAAAAAGGAAGCTATGGAAAGGTCAATTAAATCACTGCAAGATTTAATACAATAAAAAGATGCTTCAATACAGTTACTCTAAACAACAATAAACTCTTCACTCCTATCTGAAAGAAAGTGAAGTCTTGTCCTACAGCATAGACCTGGAAACTTCTGAAGAAAGTCTAATGCTCATAAGATGCTCGTATCTTAAATTATCTAAAGGCAGGAGGCAGGACACCATACGTGTGGACTGAATACACCAAAAGATAGGACATATAATGTTAACTGACACGGGAATGCTATAAATGCGCAACGGCAGTAATCCTCAACACTAAAAGAAATACTTCCTCATCAACGAAACAGTCTGCTATGGTTGTGCAACTCAACAACAACCTAGACTAATAAATGCTGTGAATAATAATGCATACATATCATAAAGAGCTCATGTTCTAACTAGTGTCTGCTCGGCGAATAAAGTCTAGCTGGGATATCAAGGTTAGGAAACTGTGGCTGAGCAAGACTGGCTCATAGCCTAGCGTTTTCCTTAAGGCGGTATGATTAAAGTTACGTTAATGACGGGGATGCTCTCTTGGTAGATCCAGATCTGAAGTATCTGGTTCTACCCTGGCGATCCCTCTAAATTCAAGCAAAGAGGCAGCACTGTGTTCTAAGGTAGTAGGCAAATGCCCTCTTACAACACGATGCTGCACTCGCAAAAGGCACAACCAAAAGGACAACCTAGGTTACGACAGAAACCGTCGAAGTCGTGTAGGTATAAGCGAACCGTACACACATGGCTGACAACGACAACAGAAGCCTTATCCCAGTCTAGCATTAAATAACCCAGCAGAGCACTAAATCAATAATGGAGACACACACCGAGTTCTTAACCTCTACTAACTAAGAACCCTCAAACCTATTCTAAGTACATGTAAATATCTCAGAGAGTGACGCACATAATACGATGGGCCGATATGAAATCGTATGCAGAACCCTAAGGGAGTGTTGTGACGTTAAAAGATAAGAGGAATGAAAGAGAAAAAGTTGAGGAAGAGAGACAGTACCGGTATCAGAATGGTGGAGATATGGGGGACAGTGGTAAAAAAGGATGTTAGTTATGTGCGTCCCTAGCCTGCTCTGAAGAGGGTAGCTCCTTGGGACCCCCAGGATCCCACAAAGGCAAGGTGGTCGGCCAATCTCAGGCCGATACGTCACAAGGCAGCAGGCCTCCATGACGCGCCAAGAACCACCAGCCAATCAAGAGGCGGGAGGAGGCACGCGCGCGAGCCTACAAGCGGGGGAGGCAGCACATGTATACGCACGCACACACTACCACCTCACTGCCTATATTGTTCTCTCTCCTTAACTATACACAATGCATGTTATATTCTACTCATAATATAAAATACTTCCCGTTGTCACAGACGAAAATAAAGACCACCACTGGACTGTCAGTAACAATGCAAGTACTATGAAAGAAAGAACAACATTCTCTGATAACTGTAGCCCACTTCACTGCCCTGGCGAGCGCTAGCGGCTAACGGGAGGCGATTCTGCCAACGCTGGTAGGCGTCACATACTTCACCTGCGACTGTCGACTGTGCGACCTCAGGGCGAAAAGGCTTTATGACTGTCCAGGTTTTGTCAGGACCACATAAAAGAGGCATAGGGCCTTTCTTAGATAGCACTGTACGATCAAGGGAAGGTGGAATTAAATTCGCTAGAATATTGAGCTTGGAAGGAAACAAAGCAGTAGAAACCGGCGGAACAGCCACCGGGGTTTCAGTGACAGGGGGGGTGGGGAGTTAAGATTAACTTGAGGCAAAACTTGCACTTGGCCCAGAGGTAGCACCACCATAGCCGCGGATGCCGGTACCTTCACTTGTTTTCCTCTCTCATTTTCTTGACAAAGTCAAGCCACTCCTGAAACTGTTCATGCATCACTAAAATTCCCCCTTGCTATTCAGTCACGGACGGAGAGCAAGGATATTCCGAGCCCTGCGTTTCAGATTGTGAAGGAGACGGCTGTTGGCCAGACGGCATCTCCTCTAAGTCTGCTAAATGTTGTGACAGAGGTGTGACACCCGGTGGCCGGGCTGGGGCGACTGTTGAGGCCTCAGAACAAGTCTCCCTAGACTGGTCAGCAGTGTCATGTGTTCTTGTCTGTGATGGCGGAACATTGGGCAGAACCTCCTCACCATACCAAAGATCGGGGATAGGAGAGTCTTCCATAGTCTCCACCGTAGAGCCACCGAGTTGCTCCGACGTCTGTGAGACATCATGTGACTGTCTGCCTGAAATGACACTGCTGCTACGATCTTCCCCTAGTATTGGAATTATGGGGAGCTCTTGCAGTGCCTCCCGGTTGGGAATCGTATAAGGCTGTTTGCTCTTCGGTGGTGGGGCCTTGGGCCGCAGTGGAGAAAAAGTTGAGCTAATGACACTAGCATCCGTGTTTGGAGAGGAATCCCGGTGGGAGGAAGAAGGAGGACATTCCGGCTTAGAAGAGGTCTTAGAGCTCTTTGATTTCTTCGCAACAGACCGCTTAGAGGATTTCCCTCGTTTCCTTAGACTTCTCTTCACCGCTCTTCTGGCAGGATGGAGAGTCAGGACGTTGTCTTATGGCAGCTCAATTTCCTAGTAATTGACGTAAGAATCCATGTTATTTATAATACAAAAATAAGGTAAACAATTATAACCTGCAATAATTTCACCAGCATAGCATCGGAAATAATACATTTATCCAAAACATCATATCATCTATTCAGTTTTGAAATAAGTTTATATATTCTTGTTACAAGCATATCCTTAACCCTTTCCTTTTGGGGAGTTACATAGCTAAGAATATTTCCCGCTATTCTGCTCAATATACGCTGCCCTAACACCATATCCGTAGCCCCGACCAAATTAATACGAGTTTCAATAAAATTATTAGGTCGAATTCTCCCCATACAAGTCATCAGTCATTCATTCTGAGCTTCATGGCCTTGGGAATATTGAAAAAATTATCCAGGTTCTTGTCTGCTCACGGCTACTCACCAAGCATATTATTACACTGTCTCTCACTTCCCTCTTTCCTATTTTACGCTTGTGATAATTCAATGAAATAATCTATTATTTGATCAAGTTTGTGTTTAGAAGACAGTATGAAATATAGACTTTAACACGAAATGAACCTCACATTCGTACCTGGTATATAACTGTCACATATATATATATATATATATATATATATATATATATTCTGACATACGGAGCCCTGTATGTTAATTTAAGAGTTAGAATTAGAGTTGAAGGAGTGTCAAACTACCCAAGCGGCGAAGCAGACTAGCGAGCGAACCAGCGCGTGGGAAACCAGCTCGCCCGCATACCAGCAAACAAGCCTTCACACCTGCGTGCGTCATAGGGGACCCTGCAAACTACTTTGATGACCCGACGCTATGACGTATGATCGACGCCAGGAGACCCCATTGGTCCACGCACCAGCTATGCAACTCGAGGAGCTATGATAGGGGCGCGCACCATCACTCGCCTCCTGATTCGTTCCTACACCATCATTGTTTAGTATATAAGACCCGAGTAGTGGGCATTCAAATCAGTCTCATTTGGAGTTGGGGAAGGTGAACTTGCAGCTGGAGGAAGACTGGGTGAAGTATTATAATGGGATTGTGACTGTCAGTCAGTTTATATAAGTGTGTGTTAAGTGTGTTCCGTGTAAACACTTACGTTATGTTGGTTAGTGAGATATGTGATTGGGAATTAACGTTAACGCTACTATTATGTACGTAACAATTTGATTGGGAATTAACGTTAACGCTACTATTATGTACGTAACTATTTGATTGGGAATTAACGTTAACGCTACTATTATGTACATAACTATTTTAGTTGACTAACTTGTGGACTAAAGCAACTCTTTAAGTAATTGGGTTATGATGAAAGTAATACTATTGTTTTAGATTAATACTTACGAGTTCTTTCATTTTCTTTTAACCCTTAAAAAGCGGCTCACCACATAAGTCGAGTTGAAAAAACTGGCAAAAAACGGGTGAAAAAAGGGTGGAAATCGAGTGAAAATGGGTGGGATAGTAATGATCCATACGTCCGACATCTGTGGCCTCCCGGCCCACACTAACTCCAGTTCCCCCACCGCGCGGGAGGATGACAGTGTAACCAATAGTTCGCTAAAAGTGAGCAAGGTAGCAAAATCAGCTAAACTTCCATCTTCGAGGTAACACTGTCAGTGCTCTACGAGTGCTACGTAGCTGTGTGTGGCGTCATTGTGTAGCGATTTCCACCTAGTTTTCGGCGCAATACAGTTCCTTTCATACTGATGGTTGATATAGCAGTCAGAACGGCCTGAAAAGGCCCAAAACGGCCACAGAGGGCCCGCTAGACAAGGGTTAATTAAGCTTACATTGCTTAACGGTGCTTAGTACGGTGATGCTATTGTCTCATATTAGTAATATCGCCTTAGACTAACATGGCTGTGTTAATATTACTTCTAGTGATTTCCTAAGCTGAAGAAAATTATTTTAGCTTCAAAATATTATTTTTGCTTTTCATATTATTTGAGTGAGACCTGAATCGAATCTATGAAGCGATCCTGTAACTTAATTTACTCATAAATCAAACCTCAATGTTACGTGGTTAAGAAATACATTTAACTAATTATTAAATATATATCTAACTTTTTATGTGACTTTGATATTAATCCTGATGATAATAATAATATAATACTCTTAACGTATGACAAGAACCAAGAATAATTACATTAAATATAAATAAAAGGACATATAAGAAAACTATCTATTAATTTCAAAAAGGGTAAGAGACAGAAATATTCTTACTTTAATATTTATCTTTCAAGACTTTTTATAGAATTAATAGTCCTTCTTTAGATATAACTTCTTCGGTTCATAACCATAGCCTACTAAGCTTCGGTTAAATAATAATTCTTTATAAATACTACATGACTTTAATTAGTTTCAGTATTTTTCATAATTAAAGAGTATCAGTCAATAAAGGATACTAAGTCCTAAGATCCAAAAGGAAAGGAAGCAGCAACAGGAAATAATTGTATTAGATTTTACTTTTGTTTTGCCTTCAGCTGACTGATACCTTAATATATATATCTGTGCTATCTATATTCATCAAGTTAACCACTTGAGGATCAAGATACGTAACAGAAGAGTGGTGACCTCGCCAGGATTCGTTTCATACAGTTTCACTCAGTTTCATTAACGTTGGACTACTTAAAAATCAAATATTAATCATGCCTCATCTAATTAATGACGAAGATGCTCGAGTTTTCATAGAATCAGAACCCACAGCCCCTGATATTGACTGTCTGTCAAAATCCGAACTGAAAGTGCTTGCCTCACATCTCCAGTTAACTGTCTTAAACATGTCTAAAGTAGAGGTGGCTCAGACCATAATAAACCCACCTGTTCCCTGTAGAAGGCGGGGAGGGTGACGGAGCAGTTGGTGGGATCCCGAGTAATCCTAGCCAACTTGATGAACAATTGCCACCTGGTTTGACCGGTGATCAAGTACTGGAACTAGCCAAACTAAAAATAGAACTAGCCAGAATAAATGACGAACAAGCCAGAACAAATACCGAAGAAGCCAGCATAAAAGCCAGAGCAACTACCGAACAAGCCGGACTAAGTATAGAACTAGCCAGAATAAATGCCGAACAAGCCAGAGCAAATACCGAAGAAGCCAGAATAAATGCCAGTGCAACGACCGAACAATGTGAATATCAATATCGTACGGCTCAACTAAATGTCAATACAAATGCTCCCATAATTGCTCCCCCTCTGGGATTGACTATGACTAGTGTCATTCCACCTTTCACTGAGGATAATGTGCTGGATTTCTTTGTTTTGTTTGAGGAAGTTGCTGGAGGTATGAAGTGGACAAGAGATCAATGGCCTTTTATGTTACAAACCGTTTTGACAGGGCAGGCTCGAGCCACATATTTGTCAGAAGTAGCAGAAGTTAGGCAGGATTATGACAATCTCAAAGAAGCTATCCTAAAAACCTATCAATTGCAGCCTGAGGCTTACAGGCAATCTTTCCGTAAAAACCAGAAGAAAGTAGAAGAAACTCATAAGGTATTTGCCAGGACCATGACTAAAACTTTCAATCATTGGGTCAGGAGTAAGAAAGTCACAAGCTACAACGATCTGAAGGAGTTGGACCTGTTAGAAAATTTCCTATGGAAAATTGATTCTTCTGTATCCTATCATTTAAAGGGGAAAAAGGTAGATTGTCTTGCCGACGCCGCTGACATGGCTGACACATACGTGCTCAACAACAAATTTCGTGGAAAGAAGCCCTACGATAATTCTAGTTCTAATTTTAAGTATCCCAATCACAAATCTGACAGACCCAATCACAAGCCTATAACGTCTTCCCCAGCTAGCCAAAATAGAATTGTTCCTCCAACTGAAAATGCGACTCAGGGCAATGGTAACAGAGGTGGGCCCCAAATTAATAGTAATGCTCCAAGAGGGAACGTTCCCGTATCCCCTAAAGTATGTACTTTTTGTGGCAAGAGAGGCCACCTAGCTTATCAGTGCTGGGCCAAGGAGAGAACCGAGAGATCGGGGCAGACAGTTGCCGCCGTATCTCAAATTCCATATGAGCCTTTAATGCAGGACTCCCGACAGAAGGAGTACCTAGCACCAAAAGTTCCTTTAATGCAGGACTCCCGACAGAAGGAGTACCTAGCACCAAAAGTTCCTTTAATACAGGACTTCCGACAGAAGGAGTACCTAGCAGCTAACGTAAATCATCTAGACAGGGGTGTAGTAGCATGTGTGGTGCAACCCACTAGGGTTAAGCCATTAATAATTTCACCATCAGTGCAGGACAGTTACCGTCCCTTTATTTCATCTGGCAACGTGAGATTAAATGGTTGTATGCATGAGGTAAAAATTCTGAGAGGCACAGGTTCTACTAATTCCCTCATGGTGAATCCTTACACTGAGTGCCCACCTGGCGAACCAGTTTTAATGAGAGGTGCTGGAGGCCAATTTTATGCACACTTGGTAAAAGGCGAAATTGAATGTGAGTTACTACAGGGTGAGGCCACCATAGCTTTGTGTAGGTCCCAAGATATCCCTGTGCCTGGGGTAACACTCCTTTTGGGGAATGATGTAGCAGGTGAGAAGGTCCGACCAGACCCCATTTTGTCACTTTCCCCTGTTAATGAGCCACTAACCGGTGAGATCGAAAAGGAGATGCCAACAGTTTTCCCTGTGTGTGCTGTCACACGTTCAATGTCTCAAGTAGCAGTTCCCTCAGACAGAAATGTACCGAATGTAAGAGTTGATGAAAGGGATGATGAGAGTGTGAATAACGCTCCAACTGTGCCTGATGATGTGACTGAGGTGGATTTGTCTGACACCTTTATGGCTCATCTTGACCCTAACGATAACCATGAAACCCCTCCAAATTGTCCTAGTGGCCTGGTAGAGCTACAGAGAGATGATAGTGAATGCAAGGAGTTAGCTGCCAGGTCCATGAGTGAAGAGGAATGTGAGAAGGAGGGTGGTGAATGTTTCTACCTCAAAGGAGGAGTATTGTGGCGTAGATGGAGACTGCCACACAGACCAATCGATGACGGGGCTTGGGACGTCCATCAAGTAGTAGTCCCCAAACCTTGTCGTAGAGATATCATGGAAATGGCACATTGTATACCATTGGCAGGACACCTAGGTGTGAGAAAAACTCTAGACAGAATCAGAGCCCACTTTTACTGGCCAGGAATGCGTGCAGATGTAGTGGAGTTTTGTAGAGTGTGTCACACTTGCCAGATGACAGGAAAACCCAATCAGAAGGTGCCTGTACATCCTCTGGTGCCCTTGCCCGTTTTCGAGAATCCTTTTACTCGGGTGGTAGTGGACATTGTAGGCCCATTTCCTAAGACTTCCCAAGGTAACATTTATTTATTAACTATTATGGACATGGCAACTCGCTACCCAGAGGCTATACCCTTAAGGACTACCTCTGCTCCAACTGTCATCAAGAAACTGCTCAAATTCTTCACCAGAATGGGTTTCCCCCATGAGGTGCAAAGTGATCAAGGAACTAATTTTACCTCTAACATTTTTCAGCAGTCCCTGAAGGAGTTGGGTATCGAGCATGTTAAGTCTAGCACCTACCACCCAGAGAGTCAAGGGGTTCTCGAACGATATCATCAGACATTAAAGGGAATGTTACGTAAGTATTGTACAGAGACCGGAGTTGAGTGGGATAAGGGGGTACCTTTTCTTTTATTTGCTACTCGTGAGGTTCCAACTGAATCCCTGGGTTTTTCCCCTAATGAGCTAGTTTTCGGTCACCAGGTAAGAGGTCCTTTGCAACTATTGCAGGATAGCCTAGTTGGCCAGGAGGGGAACCAAAACCTCCTAAAGTATGTTTCAGATTTCAAAACCCGGCTGAGATCCTCGTGTGAGTTTGCCGCTCAAAACTTGACAGTGGCTAAAAGCTCCATGAAGAAATGGTATGACAGAAAAGCCCGTGAGAGGGAGTTTCAGCCCGGTGATGAGGTTTTGGTCCTACTCCCACTTTTTGGCCAACCTTTATCTGTCAAGTTCAGGGGCCCATATAAGATCATTCAGAGGGTGAGCATTACCAATTATCTAGTAACTACCCCAGACAGGAGAAAGCCCACACAAGTATTCCATATAAATATGTTGAAACCCTACCATAGGTCCCCTGATTCCTCTCTTCCAGATTCTCCCACTGTGGCAGTGAATGTCGGGACCTGTGGACAGTGTGGTGCGGACGAAGTCTTCAGTTCTCTTACTGACCCGCAACAGACTGTTCCAGAGCCTGAAGGTATCCATGCAGACTTTGACTTGTCATGTAGCCTATCCAACTTTCAGTATAATTAGGTAGCTTGGGGGGGATTACCATCTAAACTATGTCATCTTCCCTCTGATCAAGCGAACCAACTAATCTCTGTTTTATCTCAGTCTCCCAGTGTGTTCCATGATACTCCAGGGCTCACTTCTTTGGCCGTGCACGACATCGACGTAGGGGATGCAACTCCCATTAAACTATCCCCCTACCGTGTCTCGCCACAACGCAGGAGTATACTGCAGGTCGAGCTTGACTACATTTTGTCAAACAAGCTGATCACAAGGGCCTTAAGCCAGTGGAGTAGTCTGGTCATACTTGTGCCAAAGCCAGATGGGAGCCATAGGTTATGTATGGACTATAGGCAAGTTAATGCTGTCACAAAGAACGATACCTACCCACTGCCACGGATCAAAGATTGCATTTACCAGGTTGGCCTCATACAGCAGTAAGTTTAACTTAATGAGAGGATTTTGGCAATTAGCTCTCCCTTGTAGCGAGGTAAATATTATGCTTTAGTAGTGCGCTTTCAAGCCTTCAGCTGTGAGATGCCTTGCAGTTCGAATAACGCTCCAGCTACGTTCCGGCTATGTTCTGATGTGGTACCTGGAGACGTTGCCCACTTTGGGTGATATCCTAATTATATCCTCATTATAATCTTGCTGTTGCCAATCTGGTGGTGAATCTATTTATGTATTATGTTTAATATTATGTACTATACTCCTTAAACTCTTTTCTAGGGGGGAGGTCTGACATACGGAGCCCTGTATGTTAATTTAAGAGTTAGAATTAGAGTTGAAGGAGTGTCAAACTACCCAAGCGGCGAAGCAGACTAGCGAGCGAACTAGCGAGTGGGAAACCAGCTCGCCCGCATACCAGCAAACAAGCCTTCACACCTGCGTGCGTCATAGGGGACCCTGCAAACTACTTTGATGACCCGACGCTATGACGTATGATCGACGCCAGGAGACCCCATTGGTCCACGCACCAGCTATGCAACTCGAGGAGCTATGATAGGGGCGCGCACCATCACTCGCCTCCTGATTCGTTCCTACACCATCATTGTTTAGTATACAAGACCCGAGTAGTGGGCATTCAAATCAGTCTCATTTGGAGTTGGGGAAGGTGAACTTGCAGCTGGAGGAAGACTGGGTGAAGTATTATAATGGGATTGTGACTGTCAGTCAGTTTATATAAGTGTGTGTTAAGTGTGTTCCGTGTAAACACTTACGTTATGTTTGGTTAGTGAGACATGTGATTGGGAATTAACGTTAACGCTACTATTATGTACGTAACTATTTGATTGGGAATTAACGTTAACGCTACTATTATGTACGTAACAATTTGATTGGGAATTAACGTTAACGCTACTATTATGTACGTAACTATTTTAGTTGACTAACTTGTGGACTAAAGCAACTCTTTAAGTAATTGGGTTATGATGAAAGTAATACTATTGTTTTAGATTAATACTTACGAGTTCTTTAATTTTCTTTTAATTAAGCTTACATTGCTTAACGGTGCTTAGTACGGTGATGCTATTGTCTCATATTAGTAATATCGCCTTAGACTAACATGGCTGTGTTAATATTACTTCTAGTGATTTCCTAAGCTGAAGAAAATTATTTTAGCTGCAAAATATTATTTTTGCTTTTCATATTATTTGAGTGAGACCTGAATCGAATCTATGAAGCGATCCTGTAACTTAATTTACTCATAAATCAAACCTCAATGTTACGTGGTTAAGAAATATATTTTAACTAATTATTAAATATATATCTAACTTTTTATGTGACTTTGATATTAATCCTGATGATAATAATAATATAATACTCTTAACGTAAGACAAGAACCAAGAATAATTACATTAAATATAAATAAAAGGACATATAAGAAAACTATATATTCATTTCAAAAAGGGTAAGAGACAGAAATATTCTTACTTTAATATTTATCTTTCAAGACTTTTTATAGAATTAATAGTCCTTCTTTAGATATAACTTCTTCGGTTCATAACCATAGCCTACTAAACTTCGGTTAAATAATAATTCTTTATAAATACTACATGACTTTAATTAGTTTCAGTATTTTTCATAATTAAAGAGTATCAGTCAATAAAGGATACTAAGTCCTAAGATCCAAAAGGAAAGGAAGCAACAACAGGAAATAATTGTATTAGATTTTACTTTTGTTTTGCCTTCAGGTGACTGATACCTTAATATATATCTCTGTGCTATCTAGATTCATCAAGTTAACCACTTGAGGATCAAGATACGTAACAATATATATATATATATATATAAGTAGCCCTGTTTTCATTGGATTTCAGGTTCTAAAACACCTCTTGCTTGGATACACACCCTGTTGCAACCAATGCATGAAGCAGGCTGATGTAATTTTGGGTGGCAAGTTTAGAAGCTCATGGAAGTGCCTGGTAACAATCAGAGGTATAGCAAAAGGTGTAACTTGGAAAATCAGACAGTGGATATACAACTTCCTCGTAAACCGGAGACAATCAGTAACAGTAAACGAAGTCACATTTGATACATCGGATGTCAAAAGCTCAGTTCCCCAAGGAACAGTGCTAGCACCCCTTCTTTTCCTCATTCTTATTAACACCTTACGAGCGGCGGTAATTTATATGTACCGCCCAGCGGGGTGGTGTTTTTACCCTAAATAGGGTTGTTTACGTGATCATTTTCATGCCTAAATAAGACCCAGAGCGTAAAACAAGTATCTATCCCTGAAAGGGCATAAACAGAGCTTTCCAATGACACCCCAACCATCTTTGTACGACCACTGGTTTTCTTGCAACGATCGCCCAACACGAGTGCAAAAACCATGTAATTAGGTACTTTCCCTACATAATTCCCTGTGTAGCGAGTCTGAGGGGGGATGGAAGGGTGGTTTTCACTTCAGTTGGCCCACCGCGGTGGTGGGCGGCAGTCATAGCCTTACTACGCTCCTCACACCGCTCAGCTCTCTCTCTCTGCAACATTACGTGCTGAAAATGGCACACAACAAAAGTTGTGAACCGCCACTTAGTCCAAATTTGTTTCACACGACATAAGTTGCGCGCCGCCAATGAAGGGTTAATGAAATAGATGCCACCACAAGACAAGTACAGTCTTCTTTTGCTGATGACACAAAACTAAGCATGATAGTAAACATACAGGACGACACATGCCGGCTGTAGGAAGACATAAATGCAGAGTTCTAGTTGACCAGAGAAAACAACAGGCAATTCAATGAAGAAAAATTCCAGTTAATACGGTACGGAAATGATAATATTGTTAAATAAAATACAAACTACATAACAGAATCCAACCACAAAATAGAACAGAAAGACAGTGTGAAAGACCTTGGAGAGCTTATGTCTGGAAATATGGATTTCAAAGAACATAACCAGGTTAAAGTTGCAGCTGCGAAATGTCTAACAGGTTGGATTCTGTGTACATTTAAAACATGCAGTGAATTGCCTATGATATGGCTGTTCAAATCCCTAGTACTACAGCTGCTTGAATACTGTAGCGTATTAAGTTCCCCATGCAAAGTATGTGAAATTAATTACTTAGAGAGTCTACATAATAATTTCACCTCGTATATAAACTCGGTAAAATAGCTACCATATTGGGAGCAAGAACACTGAAACTGTACTCGTTGGAGCGTAGAAGAGAACGTTACCTAATAATATACACATGGAAAATCGCAGAGGGTTTAGTACCAAACCTACATACCCCAATAGTCATGTAATTCAGTGATAGGAGAGGCTGGGAATGCGATATCCCCCGGATGAATAACCGAGGTGCTATGGGCTCTCTGCTAAAGGTTTGGTTATCACATAGAGGTCCACGTCTCTTCAACAAACTCCTACACCGAGTAAAAGACATGAGGGGCGTCTCATTAGACAACTTCAAGAGAGCCTTCGATGTCGAAAAGTGCCAGACGAGCCCATGTTCGCAGGTGAGCGTGCTGCCCCTTCAAAAAGTCTGCTGCACCAAATCACCACCCAGAACGATGGGCGGCATGCTCCTCGGTGCCACTATAAGTGTGGAGAACTCGTCATAATGTATCATAAGGTAAAGGTATCTGGCCTTAATACTAGGAAGGCGTACGGTCCGGATGGTGTTCTACCTATTGTACTAAAAAAGTGTGCTTCCGTGCAGACTCCCTGCCTAGGCAAACTCTTCTGTCTCTGTCTATCCTCTAATGTCTCCCCTTCTTGCTGAAAGTTTGCTCTCAATCAACCTTTCCCAAAGAATGGTGACTGCTCTCAACCCTCCAACTATCGTCCAATTGCTCTAATATCTTGTTTCTCGTAAGTTTTTTGTAAACTATTCTTACTTTCAAGTTTCTTAAGCATTTCTCTTCTCATAATCTACGCTCAGATTGCCAGTATGGCTTCTTTAAGGGTCGCTATAAAGGTGATTTTCTGTCATATCTCACTAACTTTTGGTCATCCTCCTTTCGGGATTTCGGTGAGACCATTTCTATTGCGCTAGACATATTGAAGGCCTTGGATTGAGTCTGGCACAAATCTCTAATTTCTAGATTACCCTCCTTCGGATTCTATCCCTCCATTTGTGCCTTTGTCTCTAATTTCCTTTCTGGCCATTCAATAGCTCCACCTGTGGATGGCCATCATTCCTTTCCTCATACTATCAACTCTGGTGTTCCTCAGGGTTCTGACCTATCTCCAATTATCTTTATAATTTTCATAAATGATCTTCTCAACTGTACCTCCAGTCCTATCCATTCATATGCAAACTACTGTACCTTACACTAATCAAATAGTTTTCCAGAACGCCCCAGCAAGCAGTCCTTCAAAGACAAATGTAATGAAGCCATAAAACACTTATCTTCTGATCTAACTATTATTTCCAATTGGGTCAGAGAAATCCTTGTTGTCTTTAATGCTTCCAAAACCCAATTTCTCCATCTATCTACCCGTCGTGAACTCCCAGAGGACTACACCATATACTTCAATAATACAAAAATCAACCCTTCATCTTCCCTCAGTATTCTCTGTGTCTCTTTTTCTTCTGGTCTCTCTTTGAAGGACCGTATCACCACTCTTGCTAAGGCGGCCTCCCAGAAGCTGGGTGTGCTCAACTGCCTCCAGGGGTTCGCTACCCCTGCACAGCTTCTTACTCTTTACAGGGGATCAGTGCGTCCTTGTATTGAGTATTGTTCACATGTGTGGGGAAGATCCTCTCACATAGTACATCTAGACAAAGTAGAAAGAAAAGTCTTTCATATCATTAACTCCCATCCACTCACCGACTCTCTGAAATCTCTCTCTCTTCGTCGCAATGTTACATCTCTCTCGCTATTCTATCGCTACTACAATAATCAGTGTTCCTCAGAGCTCTCTCACATCCTTTACGTAGGGTACGTAATACCTGTCTAGCAACACAATCCCACCCTTATTCTGTACAACTCTCCAACTCAAGGGTGAAACGATACTCCCAATCTTTCTGCTTTTCAACAGCTGAGCTCTGGAACTCTCTCCCTCAATCCATCTTTCCCTCCTATGACTTAAATTGTTTCAAACTCCGTGTGTCAATACATTTTGGGTCGAACATTCCTTGACAAGGCCCTCAGCACCTCGTTTCATGAGACCTTAGGGGAAAATGTGGAGAATGTCGTAATTCCTACCCATATTTATCACAATTTATTTTGGACTAAGGATATATCGGTCTCCAGACTGCCTGCATGATCCTATGCATTACATATATATATATATATATATATATATATATATATATATATATATATATATTTATATATATAGATATATACATACTGTATATATATATATATATATATATATATATACAGTATATATATATATATATATATATATATATATATATATAGATATATATATACTGTATATATATATATATATATATATATATATATATATATATATAATGCATAGGATCATGCAGGCAGATATATACATACTGTATATATATATATATATATATATATATATATATATATACAGTATATATATATATATATATATATATATATATATATATATATATATATATATATATATATAGTATATATATATATATATATATATATATATATATATATATATATATATATATAATGCATAGGATCATGCAGGCAGTCTGGAGACCGATATATCCTTAGTCCAAAATAAATTGTGATAAATCTGGGTAGGAATTACGACATTCTCTACATTTTCCCCTAAGGTCTCATGAAACGAGGTGCTGAGGGCCTTGTGGTTCTATACAAAGAGTACACTAACGTCATATTCCACAGCTTCTATATTCTAGTTCGGTGTGCTCTAACATTTCCAATAGCATAACAAAGTATAACTACAGATCTAAACAATGTATTGTACATCCCAGGAAGAAACATAGCCTCTTGGGCATAGCACTCCAACACATGGTCAGTAGAGTACGTATGCTTGCTTGGGATTACCTTTGATAAATATTGGTTTGCACGTTTGGCTAGCTGCCCAGAGAACTTGGGTTCCATTTCGTGGTAAGACTAGGGGGAGGATAATTCTGCTAATAACAAATACGCAAATACGTACTATAGTAATTTTGAAATGAATAAGAACCTGGTTTAAGCAGACTGTTGTGCATTCCCATCTTTGGTAAATTTGATGGCCTGCCTATCTTTCCTCTACTGTATGTATTATGTACAGTATGTAAGTACTATATGTATGTAGCTATGCTGGAGGCAATTTCTATCACAGTTATTTTGGTCCATTTGACATTTTGGTTCGCCATCATTGTGGTTCACATCAGTGAAAGTTATTGCATATACTTACCGAATGAGTATAAGACAAAAATAATAATAATGGAAATAATTGAAATAATAGTAGTACTACTACTACTACTACTACAAATAATAATAATAATAATAATAATGATAATATTAATTATAATAATAATAAAAATAATAACAATAATAATAACAATAATCATCATCATTTTAACCTCAGCTCTTTTATAACAACATTTGTATTTATGCTCTGCTCCGAGATCCAATAGCGCTGTAAAAACCAACAGACCATTACCCATCCTCTTCCTTAAGAGAGACGGTACCAAACAGGGCTAGTGAAGAAACCTTCACGTTTGAGCAGGCGTGAACTCAAGACTCCTGGATAGGAAGTCAAGACACTCTCCACTAAACCAGCCGGATGGCTATTAATTATCTCTGATCTTTAATTAAGCGCTAATTTCTCCCTAGCCTCCGCTCCGTGATTCAGTATATCTGTAACAACCAACAGAGACAATTACCCATCCCTTGCTCAAGGCATATGGTACCAACCATGCTAGTGAAACAAATACTTTACGTTGATCTAGCACATATGCTCGACAGCTGGATAGGGCAGTCAAGACGCTCTCCACTAGACCATCAGGCTGGTGTGTGTTAAGATAGGCTTGTTTTGGTTTGGATAATTTAACATAAATCAAGGTTAGAGTAGGTAAGGCTAAGATAGGTAACGTTGGAGTAGGGTATTAAAATACTTGAGATAAATATAGGCTGGTAGAGGTTAAGTTGGGATAGTATAAATAATAGGTATGGTAAGCATAGGTTTTGGCTCTGTTAGGCTAGGTTATGCTATGTTAGGGTTTGAATAGGATATGCTAGGGTAATAGTCATTATTGTCCTATGGTTCATATGAGGCTGGGTTCGTTACCCCATCTTAACCAAAATGTATGTTTTGCGCAGCAGAGATTAACCCTCCTGGCCCGGGCAGGCTCTCCTAATGATGGAGCTCGTATCCGGGCGATCTGGTCGAATATCAACAAAAGTAAACTAAGGCTAATCTCGCTTAATATATTACCTACATTAATTAAACATATATAGAAATGAGAGCCTTACCTTCCTGCGTAGAATGGCGTTGAGTAGAGCTCTCTAGCTCAACTGGTTCCGGAGTGATGGTGATGGAAGTGGAGGTAACTTTTGCCACGTATTTACCTCGGCGCGTCCGAACACTCAACCGCGGCCCCGGCTACGACGCCCAGTTGCACTCGTCGCTCCACCCGCAATAATGCCAGGAAGCGATTTGATAGTGTTTTATTGGTTATTCTGTCATTTATTATAGTTATTATGTTATTTTCCCTCAATAAAGTTATTTATATGAACTTATTTGTGTCTCTGTCACTTATTACTTCGTTTTATTATTATTATTATGATTATTAGTGTCACTTTCACTGGACTTTGATAATTGGTAGTGTCATTTCCCCTTTTATGTATTGTTAGGTAAGCTAATAATATATATAGTGTCACTGTCACTTATTCATATTGTTATGAAGGCACTTATTATTACTTGTGTGTGTCTCTTTCACTTATACTTAGTTTTATTATTATCATACTGTCACTTTGACTGGCCTAGCCTATTGAGTGTCATTTTCACTTATTTATTGTTAGAAATATATATTTTAGTGTCACTTTCACTTGTTCATATTGTTATTGAAGGCACTTATTATTACTTATGTGTCCTTTTCACTTATACTTAGTTATATTATTATTCTTAGCCTACATTTGAGTGTCACTTTCACTGTTGTCACTTCCACTTCAAAAGTTTGTTAGAGTGTGGAAGTCGTTGAAGCAGGTGCCAGCACACAGTCCAACTTGACACTCGAGGCATTTCCAAGTGGTTTTTGTGGGTTTGCGGGGTCTGCGAGTTGTGTGGCTGCACACATGGCACCTCTTCTGACTCCTAACGTTACTACCTGGTGCTTTGAAAGGAAGGGCGCTGAGCTGGTGCTTCCTGAAGAATTCAGCACACCCCGTTCTGTCAAGCTGGCCTGGTCCTTGTATTGGCCTGCCTGGTGTACCCGCATGTTTAACCAGGAGCTCAAGTAGCACCTGCTTGTGGAACTTCCGCAGGGACTTGTACTTCTTGGCTCCTGGAGTCCTCAGACGGTAGATGTTGTAGGCATTGAGGATCGACATATCTACCGTATGCAGGATAAACTTATTGTACCACCTGCAAGATGTTCGCAGGCAGTCGATGAAGCCCATCTGCATGTCGAACTTCTCAACGAGGCGCATGTTGATGTTATAATCCAGGACAGCAGCTGGTTTTTGGACGGGGTTCTTGGTTGTTCGGTCCACCTTCCCTGTGGCGACCATCTGGGCCTTGTGGCATGTGGTGAGGAGGTTGACCTTGCGCTGGTCATGCCAGTGGATGGAGAGGATGGGGCCACTCTTCTTGTGGAAGGTGTCAGCCTTCTTCGTCTTGGTTGGGTAGCCTGGCATGCCCTTCCTTTTGCCCTTGACTGTGCCGACAGTTCCGGTCTTGCGGTCATGGAGGTACTTGGTCAGGAGAGGCGACGTGTAATAATTATCTGTGTAGAAAATGTGGTTATTATTGAAGTGCCTCTCCATCATCTTCTTCACTACAGCACCACCAAAACAAATGAGAGGGTCAGTCACAACTTCTCCAGCCTTGCCACTGTAGACTATAAAGTCCAGCACATACCCCGTCAAGCAGTCGCAGAGGACGAAGAGCTTGATGCCGAAGCGGTGTCTCTTGAACGGGATATACTGTCGGAAGTGCAGCCTACCACGGAACAGGACCAGAGACTCGTCGAGGCACATCTTCTGGAAAGGAATCAGGTATGTGGTGAACCGATGACGTATCATGTCATACAGCTTCCTGATCTTCCATAATGAGTCGGGAAGGTGGACTGCCATGTTGTTTGTCAGGTGGAGATAGGAGAGGATGTCGAAGTACCTGTCCCTGGACATGTATTTGCCAAATGATGGAGTCGTTATTGTTACGACTGGGGTTCAAATATATCAGGGCTCTTATTCATTGGACTAGTAATGGCATAAATGCTACAACGGAAAACGCTAGCTCCAACCTCTGATGTATATTCCCAGTGAACAAAGAACACAAATACTCTACAGAGTTCTATATGCAATAATAGGCTATCAAACTCTCAATAAATGTGCGTCTACTCTAGGCTTAATGTTATGTGAAAACAGCCTATTACTACCTATAACCGAAGGTGCTTGGTTATGGTATGCAAAGTAAGGTGGTAAGAGAAGTTACAGCTTACGTTACTTTAATCAATAAATGTCAGGGATTCCTGCATGAAAGAAAGTGCACTAAAGTCCTTCAACACTAACAAGGAATCTTCTTTAAATGTTAGATGCTATAAAGATGCTCGTATCGGAAATGGAACCCAAAAGGCAGGCAGCGGAACAATGCTCGTGCAGGCTATGCACACAAAAAGGCAGAATATATAATGCCGTCGGAGCCAAGAATATCCTAAACACTATAACAATAATAATCGCCACGACAATGCAGTATTCCTATCAACAAAAAGAGCCTAAGTCGTTTGTGTCTCCATACATCAAACTATGCTGCGAAATGCTTGTGTAATCATAAATGGGTATGCATAAAAAGAATAATTAGGTTAATATATTTAATGTCTACTGTGACTGATAAAGTCTAGCTAGAGTCAATGATACGAGATACTGGTGCGCATGGCATGCCGCATAGCCTAGTGCAAATCTCAAGTCTGTGCGTCAAATATTACGTTATAGGGAAGGGTAGCTCTCTTGAGAAACCTTAATACCGAAGTATTAAGCGTTCTCCTGGCGTACCTCAAAGACAAACAACGAGCTTAGAACAGTGCAGAATGGTATAGGCAAAAAAGCCCTCATTCGTGCATGCTCTACTCTCAATGGCACACAGACTAGAATTTACTCAATCAACTCCAGTTCTCAGGTATGTCGTGCAGCTTTTAACTAAAGCCAGCACTCATAGGAAACAATACCTTATAATATCCGACCCCTAGTCTAGCATTATCTAATCCAGCAGAACACTAATAATTAACACCTTACGAGCGGCCTATGCGGTTTATTTATGTGTACCGCACAGCGGGGTGTTTTTAGCCAAAATAGGGCTGTTTACGTGATCATTTTCATGCCTAAATAAGACCCAGAACGTAAAACAAGTACCTATCCCTGAAAGGGCATAAACAGAGCTTTCGAATGACACCATAACGATCCTTGTATGATGGATAGTTTTCTTGCAATAACCGTGCAACGCGAGTGCAAAAAGCAGGTAATTCGGTACTTTCAGTACATAATTGAGTATGTAGCGAGTGAGAGAGGGAGGAGGGAGCTGAGATTTGTGTCAGTAGGTTCGCCGCGGTGGTCTGGAGCAGTCATACGCTCGCTAGTCTCCTGCCACCACTTGTCTCTCTCTCTCAGCCACATTACGTGCTGAAATTGCCACTCGAGTTATGTCGAGCGCCGCCACATAGTCCAGCTTTATTTAACTCGACCTATGTTGCTCGCCGCTAATTAAGGGTTAAAGGAAGCAGTACTAAATAATATGAATGCCAACCAATGCTTCGTGATCCACTTATCTTAACAACTAAACATACATAGGTTATATCAGACCTTAACGCACAATACAACTGGCCAGCATGAAGCTGATTTTGCAGAGTTAACCAGAGGGGATATAATGTTAATAAAAGGTGGTGAAAGATATGAAAAAAGAGAGAGGTAGGCAGAGGAAAAGATTCTCAGGTGCGGAGCGGGGGGGACAGATAGCAAGGGAAAAAAGATGGATGCGTTCTAGAAACCAGATCTGAGGGAGAGAGTGGTGAGGAACTGTATATATACTCGCACTAGCTCGAGGCGCGTGGGAAAAAAGCGGTTACAAGTCCTCTAGCCACTAGCAAGGGAGCTAACAGCATGGTAAGGACCTCTCTTAACCAACCCCCACGAGGCAGCCAGCCGTGACGTCATCGAGCGGGACAAAAACACTGCGCGCTCCCTCTCACTCTGTTCTACTCTCTCTCTCTCTCCCAGATCCCATCATTACTAGTTAATGATAAAACATAGACTTTACAATTAAATATATAAAGCCTTGACATGGGTGAAAACAAAGAGCCTTTCTGGACTGCCCATGACACAAGCTTTCATATGAAATAAAGCACACTCTAATACATAAACTGTAGCCCCATCCACTGCCCTGGCGATCCTAGCGAGTCACTGTAGGACAAGCCATGCGGTTCTAACGGAGTGGTTAACGTCACCCCCCCCCCCCCCCCCAAGATTTTTCTCAGAGGCCCCAAGGCTCACAAAAATCTGATGGTTAGAACCCATGCTATATCTCCACTTCCCATCACCCAGCGGCAGTAAAATATCTGGCACAGTTCTTCAACAAAACATTTTTCAAAATTATAACCCTCCCCAACACCATAGGTTAAATTATATGTAGTTATGCTCCTCAAGAGCGAGCTTCTCTAGCCCAGCATTCTGAGAGGAGTGCAACTCAGAATTACTGCTATAACATACTAACAAAATTCAACTATCAAAGAAAGAGTTTTTATTTGATTTTTATGTTTATAATTTGTTTATTTCGGCTGCACTATAGGGGCAAGCCTAGTTTTTTCTTCTATACCAAACGCTCAACTCCTGCTTTACGACCCAATATGCTGGGCTACAACCGCGAGCCAACAAGCACCAAGCGCAAAATACTATTCAAACTAAAGAAGGAGGCTACCCGTGTGTCAATCTACCCAGGATCATATACCCTTGAACGACCATCTGCAACCACGTTGTCACAACCGGCAATATGGCGTATGTCCAGGTTATATACCAATAACCTTAGTGACCACCTGGTCAGCCTCATATTCCGATTGTGAAACTGGTCCAAGAACTTGAGAGGGTGATGATCTGGGTAAACTACAACGACCGGACCATAGGCTGGAACATAGACCTCGAAATGCCCCAGCGCAAGCACAACCGCCAGCAGCTCCCCTGGGCCGAATTGTACTTCTCCGAGCAGAAACTAACAGGATGCTCCAGCCCATAATCGTCCTTTTCCACAAGGACGGCACCAGCCCCCACACCACTAGCCTCCGTTGCTAGTTGGAAAGGTAGGCTAAAGTCAGGGGCCCTGAGGATCGGGTGAGTGCACAACAGGTGTTTTACTTCTCTAAACACCTTCTCACACTCAGGCGCCCATTTGAACTTCTTATCCTTCCAGTTATCCTCCACTTGAGCTTGACTGTCCCGTTCTCCTTCTCCACCTTGACTGCTAAACGTCATCACAGGCACAGTGAGAGGCTCAGGGGGGTGCCTCCCATACTCCTTCATGGGATTAACATGACATAACTGATTGCGCTTCCGTCTGTCTGGAGTGGCTACCAAGTAATCCAGGTCTGATAGCTCCTCAACCACCCTATAAGGACCAGCGTACTTCGCGGATAAGGGGTGACCTACAAGGGGCAGTAGAATCAACACCTCCTGACCCACGTGAAACTCCCTGAGTTCAACCTTGAGGTCGTACCTGTCCTTCCTGAGGGCCTGAGAGCTAGTCAAATTACGGCCAGCCAACTCCAGACTGCGCAACATCCGTTCTCGACTGTTGAGGACACACTTGAGCATAGAACAAGGTTTTTCTGTGCGCTCCCATACTTCTTCAACCATATGGAGAGGCCCTCTGACACGGTGTCCAAAGACGAGCTCATTAGGGCTGAATCCCAAACTCTCCCCAGGCACCTCCCGCATAGCAAACAAAACACATGGCAGGCCAAGATCCCAATCCTTCCCTCTCTCAAAGCAACAACAACGAAGCACAGATTTCAAGGCTGAGTGCCATCGCTCTAACACACCCTGGCTCTCCGGATGATACGCAGATGACACAACCCCAACAATCTCATGCTGCGGCATTGCTTGAACAAAGAGGCTAGAAGCGAAGTTGGGTCCCTGGACTGACTGAATCCCCTGCGGGTAACCATACCGGGAAAAATACACTAGCAAGCTTCGGACCACCGTCTTCGCCGACCCATTTCTCATAGGGTACGCATCAGGGTACCTTGTTGCCACATCTCCCGACTGTCCATCACTGTCCTCCTTCAACTCTTTCGTCTTTTTATGCCCATCCTCTGCCTTTTCCACAACAGTTACTGGGTCTTCTTCAGACTCGATATATGGTCCTAATAATGAGTCCCCGAGAAGGTCCGTTGACACTAAACTCTCAACCGCATCAACTTTCAACCCCTTCTCGGTACCCTTCCTCCGCTGATCTAAAGACTGTTGACCAGAATGTGACTCCCTGGATGCAAGATCTCCGGTGACAACACACGCCATAGGCTGTACCGGACACTTCTCAACCCACTCCTGCTCCTCCCTACTCACGTCGGCCAGCTTCTCGGCAACGACCAAGGGTGGAGCCTCAGAAATAGGTCCCGCAAAGTCGTTGCCGAGAAGGAGGTCGACGCCCCCAACAGGTAACTTCTCCACAATTCCTACATCCAGGTCCCGAGTCACACCATCAACTTCCACCTTCATTCTTACAAGCGGGTATGACCTTGTCGCATTAACTCCCTGAACCACAACCACCCACGCCGTATTGACAGGTTTACCAGTGAAATTTCTCAACAGTGTTTGCGATGCCCCAGTGTCACGCAAAATTCTCACCTCATGTCTTCTACCCCCCCACTCCACACAACCGAGTCCCCTGTGGTCACTAAAGGCATCACGGACAGGGAATAAGCCTTCCGGATCCTTCTGCACTGGCAGTGTATTTACCTCGGAAGAAATGCCTCTAACAAACTCCGATGTCCTCTTGAACACTCCAATGCCGTGAGCAAAAGACACGGCTGCCGGAGGAGGTCGACTAGGGCACTCATTTGCCTTATGACCCTCCTGATGGCAACTAAAACACATAAATTTCGGTTTCGGCTTATACTGTGATGTAAAAGGCCCCTGACTTTTCACATACGGTGTGGTGTAAGGTTTGGATTCAGTTTTTGTTTCATGGCTCTTCTGTTTAAATGTGTCATTGATACGGGGAGGGGGAGGATAACGGTCCTTAGCACTTACATCGTACTTCTGTGAGGACCCGCAACCCCGAATCAACGACAGCCGTCGATCAGCCATTTCTGCTGCTTCGACTAGAGTTCTTGGGTTTTTATCCTTTAAGTTCAAAGTTAGATCACCGCCCGTGCTCTTAAAGAACTGCTCCAACATCATCAACTGCTTAACTCCATCAAACGTTGTTACCTTCTCAGATCGGAGCCAGTTCCCCATAGCATCGGACAAGTCCCGGGCGTGTTCCAAAAAGGTGCTATCTCTTCCCTTAGTTACACCCCGGAACTTCAAACGGTACGTTTCTGGTTGCAGTTCGTAAGCCCTCAGGACAGCCTCCTTGAGATCCTCGTACACAATACATAACTCCAAAGGTAACGCATCGTAGGCTTTAAGACCCTTGCCTATTAATCTAGAGGATACAAGTGCTGCCCATTTATTCTCTGGCCACTGGTGTTCCTGGCACTTCTTCTCAAAGCGTGTGAAAAATTATGTTACACCACTCTCATCAAACACCGGAACCAGTTTCAATAAGTGCGAGAGAGACTGCTCATGAACACGGTTACCAGCCCTAAGTCGCTGTCCCGTTGCCTCTACTCGCGACTTCTCTACGTCCATGTCGGCACAGTACCTAGTCGACTCTAAATCAGCTTGTATTTTTGCTAGCTTGGCTCTCTCTTCTATCTTGGCTAATTCTAATTGCTGCTGAAGCTGAAGCTCAGATACCCTGATAGCCTTTCTCTCTTCGATCTTAGCTAATTCGAGCTGAAGCAATAATTCTGGAGTTAACCCTTGAGGAGGTGAAGGTGCTACAATGTTTGAAATTACCGGTGGTCCCCCCAGGGGCAACCCAACCTGCCAGTCACCACCAAACTGTGGAAGCGTACCCGAGTTCGGCAAACCACTGGGATGGCTGGGAGTCGAGTGCAGGGGAAGCATGGCCGAAGGGCTCTGAGCACTCAACCCATCTCGCTCACCAGTCACCCTGCCCAGTACACACGTTATCAAGTTATCCCTGGTCATGCTGCTAGTACCCGCATGACCGATAGCTGTGGCCACGCATTGAAGACCGTACCGCTCCATACCCTCCAACCGCTCAGCAGTAACAGGCCATTGCAAAAATATCCTAGCATCCTCCTCACAGTTCACCTGATTAACCATATCATCATACTGCTGTTCCTCAGTTTCGACATTACGTACTGTGTCTCCATTCTCCTCTGATCCGGTATAAGACATGATGCTCACAAAAATTTCCCACCTCAATATTCAGAAAAGAAGTACCCCAAACTCTTATACCTCAATATACACACAAATTCTCGGAAATACTCAAGGGCTATGCTATGTTGCAAAAAGACATTATTCTTGCTGATCCCCGCAAAATATTCTCCAAAACAACAAATGTTCCCTGCTAATAAATGTAGGTTCACCAAATCCTAGGTAAGGTCGCCATTTGTTACGACTGGGGTTCAAATATATCAGGGCTCTTATTCACTGGACTAGTAATGGCATAAATGCTACAACGGAAAGCGCTAGCTCCAACCTCTGATGTATATTCCCAGTGAACAAAGAACACAAATACTCTACAGAGTCCTATATGCAATAATAGGCTATCAAACTCTCAATAAATGTGCGTCTACTCTAGGCTTAATGTTATGTAAAAACAGCCTATTACTACCTATAACCGAAGGTGCTTGGTTATGGTATGCAAAGTAAGGTGGTAAGAGAAGTTACAGCTTACGTTACTTTAATCAATAAATGTCAGGCACTCCTGCATGAAAGAAAGTGCACTAAAGTCCTTCAACACTAACAAGGAATCTTCTTTAAATGTTAGATGCTATAAAGATGCTCGTATCGGAAATGGAACCCAAAAAGGCAGGCAGCAGAACAATGCTCGTGCAGGCTATGCACACAAAAAGGCAGAATATATAATGCCATCGGAGCCAAGAATATCCTAAACACTACAACAATAATAATCGCCACGACAATGCAGTATTCCTATCAACAAAAAGAGCCTAAGTCGTTTGTGTCTCCATACATCAAACTAGGCTGCGAAATGCTTGTGTAATCATAAATGGGTATGCATAAAAAGAGTAATTAGGTTAATATCCTTAATGTCTACTGTGACTGATAAAGTCTAGCTAGAGTCAATGATACGAGATACTGGTGCGCATGGCATGCCGCATAGCCTAGTGCAAATCTCAAGTCTGTGCGTCAAATATTACGTTATAGGGAAGGGTAGCTCTCTTGAGAAACCTTAATACCGAAGTATTAAGCGTTCTCCTGGCGTACCTCAAAGACAAACAACGAGCTTAGAACAGTGCAGAATGGTATAGGCAAAAAGCCCTCATTCGTGCATGCTCTACTCTCAATGGCACACAGACTAGAATTTACTCAATCAACTCCAGTTCTCAGGTATGTCGTGCAGCTTTTAACTATAGCCAGCACTCATAGGAAACAATACCTTATAATATCCGACCCCTAGTCTAGCATTATCTAATCCAGCAGAACACTAATAATTAAAGGAAGCGGTACTAAATAATACGAATGCCAACCAATGCTTCGTGATCCACTTATCTTAACAACTAAACATACATAGGTTATATCAGACCTTAACGCACAATACAACTGGCCAGCATGAAGCTGATTTTGCAGAGTTAACCAGAGGGGATATAATGTTAATAAAAGGTGGTGAAAGATATGAAAAAAGAGAGAGGTAGGCAGAGGAAAAGATTCTCAGGTGCGGAGCGGGGGGGATAGATAGCAAGGGAAAAAAGATGGATGCGTTCTAGAAACCAGATCTGAGGGAGAGAGTGGCGAGGAACTGTATATATACTCGCACTAGCTCGAGGCGCGTGGGAAAAAAGCAGTTACAAGTCCTCTAGCCACTAGCAAGGGAGCTAACAGCATGGTAAGGACCTCTCTTAACCAACCCCCACGAGGCAGCCAGCAGTGACGTCATCGAGCGGGACAAAAACACTGCGCGCTCCCTCTCACTCTGTTCTACTCTCTCTCTCTCTCCCAGATCCCATCATTACTAGTTAATGATAAAACATATACTTTACAATTAAATATATAAAGCCTTGACATGGGTGAAAACAAAGAGCCTTTCTGGACTGCCCATGACACAAGCTTTCATATAAAATAAAGCACACTCTAATACATAAACTGTAGCCCCATCCACTGCCCTGGCGATCCTAGCGAGTCACTGTAGGACAAGCCATGCGGTTCTAACGGAGTGGTTAACGTCACATTATGATGTCACCAGTGATCCAGTAGTCAGCCAGAACGTGCTTCCTTATATGAGTCATCAGCATTGTGAGTGCCAAGAACACATATAGTTCTGCCACAGTGAGAGCTCTCCATGCCACCATCTTGGCACGGGTCTTCCTCCCAAGAAAGTTGGCACAGATAGCATGGTGGTGATTTGTCTCTTTGACGAGGTATTCCATGACTTCATTGTCATAGAAGCCACAGAAAAGTTCACTGGGGGTAGCATCTGGGCCACAGGGATATGCTGGTGACACCCCAGAACCCATCTGTACCTCGTCAAAGGCAGGACAATCTGGCTCAAAATCAGCTCCATCTGTCCACACAATCAGGTCGGATGCTGATGCTCGAGGTCGTGCTGCAGCAGGCACACACCCTGGACGCCCTGGCACACGCCCTTTGGCCACGCGAACGCCCAGGCAGACGCCCTGCACGCCCACGCCCAGGCCCAGGCCCAGGGGCAGCGGCGTCGGCAGGCTGACCACGTCCATGACCTCGCCCTCTCCCTTGATTTGTCGGCACATCCTCTTCCTCTTCCTGTTCCTGTTCCTCTTCCTCTTCCTCCTCAGGCGACGTCAGGTCATCTGGGGCAATGTTGGGGTCGTCAGCATCCTCCTCAGGAGACAATTCTGGTGAAGAAGTGACCGGGCGTCGGCGGTGTGGGGCTCGGGAGGCTGCGGGTGCTTCAAGAATGGGAGCCGAGGCCTCGGGAGTTGGGCTCCTTTTGCGGCGAGCCGAGGGCTTTTCAGCAGGAAATAATGCTCTGCGGTGTGTTGAGGCCTGTGGCACATCACCAATACCACTTGAAGAGGCCCTTTGGTCATCCTGAACGAGAGATGAAGGCGAGGGCTGTGGGTGACCCACGCGGCGTCCCGTGTCAAGGCGTCGGGACAATGGAATGCGGGTGGTTGCTAGGCCAGGGTCGGCGTCATTATCGCTATCTTCAGCTTCCCTATGCTTTTCTGCGGCTGCCCTGCGTGCTTTTTTAGCTGCACTTTTGATCAATGATTGTTTGTAGAAATATTTGCCCACTTTCAAGGGCGTACGGGCAGGCAAAGGGGAAGGTCCTGGGGTAGGGCTAGGGCTAGGCCTAGGCTGACCTAGCAAAGATGGCGAGGGGGTAGGCCTAGGTTCTAGCACACTGGGAAGCTCAATGGCACCTTCCTGAAACACTTCCACATCAGGATCATCACTACTGTCTCCCCCCTCAAATAAATCGACATTTTCGTCGTCTCCAAAGCCCACAAAATCGTCTTCACTTTCATTTATAAATTGTACCTTGTCCACCAAGCTTTCGCCACCGCTCTCTTCATCACTTTCAAAAAGTTGTCGCTGTATAGCGCTATCACTCAACAAACGCTTAACTTTCTTTTGTTGAGCTCTCTTCTCGGTTGGAACAGGCGTTGAAGTTGCGAGTGGGGTAGCACTGGGGCCCGCGGGAGGTTGCAACGAATCGGACACGTCGGAAAACATTTTTTCAGTATTACTCGCTATAGCGGCCACGTACGAACTGATAACACTAGTAGTTGAGGCTTGGTGGCGCTGCGGTCGCTCCTACCATGCCAAAATTGGCCGCGCAAATTTTGAAGCACGCTTTCAAGCACAAGGATTTTAAAATGACACCCGGGTTCCGGCCCTTTTGTTTTGGTGTCATTTTAAAATGACACCCGGGCTGGAAGGGTTAAACAAAAGTCAAAGGCATGACTCCAAGAAACCCCAGAACACACAGAGGCTGAAATCAACGATCCACATTCCTTCACATTCAACAACAAGGAGAAAGATTCCCAGAACCCCTCGAATTAGGATACTCATCAGGATCAAGGATCAGTCTGTGGGTGAAGCCGACTGTCCTGATTGGTCCATTCGGCAGCCCAACATCTCTACCTAGGACTTTGGCTGGTTGTCAACATCATATGTATGTTGCCAGCAGGGGACACAATATCGCGCATGCACACTGTGGCAATCTGGCCAAGAATGTACCCTGGCGAATTGTCACATTACACCTAAGAAGACACCAAGAAAGAAAATTAAACATCCAACCAACAACAACAACGAAAACAGAGATGCTGACATCTCCATCAATAGATTTTGAAGAGGAGGATGAAGTAGAAGAAAACAACGAAGACTACAAAGAAGAAGAACATTTATAAAAACAAGATCAAGGTGAATAGGAAGACCAGGAAGAACGACCACAACTCCTAAACAAACAAGGGTAGACCAAACTCAGGAAAAAGAAAAAAAAGACAGCACTCACAAGAACCTGCCTGCTCCAGCATAGAAAACAAAAAACAAGCAGATCTTATAAACGTGTTCGACTTCACCTACTATCAATAAAACATTAGCAAACAAATCTGGACCTCTTGATTGGAATGGGTTATTTTGGTTTTACGACTATAAAGGTCGAACATTATTTTGTTAAATACCCAAGAAAACTCAAGAACTAAGAACACCATCACCATTGCCATGATCATTAAGATTAAAACCATCATGATCAAGACTTTCTAAAACCTTCTCCATCGCCTTCACCAATACCAGCGGCCTTCTCCACCACGTCTGCTCTTCTACTAAAAAATACAAAGCAAAAACACAAAAAACTAAAACAATGAAAGGAGGACAGTCCTCAACCCTTTTACCCTTCTACTTTGCTACTTATTTCCTCTTTTACTTCTCTCTTATTCTTAGAGACTTCTCAACTCCCCAACCCATCTAAATCCCCTCCTCCCTGCCCCCCTCCCTTCCCCAACAACAACCCAATCCAAGGAGCGCAGAAGACCTGATACATCCTCCGAGCTATGACCTGAGATTTCCCCTAAGCTCAGTTACACCCTTTCAACTCCAAAGGACAGAAGGATTTCAGCTACTGAGACCAAACTAGTGGTAGCATCGGCTAACAACCCTGATTCTAAAGAAGAATGTTTGACAAATCCCTCTTGCCTGCCACAACCACCACTGGACTCATTCCTGGCATCCAAGATTGAGGAGCTAAAACACCTTATAGATGGCCATTTCCCTGAGGAGACAGACAATTACTACCAGGAGCTCGACCAACACTGAAAGGACGAGCTACCCCGCGTTCATGCTCTCTGGAACCAACTATAGTGGCCAACCCTGAAGCCTTACGGACGCTGATGACTACGTTACCCATACCTCCACCGACACCGAGGCCGTCTGCCCGGCCAACTTCACCACCAGCGACGCTGAAGCCTACCACCCAGCTAGTGACACCGCCAGCAACGCCGAGCACAATACCAGGCCAACAACACCACCAGCGACACTGAGGCCCTCAACA
Source organism: Paralithodes platypus (assembly GCA_032716605.1). Lineage (NCBI taxonomy): Eukaryota > Metazoa > Arthropoda > Malacostraca > Decapoda > Lithodidae > Paralithodes > Paralithodes platypus. The sequence goes on from CM064523.1 coordinate 34,163,713, forward strand.
CAAATAACGACACCACCAAGCCCCTCTGCCCAGCACAGATCTTGTTGTATATTCTGTAAAATGCTTACATCTAGTCCTTGTATAATTGTGCACTGTGGTTTTTATGGGTTTCCTGTTTGTGTAAATATACATTATTTTGTGTACATCTCTTGTCTTTCCTACTCTCCAACAAAACACCCCCTAAAATAGCGTTAAATAATATTGGCATTACAAAATGTACTGGATATTATGTCCTCTTTGTCCAGTATTTTAGTCTTGAGAAATTATGCACCAACACAGAGAGAGAGAGAGAGAGAGAGAGAGAGACGAACAGGAGTAATGACAATAACCTACGCTAGGGTTATCAGCTGACGGAGTGCAAGGTAAATAGCCACTAAGATCTATCTAGGACTTTCATAAGCCTTGCCAAAATTTACTGATAACCCAAAATATTAACACACTAGGCATACGCGAACTAAAGGATTTTTTCATTTTTTTTTTTCTATGTGAGTGAGGGAGACAAAAGGCAGAACTGACAGCAAGTGCCTCCCTCAGAGTTGAAAGAGTGACAGGGCCAAAATCAAGGAACGTTCGAGCAATAATGCCTGGACACACAGGGTTTGCAGCAATATAAGTCATAGGAAGAGGAGAATACTGATTCTGGGAGAGAGGTCCAGAGCTCAGCTGTTGAATAGAAGAAAGATTGAGAATAACGTTTCAATTTAGGGTTGAAAATTTACACAGAGTAGGGGAGGGATTGTGTTATAAGACGGGTGCTCCGTGCTCTATAAAGAGGGTGTGGTATACACTGAGAGAGCTCTGAGGAACATTGATTATTGTAATAGCAGTAGAATAGTGAGAGAGATGCAACATTGCGGCGAAGAGAGAGAGAGACTGCTAAGAGTTTGTGAATCGATGTGAGTTAATGAGACGGAAGGCTTTCTTTTCTACTTTGTTTAGAAGTGCTGTGTGAGAGCATCCTCCCCACACATGTGAACAATACTCAATACATGGACGCACTGTGCCCCTGTACAGAGAAAGAAACTGCGCAGGGGTAAAGAACCCCCAGAGGCGGTTGAGCACACCCAGCTTCTGGGAAGCTGTTTTAGCAAGTGTAGTAATGTAATCTTTTCAAGAGAGATCTGAAGAAAAAGAGACACTGAGAATATTAAGAGAAGATGAAGGGTTAATTTGTATGTTGTTGAAGAGTAGGTCATAGTTTCCTGGAAAGGGGCGATGAGTAGACAGATGGAGGAATTGAGTTTTGGAAGCATTGAAAGTGACAAGGATTTCTCTGCCCCAATTGGAGATAGTAGAGAGATCAGAAGATAGGTGCCTTATGGCCTCCTTATGTGATTTTTTGGAGTTCCTGCTGTGAATAAAGTTGAGGAAGTCTAGTCGAATAATGTAATGTAGAGTCGTCAGCATATGAATGAATGGGGCTGGAGGTGCAGTTGAGAAGGTTATTAATGGATAATAGGAAGATAATTGGAGATAAGACAGAAACCTCAGGAACACGGGAGTAGATAGGTTGAGGAAGTGAACGGTGGCCGTCCACAACCGCAGCTAGGGAACGGCCGGAAAGGAAATAAGAGACAAAGGCACAGATGGAGGGATAGAACCGAAGGAGGGTAGTTTGGAAATGAGGGATTTGTACCAGACTCTGTCGAAGGCCTTCGATATGTCTAGTGCAACATTATATCCCTTGAAATGTATTAGCAAGGTTAGGTTAAGGTAAGACAAGGTAAGGTAAAGCTGTCTAGGTTATGGTAGAGGTGTGTTAGGCGTGGACGAGCTGGCAGTGTGGCTGAAGAGGTTGGGAAGTATGATTTGTGAACCACGTCACCTCTAAACAAATGTAATTCACGTAACATAACGCTGAAAAAAATCAACGTGGATTTGATTGCTTAATCTTTTAGCTATAAGAAGCGCCTTTTTAAAACAAAAACTAGGCTGTATTAGGCCTGGGAGCATTATACTGTAGTCATGGTTATAAATTTAACTAACCGTAAATATTGATAGTTATTCATAGCCTCATAATTGCAATATTAATTGCAATACCGGTAAAACTAAATCTTCTAAATCTGGCTTTAGACTATGGTGATATATGGCTTTCTTTTGTCAATTAACCAAACATAAAGTATATTAGCGTTTACAGTCGGATTTAAAACATCACGATATCCTTTATGATAAACAACATGTGCAGTCTGGATGGATAAAATATTATAAAGTAAAAATTATACTATCAATAGGTTCAATTCCTAAATATTGTCAAGTAAATGTGTTTGGTTTTGACTGTATGAAACCAGGTGTCTGAGCAACTCACAAGTAGACCACATCAATCAGTGGAATGTCAACTTAGAGGCTGGCATACAAGAGACTTTTCATAACCAGTCTGAAACTAAGTCATTTGTTTATAGTCATTATTATTAAATATACACAGTTAATGGTATGCTCCGTAGTTTCCATTTTGCCCCTGGAAGTGATTAGATGGACAAACGATGCAACTTCATGCACGTTTTCCTGTATTCCCTTAGACACTCTACCCAGACATGAAACAACATTGCTTCGGTTTGCCACTATTACTGTTAGGTTAGGCTAGGCTAGGCTAAGGTTGGCGACATTGGTTTAGGATTCCCTAGTTGAGTTGGCACTGGTTGAGATCTACTGTTTGAAATGGTTTAATGGGTTAGTTGTACATTTCCATAATTTGTGTAAGACTAAGTCTTCAATTTCTCCCATGTGTTTTGTGTTATTATATTATTATAATTATGTTGTTAATGTAGTTAATGCTTTGTTTTTAATGTAATGTCCTATGTTAATTTAGCTTTTGAATTTATATTGAACCAATCCAAAGCTATATTAATCATAATGTGAAAATGGTTTCGGTCAGCAAAGTATATGATTATCTAATCTACCTCGCCAGAAATTCAAAGCTTTGTATGAAGTTCGCAGCAAATCTATTCAATTCAATTGTACGCTAAGTTCTATAAATTAGATGATATGATGGCGTCTACTGTTACGACTGGGGTTCAAATATATCAGGGCTCTTATTCATTGGACTAGTAATGGCATAAATGTTACAACGGAAAGCGCTAGCTCCAACCTCTGATGTATATTCCCAGTGAACAAAGAACACAAATACTCTACAGAGTTCTATATGCAATAATAGGCTATCAAACTCTCAATAAATGTGCGTGTACTCTAGGCTTAATGTTATGTGAAAACAGCCTATTACTACCTATAACCGAAGGTGCTTGGTTATGGTATGCAAAGTAAGGTGGTAAGAGAAGTTACAGCTTACGTTACTTTAATCAATAAATGTCAGGCACTCCTGCATGAAAGAAAGTGCACTAAAGTCCTTCAACACTAACAAGGAATCTTCTTTAAATGTTAGATGCTATAAAGATGCTCGTATCGGAAATGGAACCCAAAAAGGCAGGCAGCGGAACAATGCTCGTGCAGGCTATGCACACAAAAAGGCAGAATATATAATGCCGTCGGAGCCAAGAATATCCTAAACACAACAACAATAATAATAATCGCCACGACAATGCAGTATTCCTATCAACAAAAAGAGCCTAAGTCGTTTGTGTCTCAATACATCAAACTAGGCTGCGAAATGCTTGTGTAATCATAAATGGGTATGTATAAAAAGAGTAATTAGGTTAATATACTTAATGTCTACTATGATTGATAAAGTCTAGCTAGAGTCAATGATACGAGATACTGGTGCGCATGGCATGCTGCATAGCCTAGTGCAAATCTCAAGTCTGTGCGTCAAATATTACGTTATAATGAAGGGTAGCTCTCTTGAGAAACCTTAATACCGAAGTATTAAGCGTTCTCCTGGCGTACCTCAAAGCCAAACAATCGAGACTAGAACAGTGCAGAATGGTATAGGCAAAAAACCCTCATTCGTGCATGCTCTACTCTCAATGGCACACAGACTAGAATTTACTCAATCAACTCCAGTTCTCAGGTATGTCGTGCCGCTTTTAACTGAAGCCAGCACTCATAGGAAACAATACCTATAATATCAGACTCCTAGTCTAGCATTATCTAATCCAGCAGAACACTAATAACTAAAGGAAGCAGTACTAAACAATATAAATGCCAACCAATGTTCCGTGATCCACTTATCTTAACAACTAACATACATAGGCTATATCAGACCTTAACACACAATACAACTGGCCAGCATGAAGCTGATTTTGCAGAGTTAACCAGAGGGGGTATAATATTAATAAAAGGTGGTGAAAGATATGGCAAATGAGAGAGATAGGCAGAGGAAAAGATTCTCAGGTACGGAGCGGGGACAGATAGCAAGGGAAAAAAGATGGGTGTGTTCTAGAAACCAGATCTGAGGGAGAGAGTGGCGAGGAACTGTATATATATACTCGCACTAGCTCGAGCCGCGTGGGAAAACAGCGGTTACAAGTCATCTAACCACTAGCAAAGCTTACAGCATGGTAAGGGCCTCTCTCCACCAACCCCCGCGAGGCAGCCAGCCGTGACGTCATCGAGCGGGACAAAAAACACTGCGCGCCCCCTCTCACTCTGTTCTATTCCCTCTCTCTCTTCCAGATCCTATCATTACTAGTTAATGATAAAATATATACTTTACAATTAAATATATAAAGCCTTGACATGGGCGAAAACAAAGAGCCTTTCTGGACTGCCCATGACACGAGCTTTCATATGAAATAAAGCACACTCTAATACATAAACTGTAGCCCCATCCACTGCCCTGGCGATCCTAGTGAGTCACTGTAGGACAAGCCATGCGGTTCTAACGGAGTGGTTAACGTCACACCCCCCCCAAGATTTTTCTCAGAGGCCCCAAGGCTCATAAAAATCTGATGGTTAGAACCCATGCTATATCTCCACTTCCCATCACCCAGCGGCAGTAAAATATCTGGCACAGTTCTTCAACAAAACATTTTTCAAAATTATATCCCTCCCCAACACCATAGGTTAAATTATATGTAGTTATGCTCCTCAAGAGCGAGCTTCTCTAGCCCAGCATTCTGAGAGGAGTGCAACTCAGAATTACTGCTATAACATACTAACAAATTTCAACTATCAAAGAAAGAGTTTTTTATTTGATTTTTATGTTTATAATTTGTTTATTTCGGCTGCACTATAGGGGCAAGCCTAGTTTTTTCTTCTATACCAAACGCTCAACTCCTGCTTTACGACCCAATACGCTGGGCTACAACCGCGAGCCAACAAGCACCAAGCGCAAAATACTATTCAAACTAAAGCAGGAGGCTACCCGTGTGTCAATCTACCCAGGATCATATACCCTTGAACGACCATCTGCAACCACGTTGTCACAACCGGCAATATGGCGTATGTCCAGGTTATATACCAATAACCTTAGTGACCACCTGGTCAGCCTCATATTCCGAGTGTGAAACTGGTCCAAGAACTTGAGAGGGTGATGATCTGGGTAAACTACAACGACCGGACCATAGGCTGGAACACAGACCTCGAAATGCCTCAGAGCAAGTACAACCGCCAGCAGCTCCTCCTTGACAACAGAGCAGCTCCCCTGGGCCGAATTGTACTTCTCCGAGCAGAAACTAACAGGATGCTCCAGCCCATCATCGCCCTTTTCCACAAGGACGGCACCAGCCCCCACACCACTAGCCTCCGTTGCTAGTTGGAAAGGTAGGCTAAAGTCAGGGGCCCTGAGGATCGAGTGAGTGCACAACAGGTGTTTTACTTCTCTAAACACCTTCTCACACTCAGGCGCCCATTTGAACTTCTTATCCTTCCAGTTATCCTCCACTTGAGCTTGACTGTCCCGTTCTCCTTCTCCACCTTGACTGCTAAACGTCATCACAGGCACAGTGAGAGGCTCAGGGGGGTGCCTCCCATACTCCTTCACGGGATTATCATGACATAACTGATTGCGCTTCCGTCTGTCTGGAGTGGCTACCAAGTAAACCAGGTCCGATAGCTCCTCCACCACCCTATAAGGACCAGCGTACTTCGCGGATAAGGGGTGACCTACAAGGGGCAGTAGAATCAACACCTCCTGACCCACGTGAAACTCCCTGAGTTCAACCTTGAGGTCGTACCTGTCTTTCCAGAGGGCCTGAGAGCTAGTCAAATTACGGCCAGCCAACTCCAGACTGCGCAACATCCGTTCTCGACTGTTGAGGACACACTTGAGCATAGAACAAGGTTTTTCTGCGCCCTCCCATACTTCTTCAACCATATGGAGAGGCCCTCTGACACGGTGGCCAAAGACAAGCTCATTAGGGCTGAATCCCAAACTCTCCCCAGGTACCTCCCACACAGCAAACAAAACACATGGCAGGCCAAGATCCCAATCCCTCCCACTCTCAAAGCAACAACAACGAAGCACAGATTTCAAGGCTGAGTGCCATCGCTCTAACACACCCTGGCTCTCCGGATGATATGCAGATGACACAACCCCAACAATCCCATGCTGCGGCATTGCTTGTACAAAGAGGCTAGAAGTGAAGTTGGGTCCCCGGACTGACTGAATCCCCTGCGGGTACCATACCGGGAAAAATACACTAGCAAGCTTCGGACCACCGTCTTTGCCAACCCATTTCTCATAGGGGACGCATCAGGGTACCTTGTTGCTACATCTCCCGACTGTGCATCACTGTCCTCCTTCAACTCTTTCGTCTTTTTAAGCCCATCCTCTGCCCCTTCAGGAACAGTTACTGGGTCTTCTCCAGACTCGAAATGTGGTCCTAATATTGAGTCCCCGAGAAGGTCCGTTGACACTAAACTCTCAACCGCATCAACTTTCAACCCCTTCTCGGTACCCTTCCTCCGCTGATCTAAAGATTGTTGACCAGAATGTGACTCCCTGGATGCAGAATCTCCGGTGACAACACACGCCATAGGCTGCACCGGACACTTCTCAACCCACTCCTGCTCCTCCCTACTCACGTCGGCCGGCTTCTCGACAACGACTAAGGGTGGAGCCTCAGAAGTAGGCCCCGCAAAGTCGTTGCCAAGAAGGAGGTCGACGCCCCCAACAGGTAACTTCTCCACAATTCCTACATCCAGGTCACGAGTCACACCATCAACTTCCACCTTCATTCTTACAAGCGGGTATGACCTTGTCGCATTAACTCCCTGAACCACAACCACCCGCGCCGTATTGACAGGTTTACCAGTGAAATTTCTCAACAGTGTTTGCGATGCCCCAGTGTCACGCAAAATTCTCACCTCATGTCTTCTACCCCCCCACTCCACACAACCGAGTCCCCTGTGGTCACTAAAGGCATCACGGACAGGGAATAAGCCTTCCGGATCCTTCTGCAATGGCAGTGTATTTACCTCGGAAGAAATGCCTCTAACAAACTCTGATGTCCTCTTGAACACTTCAATGCCGTGAGCAAAAGACACGGCTGCCGGAGGAGGTCGACTAGGGCACTCATTTGCCTTATGACCCTCCTGGTGGCAACTAAAACACATAAATTTCGGTTTCGGCTTATACTGTGATGTAAAAGGCCCCTGACTTTTCACATACGGTGTGGTGTAAGGTTTGGATTCAGTTTCAGTTTCATGGCTCTTCTGTTTAAATGTGTCATTGCTACGGGGAGGGGGAGGATAACGGTCCCTAGCACTTGCATCGTACTTCTGTGAGGACCCGCAACCCCGAATCAACGACAGCCGTAGATCAGCCATTTCTGCTGCTTCTACTAGAGTTCTTGGGTTTTTCTCCTTTAAGTTCAAAGTTAGATCACTGCCCGTGCTCTTAAAGAACTGCTCCAACATCATTATCTGCTTAACTCCATCAAACGTTGTTACCTTCTCAGATCGGAGCCAGTTCCCCATAGCATCGGACAAGTCCCGGGCGTGTTCCAAAAAGGTGCTATCTCTTCCCTTAGTTACACCCCGGAACTTCAAACGGTACGTTTCTGGTTGCAATTCGTAAGCCCTCAGGACAGCCTCCTTGAGATCCTCATACACAATACACGACTCCAAAGGTAACGCATCGTAGGCTTTAAGACCCTTGCCTATTAATCTAGAGGATACAAGTGCTGCCCATTTATTCTCTGGCCACTGGTGTTCCTGGCACTTCTTCTCAAAGCGTGTGAAAAATTCTGTTACACCACTCTCATCAAACACCGGAACCAGTTACAATAAGTGCGAGAGAGACTGCTCATTAACACGGTAACCAGCCCCAAGTCGCTGTCCCGTTGTCTCTACTCGCGACTTCTCTACGTCCATGTCGGCACAGTACCTAGTCGACTCTAAATCCGCTTGGATTTTTGCTAGCTCTATGTGTTCATGACTGATAGTTTTTCTCTCTTCTATCTTGGCTAATTCTAATTGCTGCTGAAGCTCACATGCCCTTTGTTGCTGTTGAAGCTGACATTTTCTCTCTTCGATCTTAGCTAATTCGAGCTGAAGTAATAATTCTGGAGTTAACCCTTGAGGAGGTGAAGGTGCTACAATGTTTGAAATTACCGGTGGTCCCCCCAGGGGCAACCCACCCTGCCAGTCACCACCCACCTGTGGAAGCGTACCCGGGGTCGGCAAACTACTGGGATGGCTGGGAGTCGAGTGTAGGGGAAGCATGGCCGAAGGGCTCTGAGCACTCAACCCATCTCGCTCACCAGTCACCCTGCCCAGTACACACGTTATCAAGTTATCCTTGGTCATGCTGCTAGTAACCGCATGAACGATAGCTGTGGCCAGGCATTGAAGACCGTACCGATCCATACCCTCCAACCGCTCGGCAGTAACAGGCCATTGCAAAAATATCCTAGCATCCTCCTCACAGTTCACCCGATTAACCCTTTCATCATGCTGCTGTTCCTCAGTTTCGACATTACGTACTGTGTCTCCATTCTCCTCTGATCCGGTATAAGACATGATGCTCACAAAAATTTCTCACCACAATATTCAGAAAAGAAGCACCCCAAACTCTTATACCTCAATATACACACAAAAATTCTCGGAAATACTCAAGGGCTATACTATGTTGCAAAAAAAAATATTCTTGCTGATCCCCGCAAAATATTCCCCAAAACAACAAATGTTCCCTGCTTAATAAATGTAGGTTCACCAAATCCTAGGTAAGGTCGCCATTTGTTACGACTGGGGTTCAAATATATCAGGGCTCTTATTCATTGGACTAGTAATGGCATAAATGTTACAACGGAAAGCGCTAGCTCCAACCTCTGATGTATATTCCCAGTGAACAAAGAACACAAATACTCTACAGAGTTCTATATGCAATAATAGGCTATCAAACTCTCAATAAATGTGCGTGTACTCTAGGCTTAATGTTATGTGAAAACAGCCTATTACTACCTATAACCGAAGGTGCTTGGTTATGGTATGCAAAGTAAGGTGGTAAGAGAAGTTACAGCTTACGTTACTTTAATTAATAAATGTCAGGCACTCCTGCATGAAAGAAAGTGCACTAAAGTCCTTCAACACTAACAAGGAATCTTCTTTAAATGTTAGATGCTATAAAGATGCTCGTATCGGAAATGGAACCCAAAAAGGCAGGCAGCGGAACAATGCTCGTGCAGGCTATGCACACAAAAAGGCAGAATATATATAATGCCGTCGGAGCCAAGAATATCCTAAACACAACAACAATAATAATAATCGCCACGACAATGCAGTATTCCTATCAACAAAAAGAGCCTAAGTCGTTTGTGTCTCAATACATCAAACTAGGCTGCGAAATGCTTGTGTAATCATAAATGGGTATGCATAAAAAGAGTAATTAGGTTAATATACTTAATGTCTACTATGATTGATAAAGTCTAGCTAGAGTCAATTATACGAGATACTGGTGCGCATGGCATGCTGCATAGCCTAGTGCAAATCTCAAGTCTGTGCGTCAAATATTACGTTATAATGGAGGGTAGCTCTCTTGAGAAACCTTAATACCGAAGTATTAAGCGTTCTCCTGGCGTACCTCAAAGCCAAACAATCGAGACTAGAACAGTGCAGAATGGTATAGGCAAAAAACCCTCATTCGTGCATGCTCTACTCTCAATGGCACACAGACTAGAATTTACTCAATCAACTCCAGTTCTCAGGTATGTCGTGCCGCTTTTAACTGAAGCCAGCACTCATAGGAAACAATACCTATAATATCAGACTCCTAGTCTAGCATTATCTAATCCAGCAGAACACTAATAACTAAAGGAAGCAGTACTAAACAATATAAATGCCAACCAATGTTCCGTGATCCACTTATCTTAACAACTAACATACATAGGCTATATCAGACCTTAACACACAATACAACTGGCCAGCATGAAGCTGATTTTGCAGAGTTAACCAGAGGGGGTATAATATTAATAAAAGGTGGTGAAAGATATGGAAAATGAGAGAGATAGGCAGAGGAAAAGATTCTCAGGTACGGAGCGGAGACAGATAGCAAGGGAAAAAAGATGGGTGTGTTCTAGAAACCAGATCTGAGGGAGAGAGTGGCGAGGAACTGTATATATACTCGCACTAGCTCGAGCCGCGTGGGAAAACAGCGGTTACAAGTCATCTAACCACTAGCAAAGCTTACAGCATGGTAAGGGCCTCTCTCCACCAACCCCCGCGAGGCAGCCAGCCGTGACGTCATCGAGCGGGACAAAAAACACTGCGCGCCCCCTCTCACTCTGTTCTACTCCCTCTCTCTCTCCCAGATCCTATCATTACTAGTTAATGATAAAATATATACTTTACAATTAAATATATAAAGCCTTGACATGGGCGAAAACAAAGAGCCTTTCTGGACTGCCCATGACACGAGCTTTCATATGAAATAAAGCACACTCTAATACATAAACTGTAGCCCCATCCACTGCCCTGGCGATCCTAGTGAGTCACTGTAGGACAAGCCATGCGGTTCTAACGGAGTGGTTAACGTCACACTACTGTAATATAATAGGTTAACTATATTCTCCTGGCAGATGGCTTAGGTTCCACATATCTTTAGGAAACGCGACGTTGCCATTGATTCGTGTCTTTTCAGAGTTTTGGCTTCAAAGGCGGGCTGATTGGAGGGACCAGGCGAGAAAAAGGAGAGAGGGAGAAAGGGAGGGAAAAACTAGAGCTGATGGTAGAGAAAGGTAGGTAGAGTCACTCTTAGACCTCCTCTTGGACCTCCCTGGGTTGTCATTATGGAAACATATCTTAACTGATAACTAAATAATGATAATATCAACTACAGTAGACAAAAATAATATACTAATCTATTTATTTCACTCCCAACACCAAACACTTCCCAATGAAAATAATGAAAGCATGTGACCACATACAGATCTTAAACACCCTAACCTTGAAAGATCAGTGGATTACGTCTTGGAACAGTAATTTGGTAGCTGAATCTATTTGTAGTAGTTGTATAGTGTATAAAGAAGTGCATGGCATGGAGGAATATCTTTTAAAGCTATGCATAGGTAATCGCATTTCGGTGAGTAAACTACGAACCTGTAATAATAACTTGCTAAAATCTGCTGTTAGATATTAGGAAATTAGTAGAAAAATCGATTTTTTGGGTAAATGCGAGGCTGTGTTTATAGGTGACGAATACCATGTATTGTTTATGTGTCAAAATGCTAAGGTTATTACATTGAGAACTATAAGTATATTCCAAGCTATTATAGACGTAGGTCAACTCAATTTAATAACACATTGGAGATGTAGACAAATAACGTTCATGTCTTGAACAAGCTAGCACTTTATTTAGAGCAGTGTTTGGTATATTTAGATAATTAACCTAGTGTAAGATTTTTTGTAACATACATTAATTAAGGAGCTGTGCTCCATATGTGTTTAGAAAAAGTCTGAGCACAAATAATTACTGTATTGTATTCCATTATATTCACACACATATACAACACACACCCACACTCACACATACTACACACACACACACACACACACACATACTACACAGACATATACTGCACACTCACACACACACATTGTTTTTTTGTTTTCTATGTGAGTGATCGAGGGAGGCAAAAGGTAGAACTGCCTGTAGCAAGTGCTTCCCCCAGAGTTGAAAGAGTGACAGGGCCAAACTCAGGGGACGTTCGAGCCAAAATGTCTGGACACACGGAGTTTGAAGCAATTTAAGTCATAAGAAGAGGGAAAGGCTGATTCTGGGAGAGAGTTCCAGAGTTCTGCTGTTGATTAGAAGACAGTCTGAGAGTAACGTTTCACTCTTGGGTTGGAGAGTTGAAAAGAGTAGGGGTGGGGTTGTGTTGCAAGACGGGTACCACGTAACCCACGTAGAGGAGGTGGTATACGCTGGAAGAGCTCTGAGGAACACTGATTATTATAGTAGCGATATAATAGCGAGAGAGATGCAACATTGCGGCGGAGAGAGAGAGAGATTGCAGAGAGTTGGTGAGTGGACGGGAGTTAATGATACGAAATGCCTTCCTTTTGTACTTTGTCTAGAAGTACGGTGTGAGAGGATCCTCCCCATACACACACATACTACTACTACTACTACTACTACTACTACACACAGACACACACACACACACCTCAAAATTATCAAAATAATATTGAGTCTTCCGGAATCCGTTTGTAGTCTACCGTTATAGAAGCCCGTGGGACGCTAGAGTTATACTTATGTATAATTAACACACAAAGATTTCAAATATATGCATAATCATTTCCACCGTTTATCAAAGTCCGATGCATTCCACCACTAACACTGCTGATTTAGAGAGAGAGAGAGAGAGAGAGAGAGAGAGAGAGAGAGAGAGATTCTATTACACCTCCAAAAAAAACATCCGTTGTAATATTTAGTTTTTACTCTTTAATGCAATAGTGAGTACTGCAAGATGTAACTATTGCTCTCCTCTCTTTCCTCCAATATTTCTTAAAATATTTGTGTCCACTTCTTCATATTTGTCATCCACTAATGTTGTCAACCTTTACATTGTACGTTCACAAACTATTTGGCCCACAGGTCATCTCCCCCACAAGTTATTTGTCCCACAGGTCATCTCCCCCACAAGTTATTACTCCCACAATATATTTGTCCCACAATATACAGTATTAGTCCCACAAGTTTTTTGTCTCACAATATATTTGTCCCACAAGTTATTTGTCCCACAAGTTATTTGTCACACAAGTTATTTGACCAACAAGTTATTTGTCCCACAAGTTATTTGTCCCACAAGTTATTTGACCCACAAGTTATTTGGCCCACAAGTTATTTGTCCCACAAGTTATTTGGCCCACAAGTTATTTGACCGGCAAGTTATTTGGCCCACAAGTTATTTGGGCCACAAGTTATTTGACTCACAAGTTATTTGACTCACAAGTTATTTGTCCCACAAGTTATTTGTCCCACAAGTTATGTGTCCCACAAGATATGTGTCCCACAAGTTATTTGTCCCACAAGTTATTTGGACCACAAGTTATTTGACCCACAAGTTATTTGGACCACAAGTTATTTGACCCACAAGTTATTTGTCCCACAAGTTATTTGACCCACAAGTTATTTGACCCACAAGTTATTTGTCCCACAAGTTATTTGACCCACAAGTTATTTGGCCCACAAGTTAGTAGTCCCACAAGGTATTTGACCCACAAGTTATTTGATCCACAAGTTATTTGACCCACAAGTTATTTGTCCCACAAGGTATTTGGACCACAAGTTATTTGACCCACAAGTTATTTGTCCCGCAAGTTACTTGTCCCACAAGTTATTTGGCCCACAAGTTATTTATCCCACAAGTTATTTGTCCCACAAGTTATTTGTCCCACAAGTTATTTGTCCCACAAGTTATTTGGACCACAAGTTATTTATCCCACAAGTTATTTGTCACACAAGTTATTTGGACCACAAGTTGTTAGGACCACAAGTTATTTTGGCCACAAGTTATTTGACCCACAAGTTATTTGACTCACAAGTTATTTGTCCCACAAGTTATTTGTCCCACAAGTTATTTGTCCCTCAAGATATGTGTCCCACAAGTTGTTTGGACCACAAGTTATTTGGACCACAAGTTATTTGGACCACAAGTTATTTATCCCACAAGTTATTTGTCCCACAAGTTATTTGACCCACAAGTTATTTGTCCCACAAGTTATTTGACCCACAAGATATTTGTCCCACAAGTTATTTGGCCCACAAGTTCTTTGTCCCACAAGTTATTCGACCCACAAATTATTTGGAAAACAAGTTGTTAGGACCACAAGTTATTTGGACAACAAGGTATTTGTCCCACAAGTTATTTGTCCCACAATTTATTTGGGCTACAAGTTATTTGTCCCACAAGTTATTTGGTCCTCAGGTTATTTGGATCACAAGTTATTTGGACCACAACTTATGTGGCCCACAAGTTATTTGGACCATACGTTATTTGGATCACAAGTTATTTGGACCACAAGTTATTTGGACCACAAGTTATTTGACCCGCAAGTTATTTGGCCCACAAGTTATTTGGGCCACAAGTTATTTGACCCACAAGTTATTTGACTCACAAGTTATTTGTCCCACACGTTATTTGTCCCACAAGTTATGTGTCCCACAAGATATGTGTCCCACAAGTTATTTGTCCCGCAAGTTATTTGGACCACAAGTTATTTGACCCACAAGTTATTTGTCCCACAAGTTATTTTACCCACAAGTTATTTGACCCACGAGTTATTTGACCCACAAGTTAGTTGTCCCACAAGGTATTTGACCAACAAGTTATTTGATCCACAAGTTATTTGACCCACAAGTTATTTGTCCCACAAGGTATTTGGACCACAAGTTATTTGACCCACAAGTTATTTGTCCCACAAGTTACTTGTCCCACAACTTATGTGGCCCACAAGTTATTTGGACCATACGTTATTTGGATTACAAGTTATTTGGACAACAAGTTATTTGGACCATACATTATTTGGATCAGAAGTTATTTGGACCACAAGTTATTTGGACCACAAGTTATTTGGACAACAAGTAGTTTGGAACACACGTTATTTGGACCACAAGTCATTTGGACCACAAGTCATTTGGACCACAAGTTATTTGAACCACAAATTATTTGGACCAGGAGTTATTTGGACCACAAATTATTTGGACCACATGTTATTTGGACCACACGTTATTTGGACCTCAAATAATTTGGACCACGAGTTATTTGGACCACAAGTTAATTGGACCACAAGTTATTTGGACCACAAGTTATTTGGACCACGAGTCATTTGGACCACACGTTATTTGGACCACAAGTCATTTGGACCACAAGTCATTTGGACCACAAGTAAGTTGGACCACAAGTTATTTGGACCACAAGTTATTTGGACCATGAGTTATTTGTCCCACAAGTTATTTGTCCCACAAGTTATTTGGACCATACGTTTTTTGGACCACAGGTTATTAGGACCACAAGTTATTTGTCCCACAAGTTATTTGGCCCACAAGTTATTTTGACCACAAGTTATTGTGTCCGCAAGTTATTTGGACCACAAGTCATTTGGACAATACGTTATTAGGACCATACGCTATTTGGACCACAAATTATTTAGTCCACAATTTATTTGGACCACAAGTTATTTGGACCACAAGTCATTTGGACAAAAAGTCATTTGGACCACAAGTCATTTGGACCACAAGTAAGTTGGAGGACAAGTTATTTGGACAAATCATTTGGAACACACATTATTTGGACCACAAGTGATTTGGACCACAAGTCATTTGGACCACAAGTTATTTGGACCACGAGTTATTTGGACCACGAGTTATTTGGACCACAAGTTATTTGGACCACATGTTATTTGGACCACACATTTTTTTGGACCTCAAGTTATTTGGACCATGAGTTATTTGGACCATACGTTGTTTGGACCACAAGATATTTGAACCACACGTTTTTTGGACCATACGTTATTTGGACCACAAGTCACTTGGACCACAAGTCATTTGGACCACAATTAGGTTGGACCCCAAGTTATTTGGACAACAAGTAATTTGGAACACACGTTATTTGGACCACAAGTCATTTGGACCACAATTCATTTGGACCACAAGTTATTTGGACCACGAGTTATTTGGACCACGAGTTATTTGGAGTACAAGTTATTTGGACCACAAGTCATTTGGACCACAAGTTATTAGGACCCCAAGTCATTTGGACCACTAGTTATTTGGACCATACGTTATTTGGACCACAAGATATTTGAATCACACGTTTTTTGGACCATACGTTATTTGGACCACAAGTCACTTGGACCACAAGTCATTTGGACCACAAGTAAGTTGGACCACAAGTTATTTGGACAACAAGTAATTTGGAACACACGTTATTTGGACCACAAGTCATTTGAACCACAAGTCATTTGGACCACAAGTTATTTGGACCATGAGTTATTTGGACCACGAGTTATTTGGACCACAAGTTATTTGGACCACATGTTATTTGGACCACACGTTATTTGGACCTCAAGTTATTTGGACAACTAGTTATTTGGACCACAAGTTATATGGACCACAAGTTATTTGGACCACAATTCATTTGGACCACAAGTTATTTTGACCACAAGTCATTTGGACCACAAGTTATTTGGACCATACGTTATTTGGACCACAAGATATTTGAACCACACTTTTTTGGACCATACGTTATTTGGACCACAAGTCACTTGGACCACAAGTCATTTGGACCACAAGTAAGTTGGACCACAAGTTATTTGGACAACAAGTAATTTGGAACATACGTTATTTGGACCACAAGTCATTTGGACCACAATTCATTTGGACCCCAAGTTATTTGGACCACGAGTTATTTGGACCACGAGTTATTTGGAGCACAAGTTATTTGGACCACATGTTATTTGGACCACACGTTATTTGGACCTCAAGTTATTTGGACCACGAGTTATTTGGACCACAATGTATTTGGACCACAAGTTATTTGGACCACAATTTATTTGGACCACGAGTTATTTGGACCACACTTTATTTGGACCACAAGTCATTTGGACCACAAGTCATTTGGACCACAAGTAAGTTGGACCACAAGTTATTTGGACAAGTCATTTGGAACACACATTATTTGGACCACAAGTGATTTGGACCACAAGTCATTTGGACCACAAGTTATTTGGACCACGAGTTATTTGGACCACGAGTTATTTGGACCACAAGTTATTTGGACCACATGTTATTTGGACCACACATTTTTTGGACCTCAAGTTATTTGGACGACAAGTTATTTGGACCACGTGTTATTTGGACCACAAGTTATTTGGACCACAAGTCATTTGGACCACAAGTTATTTGGACCACAAGGTATTTGGACCACGAGTTATCTTGACCACACGTTATTTGGACCACAAGTTATTTGGACCACAAGTTATTTGGACCACAAATTATTTGGACCACAATTTATACGGACCACAGGGTTTTTGGACCACACGTTATTTGGACCATAAGTCATTTGGGCCACAAGTCATTTGGACCACAAGTTATTTAGACCACGAGTTATTTGGACCACGAGTTATTTGGACCACAAGTTATTTGGCCCACAAGTTATTTTGACCACAAGTCATTTGGTCCGCAAGTTATTTGGACCACAAGTCATTTGAACCATACGTTATTAGGACCATACGCTATTTGGACCACAAATTATTTAGTCCACAAGTTATTTGGACCACGAGTTATTTGGTCCACTAGTTATTTGGACCACAAGTTATTTGGACCATAAGTCATTTGGACCACAAGTTATTTGGACCATACGGTATTTGGACCACAAGATATTTGAGCCACACGTTTTTTGGACCATACGTTATTTGGACCACAAGTCACTTGGACCACAAGTCATTTGGACCACAAGTAAGTTGGACCACAAGTTATTTGGACAAGTAATTTGGAACACACGTTATTTGGACCACAAGTCATTTGGACCACAAGTCATTTGGACCACAAGTTATTTGGGCCACGAGTTATTTGGGGCACGAGTTATTTGTCCCACAAGTTATTTGTCCCACAAGTTATTTGGACCATACGTTTTTTGGGCCACAGGTAATTAGGACCACAAGTTATTTGGCCCACAAGTTATTTGTCCCACAAGTTATTTGGCCCACAAGTTATTTTGACCACAAGTCATTTGGTCCGCAAGTTATTTGGACCACATGTTATTTGGACCACACATTTTTTGGACCTCAAGTTATTTGGACCACGAGTTATTTGGACCATACGTTATTTGGACCACAAGATATTTGAACCACACGTTTTTTGGACCATACGTTATTTGGACCACAAGTCACTTGGACCACAAGTCATTTGGACCACAAGTAAGTTGGACCACAAGTTATTTGGACAACAAGTAATTTGGAACACACGTTATTTGGACCACAAGTCATTTGGACCACAAGTTAATTGGACCACGAGTTATTTGGACCAAGAGATATTTGGAGCACAAGTTATTCGGACCACAAGTCATTTGGACCACAAGTTATTAGGACCCCAAGTCATTTGGACCACTAGTTATTTGGACCATACGTTATTTGGACCACAAGATATTTGAACCACACTTTTTTGGACCATACGTTATTTGGACCACAAGTCACTTGGACCACAAGTCATTTGGACCACAAGTAAGTTGGACCACAAGTTATTTGGACAACAAGTAATTTGGAACACACGTTATTTGGACCACAAGTCATTTGGACCACAAGTCATTTGGACCACAAGTTATTTGGACCACAAGTTATTTGGACCACGAGTTATTTGGAGCACAAGTTATTTGGACCACAAGTAAGTTGGACCACAAGTTATTTGGACAACAAGTAATTGGGAACACACATTATTTGGACCACAAGTCTTTTGGACCACAAGTCATTTGGACCACAAGTTATTTGGACCATGAGTTATTTGGACCACGAGTTATTTGGACCACAAGTTATTTGGACCACATGTTATTTGGACCACACGTTATTTGGACCTCAAGTTATTTGGACAACGAGTTATTTGGACCACAAGTTATATGGACCACAAGTTATTTGGACCACAAGTCATTTGGACCACAAGTTATTTTGACCACAAGTCATTTGGACCACAAGTTATTTGGACCATACGTTATTTGGACCACAAGTTATTTGAACAACACTTTTTTTGGACCATACGTTATTTGGACCACAAGTCACTTGGACCACAAGTCATTTGGACCACAAGTAAGTTGGACCACAAGTTATTTGGACAACAAGTAATTTGGAACACACGTTATTTGGACCACAAGTCATTTGGACCACAAGTCATTTGGACCACAAGTTATTTGGACCACGAGTTATTTGGACCCCGAGTTATTTGGAGCACAAGTTATTTGGACCACATGTTATTTGGACCACTCGTTATTTGGACCTCAAGTTATTTGGACCACGAGTTATTTGGACCACAATGTATTTGGACCACAAGTTATTTGGACCACAATTTATTTGGACCACGAGTTATTTGCCCCAAAAGTTATTTGGACCATACGTTTTTTGGACCACAGGTAATTAGGACCACAAGTTATTTGGCCCACAAGTTATTTGTCCCACAAGTTATTTGGCCCACAAGTTATTTTGACCACAAGTCATTTGGTCCGCAAGTTATTTTGACCACAAGTCATTTGGACCATACGTTATTAGGACCATACGCTATTTGGACCACGAGTTATCTTGACCACACGTTATTTGGACCACAAGTTATTTGGACCACAATTTATTTGGACCACGAGTTATTTGGACCACACATTATTTGGACCACAAGTCATTTGGACCGCAAATCATTTGGACCACACGTTATTTGGACCACAAGTCATTTGGACCACAAGTTATTTGGACCACAAGTCATTTGGACCACAAGTTATTTGGACCACAAGTCATTTGGACCACAAGTTATTAGGACCCCAAGTCATTTGGACCACTAGTTATTTGGACCATACATTATTTGGACCACAAGATATTTGACCCACACGTTTTTTGGACCATACGTTATTTGGACCACAAGTCACTTGAACCACAAGTCATTTGGACCACAAGTAAGTTGGACCACAAGTTATTTGGACAACAAGTAATTTGGAACACACGTTATTTGGACCACAAGTCATTTGGACCACAAGTCATTTGGACCACAAGTTATTTGGACCATGAGTTATTTGGACCATGAGTTATTTGGACCACAAGTTATTTGGACCACATGTTATTTGGACCACACGTTATTTGGACCTCAAGTTATTTGGACAACGAATTATTTGGACCACAAGTTATATGGACCACAATTTATTTGGACCACAAGTCATTTGGACCACAAGTTATTTTGACCACAAGTCATTTGGACCACAAGTTATTTGGACCATACGTTATTTGGACAACAAATAATTTGGAACACAAGTCATTTGGACCACAAGTCATTTGGACCACAAGTAAGTTGGACGACAAGTTATTTGGACAAGTCATTTGGAACACACATTATTTGGACCACAAGTCATTTGGACCACAAGTCATTTGGACCACAGGTTATTTTGACCACAAGTTATTTGGACCACGAGTTATTTGGACCACAAGTTATTTGGACCACATGTTATTTGGACCACACATTTTTTGGACCTCAAGTTATTTGGACCATGAGTTATTTGGACCATACGTTATTTGGACCACAAGATATTTGAACCACACGTTTTTTGGACCATACGTTATTTGGACCACAAATCACTTGGACCACAAGTCATTTGGACCACAAGTAAGTTGGACCACAAGTTATTTGGACAACAAGTAATTTGGAACACACGTTATTTGGACCAAAAGTCATTTGGACCACAATTCATTTGGACCACAAGTTATTTGGACCACGAGTTATTTGGACCACGAGTTATTTGGAGTACAAGTTATTTGGACCACAAGTAATTTGGACCACAAGTTATTAGGACCCCAAGTCATTTGGACCACTAGTTATTTGGACCATACGTTATTTGTACCACAAGATATTTGACCAACAAGTTATTTGTCCCACAAGTTATTTGTCCCACAAGTTATTTGACCCACAAGTTATTTGGCCCACAAGTTATTTGTCCCACAAGTTATTTGGCCCACAAGTTATTTGACCGGCAAGTTATTTGGCCCACAAGTTATTTGGGCCACAAGTTATTTGACTCACAAGTTATTTGACTCACAAGTTATTTGTCCCACAAGTTATTTGTCCCACAAGTTATGTGTCCCACAAGATATGTGTCCCACAAGTTATTTGTCCCACAAGTTATTTGGACCACAAGTTATTTGACCCACAAGTTATTTGGACCACAAGTTATTTGACCCACAAGTTATTTGTCCCACAAGTTATTTGACCCACAAGTTATTTGACCCACAAGTTATTTGACCCACAAGTTATTTGTCCCACAAGTTATTTGACCCACAAGTTATTTGGCCCACAAGTTAGTAGTCCCACAAGGTATTTGACCCACAAGTTATTTGATCCACAAGTTATTTGACCCACAAGTTATTTGTCCCACAAGGTATTTGGACCACAAGTTATTTGACCCACAAGTTATTTGTCCCGCAAGTTACTTGTCCCACAAGTTATTTGGCCCACAAGTTATTTATCCCACAAGTTATTTGTCCCACAAGTTATTTGTCCCACAAGTTATTTGTCCCACAAGTTATTTGGACCACAAGTTATTTATCCCACAAGTTATTTGTCACACAAGTTATTTGGACCACAAGTTGTTAGGACCACAAGTTATTTTGGCCACAAGTTATTTGACCCACAAGTTATTTGACTCACAAGTTATTTGTCCCACAAGTTATTTGTCCCACAAGTTATTTGTCCCTCAAGATATGTGTCCCACAAGTTGTTTGGACCACAAGTTATTTGGACCACAAGTTATTTGGACCACAAGTTATTTATCCCACAAGTTATTTGTCCCACAAGTTATTTGACCCACAAGTTATTTGTCCCACAAGTTATTTGACCCACAAGATATTTGTCCCACAAGTTATTTGGCCCACAAGTTCTTTGTCCCACAAGTTATTCGACCCACAAATTATTTGGAAAACAAGTTGTTAGGACCACAAGTTATTTGGACAACAAGGTATTTGTCCCACAAGTTATTTGTCCCACAATTTATTTGGGCTACAAGTTATTTGTCCCACAAGTTATTTGGTCCTCAGGTTATTTGGATCACAAGTTATTTGGACCACAACTTATGTGGCCCACAAGTTATTTGGACCATACGTTATTTGGATCACAAGTTATTTGGACCACAAGTTATTTGGACCACAAGTTATTTGACCCGCAAATTATTTGGCCCACAAGTTATTTGGGCCACAAGTTATTTGACCCACAAGTTATTTGACTCACAAGTTATTTGTCCCACACGTTATTTGTCCCACAAGTTATGTGTCCCACAAGATATGTGTCCCACAAGTTATTTGTCCCGCAAGTTATTTGGACCACAAGTTATTTGACCCACAAGTTATTTGTCCCACAAGTTATTTTACCCACAAGTTATTTGACCCACGAGTTATTTGACCCACAAGTTAGTTGTCCCACAAGGTATTTGACCAACAAGTTATTTGATCCACAAGTTATTTGACCCACAAGTTATTTGTCCCACAAGGTATTTGGACCACAAGTTATTTGACCCACAAGTTATTTGTCCCACAAGTTACTTGTCCCACAACTTATGTGGCCCACAAGTTATTTGGACCATACGTTATTTGGATTACAAGTTATTTGGACAACAAGTTATTTGGACCATACGTTATTTGGATCAGAAGTTATTTGGACCACAAGTTATTTGGACCACAAGTTATTTGGACAACAAGTAGTTTGGAACACACGTTATTTGGACCACAAGTCATTTTGACCACAAGTCATTTGGTCCGCAAGTTATTTTGACCACAAGTCATTTGGACCATACGTTATTAGGACCATACGCTATTTGGACCACGAGTTATCTTGACCACACGTTATTTGGACCACAAGTTATTTGGACCACAATTTATTTGGACCACGAGTTATTTGGACCACACATTATTTGGACCACAAGTCATTTGGACCGCAAATCATTTGGACCACACGTTATTTGGACCACAAGTCATTTGGACCACAAGTTATTTGGACCACAAGTCATTTGGACCACAAGTTATTTGGACCACAAGTCATTTGGACCACAAGTTATTAGGACCCCAAGTCATTTGGACCACTAGTTATTTGGACCATACATTATTTGGACCACAAGATATTTGACCCACACGTTTTTTGGACCATACGTTATTTGGACCACAAGTCACTTGAACCACAAGTCATTTGGACCACAAGTAAGTTGGACCACAAGTTATTTGGACAACAAGTAATTTGGAACACACGTTATTTGGACCACAAGTCATTTGGACCACAAGTCATTTGGACCACAAGTTATTTGGACCATGAGTTATTTGGACCATGAGTTATTTGGACCACAAGTTATTTGGACCACATGTTATTTGGACCACACGTTATTTGGACCTCAAGTTATTTGGACAACGAATTATTTGGACCACAAGTTATATGGACCACAATTTATTTGGACCACAAGTCATTTGGACCACAAGTTATTTTGACCACAAGTCATTTGGACCACAAGTTATTTGGACCATACGTTATTTGGACAACAAATAATTTGGAACACAAGTCATTTGGACCACAAGTCATTTGGACCACAAGTAAGTTGGACGACAAGTTATTTGGACAAGTCATTTGGAACACACATTATTTGGACCACAAGTCATTTGGACCACAAGTCATTTGGACCACAGGTTATTTTGACCACAAGTTATTTGGACCACGAGTTATTTGGACCACAAGTTATTTGGACCACATGTTATTTGGACCACACATTTTTTGGACCTCAAGTTATTTGGACCATGAGTTATTTGGACCATACGTTATTTGGACCACAAGATATTTGAACCACACGTTTTTTGGACCATACGTTATTTGGACCACAAATCACTTGGACCACAAGTCATTTGGACCACAAGTAAGTTGGACCACAAGTTATTTGGACAACAAGTAATTTGGAACACACGTTATTTGGACCAAAAGTCATTTGGACCACAATTCATTTGGACCACAAGTTATTTGGACCACAAGTTATTTGGACCACGAGTTATTTGGAGTACAAGTTATTTGGACCACAAGTAATTTGGACCACAAGTTATTAGGACCCCAAGTCATTTGGACCACTAGTTATTTGGACCATACGTTATTTGTACCACAAGATATTTGACCAACAAGTTATTTGTCCCACAAGTTATTTGTCCCACAAGTTATTTGACCCACAAGTTATTTGGCCCACAAGTTATTTGTCCCACAAGTTATTTGGCCCACAAGTTATTTGACCGGCAAGTTATTTGGCCCACAAGTTATTTGGGCCACAAGTTATTTGACTCACAAGTTATTTGACTCACAAGTTATTTGTCCCACAAGTTATTTGTCCCACAAGTTATGTGTCCCACAAGATATGTGTCCCACAAGTTATTTGTCCCACAAGTTATTTGGACCACAAGTTATTTGACCCACAAGTTATTTGGACCACAAGTTATTTGACCCACAAGTTATTTGTCCCACAAGTTATTTGACCCACAAGTTATTTGACCCACAAGTTATTTGACCCACAAGTTATTTGTCCCACAAGTTATTTGACCCACAAGTTATTTGGCCCACAAGTTAGTAGTCCCACAAGGTATTTGACCCACAAGTTATTTGATCCACAAGTTATTTGACCCACAAGTTATTTGTCCCACAAGGTATTTGGACCACAAGTTATTTGACCCACAAGTTATTTGTCCCGCAAGTTACTTGTCCCACAAGTTATTTGGCCCACAAGTTATTTATCCCACAAGTTATTTGTCCCACAAGTTATTTGTCCCACAAGTTATTTGTCCCACAAGTTATTTGGACCACAAGTTATTTATCCCACAAGTTATTTGTCACACAAGTTATTTGGACCACAAGTTGTTAGGACCACAAGTTATTTTGGCCACAAGTTATTTGACCCACAAGTTATTTGACTCACAAGTTATTTGTCCCACAAGTTATTTGTCCCACAAGTTATTTGTCCCTCAAGATATGTGTCCCACAAGTTGTTTGGACCACAAGTTATTTGGACCACAAGTTATTTGGACCACAAGTTATTTATCCCACAAGTTATTTGTCCCACAAGTTATTTGACCCACAAGTTATTTGTCCCACAAGTTATTTGACCCACAAGATATTTGTCCCACAAGTTATTTGGCCCACAAGTTCTTTGTCCCACAAGTTATTCGACCCACAAATTATTTGGAAAACAAGTTGTTAGGACCACAAGTTATTTGGACAACAAGGTATTTGTCCCACAAGTTATTTGTCCCACAATTTATTTGGGCTACAAGTTATTTGTCCCACAAGTTATTTGGTCCTCAGGTTATTTGGATCACAAGTTATTTGGACCACAACTTATGTGGCCCACAAGTTATTTGGACCATACGTTATTTGGATCACAAGTTATTTGGACCACAAGTTATTTGGACCACAAGTTATTTGACCCGCAAATTATTTGGCCCACAAGTTATTTGGGCCACAAGTTATTTGACCCACAAGTTATTTGACTCACAAGTTATTTGTCCCACACGTTATTTGTCCCACAAGTTATGTGTCCCACAAGATATGTGTCCCACAAGTTATTTGTCCCGCAAGTTATTTGGACCACAAGTTATTTGACCCACAAGTTATTTGTCCCACAAGTTATTTTACCCACAAGTTATTTGACCCACGAGTTATTTGACCCACAAGTTAGTTGTCCCACAAGGTATTTGACCAACAAGTTATTTGATCCACAAGTTATTTGACCCACAAGTTATTTGTCCCACAAGGTATTTGGACCACAAGTTATTTGACCCACAAGTTATTTGTCCCACAAGTTACTTGTCCCACAACTTATGTGGCCCACAAGTTATTTGGACCATACGTTATTTGGATTACAAGTTATTTGGACAACAAGTTATTTGGACCATACGTTATTTGGATCAGAAGTTATTTGGACCACAAGTTATTTGGACCACAAGTTATTTGGACAACAAGTAGTTTGGAACACACGTTATTTGGACCACAAGTCATTTGGACCACAAGTCATTTGGACCACAAGTTATTTGAACCACGAATTATTTGGACCAGGAGTTATTTGGACCACAAATTATTTGGACCACATGTTATTTGGACCACACGTTATTTGGACTTCAAATAATTTGGACCACGAGTTATTTGGACCACAAGTTAATTGGACCACAAGTTATTTGGACCACAAGTTATTTGGACCACGAGTCATTTGGACCACACGTTATTTGGACCACAAGTCATTTGGACCACAAGTCATTTGGACCACAAGTAAGTTGGACCACAAGTTATTTGGACCACAAGTTATTTGGACCATGAGTTATTTGTCCCACAAGTTATTTGTCCCACAAGTTATTTGGACCATTCGTTTTTTGGACCACAGGTTATTAGGACCACAAGTTATTTGTCCCACAAGTTATTTGGCCCACAAGTTATTTTGACCACAAGTTATTGTGTCCGCAAGTTATTTGGACCACAAGTCATTTGGACAATACGTTATTAGGACCATACGCTATTTGGACCACAAATTATTTAGTCCACAATTTATTTGGACCACAAGTTATTTGGACCACAAGTCATTTGGACAAAAAGTCATTTGGACCACAAGTCATTTGGACCACAAGTAAGTTGGACGACAAGTTATTTGGACAAGTCATTTGGAACACACATTATTTGGACCACAAGTGATTTGGACCACAAGTCATTTGGACCACAAGTTATTTGGACCACGAGTTATTTGGACCACGAGTTATTTGGACCACAAGTTATTTGGACCACATGTTATTTGGACCACACATTTTTTTGGACCTCAAATTATTTGGACCATGAGTTATTTGGACCATACGTTGTTTGGACCACAAGATATTTGAACCACACGTTTTTTGGACCATACGTTATTTGGACCACAAGTCACTTGGACCACAAGTCATTTGGACCACAATTAGGTTGGACCACAAGTTATTTGGACAACAAGTAATTTGGAACACACGTTATTTGGACCACAAGTCATTTGGACCACAATTCATTTGGACCACAAGTTATTTGGACCACGAGTTATTTGGACCACGAGTTATTTGGAGTACAAGTTATTTGGACCACAAGTCATTTGGACCACAAGTTATTAGGACCCCAAGTCATTTGGACCACTAGTTATTTGGACCATACGTTATTTGGACCACAAGATATTTGAACCACACGTTTTTTGGACCATACGTTATTTGGACCACAAGTCACTTGGACCACAAGTCATTTGGACCACAAGTAAGTTGGACCACAAGTTATTTGGACAACAAGTAATTTGGAACACACGTTATTTGGACCACAAGTCATTTGAACCACAAGTCATTTGGACCACAAGTTATTTGGACCATGAGTTATTTGGACCACGAGTTATTTGGACCACAAGTTATTTGGACCACATGTTATTTGGACCACACGTTATTTGGACCTCAAGTTATTTGGACAACTAGTTATTTGGACCACAAGTTATATGGACCCCAAGTTATTTGGACCACAATTCATTTGGACCACAAGTTATTTGGACCACAAGTCATTTGGACCACAAGTTATTTGGACCATACGTTATTTGGACCACAAGATATTTGAACCACACTTTTTTGGACCATACGTTATTTGGACCACAAGTCACTTGGACCACAAGTCATTTGGACCACAAGTAAGTTGGACCACAAGTTATTTGGACAACAAGTAATTTGGAACATACGTTATTTGGACCACAAGTCATTTGGACCACAATTCATTTGGACCCCAAGTTATTTGGACCACGAGTTATTTGGACCACGAGTTATTTGGAGCACAAGTTATTTGGACCACATGTTATTTGGACCACACGTTATTTGGACCTCAAGTTATTTGGACCACGAGTTATTTGGACCACAATGTATTTGGACCACAAGTTATTTGGACCACAATTTATTTGGACCACGAGTTATTTGGACCACACGTTATTTGGACCACAAGTCATTTGGACCACAAGTCATTTGGACCACAAGTAAGTTGGACCACAAGTTATTTGGACAAGTCATTTGGAACACATTATTTGGACCACAAGTGATTTGGACCACAAGTCATTTGGACCACAAGTTATTTGGACCACGAGTTATTTGGACCACGAGTTATTTGGACCACAAGTTATTTGGACCACATGTTATTTGGACCACACATTTTTTGGACCTCAAGTTATTTGGACGACAAGTTATTTGGACCACGTGTTATTTGGACCACAAGTTATTTGGACCACAAGTCATTTGGACCACAAGTTATTTGGACCACAAGGTATTTGGACCACGAGTTATCTTGACCACACGTTATTTGGACCACAAGTTATTTGGACCACAAGTTATTTTGACCACAAGTCATTTGGTCCACAAGTTATTTGGACCACAAGTCATTTGGACCACAAATTATTTGGACCACAATTTATATGGACCACAGGGTTTTTGGACCACACGTTATTTGGACCATAAGTCACTTGGACCACAAGTCATTTGGACCACAAGTAAGTTGGACCACAAGTTATTTGGACAACAAGTTATTTGGAACACACGTTATTTGGACCACAAGTCATTTGGACCACAATTCATTTGGACCACAAGTTATTTGGACCACGAGTTATTTGGACCACGAGTTATTTGGAGTACAAGTTATTTGGACCACAAGTAATTTGGACCACAAGTAATTAGGACCCCAAGTCATTTGGACCACTAGTTATTTGGACCATACGTTATTTGTACCACAAGATATTTGAACCACACGTTTTTTGGACCATACGTTATTTGGACCACAAGTCACTTGGACCACAAGTCATTTGGACCACAAGTAAGTTGGACCACAAGTTATTTGGACAACAAGTAATTTGGAACACACGTTATTTGGACCACAAGTCATTTGGACCACAAGTCATTTGGACCACAAGTTATTTGGACCATGAGTTATTTGGACCACGAGTTATTTGGACCACAAGTTATTTGGACCACATGTTATTTGGACCACACGTTATTTGGACCTCAAGTTATTTGGACAACGAGTTATTTGGACCACAAGTTATATGGACCACAAGTTTTTTGGACCACAATTCATTTGGACCACAAGTTATTTGGACCACAAGTCATTTGGACCACAAGTTATTTGGACCATACGTTATTTGGACCACAAGATATTTGAACCACACTTTTTTGGACCATACGTTATTTGGACCACAAGTCACTTGGACCACAAGTCATTTGGACCACAAGTAAGTTGGACCACAAGATATTTGGACAACAAGTAATTTGGAACATACGTTATTTGGACCACAAGTCATTTGGACCACAAGTCATTTGGACCCCAAGTTATTTGGACCACGAGTTATTTGGACCACGAGTTATTTGGAGCACAAGTTATTTGGACCATATGTTATTTGGACCACACGTTATTTGGACCTCAAGTTATTTGGACCACGAGTTATTTGGACCACAATGTATTTGGACCACAAGTTATTTGGACCACAATTTATTTGGACCACGAGTTATTTGGACCACACGTTATTTGGACCACAAGTCATTTGGACCACAAGTCATTTGGACCACAAGTAAGTTGGACCACAAGTTATTTGGACAAGTCATTTGGAACACACATTATTTGGACCACAAGTGATTTGGACCACAAGTCATTTGGACCACAAGTTATTTGGACCACGAGTTATTTGGACCACGAGTTATTTGGACCACAAGTTATTTGGACCACATGTTATTTGGACCACACATTTTTTGGACCTCAAGTTATTTGGACGACAAGTTATTTGGACCACATGTTATTTGGACCACAAGTTACTTGGACCACAAGTCATTTGGACCACAAGTTATTTGGACCACAAGTTATTTGGACCACGAGTTATCTTGACCACACGTTATTTGGACCACAAGTTATTTGGACCACAAGTTATTTGGACCACAAATTATTTGGACCACAATTTATACGGACCACAGGGTTTTTGGACCACACGTTATTTGGACCATAAGTCATTTAGGCCACAAGTCATTTGGACCACAAGTTATTTGGCCCACAAGTTATTTTGACCACAAGTCATTTGGTCCGCAAGTTATTTGGACCACAAGTCATTTGAACCATACGTTATTAGGACCATACGCTATTTGGACCACAAATTATTTAGTCCACAAGTTATTTGGACCACGAGTTATTTGGTCCACTAGTTATTTGGACCACAAGTTATTTGGACCATAAGTCATTTGGACCACAAGTTATTTGGACCATACGGTATTTGGACCACAAGATATTTGAGCCACACGTTTTTTGGACCATACGTTATTTGGACCACAAGTCACTTGGACCACAAGTCATTTGGACCACAAGTAAGTTGGACCACAAGTTATTTGGACAAGTAATTTGGAACACACGTTATTTGGACCACAAGTCATTTGGACCACAAGTCATTTGGACCACAAATTATTTGGGCCACGAGTTATATGGGGCACGAGTTATTTGTCCCACAAGTTATTTGTCCCACAAGTTATTTGGACCATACGTTTTTTGGGCCACAGGTAATTAGGACCACAATTTATTTGGCCCACAAGTTATTTGTCCCACAAGTTATTTGGCCCACAAGTTATTTTGACCACAAGTCATTTGGTCCACAAGTTATTTTGACCACAAGTCATTTGGACCATACGTTATTAGGACCATACGCTATTTGGACCACGAGTTATCTTGACCACACGTTATTTGGACCACAAGTTATTTGGACCACAATTTATTTGGACCACAAGTTATTTGGACCACACATTATTTGAACCACAAGTCATTTGGACCGCAAATCATTTGGACCACACGTTATTTGGACCACAAGTCATTTGGACCACAAGTTATTTGGACCACAAGTCATTTGGACCACAAGTTATTTGGACCACAAGTCATTTGGACCACAAGTTATTAGGACCCCAAGTCATTTGGACCACTAGTTATTTGGACCATACGTTATTTGGACCACAAGATATTTGAACCACACGTTTTTTGGACCATACGTTATTTGGACCACAAGTCACTTGAACCACAAGTCATTTGGACCACAAGTAAGTTGGACCACAAGTTATTTGGACAACAAGTAATTTGGAACACACGTTATTTGGACCACAAGTCATTTGGACCACAAGTCATTTGGACCACAAGTTATTTAGACCATGAGTTATTTGGACCACGAGTTATTTGGAGCACAAGTTATTTGGACCACATGTTATTTGGACCACACGTTATTTGGACCTCAAGTTATTTGGACCACGAGTTATTTGGACCGCAAGGTATTTGGACCACAAGTTATTTGGACCACAATTTATTTGGACCACGAGTTATTTGGACCACACGTTATTTGGACCACAAGTCATTTGGACAACAAGTCATTTGGACCACAAGTAAGTTGGACCACAAGTTATTTGGACAAGTCATTTGGAACACACATTATTTGGACCACAAGTCATTTGGACCACAATTTTGGACCTCAACTTATTTGGACGACGAGTTATTTGGACCACGTGTTATTTGGACCACAAGTTATTTGGACCACAAGTCATTTGGACCACAAGTTATTTGGACCACGAGTTATTTGGACCATGAGTTATTTGGACCACAAGTTATTTGGACCACATGTTATTTGGACCACACATTTTTTGGACCTCAACTTATTTGGACGACGAGTTATTTGGACCACGTGTTATTTGGACCACAAGTTATTTGGACCACAAGTCATTTGGACCACAAGTTATTTGGACCACAAGTCATTTGGACCACAAGTTATTTTGACCACAAGTCATTTGGACCACAAGTTATTTGGACCATACGTTATTTGGACCACAAGTTATTTGAACCACACTTTTTTTGGACCATACGTTATTTGGACCACAAGTCACTTGGACCACAAGTCATTTGGACCACAAGTAAGTTGGACCACAAGTTATTTGGACAACAAGTAATTTGGAACACACGTTATTTGGACCACAAGTCATTTGGACCACAAGTCATTTGGACCACAAGTTATTTGGACCACGAGTTATTTGGACCATGAGTTATTTGGACCACAAGTTATTTGGACCACATGTTATTTGGACCACACGTTATTTGGACCTCAAGTTATTTGGACCACGAGTTATTTGGACCACAATGTATTTGGACCACAAGTTATTTGGACCACAATTTATTTGGACCACGAGTTATTTGCCCCAAAAGTTATTTGGACCATACGTTTTTTGGAGCACAGGTAATTTGGACCACAATTCATTTGGACCACAAGTTATTTGTCCCACAAGTTATTTGGACCACAAGTTATTTGACCACAAGTCATTTGGTCCACAAGTTATTTGGACCACAAGTCATTTGGACCACAAGTTATTTGGACCATACGTTATTTGGACCACGAGTTATTTGACCACACGTTATTTGGACCACAAGTTATTTGGACCACAATTTATTTGGACCACGAGTTATTTGGACCACACAGTTATTTGGACCACAAGTCATTTGGACCGCAAATCATTTGGACCACAAATTATTTAGTCCACAAGTTATTTGGACCACGAGTTATTTGGTCCACTAGTTATTTGGACCACAAGTTATTTGGACCATAAGTCATTTGGACCACAAGTTATTAGGACCCCAAGTCATTTGGACCACTAGTTATTTGGACCATACGTTATTTGGACCACAAGATATTTGAACCACACGTTTTTTGGACCATACGTTATTTGCACCACAAGTCACTTGAACCACAAGTCATTTGGACCACAAGTAAGTTGGACCACAAGTTATTTGGACAACAAGTAATTTGGAACACACGTTATTTGGACCACAAGTCATTTGGACCACAAGTCATTTGGACCACAAGTTATTTGGACCATGAGTTATTTGGACCAAGTTATTTGGACCACAAGTAAGTTGGACCACATGTTATTTGGACCACACGTTATTTGGACCTCAAGTTATTTGGACCACGAGTTATTTGGACCACAAGTTATATGGACCACAAGTTATTTGGACCACAAGTCATTTGGACCACAAGTTATTTGACCACAAGTTTTGGACCACAAGTTATTTGGACCACAAGTTATTTGGACCACAAATAATTTGGACCACAAGTCATTTGGACAACAAGTCATTTGGACCACAAGTAAGTTGGACCACAAGTTATTTGGACAAGTCATTTGGAACACACATTATTTGGACCACAAGTCATTTGGACCACAAGTCATTTGGACCACAAGTTATTTGGACCACAAGTTATTTGGACCACGAGTTATTTGGACCACAAGTTATTTGGACCACATGTTATTTGGACCACACGTTATGACCACAAGTCATTTGGACCACAAGTTATTTTTACCATACGTTATTTGGACCACAAGTTATTTGAACCACACTTTGTTGGACCATACGTTATTTGGACCACAAGTCACTTGGACCACAAGTCATTTGGACCACATGTAAGTTGGACCACAAGTTATTTGGACAACAAGTAATTTGGAACACACGTTATTTGGACCACAAGTCATTTGGACCACAAGTCATTTGGACCACAAGTTATTTGGACCACGAGTTATTTGGACCACGAGTTATTTGGACCACAAGTCATTTGGACAACAAGTAATTTGGACCACAAGTAAATTGGACCACAAGTTATTTGGACAAGTCATTTGGACCACACGTTATTTGGACCACAAGTTATTTGACCACAAGTTTTTGGACCACAAGTTATTTGGACCACAAGTATTTGGACCACAAGTTATTTGGACCACAAGTTATTTGGACCACAAGTTATTTGGACCACAAGTTATTTGGACCACAAGTTATTTGGACCACAAGTTATTTGGACCACAAGTTATTTGGACCACAAGTTATTTGACCACAAGTTATTTGGACCACAAGTTATTTGTCCCACAAGTTATTTGTCCCACAAGTTATTTGGCCCACAAGTTATTTGGGCCACAAGTTATTTGGACCACAGTTATTTGGACCACAAGTTATTTGGACCACAAGTTATTTGGACCACAAGTTATTTGGACCACAAGTTATTTGGCCACAAGTTATTTGACCCACAAGTTATTTTGGACCACAAGTTATTTGGACCACAAGTTATTTGGACCACAAGTTATTTGGACCACAAGTTATTTGGACCACAAGTTAGTAGTCCACAAGGTATTTGACCACAAGTTATTTGACCACAAGTTATTTGGACCACAAGTTATTTGGACCACAAGGTATTTGGACCACAAGTTATTTGGACCCACAAGTTATTTGGACCACAAGTTATTGACCACAAGTTATTTGGACCACAAGTTATTTGACCACAAGTTATTTGGACCACAAGTTATTTGGACCACAAGTTATTTGGACCCACAAGTTATTTGGACCACAAGTTATTTGGACCACAAGTTATTTGGACCACAAGTTATTTGGACCACAAGTGTTGGACCACAAGTTATTTGGCCACAAGTTATTTGGACCCACAAGTTATTTGGACCACAAGTTATTTGGACCACAAGTTATTTGGACCACAAGTTATTTGGACCACAAGTTATTTGGACCACAAGTTATTTGGACCACAAGTTATTTGGACCACAAGTTATTTGGACCACAAGTTATTTATCCACAAGTTATTTGGACCACAAGTTATTTGACCACAAGTTATTTGGACCACAAGTTATTTGGACCACAAGATATTTGGCCCACAAGTATTGGACCAAGTTCTTTGACCACAAGTTATTGGACCCACAAATTATTTGGACCACAAGTTTTTGGACCACAAGTTATTTGGACAACAAGTTATTTGACCACAAGTTATTTGGACCACAATTTATTTGGACCACAAGTTATTTGGACCACAAGTTATTTGGACCACAGGTTATTTGGACCACAAGTTATTGGACCACAAGTTATTTGGACCACAAGTTATTTGGACCATACGTTATTTGGACCACAAGTTATTTGGACCACAAGTTATTTGGACCACAAGTTATTTGGACCCACAAGTTATTTGGACCACAAGTTATTTGGACCACAAGTTATTTGGACCACAAGTTATTTGGACCACAAGTTATTTGGACCACACGTTATTTGGACCACAAGTTATTTGGCCCACAAGATTTGGACCACAAGTTATTTGGACCCACAAGTTATTTGGACCACAAGTTATTTGGACCACAAGTTATTTGGACCACAAGTTATTTGGACCACAAGTTATTTGGACCACAAGTTATTTGGACCACAAGTTATTTGGACCACAAGGTATTTGACCACAAGTTATTTGGACCACAAGTTATTTGGACCACAAGTTATTTGGACCACAAGTATTTGGACCACAAGTTATTTGACCACAAGTTATTTGGACCACAAGTTATTTGGCCCACAAGTTATTTGGACCACAAGTTATTTGGACCATACGTTATTTGGACCACAAGTTATTTGGACCACAAGTTATTTGGACCATACGTTATTTGGACCACAAGTTATTTGGACCACAAGTTATTTGGACCACAAGTTATTTGGACCACAAGTTATTTGGAACACACAAGTTATTTGGACCACAAGTCATTTGGACCACAAGTCATTTGGACCACAAGTTATTTGGACCACAAGTTATTTGGACCAAGTTATTTGGACCACAAATTATTTGGACCACAAGTTATTTGGACCACAAGTTATTTGGACCAAATTAATTTGGACCACGAGTTATTTGGACCACAAGTTATTTGGACCACAAGGTATTTGCACCATAATCTATTTGGTCTACGATTTATTTGGATGACACGTTATTTGAACCACAAGTCATATGGACCACAAGTCATTTGGGCCACAAGTTATTTGGACCACGAGTTATTTGGACCACAAGTTATTTGGACCACAAGTTATTTGGACCACAAGTTATTTGGACCACAAGTTATTTGGACCATACGTTATTTGGACCACAAGTTATTTGGACCACAAGTTATTTGGACCACAAGTTATTTGGCCACAAGTTATTTGGACCACAAGTTATTTGGACCAAGTTATTTGGACCACAAGTCATTTGGACCACAAGTTATTTGGACCACGATTTGGACCACAGGTTATTTGGACCACAAGTTATTTGGACCACAAGTTATTTGGACCACAAGTCATTTGGACCACAAGTCATTTGGACCACAAGTCATTTGGACCACAAAGTAAGTTTGGACCACAAGTTATTTGGACACAAGTCATTTGGAACTATTTGGACCACAGTTATTTGGACCACAAGTCATTTGGACCACAAGTTATTTGGACCACGAGTTATTTGGACCACGAGTTATTTGGACCACAAGTTATTTGGACCACAAGTTATTTGGACCACACATTTTTTGGACCACAAGTTATTTGGACCACAAGTTATTTGGACCACAAGTTATTTGGACCACGAGTCTTTTGGACCACAAGTTATTTGGACCCCAAGTTATTTGGACCACACGATATTTGGACCACAAATAATTTGGACCACGAGTTATTTGGACCACAAGTTATTTGGCCCACAAGTTATTGTGACCACAAGTCATTTGGTCCACAAGTTATTTGGACCACAAGTCATTTGGACCACAAATTATTTAGTCCACAAGTTATTTGGACCACGAGTTATTTGGTCCACTAGTTATTTGGACCACAAGTTATTTGGACCATGTCATTTGGACCACAAGTTATTAGGACCCCAAGTCATTTGGACCACTAGTTATTTGGACCATACGTTATTTGGACCACAAGATATTTGAACCACACTTTTTTTGGACCATACGTTATTAGGACCACAAGTCACTTGAACCACAAGTCATTTGGACCACAAGTAAGTTGGACCACAAGTTATTTGGACAACAAGTAATTTGAAACACACGTTATTTGGACCACAAGTCATTTGGACCACAAGTCATTTGGACCACAAGTTATTTGGACCATGAGTTATTTGGACCA
Source organism: Paralithodes platypus (assembly GCA_032716605.1). Classification (NCBI taxonomy): domain Eukaryota; kingdom Metazoa; phylum Arthropoda; class Malacostraca; order Decapoda; family Lithodidae; genus Paralithodes; species Paralithodes platypus. The sequence continues at coordinate 34,200,758 of CM064523.1, forward strand.
CGAGTTATTTGGACCACAAATTATTTGGACCACATGTTATTTGGACCACACATTATTTGGACCAAGTTATTTGGACAACGAGTTATTTGGACCACAAGTTATATGGACCACAAGTTATTTGGACCACAAGTCATTTGGACCACAAGTTATTTTGACCACAAGTCATTTGGACCACAAGTTATTTGGACCATACGTTATTTGGACCACAAGTTATTTGAACCACACTTTTTTGGTCCATACGTTATTTGGACCACAAGTCACTTGGACCACAAGTCATTTGGACCACAAGTAAGTTGGACCACAAGTTATTTGGACAACAAGTAATTTCGAACACACGTTATTTGGACCACAAGTCATTTGGACCACAAGTCCTTTGGACCACAAGTTATTTGGACCACGAGTTATTTGGACCACGAGTTATTTGGAGCACAAGTTATTTGGACCACATGTTATTTGGACCACACGTTATTTGGACCTCAAGTTATTTGGACCACGAGTTATTTGGACCGCAAGGTATTTGGACCACAAGTTATTTGGACCACAATTTATTTGGACCACGAGTTATTTGGACCACACGTTATTTGGACCACAAGTCATTTGGACAACAAGTCATTTGGACCACAAGTAAGTTGGACCACAAGTTATTTGGACAAGTCATTTGGAACACACATTATTTGGACCACAAGTGATTTGGACCACAAGTCATTTGGACCACAAGTTATTTGGACCACGAGTTATTTGGACCATGAGTTATTTGGACCACAAGTTATTTGGACCACATGTTATTTGGACCACACATTTTTTGGACCTCAACTTATTTGGACGACGAGTTATTTGGACCACGTGTTATTTGGACCACAAGTTATTTGGACCACAAGTCATTTGGACCACAAGTTATTTGGACCACAAGTTATTTGGACCATGAGTTATCTTGACCACGCGTTATTTGGACCACAAGTTATTTGGACCACAAGTTATTTGGACCACAAATTATTTGGACCACAATTTATATGGACCACAGGGTTTTTGGACCACACGTTATTTGGACCATAAGTCATTTGGGCCACAAGTCATTTGGACCACAAGTTATTTAGACCACGAGTTATTTGGACCACGAGTTATTTGGACCACAAGTTATTTGGCCCACAAGTTATTTTGACCACAAGTCATTTGGTCCACAAGTTATTTGGACCACAAGTCATTTGGACCACAAATTATTTGGACCACAATTTATATGGACCACAGGGTTTTTGGACCACACGTTATTTGGACCATAAGTCACTTGGACCACAAGTCATTTGGACCACAAGTAAGTTGGACCACATTTGGACCACAAGTTATTTGGACCACAAGTTATTTGGACACAAGTTATTTGGACCACAAGTCATTTGGACCACATATTTGGACCACAGTCATTTGGACCACAATTATTTGGACCACAAGTTATTTGGACCACGAGTTATTTGGTCCACTAGTTATTTGGACCACAAGTTATTTGGACCATGTCATTTGGACCACAAGTTATTAGGACCCCAAGTCATTTGGACCACTAGTTATTTGGACCATACGTTATTTGGACCACAAGATATTTGAACCACACGTTTTTTGGACCATACGTTATTTGCACCACAAGTCACTTGAACCACAAGTCATTTGGACCACAAGTAAGTTGGACCACAAGTTATTTGGACAACAAGTAATTTGGAACACACGTTATTTGGACCACAAGTCATTTGGACCACAAGTCATTTGGACCACAAGTTATTTGGACCATGAGTTATTTTGACCACGAGTTATTTGGACCACAAGTTATTTGGACCACATGTTATTTGGACCACACATTATTAGGACCTCAAGTTATTTGGACAACGAGTTATTTGGACCACAAGTTATATGGATCACAAGTTATTTGGACCACAAGTCATTTGGACCACAAGTTATTTTGACCACAAGTCATTTGGACCACAAGTTATTTGGACCATACGTTATTTGGACCACAAGATATTTGAACCACACTTTTTTGGACCATACGTTATTTGGACCACAAGTCACTTGGACCACAAGTCATTTGGACCACAAGTAAGTTGGACCACAAGTTATTTGGACAACAAGTAATTTGGAACACACATTATTTGGACCACAAGTCATTTGGACCACAAGTCATTTGGACCACAAGTTATTTGGACCACAAGTTATTTGGACCACGAGTTATTTGGAGCACAAGTTATTTGGACCACAAGTAAGTTGGACCACAAGTTATTTGGACAACAAGTAATTTGGAACACACGTTATTTGGACCACAAGTCTTTTGGACCACAAGTCATTTGGACCACAAGTTATTTGGACCATGAGTTATTTGGACCACACGTTATTTGGACCACAAGTCATTTGGAACCACAAGTAAATTGGACCACAAGTTATTTGGACAAGTCATTTGGTTGGACCACAAGTCATTTGGACCACAAGTTTTGGACCACGAGTTATTTGGACCACGAGTTATTTGGACCACAAGTTATTTGGACCACATGTTATTTGGACCATACATTTTTTGGACCTCAAGTTATTTGGACAACGAGTTATTTGGACCACAAGTTATATGGACCACAAGTTATTTGGACCACAAGTCATTTGGACCACAAGTTATTTTGACCACAAGTCATTTGGACCACAAGTTATTTTTACCATACGTTATTTGGACCACAAGTTATTTGAACCACAAGTTATTTGGACCACAAATTATTTGGACCACGAGTTATTTGGACCACAAGTTATTTGGACCACAAGTTATTTTGGACCACAAGTCATTTGGACCACAAGTTATTTGGACCACAAGTCATTTGAACCAAGTAATTTGGAACACACGTTATTTGGACCACAAGTCATTTGGACCACAAGTCATTTGGACCACAAGTTATTTGGACCACGAGTTATTTGGACCACGAGTTATTTGGACCACAAGTCATTTGGACAACAAGTAATTTGGACCACAAGTAAATTGGACCACAAGTTATTTGGACAAGTCATTTGGAACACACATTATTTGGACCACAAGTGATTTGGACCACAAGTCATTTGGACCACAAGTTATTTGGACCACGAGTTATTTGGACCATGAGTTATTTGAACCACAAGTTATTTGGACCACATGTTATTTGGACCACACATTTTTTGGACCTCAACTTATTTGGACGACGAGTTATTTGGACCACGTGTTATTTGGACCACAAGTTATTTGGACCACAAGTTATTTGGACCACAAGTCATTTGGACCACAAGTTATTTGGACCACAAGTTATTTGGACCACGAGTTATCTTGACCACACGTCATTTGGACCACAAGTTATTTGGACCACAAGTTATTTGGACCACAAATTATTTGGACCACAATTTATATGGACCACATGGTTTTTGGACCACACATTATTTGGACCATAAGTCATTTGGGCCACAAGTCATTTGGACCACAAGTTATTTAGACCACGAGTTATTTGGACCACGAGTTATTTGGACCACAAGTTATTTGGCCCACAAGTTATTTTGACCACAAGTCATTTGGTCCGCAAGTTATTTGGACCACAAGTCATTTGAACCATACGTTATTAGGACCATACGCTATTTGGACCACAAATTATTTAGTCCACAAGTTATTTGGACCACGAGTTATTTGGTCCACTAGTTATTTGGACCACAAGTTATTTGGACCATAAGTCATTTGGACCACAAGTTATTTGGACCATACGGTATTTGGACCACAAGATATTTGAGCCACACTTTTTTTGGACCATACGTTATTTGGACCACGAGTCACTTGGACCACAAGTCATTTGGACCACAAGTAAGTTGGACCACAAGTTATTTGGACAAGTAATTTGGAAAACACGTTATTTGGACCACAAGTCATTTGGACCACAAGTCATTTGGACCACAAGTTGTTTGGGCCACGAATTATTTGGGCCACGAGTTATTTGTCCCACAAGTTATTTGTCCCACAAGTTATTTGGACCATACGTTTTTTGGACCACAGGTAATTAGGACCACAATTTATTTGGCCCACAAGTTATTTGTCCCACAAGTTATTTGGACCATACGTTTTTTGGACCACAGGTAATTAGGACCACAATTTATTTGGCCCACAAGTTATTTGTCCCACAAGTTATTTGGCCCACAAGTTATTTTGACCACAAGTCATTTGGTCCACAAGTCGTTTTGACCAAAATCATTTGGACCATACGTTATTAGGACCATACGCTATTTGGACCACGAGTTATCTTGACCACACGTTATTTGGACCACAAGTTATTTGGAACACAATTTATTTGGACCACGAGTTATTTGGACCACACATTATTTGGACCACAAGTCATTTGGACCGCAAATCATTTGGACCACACGTTATTTGGACCACAAGTCATTTGGACCACAAGTTATTTGGACCACAAGTCATTTGAACCATACGTTATTAGGACCATACGCTATTTGGACCACAAATTATTTAGTCCACAAGTTATTTGGACCACGAGTTATTTGGTCCACTAGTTATTTGGACCACAAGTTATTTGGACCATAAGTCATTTGGACCACAAGTTATTTAGACCATACGGTATTTGGACCACAAGATATTTTGAGCCACACGTTTTTTGGACCATACGTTATTTGGACCACAAGTCACTTGGACCACAAGTCATTTGGACCACAAGTAAGTTGGACCACAAGTTATTTGGACAAGTAATTTGGAACACACGTTATTTGGACCACAAGTCATTTGGACCACAAGTCATTTGGACCACAAGTTGTTTGGGCCATGAGTTATTTGGGCCACGAGTTATTTGTCCCACAAGTTATTTGTCCCACAAGTTATTTGGACCATACGTTTTTTGGACCACAGGTAATTAGGACCACAATTTATTTGGCCCACAAGTTATTTGTCCCACAAGTTATTTGGCCCACAAGTTATTTTGACCACAAGTCATTTGGTCCACAAGTCGTTTTGACCAAAATCATTTGGACCATACGTTATTAGGACCATACGCTATTTGGACCACGAGTTATCTTGACCACACGTTATTTGGACCACAAGTTATTTGGAACACAATTTATTTGGACCACGAGTTATTTGGACCACACATTATTTGGACCACAAGTCATTTGGACCGCAAATCATTTGGACCACACGTTATTTGGACCACAAGTCATTTGGACCACAAGTTATTTGGACCACAAGTCATTTGGACCACAAGTTATTTGGACCACAAGTCATTTGGACCACAAGTTATTAGGACCCCAAGTCATTTGGACCACTAGTTATTTGGACCATACGTTATTTGGACCACAAGATATTTGAACCACACGTTTTTTGGACCATACATTATTTGGACCACAAGTCACTTGAATCACAAGTAATTTGGACCACAAGTAAGTTGGACCACAAGTTATTTGGACAACAAGTAATTTGGAACACACGTTATTTGGACCACAAGTCATTTGGACCACAAGTCATTTGGACCACAAGTTATTTGGACCATGAGTTATTTGGACCACAAGTTATTTGGACCACAAGTTATTTGGACCACATGTTATTTGGACCACACATTATTTAGACCTCAAGTTATTTGGACAACGAGTTATTTGGACCACAAGTTATATGGACCACAAGTTATTTGGACCACAAGTCATTTGGACCACAAGTTATTTTGACCACAAGTCATTTGGACCACAAGTTATTTGGACCATACGTTATTTGGACCACCAGATATTTGAACCACACTTTTTTGGACCATACGTTATTTGGACCACAAGTCACTTGGACCACAAGTCATTTGGACCACAAGTAAGTTGGACCACAAGTTATTTGGACAACAAGTAATTTGGAACACACGTTATTTGGACCACAAGTCATTTGGACCACAAGTCATTTGGACCACAAGTTATTTGGACCACGACTTATTTGGAGCACAAGTTATTTGGACCACAAGTAAGTTGGACCACAAGTTATTTGGACAACAAGTAATTTGGAACACACATTATTTGGACCACAAGTCATTTGGACCACAAGTCATTTGGACCACAAGTTATTTGGACCAGGAGTTATTTGGACCACGAGTTATTTGGACCACAAGTTTATTTGGACCACATGTTATTTGGACCACACGTTATTTGGACCTCAAGTTATTTGGACAACGAGTTATTTGGACCACAAGTTATATGGACCACAAGTTATTTGGACCACAAGTCATTTGGACCACAAGTTATTTTGACCACAAGTCATTTGGACCACAAGTTATTTGGACCATACGTTATTTGGACCACAAGATATTTGAACCACACTTTTTTGGACCATACGTTATTTGGACCACAAGTCACTTGGACCACAAGTCATTTGGACCACAAGTAAGTTGGACCACAAGTTATTTGGACACCAAGTAATTTGGAACACACGTTATTTGGACCACAAGTCATTTGGACCACAAGTCATTTGGACCACAAGTTATTTGGACCATGAGTTATTTGGACCACGAGTTATTTGGAGCACAAGTTATTTGGACCACATGTTATTTGGACCACACGCTATTTGGACCTCAAGTTATTTGGACCACGAGTTATTTGGACCACAAGGTATTTGGACCACAAGTTATTTGGACCACAATTTATTTGGACCACGATTTATTTGGACCACACGTTATTTGGACCACAAGTCATTTGGACCACAAGTCATTTGGACAACAAGTAAGTTGGACCACAAGTTATTTGGACAAGTCATTTGGAACAAACATTATTTGGACCACAAGTGATTTGGACCACAAGTCATTTGGACCACAAGTTATTTGGACCACGAGTTATTTGGACCACGAGTTATTTGGACCACATGTTATTTGGACCATACATTTTTTGGACCTCAAGTTATTTGGACGACGAGTTATTTGGACCACGAGTTATTTGGACCACAAGTTATTTGGACCACAAGTTATTTGGACCACAAGTTATTTGGACCACAAGTTATTTGGACCACGAGTTATCTTGACCACACGTTATTTGGACCACAAGTTATTTGGACCACAAGTTATTTGGACCACAAATTATTTGGACCACAATTTATATGGACCACAGGGTTTTTGGACCACACGTTATTTGGACCATAAGTCATTTGGGCCACAAGTCATTTGGACCACAAGTTATTTAGACCACGAGTTATTTGGACCACAAGTTATTTGGATCACAAGTTATTTGGCCCACAAGTTATTTTGACCACAAGTAATTTGGTCCGCAAGTTATTTGGACCACAAGTCATTTGAACCATACGTTATTAGGACCATACGCTATTTGGACCACAAATTATTTAGTCCACAAGTTATTTGGACCACGAGTTATTTGGTCCACTAGTTATTTGGACCACAAGTTATTTGGACCACACGTCATTTGGACCACAAGTTATTTGGACCATACGTTATTTGGACCACAAGATATTTGAACCACACGTTTTTTGGACCACAAGTCACTTGGACCACAAGTATTTGGACAACAAGTAATTTGGAACACACGTTATATGGACCACAAGTCATTTGGACCACAAGTTATTTGGACCACGAGTTATTTGGACCACGAGTTATTTGGGCCACAAGTTATTTGGACCACATGTTATTTGGACCACACATTATTTGGACCACAAGTCATTTGGACCACAAGTTATTAGGACCCCAAGTCATTTGGGCCACAAATCATTTGGACCACAAGTAAGTTGGACCACAAGTTATTTGGACAAGTCATTTGGAACACACATTATTTGGACCACAAGTGATTTGGACCACAAGTCATTTGGACCATGAGTTATTTGGACCACGAGTTATTTGGACCACAAGTTATTTGGACCACATGTTATTTGGACCACACATTTTTTGGACCTCAAGTTATTTGGACCACGAGTTATTTGGACCATACGTTATTTGGACCACAAGATATTTGAACCACACGTTTTTTGGACCATACGTTATTTGGACCACAAGTCACTTGGACCACAAGTCATTTGGACCACAAGTAAGTTGGACCACAAGTTATTTGGACAACAAGTAATTTGGAACACACGTTATTTGGACCACATGTCATTTGGACCACAATTCATTTGGACCACAAGTTATTTGGACCACAAGTTATTTGGACCACGAGATATTTGGAGCACAAGTTATTTGGACCACAAGTCATTTGGACCACAAGTTATTAGGACCCCAAGTCATTTGGACCACTAGTTATTTGGACCATACGTTATTTGGACCACAAGATATTTGAACCACACGTTTTTTGGACCATACGTTATTTGGACCACAAGTCACTTGGACCACAATTCATTTGGACCACAAGTAAGTTGGACCACATGTTATTTGGACAACAAGTAATTTGGAACACACGTTATTTGGACCACAAGTCATTTGGACCACATGTCATTTGGACCACAAGTTATTTGGACCATGAGTTATTTGACCACAAGTTTCTTGACCACAAGTTATTTGGACCACATGTTATTTGGATCACACGTTATTTGGACCTCAAGTTATTTGGACAACGAGTTATTTGGACCACAAGTTATATGGACCACAAGTAATTTGGACCATACGTTATTTGGACCACAAGATATTTGAACCACACTTTTTTGGACCATACGTTATTTGGACCACAAGTCACTTGGACCACAAGTCATTTGGACCACAAGTAAGTTGGACCACAAGTTATTTGGACAACAAGTAATTTGGAACACACGTTATTTGGACCACAAGTCATTTGGACCACAAGTAATTTGGACCACAAGTTATTTGGACCACAAGTTATTTGGACCACGAGTTATTTGGAGCACAAGTTATTTTGACCACATGTTATTTGGACCACACGTTATTTGGACCTCAAGTTATTTGGACCACGAGTTATTTGGACCACAAGGTATTTGGACCACAAGGTATTTGGACCACAAGTTATTTGGACCACAATTTATTTGGACCACGAGTTATTTGGACCACACGTTATTTGGACCACAAGTCATTTGGACCACAAGTCATTTGGACCACAAGTAAGTTGGACCACAAGTGATTTGGACAAGTCATTTGGAACACACATTATTTGGACCACAAGTGATTTGGACCACAAGTCATTTGGACCACAAGTTATTTGGTCCACGAGTTATTTGGACAACAAGTAATTTGGACCACACGTTATTTGGACCACAAGTCATTTGGACCACAAGTTATATGGACCACAAGTTATTTGGACCACAAGTCATTTGGACCACAAGTTATTTTGACCACAAGTCATTTGGACCACAAGTTATTTGGACCATACGTTATTTGGACCACAAGTTATTTGAACCACACTTTTTTGGACCATACGTTATTTGGACCACAAGTCACTTGGACCACAAGTCATTTGGACCACAAGTAAGTTGGACCACAAGTTATTTGGACAACAAGTAATTTGGAACACACGTTATTTGGACCACAAGTCATTTGGACCACAAGTCATTTGGACCACAAGTTATTTGGACCACGAGTTATTTGGACCACGAGTTATTTGGAGCACAAGTTATTTGGACCACATGTTATTTGGACCACACGTTATTTGGACCTCAAGTTATTTGGACCACGAATAATTTGGACCACAAGGTATTTGGACCACAAGTTATTTGGACCACAATTTATTTGGACCACGAGTTATTTGGACCACACGTTATTTGGACCACAAGTCATTTGGACAACAAGTAATTTGGACCACAAGTAAATTGGACCACAAGTTATTTGGACAAGTCATTTGGAACACACATTATTTGGACCACAAGTGATTTGGACCACAAGTCATTTGGACCACAAGTTATTTGGACCACGAGTTATTTGGACCATGAGTTATTTGAACCACAAGTTATTTGGACCACATGTTATTTGGACCACACATTTTTTGGACCTCAACTTATTTGGACGACGAGTTATTTGGACCACGTGTTATTTGGACCACAAGTTATTTGGACCACAAGTCATTTGGACCACAAGTTATTTGGACCACAAGTTATTTGGACCACGAGTTATCTTGACCACACGTCATTTGGACCACAAGTTATTTGGACCACAAGTTATTTGGACCACAAATTATTTGGACCACAATTTATATGGACCACATGGTTTTTGGACCACACATTATTTGGACCATAAGTCATTTGGGCCACAAGTCATTTGGACAACAAGTTATTTAGACCACGAGTTATTTGGACCACGAGTTATTTGGACCACAAGTTATTTGGCCCACAAGTTATTTTGACCACAAGTCATTTGGTCCGCAAGTTATTTGGACCACAAGTCATTTGAACCATACGTTATTAGGACCATACGCTATTTGGACCACAAATTATTTAGTCCACAAGTTATTTGGACCACGAGTTATTTGGTCCACTAGTTATTTGGACCACACGTTATTTGGACCACAAGTCATTTGGACAACAAGTAATTTGGACCACAAGTAAATTGGACCACAAGTTATTTGGACAAGTCATTTGGAACACACATTATTTGGACCACAAGTGATTTGGACCACAAGTCATTTGGACCACAAGTTATTTGGACCACGAGTTATTTGGACCATGAGTTATTTGAACCACAAGTTATTTGGACCACATGTTATTTGGACCACACATTTTTTGGACCTCAACTTATTTGGACGACGAGTTATTTGGACCACGTGTTATTTGGACCACAAGTTATTTGGACCACAAGTCATTTGGACCACAAGTTATTTGGACCACAAGTTATTTGGACCACGAGTTATCTTGACCACACGTCATTTGGACCACAAGTTATTTGGACCACAAGTTATTTGGACCACAAATTATTTGGACCACAATTTATATGGACCACATGGTTTTTGGACCACACATTATTTGGACCATAAGTCATTTGGGCCACAAGTCATTTGGACCACAAGTTATTTAGACCACGAGTTATTTGGACCACGAGTTATTTGGACCACAAGTTATTTGGCCCACAAGTTATTTTGACCACAAGTCATTTGGTCCGCAAGTTATTTGGACCACAAGTCATTTGAACCATACGTTATTAGGACCATACGCTATTTGGACCACAAATTATTTAGTCCACAAGTTATTTGGACCACGAGTTATTTGGTCCACTAGTTATTTGGACCACAAGTTATTTGGACCATAAGTCATTTGGACCACAAGTTATTTGGACCATACGGTATTTGGACCACAAGATATTTGAGCCACACGTTTTTTGGACCATACGTTATTTGGACCACGAGTCAATTGGACCACAAGTCATTTGGACCACAAGTAAGTTGGACCACGAGTTATTTGGGCCACGAGTTATTTGTCCCACAAGTTATTTGTCCCACAAGTTATTTGGACCATACGTTTTTTGGACCACAGGTAATTAGGACCACAATTTATTTGGCCCACAAGTTATTTGTCCCACAAGTTATTTGGCCCACAAGTTATTTTGACCACAAGTCATTTGGTCCACAAGTCGTTTTGACCAAAATCATTTGGACCATACGTTATTAGGACCATACGCTATTTGGACCACGAGTTATCTTGACCACACGTTATTTGGACCACAAGTTATTTGGAACACAATTTATTTGGACCACGAGTTATTTGGACCACACATTATTTGGACCACAAGTCATTTGGACCGCAAATCATTTGGACCACACGTTATTTGGACCACAAGTCATTTGGACCACAAGTTATTTGGACCACAAGTCATTTGAACCATACGTTATTAGGACCATACGCTATTTGGACCACAAATTATTTAGTCCACAAGTTATTTGGACCACGAGTTATTTGGTCCACTAGTTATTTGGACCACAAGTTATTTTTTTTTTTTTTTTTTTTTTTTTTTTTAAGAGACAATGAACGGAGGAAGGAAAAACACAGATAAAACAAAAAGGTCCATGTGCCTAAAGGCATCCTCCATTCATAAAATGTTTGTAACAACTGGATTTAAACATTTGTTGATTGTAAGTTTGTGGAAAGCAATTCGAGGGAAGTGAATTCCAAAGAGTAGTAGCTCTGGGGATAAATGAATTCTGATAAGCAGAAGTTCTGCATTGTGGAGGAGAAAGTGTAAATTCATGGGCGCTCTCAGCTGCCCTAGTTCTACGGGGAAAGATGTGGAGAGGCGGCACAATTGAAGCAAGTTCCTCGGAACAATTGCTGTGAAAATATCTGTAGAATAATGCAAGGGATGCAACGCCTCTTCGTATGGCTAATGTAGGAAGGTCCTGTGTGATTGCAGGGTTATTGATTAATCTAATAGCTTTATTTTGAATTTTGTCCAACTGCCTCAATGCAACCACTCCACTTCCACCCCACAGAGGTGAACAGTAATCCATCTGAGAGCGCACATGACTTTTATATATTACGGCCAACTGCTCGTCAGTGAAGAATTCTCGAACTCTGTACAGGAGTCCCAGTTTTTTAGAGGCATTCTTAGCAATGCTTCTAACATAATGTGTCCAGCTCAAGTTAGTAGTTAATGTTACACCGAGAATGTCAATACTAGGGGAAGTGGGAATATTTACATCATTAAAAAATATATGGGAGTCAGTGAGATTCTGTCTCGGTTAGAAAATTGAATGTACTTGGTTTTCTGTGCATTAAAGGAAAACTAGATTCTCTTGTCCCCATTCATTAATTCTAGAAAGGTCCTGGTTCAGAGAAATTGCAGTGTTTATTTTTGAATTTATAAGATCGGGTTGGGTGAAAGAATTGGTAAATGTGAAGGAACTGTGGAGTGTTGAGTCATCTGCGTAGGAATGTATTGGATTATGAGTGGTAGATATGAGATCATTGATATGAATGAGGAACAGAGTTGGGGCCAAAACTGATCCCTGGGGAACACCAGCATTTATGAGTGAAATTGAGAATAAAGGCCATCTACCATTACACGTATTTTTCTGTTATGAAGATAAGAAGAAATTAGTGGAACTAATGATGCAAGGCCGTAGTGTGACATCTTCGACAATAAGGATTGATGCCAGACTCTATCAAATGCCTTTGATATATCCAGTGCTATTGTATGTGTTTCACCATGTTGGGTTCTGTAGCTTGGTTGATTTGATGCGTAAGAAGGCAAAGAATGTCTGCAGTTGATCGACATCGTCTAAAACCATATTGCCTATCACTGATTAATTTATTATTCTCCAGATGCTTAATTATGTGATTATTTAATATAATTTCAAAAACTTTGCCAAGAGTGGAAGTTATAGCTATTGGTCTGTAGTTTGATGGATCTGAAGAGGCACCTTTTTTAGGAACTGGATGGATGTTTGCTTCTTTCCAGGGTACTGGGAAGCATGAGGTATGAGTACACAGACGGAAAAATTTTGCCAATACAGGAGCGAGCACCAAGGAGCAATTCTTAGTACTATTGGAGGAATTTCATCTGGACCAGGAGCCTTATCTACTGAGAGATTCTGCAAAATAGTTTTGACATGTCTGGTGTGGATCTTAAGTGAGGGAATTTCAGGTGAATTAAAATTAAGTACAGGGACATCTTGATTTATGTCATCTAAGGTTGAGTTGGTGGAGAAAATATCTGCAAGAAGGTTAGCTTTACCTCGTGGGTCACTTACAAGATTGCCAGTCGGAGATTTTAATGGTGGAATGGATGAAGCAGTAGTGAAGTTGGATTTGAATGAGTTAAGAGTAGACCAAAATATTTTGTTATCATTTGGATTATTTAGAAGTTTATTTGCCTGCTTATGGAGAAAGTTTGATTTAGTTAGGTTTAATACAGTTTTGGCATGATTTCTGATGTTTCTAAAGTAATTAAAGGCTTCATGTGTTTTTGATCTTGTGTATGCATTGTAGGCTATTGCTTTTTGTTCAGTTACTCTAGCACAATTATGGTCAAACCATTTAGGTGAATTAGATCTTTTACTGTACTTTTGATGAGGAATAAAAGTGTCCATTCCAATTTTTACAAAATCTTGTATGTGGCTCAAGGTGGAGTGTGCATCATTAGAAAAGAAAGAGGTCCAGGGAATATCAATAAAGAAACCTTGAAGACCCTCCCAGTCTGCCCTATCGTAATGCCATTTAGTCACCAAAACAGGTTCAGAGTGGGAAGGTGTGGTAGGTGATAGACAGGTGGCCTGTATCAGACAGTGATCAGAAGATCCAAGTGGGGACCTCACTGTAACATCATAATTTTCTGAATTGGTTGTTAAAAATAAGTCCAGTAGGTGGGAATTATGATTAGGATTATCTGGTACACGGGTGGGTTGGTTGACTAGTTGAATGAGATTAAATGAGTCTGCAAATAGCTCACATTCAAGACCAGCATCATCAGTCCTGGCTGAATGAGTGAGCCATTCAACATTATGGACATTAAAATCACCCAACACAGTGATTTCAGAAGAAGCATTTAAGTTGAGGACACTGAGTTGTGAGGACAGAGAATCAAAAAGACTTTGCTCTGGAGGAGTATTTGGGGAACGGTAGATGCAACATATGTATTTAAATTTACCAGCAGAAATTAATTTGTATATAGAATAATCAAAATAGGGATAATTGAAACTAGTAACCTCCTCCAGGGCAATTTCGGATTTTGCGAAGCAACATACACCACCTTTAGGTCTGAAATTTTGGAGCAGTTGATAACCTGGAAAATTAAATCTAGATGTGTCAGATGTGGATGTTACTTGAGTCTCTGTCAAAAAAAGGAGAGTAGGGGATTCTGCTTGAAGAAATTGGTGTACAGAATTGATGTTAGAGTGAAGTCCCCTTATATTACTAAAGAAATAGCTGTACTGACAAGCTGTACTGACTTATTTGGACCATAAGTCATTTGGACCACAAGTTATTTAGACCATACGGTATTTGGACCACAAGATATTTTGAGCCACACGTTTTTTGGACCATACGTTATTTGGACCACAAGTCACTTGGACCACAAGTCATTTGGACCACAAGTAAGTTGGACCACAAGTTATTTGGACAAGTAATTTGGAACACACGTTATTTGGACCACAAGTCATTTGGACCACAAGTCATTTGGACCACAAGTTGTTTGGGCCACGAGTTATTTGGGCCACGAGTTATTTGTCCCACAAGTTATTTGTCCCACAAGTTATTTGGACCATACGTTTTTTGGACCACAGGTAATTAGGACCACAATTTATTTGGCCCACAAGTTATTTGTCCCACAAGTTATTTGGCCCACAAGTTATTTTGACCACAAGTCATTTGGTCCACAAGTCGTTTTGACCAAAATCATTTGGACCATACGTTATTAGGACCATACGCTATTTGGACCACGAGTTATCTTGACCACACGTTATTTGGACCACAAGTTATTTGGAACACAATTTATTTGGACCACGAGTTATTTGGACCACACATTATTTGGACCACAAGTCATTTGGACCGCAAATCATTTGGACCACACGTTATTTGGACCACAAGTCATTTGGACCACAAGTTATTTGGACCACAAGTCATTTGGACCACAAGTTATTTGGACCACAAGTCATTTGGACCACAAGTTATTAGGACCCCAAGTCATTTGGACCACTAGTTATTTGGACCATACGTTATTTGGACCACAAGATATTTGAACCACACGTTTTTTGGACCATACGTTATTTGGACCACAAGTCACTTGAATCACAAGTAATTTGGACCACAAGTAAGTTGGACCACAAGTTATTTGGACAACAAGTAATTTGGAACACACGTTATTTGGACCACAAGTCATTTGGACCACAAGTCATTTGGACCACAAGTTATTTGGACCATGAGTTATTTGGACCACAAGTTATTTGGACCACAAGTTATTTGGACCACATGTTATTTGGACCACACATTATTTAGACCTCAAGTTATTTGGACAACGAGTTATTTGGACCACAAGTTATATGGACCACAAGTTATTTGGACCACAAGTCATTGGACCACAAGTTATTTTGACCACAAGTCATTTGGACCACAAGTTATTTGGACCATACGTTATTTGGACCACCAGATATTTGAACCACACTTTTTTGGACCATACGTTATTTGGACCACAAGTCACTTGGACCACAAGTCATTTGGACCACAAGTAAGTTGGACCACAAGTTATTTGGACAACAAGTAATTTGGAACACACGTTATTTGGACCACAAGTCATTTGGACCACAAGTCATTTGGACCACAAGTTATTTGGACCACGACTTATTTGGAGCACAAGTTATTTGGACCACAAGTAAGTTGGACCACAAGTTATTTGGACAACAAGTAATTTGGAACACACATTATTTGGACCACAAGTCATTTGGACCACAAGTCATTTGGACCACAAGTTATTTGGACCAGGAGTTATTTGGACCACGAGTTATTTGGACCACAAGTTATTTGGACCACATGTTATTTGGACCACACGTTATTTGGACCTCAAGTTATTTGGACAACGAGTTATTTGGACCACAAGTTATATGGACCACAAGTTATTTGGACCACAAGTCATTTGGACCACAAGTTATTTTGACCACAAGTCATTTGGACCACAAGTTATTTGGACCATACGTTATTTGGACCACAAGATATTTGAACCACACTTTTTTGGACCATACGTTATTTGGACCACAAGTCACTTGGACCACAAGTCATTTGGACCACAAGTAAGTTGGACCACAAGTTATTTGGACACCAAGTAATTTGGAACACACGTTATTTGGACCACAAGTCATTTGGACCACAAGTCATTTGGACCCCAAGTTATTTGGACCATGAGTTATTTGGACCACGAGTTATTTGGAGCACAAGTTATTTGGACCACATGTTATTTGGACCACACGCTATTTGGACCTCAAGTTATTTGGACCACGAGTTATTTGGACCACAAGGTATTTGGACCACAAGTTATTTGGACCACAATTTATTTGGACCACGATTTATTTGGACCACACGTTATTTGGACCACAAGTCATTTGGACCACAAGTCATTTGGACAACAAGTAAGTTGGACCACAAGTTATTTGGACAAGTCATTTGGAACAAACATTATTTGGACCACAAGTGATTTGGACCACAAGTCATTTGGACCACA
Source organism: Paralithodes platypus (assembly GCA_032716605.1). Lineage (NCBI taxonomy): Eukaryota > Metazoa > Arthropoda > Malacostraca > Decapoda > Lithodidae > Paralithodes > Paralithodes platypus. The sequence continues at coordinate 34,217,836 of CM064523.1, forward strand.
AGTTATTTGGACCACGAGTTATTTGGACCACGAGTTATTTGGACCACAAGTTATTTGGACCACATGTTATTTGGACCACACATTTTTTGGACCTCAAGTTATTTGGACGACGAGTTATTTGGACCACGAGTTATTTGGACCACAAGTTATTTGGACCACAAGTTATTTGGACCACAAGTTATTTGGACCACAAGTTATTTGGACCACGAGTTATCTTGACCACACGTTATTTGGACCACAAGTTATTTGGACCACAAGTTATTTGGACCACAAATTATTTGGACCACAATTTATATGGACCACAGGGTTTTTGGACCACACGTTATTTGGACCATAAGTCATTTGGGCCACAAGTCATTTGGACCACAAGTTATTTAGACCACGAGTTATTTGGACCACAAGTTATTTGGATCACAAGTTATTTGGCCCACAAGTTATTTTGACCACAAGTAATTTGGTCCGCAAGTTATTTGGACCACAAGTCATTTGAACCATACGTTATTAGGACCGTACGCTATTTGGACCACAAATTATTTAGTCCACAAGTTATTTGGACCACGAGTTATTTGGTCCACTAGTTATTTGGACCACAAGTTATTTGGACCACACGTCATTTGGACCACAAGTTATTTGGACCATACGTTATTTGGACCACAAGATATTTGAACCACACGTTTTTTGGACCATACGTTAATTTGGACCACAAGTCACTTGGACCACAAGTCATTTGGACCTCAAGTAAGTTGGACCACAAGTATTTGGACAACAAGTAATTTGGAACACACGTTATATGGACCACAAGTCATTTGGACCACAAGTTATTTGGACCACGAGTTATTTGGACCACGAGTTATTTGGGCCACAAGTTATTTGGACCACATGTTATTTGGACCACACATTATTTGGACCACAAGTCATTTGGACCACAAGTTATTAGGACCCCAAGTCATTTGGGCCACAAATCATTTGGACCACAAGTAAGTTGGACCACAAGTTATTTGGACAAGTCATTTGGAACACACATTATTTGGACCACAAGTGATTTGGACCACAAGTCATTTGGACCATGAGTTATTTGGACCACGAGTTATTTGGACCACAAGTTATTTGGACCACATGTTATTTGGACCACACATTTTTTGGACCTCAAGTTATTTGGACCACGAGTTATTTGGACCATACGTTATTTGGACCACAAGATATTTGAACCACACGTTTTTTGGACCATACGTTATTTGGACCACAAGTCACTTGGACCACAAGTCATTTGGACCACAAGTAAGTTGGACCACAAGTTATTTGGACAACAAGTAATTTGGAACACACGTTATTTGGACCACATGTCATTTGGACCACAATTCATTTGGACCACAAGTTATTTGGACCACAAGTTATTTGGACCACGAGATATTTGGAGCACAAGTTATTTGGACCACAAGTCATTTGGACCACAAGTTATTAGGACCCCAAGTCATTTGGACCACTAGTTATTTGGACCATACGTTATTTGGACCACAAGATATTTGAACCACACGTTTTTTGGACCATACGTTATTTGGACCACAAGTCACTTGGACCACAATTCATTTGGACCACAAGTAAGTTGGACCACATGTTATTTGGACAACAAGTAATTTGGAACACACGTTATTTGGACCACAAGTCATTTGGACCACATGTTATTTGGACCACAAGTTATTTGGACCATGAGTTATTTGACCACAAGTTTCTTGACCACAAGTTATTTGGACCACATGTTATTTGGATCACACGTTATTTGGACCTCAAGTTATTTGGACAACGAGTTATTTGGACCACAAGTTATATGGACCACAAGTTATTTGGACCATACGTTATTTGGACCACAAGATATTTGAACCACACTTTTTTGGACCATACGTTATTTGGACCACAAGTCACTTGGACCACAAGTCATTTGGACCACAAGTAAGTTGGACCACAAGTTGTTTGGAGAACAAGTAATTTGGAACACACGTTATTTGGACCACAAGTCATTTGGACCACAAGTAATTTGGACCACAAGTTATTTGGACCACAAGTTATTTGGACCACGAGTTATTTGGAGCACAAGTTATTTTGACCACATGTTATTTGGACCACACGTTATTTGGACCTCAAGTTATTTGGACCACGAGTTATTTGGACCACAAGGTATTTGGACCACAAGTTATTTGGACCACAATTTATTTGGACCACGAGTTATTTGGACCACACGTTATTTGGACCACAAGTCATTTGGACCACAAGTCATTTGGACCACAAGTAAGTTGGACCACAAGTGATTTGGACAAGTCATTTGGAACACACATTATTTGGACCACAAGTGATTTGGACCACAAGTCATTTGGACCACAAGTTATTTGGTCCACGAGTTATTTGGACAACGAGTAATTTGGACCACACGTTATTTGGACCACAAGTCATTTGGACCACAAGTCATTTGGACCACAAGTTATTTGGACCACGAGTTATTTGGACCACGAGTTATTTGTACCACAAGTTATTTGGATCACATATTATTTGGACCACACGTTATTTGGACCTCAAGTTATTTGGACCACGAGTTATTTGGACCAGAAGGTATTTGGACCACAAGTTATTTGGACCACAAGTTATTTGGACCACAATTTATTTGGACCACAATTTATTTGGACCACGAGTTATTTGGACCACACGTTATTTGGACCACAAGTCATTTGGACCACAAGTAAGTTGGACCACAAGTTATTTGGACAACAAACAATTTGGAACACACGTTATTTGGACCACAAATCATTTGGACCACAATTCATTTGGACCACAAGTTATTTGGACCACGAGTTATTTGGACCACGAGTTATTTGAGCCACAAGTTATTTGGATCACATGTTATTTGGACCACACGTTATTTTTACCTCAAGTTATTTGGACCACGAGTTATTTGGACCACAAGTTATTTGGACCACAAGTTATTTGGACCACAAGTTATTTGGACCACGGGGTTATTTTGACCACACGTTATTTGGACCACAAGTTATTTGCACCACAAGTTATTTGGACCACAAATTATTTGGACCACAACTTATTTGGACCACAATTTATTTGGACCACACGTTATTTGGATCACAAGTCATATGGACCACAAGTTATTTGGACCACAAGTCATTTGGACCACAAGTTATTTGGACCACAAGTCATTTGGACCACAAATTATTTGGACCACGAGTTATTTGGACCACACGTTATTTGGACCACAAGTTGTTTGGACCAGAAAAGCATTTGTCCTACAAGTCATTTAGTCCACATGTTATTTGGCCCACAAGTTATTTGGCCAAGAAGTCATTTCACCCACAAGTCTTTTCGTGAACATCCAGAGTGCATTCACCCACCTATATTCTAAAGCAAATCTATATTGTGTTGTCTACTCATTTCATTCTTAGCACTGTTACGACCGGGACTCGTATAAAACAAGGGCTCTTAATCATTGGACTAGAAAGGCACACAGCCACAACGGTAACACTAGATCCAACCCTTGAACTTATAATGCCGGCGCACAAAAACACTTATACCCTCCCGAGTTAAATCTGCGATAGCGGGGTATCCTATAACTCGGTATAAATGCACTACTACCACAGGCTGATGATCTCTGATGCAGCCTGATCACGACAACATACAATACGTTAATAATGTATACAAGGAAAAGGATAGAGAGCTTAATTAAATCACTGAAATGATTTAATGCAAACAAGAAGAAGGTATAATTAAAGTTACTCTAAACAATAATAAACTGTCACTCCTATATTAAAGAAAGTGAACGAAAGTCCTAAAGCATCGAGCAGGAATCTTCTGAAGAAAGTCTGATGCTGCTTAAGATGATCGAATCGGATTTTGAACTGTTATATAAAGCAGGAACAAGATATGACAAGTGAAGGGACATACAGGGTTAACTGGCACGGGAATAATAATAAATGCGCAATCTCCATCAACAATAGAAGTATATACTTCCTCAGGCAACTCAAAAAGCCTGCTCGGGTTGTGCAACTCAACAACAACCAAGGCTTACTGTCAACGTGAATAAATGCTGCATACATAACATAAGAGCTTATAATCCTAATCGGGTGTCTGCTGGGCTAATAAAGTCTAGCTGGGATCTCGTAGGCTAGGAAAGAATGGCTGAGCAAGGGCTCGTAGCCTAGCGAGGTCCTTAAGACTGTGCGGCCAAATTACGTTAAATGACGGGGTGCTCTCTTGAGAGATCCAAATCGTTAGTATCTGGTTCTCTCCTGGCGACCCTCTCAAAGTCAAAGCAAAACGAGTTAGCACAGTGTTGGGTGGCAGAGGCAAAAGCCCTCACTCGCAACACAGTGCTAAACTCACAAGGTACACAGTCAGAAAGACCACCTAGGCTTCCCACGTATCCGTTGCGATTGTACAAGTTCAACAAAACCTGGTACACATCGGAAATCACAACACGAGTAGCCTTACCCCCGTCTAGCATTAAATAGCCCAGCAGACAGCCAAGGAATAGGTAGGGAGACACCGTGAGTGTGTCGAACCTCTACAGACAAAATGGTAACCCCTCCAACATGCCTAACTAAACATGTAATATCTGAGAGCTTCAGCATATAATACGATGGCCGATATATGAAATCGTGCAGAACCAAAGGTGTGGGGGATAATATGGCCAAAGGTTATCTCTTACCACACCAATCGAAATATAAAATTAATCAACATAAATAAAAATAAAGTCTGAGATCGCCTACCTTATGGTATGAACTATGGTAGCCTATCTCTCAGGATGCCCTAACTAAACATTGTATAAATGGCCATATATATCAATGACGTGGCTATAACTAGGGTCCTGGTTTAGTTCAGAGGATTCCGGCTTCGGTAGATAAGGGTTATAGGTCAGGACTCCGGGCCGGGCGTGGGAATTGTGGTGGAGGAGATCACGGGACACGTCTCTACCGTTCAAATCTTTACTAGCGTCTGATCGGAACTTCAATTTCCGACTCTTAAATAAACTATATATTAATTCGTTACCAAGGGTTCATTCCCTCTTCACGAAATCATATAAATAATTATCAGCATTTAAATTTTATAATTATAAAGGTGAACATAGTTTCACAATGATTTAGTGAACATAATATCAAGATATTACCAACCCTAAAGCAAACGGTGGATCACGTATGCGGTCGCGGGAATATTTAAACTGATCCTCTTTACAGTTCTTCTAAACTTATTTCTACAAGGTTTTATAACTAAATTAACTTGATCAAGGTAATCTTATACAGTACTAAATTACCTAACATTAATTAATCTCTACAATATATACAATCACCGGGTTCTGGTAGGAAATTGTTCACTCTAGTGAGGTTACCCTATCGGAAGGTTGTTGCCAACATTCCCCAGATACCGGTGTAGTCAATTTATTTCTCACAGATTGGGGCCCGGCAAAGTATGATGTGTCGCATCATGTTATATCACCTGCGGCTAACAAATCACGCCAATTTCTTCTAGACCCTGCAGCAGCTGCTCGTGGTGGTCTTGGGCTCCGTATTACTATGGGTTGCTGTTCTTCCGGTGGGATGGCGAGTTCCATAGGTATGAGACGATCTACAGTTCGGAGAGTGGTTTGTCCTCGAGATACAACCTTAACGGTTCTGATAACTCCTTCGGAATCATGATAGACTTCTTGGATCCTTGCTAAGGGCCATTTAGAGTGAGGTTGGTCCATTTTCAACAAGACTATGTCTCCCACTATCGGTTTGTGATGGTTACTAGCAGAATTCGCACCATAAAACCTCTCCCGTAAGCTCAAGATATACTCAGATGCCCAATGTTTTTTCCAGGCGTCCAGTATTTTGCAGAGTTTATGGTAGCTTCGTCGCAAGTGTGCATCTGCTTCATTAACGGAGGGATCCACTAATTCCTCGGTCACGTCCAAACGGGGGACTGGGTCCAATCGTCTACCATATAATAAATGAGCCGGTGTTAAGGCCTCAATTTCCAGATTGGAGTCATCTTGATGCGTTAGTGGTCGATTATTTACTCTGGTTTCTATTTCGGTGACAACAGTTCTTAACTCATCCAAGGTGACCTTGGACTTGTGAAGAACCCTTTTCAGGCACGATTTTACAATACCTATCATTCTCTCTGTAAATCCATTTTGCCAAGGGGCTCTGGGAGTTGTGAATGACCAATAACAATTTCTAGAATCTAGCATTTGCTGTACTGCGTTGCTCTTTAATTCCTTGCGACATATATGACGCGATCGCGTCATATGAATAAGTCCACCAAAAACTCATATGATGCGATCGCGTCATATGGACTTATCTCTGTACCTCTCCAATAAGTTTATGACGCAATTTTACGTCATATGAGCTCAGTAAGTCCGATAAGTTACCATACGATAAAACCGTTGGTGGCAACCTCAGCCTCCTGCGATAATTCTAACGGCCGCAGTGTTGTTGTGAGTGTAGTGCGAGGCAGTGGCAATGATCCTGGGGCTCCCGCCTCCTTGGACTTACTGGAACATAATATGTCTGGGGGAGTTAATAGTTCAGAAACCAACGGGGATGCGCCCACAAATTTTTTCCCATTGTCACTAATCAAACGTCTGGGACAACTTCGCCGAGCGGCAAATCTTCTAAATAAATTAATAAAGGTTTCCGAGCTCATTTCCTCCGCTATTTCCAAATGGATAGCCCGAGTGCTGGTACAGGTGAATAGACATATGTAAACCTTCTTGGGTGGACCATCATCTCCTGTGAGAGTGATGGCACCAGTATAATCTATACCTGTTACCTCAAACGGTGTCCTTTGGTGAATGCGGTCTGGCGGAAGAGCTGGTGGTCCAGGGTAAGGAATAGCGATAGCTGTATACCTCTTGCAAATAATGCAATTCTTGATACAGCGTTTAACAGCTTGTCGTCCCTGGGGTATCCAATATGTTTGTCGCATATAGGCTAGAGTGTCTTCTACCCCACCGTGTTTAGTGGTTTCATGCGCTTTTAAAACCATCAATTTGGTGAGGTCGCAATCCTTGGGCAATAGGATCGGATGCCGAGTTTTGAGGGGTAGATCAGCTATACCAATACGACCTCGACAACATATTAATTCTTGATTGTCTAGATACAGCCCAAGGTCCTTCATTCTTTTGGTTGGCTTGGGATTGGGTTTACGTAGCTGTGTTAATTCCTCATCATACTTTTCAGCTTGTATCCTTCTGATCCAGTAGGTAAGTGGGTCTAATTCATCCATCTTTACCTTCTTGCTCAGGAACTTAAACACAAATTTAGTTACAGTTAATAGTTTGTCCAAATTGGAGAACTTGGTGATGTCAATCACTGAAGGCTCTGGGATAATTATTGGGTCCATATGAACTTTATCATCATTAACCTTCTGGTATGATTTTTGTTCTGGCCAATCACTCTGACGTAGCCAAACCGGACCCTGAAACCACAGAGTTTTGTTAATCAGTTTCTTGACACCAACACCTCGGCTCACCAAGTCAGCCGGATTATCCTTGGACTTAACATTCATGAATGTATAGTTCATTTGCAGTTCCTTTATTTTGTGTACTCTGTTACGCACATAAACTATGTGACTATCATCCTTAGCTATCCAGTGCAAACATATCTCACTATCTGTCCATATATATGTCTCACCTAAAAAGGGAAACATACCATTCAAATAAGTAGCTAACCTAGTTCCCAATTCAACAGCGGTCAGCTCCAACTGTGGAAGGGTATGTTGTTTTAATGGCGCTACTCGGGATTTGGACATAATCATAGTAGATCGGACTTCAGTGACACAATAAGCTACTGCACCATACGCCTTAGATGAGGCATCACAAAATATGTGCAATTGAGCACACTCATTATCAGAGGTAGGATCAAATCTTCTAGGAAACTTGACTGAGGATACCTTCTCATATTCCACCTGCAATTTGTTCCACTCTTCTGTATATTTTTCAGGTAATGGAGTATCCCAACTCAGTGCTTCTCTCCAGGCCTCCTGAACTAAAATCTTCCCTTTAATTGATATGGGACTAAATATGCCCAATGAGTCGAACATCATAGAGACCTGACTTAAGAGTGTACGTTTTGTGAGTTTTACATCGGGAAACTTGAGGGGCTTTAGAGACATCTCATCAGTAGTTGTTTTCCACAGCAATCCTAGTACTGGTTGATATTCTGGTATTTGATAGTCAGGATAGTCTCTTCTTATCTGGTCCAAAAGAATATGAGAGTTTGAATTCCAACTTTGTAGTGGCATATTGGCTTTATTACATTCTTGCCTTGCCAAATTGTAGATTTCAAACACCTCTTCTCCACTGTCGGCAACGCCCTGAAGATTATCCATGTAAAACAGTTGACCCATTTCCGGTTTCTCTGTCTTCTGGAAATGATATCTCAAAGTGCTGCAAACAAGAAAGGACTAGAGCAGGAACCAAACAACACTGACCGAAAACGGTATTCTTTTATCCGCCCACCAGGCTGAAAAGGATCTTCAGGCCAAAGGAACTTTGTGAATTTGCGGTCCTGCTCCTTTAACCCTATTCTCAAAAAGGCTTTGGAGATATCTGCCACAAACCCAAATCTCTTCGTCCTGAATTTTAATAGTACATCACCCAGTATTTCAGTCAGATTTGGTCCTACATAGAGACAATCGTTTAGACTTGCTTCATTCTTCGCTGCTCGAGAACTGCAGTTAAATACCACTCTGATGGGGGTAGTACTGGAGTCCTTACTTACAGCATGATGAGGAAGGTAATGACCCTCTTTATGGTTTATTTCACCTGGGACCTCCTCAATAAAGTCATTTTCCAACTGATCTTGAATTATTTTATGATAAATGTCCAGTCGTTCAGGATGTTGACGCAATCTCTCCACCATTTTATTTAATTGACATCTTGAACTCTGGTAGTTAGTTGGTAATTCAGGGGCATTTATCATCCATGGAAGTCCTACCCAGTACTGGCCATCCTTATACTCAACTGTGTCTAGGTAGTGGTTATATGTTAAGATGTCTTCAGGGGTGGGAAGATCTGCTTCTATTCCCACAGTGTCCAGTTCCCAAAGTTTGTGAACAGGTTCTTGTTGCTCTTCTAGAATGTCTCCTAGTTGTGATGGTATTAATTCTGCACCAATTCTAGCCACCACCAGAGATTGTGCCGGAGTCACAAAGACTGGATCCATCCGGTTGTCTGATTCACTTGGGCCACATGTTGGTAGAGATCCCATGATTATATATCCACCTGATGAAGAAATTAACTGGATACCGTGTTTCCGCGTCATTTTTCGCAAGAAGCGACCACTATAGTCGGAGCCGATGATCAGTTGAATTGGACCTACTACGTCAGACTCTATAGTTCGGTCTGCTAGTTGAACACCCTTCTTTGTTAAGAAGTTAGATGCTTCCTTTAAACCCTTATTTACCACAGAAGTGTTCATGTCTTCCTTAACCACCGCAGTCACCTTACATTTATATTTGCCCAATTTAATCAGGGGTTTAACCACGTCAAATGTTGGTGTTTCCTTATTTGACAAAAATCCAGTTATTGCCATGTTCACTCTTCCTACTGTTGGCAAATTCATGGCTCTGACAACATTTCCGGCAATGAAGGTCTTTTGCGCTCCAGTATCAAAGAGTGCTTTGACCGGCATAACCTCTTTTCCTCTGATCAGTTGAATCTCGGCTGTAGGAGTAGCTGCCGGCGTATGCATTGGGTTTCCAGTGGTCAGGGTCATATTTACACTTGTCGGTTTGGGTTGTACTTCACTGATCTTGGGACACAACGCGGTATGATGTACACCAGTCTTGCACCGAAAACATAAATTTAATTTAGTGGCACATTCCTCAGTAGAATGTCTTGTGCTAAGGCAAACAAATCTGTGGGGAGATTGTAGGCACCAATCTATCAGGGCTAGACCCAGGTGAGGTTATAGGCATGTGATAAAGAGTCGCTGGAACTCCTGTTTCATTTGCTTGGCCTCTCTTACTGATTTTCTTTGTGCCTCATTTACACTGAGAGCAATCCAGCTAGCTCTCACAAACACCTCCTCCTCCTATCCCCTTCACTACACTAAACATGCACACCACACTTCATTCCTCCACACCAAAATTAAAAAAACACAAAATGATGAATTTTAGCCCAGCCTCGGAGTCCCCAGGGGGGGGGGACCATAAATGCCCCCTCACCCGACCGACCATCCCCTGACGACCCCTCACAATTACCTGGACCTCGGCCTGTTACTCTTTCTATTAATTTCTGCAACATTCGCGGACTTTCCTCTAACTTTCACTCTGTTGAGCACCATCTCTCCTCCTACAAACCTGATCTTCTCTTCCTCACCGAAACCCAGGTGTCTGTAGCAACATCCAGCAACCCCTTCTCTGTATCCTCCTACTTTCTCTATCCTAGTTTCAAAGCCAAAGGCGGATGTTGTGCATATGTGCACAACAAACTCACTTGCTCTCGTGTTCCCGATTTCGACTCCTCTGAATTCTCGACTTTATGGCTCAAACTTTCCTGTCATTCTCTTACTAAATATTTCTGTGCTGTCTATCTTTCCCCTAACTCTACCAACTTTCCTAAATTCTTTGACTATCTAAACTCTACAGTGGAACACATTCTATCCATTTCTCCTTTCTCAGAAATCTCCATCTTAGGAGATTTCAACGTTCACCACCGCCAATGGCTCTCCTCTCACACTACTGATCCACCTGGTGAACAAGCCTACGTCTTTTCTATCCTAAATGACCTAGAGCAGTTAGTTCAGCAACCCACCCGTATCCCGGATCGCATCGGAGATCGGCCCAACATTCTTGACCTGTTTCTAACTTCTAACCCTTCTTCTTATACTGTCGATCTTTTCTCTCCTTTGGGCTCCTCCGACCATAAACTTATCTCTGTCACCTGTCCTATCTCTCCAGTACAGCCACCCGATCCTCCTAGCCGGCGGCGCTTGTGGCACTTTGGCGCTGCCGACTGGGAGGCTCTTCGGCAGTACTTCTTTGATTTCCCATTGAATGATTTCTGCTTCCATGGCCGAGGACCCTCGGAGAGTGCTGAACGCATTACCGAGGTAATCCTATCGGGCATGGAAGCATACATTCCATTCTCTTTCTCTCAGACTAATGCTAAAAAATCTTGGTTTACTCACGCCTGTTCTACTGCTGTCCGCAATAAGGAGGAAGCATTCAAACGGTACCGACGCCTTAAAACTCAAGACTCTCATTCTTCATATGTTTCTGCCCGGTATCAAGCCAAATCTGTTCTTCGACTTGCCAAACACTCTTTCATCAATAATAAATGCACTGAACTATCCAACTCTAGCTCTTCCCAAGCTTTCTGGCATCTAGCCAAAAACCTCTCCAACAATTTCTCTTCCTCGTCTTTCCCTCCCCTTTCCCACTCTGATGGCACAACCATCACTTCTTCCTCTGACAAAGCTAAACTCTTCGCTCAAACTTTTGCTAGAAACTCCACCTTGGATGATTCCGGTGCTATTCCTCCCTCTCCGCCCTCCTCTCTCTTACTTATGCCTAATATCCTAATCTCTTCTAAAGATGTACTTTCTACCCTCTCTGGGCTTAACACTAATAAGGCGTACGGTCCGGACGGTGTTCCTCCTGTTGTTCTCAAAAACTGTGCTTCCGTGCTGACTCCCTGCCTAGGCAAACTCTTTCGTCTCTGTCTATCCTCTAACGTCTTCCCTTCATGCTGGAAGTTTGCTCACATTCAACCTGTCCCAAAGAAGGGTGACCGCTCTCAACCCTCCAACTATCGTCCAATTGCTCTGATATCTTGTCTTTCTAAAGTTTTTGAAACTATTCTTGCTTCCAAATTTCTTAAGCATTTCTCTTCTCATAATCTGCTCTCAGATCGCCAGTATGGCTTCTTTCATATCTTACTAACTCTTGGTCATCCTCCTTTCGGGACTTCGGTGAGACTTTTTCTATTGCACTAGACATATCGAAAGCCTTCGATAGAGTCTGACATAAATCTTTAATTTCTAAACTACCCTCCTTCGGTTTCTATCCCTCCATCTGTGCCATTGTCTCTAATTTCCTTTCCGGCCGTTCCATAGCTGCGGTTGTGGACGGCCATTGTTCACTTCCTCACCCTATAAACTCCGGTGTTCCTCAGGGCTCTGTCCTATCTCCTATTCTCTTTCTAATTTTTATAAATGATCTCCTTAACTGTACCTTAATTCCCATCCATTCATACGCAGACGACTCAACCTTACACTACTCCATTAGTTTTTCAGAACGCCCCAGCCAGCAATCCCTCAACGACAAACGTAATGAAGCCATAGAACTCTTAAATTCTGATCTAAATACTATTTCCAATTGGGGCAGAGAAAACCTTGTTAACTTTAATGCTTCCAAAACCCAATTTCTCCATCTATCTACCCGTCAGGATCTCCCAGCGGACTATCCCTTATTCTTCAACAATACAAAAATCAACCCTTCATCTTCTCTCAATATTCTTGGTGTCTCTTTTTCTTCTGCTCTCATTTGGAAGGACCATATTATCAGTCTTGCTAAGGCAGCCTCCCAGAAGCTGGGTGTGCTCAACCGCCTTAGGGGGTTCTTTTCCCCTGCACAGCTTCTTGCTCTGTACAGGGGCATAGTGCGCCCTTGTATTGAGTATTGTTCACATGTGTTGGGAGGTTCCTCTCACACCGCTCTCCTAGACAAAGTTGAAAGGAAGGCCTTTCGTATCATTAACTCCCGTCCACTCACCAACTCTCTGCAATCTCTCTCTCTCCGCCGCAATGTTGCATCTCTCTCGCTATTCTATCGCTACTATAATAATCAGTGTTCCTCAGAGCTATCCCAGTGCATACCACCTCCTTTACGTAGGGCATGTGGTACCTGTCTTGCAACTCAATCCCACCCCTACTCTGTGCAACTCTCCAACCCAAGAGTGAAACGTTACTCTCAAACTTTCTTCTACTCAACAGCTGAGCTCTGGAACTCTCTCCCAGAATCAGTCTTTCCCTCTTCCTATGACTTAAATTGCTTCAAACTCCGTGTGTCCAGGCATTTTGGCTCGAACGTCCCTTGATTTTGGCCCTGTCACTCTTTCAACTATGGGGGAGGCACTCGCTATAGGCAGTTATGCTTTTTGCCTCCCTCAATCACATAGAAAAAAAAAAAAACAAAAAAAAAAACAAGACACTTACCTAGTTCGATGAGTCGTGGAAGTCTATGTTGTTCTGAACATAATATACACACCTTCCGGTTTTCTTGGTTTATCCCTGGTGTGGGGTTAATACTTCTGGTTACTTCTTGGGTCACTGGAGAATTGAGACGGGAATTTTTTCTCTCCCAAACACCTTTTGTTTTAGATACTGTATTAGTTTGATTATTCTGCTGGACGGATGTCACATAGGTACCAACCTCTTCCTTCTTGAACGATTTTGCTTTTTCCTTAGTCCCTGTTGTAGACACTTTTGTGTATTTAACCTTGTTGTCTCCTTCCTTGATACCGCTATCCTTCTTGGAAACCTGCATGTGTTTGCACAGCTCTCTTAAACCCTCTTCTATCTCTTGATACGTAAAGTAGTTCTTCTTATACCTGTGGTACAATTCATCACAGGTTTTCTGAGAGAGCTTTTGTTGTACAATATGGTTCAAGAGCCAAGAAACTGAATCAAGATCTTTCTGGGTACTAAGTGATTTCAAAACACAATTCAAGCTGATCCGGAATGACTGAAGATCCTGGTACGTATGCTTTGGTCCTGATAACTCCAGCAATTTGTAAACTAGGCGCTGTAGAGTCAAGTCCGTATCTTCAAAATTCTCCTTGAGTACGTCTAGAGCTGCTGTATAATTGGCATCTGTTATGGGAAGTTCCTTGATAAAGTCCAATGCAAAACCCTTAAGTTGACCCAACAAGTATGAACATTTATTTGCTGCAGAAATATCTAACCTGTCATGAACTAAACATTTAAATTTGTCCCAAAAGGTATTCCAATCAGATTGCCCATCAAATTCAGGTAAGGTTATAGGTGGCAACTTAAAGCTTTGTTGTCCCGGAGCCGCTATACCATTACTGGTACCATTACTCCCTGTTTCGGTAACTGTCTCTGTCGCCAAGGATTCGAACCCAGCTAGTTCATCCAATTAATTTTCACGGGCATTTGCATAGGCTTGCTGTAATTCCTCAAACCTTTCAGATTGTTCTTGTTTGATGCAAAAGTCCTCCAATTTATTGCAAGACTCTTCATAATTAGCCCACCGGGTTTTAAGATCTTGGATTTGAGATTTTAACAGCTCCCTTGGACAGGGGTCACGTCTTTTTACCTCCTGGCAATTATTTAATGCTCTAGTTACCCAGCCTAATTTCCCCACCATAGATTTTCTCAAGAGTGTATCAGTCATTTTGGAAAATGGGTAATTATTTTCTGGACTATTATTAATGTTTATACTGAAGACTAATTTTCAACAATCAAAATTATATTTAGATATAGCCTAACACATACTCAATTTAGCTGTTAATTTTTAGCATTATATGCGTACCATTATTGAAAACATTAAGTCCACAATATAATTTACCTAATACGTGGGAACGCACGCTAGTAGGGGGAGGGAATATATTTATTATTGAATTAAATGTCATATATGCTCCGTCCCGAGCATTTAGCTGGTCTACTTGGTCTTTCAGACGCAGGTGACATTAAAGGACAGAAACATAAAAATGGCCTAAATTATAAAATAATAGGGAGAATTTAGGTACAAGAATGAAGCTAAAGCTGTAAATATTTAGTTAATCATAGTTTTCTTATCCCAGATGTTAGTGGGTACCTGTGGTAGTAGCATTATTCTAAAAGGGGGGGGAACACATTTATTATTTATTAAATTTGGTATATGCTCCATCCCGAGCATTTAGCTGGTCGACCTAGTCTGCCAGACGCGGGTGACATTAAGGGCGGAGACATAAAATGGTCTAAATAAGAAAAATATGGGGGAAATTTTGGGACTGCAACGAAGCTCAAGCACCGAGTTTCACAAACGCCAGAGAACGCAACGTTGCAGGCCCTCCTACCAGTCCTCTACCACAGGATTTAAAAGCCTTGCCAGTGCCACTCACCCACGGCCATCACCTGGTAAACCAACCAATCTGCCCGTGAATCGACGATGAACTCGTGATAGCGGGCTACCTGCGCGGCTTGAGCTCTATGGTTCCAGTGGACGCCGTCACGACGCAAATTGTGGCGATATGGTCTGGCTCCAAACTGGAACGTTCGATAGCCGCGCAGTAGTCTCTGCAGTCGCCGATTCACGGCTTGGTATATTGTGCGGTAATGACCGCTGATTACACCTGGCTCACCCTCAGGAATGGCGGGCAGCTCTCGTGGCTCCAGCAAGACGACTGCTACCTTAGAGCCACAGCGCTGCTCAATTAGTTGGATGATAGAGATGATGTCATCCGTAATTTCTGACACTTGGACTGTTTCGTGTACGTCGTTGCCTCCCAAATATAAGATGGTCAATTGGTGAGGCCAATCGAGTACACGATTCAGTCGCCTGTCTTTCATGAAATTACGGGCTCTACCTCCTGGGGCTCGATAGCATCTAATTTCACAGTTAGGGACCTCAAAATGGCGGGGTATCAAACTGTGGAAGAGGGTTGTAGGAACGCTAAAAGCAGTAACAAGAAATAGGGTGGTCAGTATGGAAGTGACGAAGTCCTTGCATGACAGTGTGGTAATCCCGACACTGACTTACGGAAGCGAAGCATGGACGTTGGTTGAGAGACTCAGACCAAGAGTGAGAGCAGTGGAAATGAATTACTTAAGGAGTGCGTGCGGAGTTACATGGAGGGATAGACAGACTAATGAGGAAGTAAGAAGGAGGTGTGGTGTGGAGGTAGATGTGCTGGAAAGTGTGAAAAGGAACAACTTGAGATGGTTCGGCCATATGGAACGTATGGAAAGCGAGAGAATGACTAAGAGGGTGTACGAGAGTGAGGTGGAGGGACAGAGGGGGAGAGGTAGACCGAATATGAGGTGGAAGGATGGAGTGAGGAACTACATGAACGAAGGCGGTGCTGGTTGGGGGGAGGGGCGTCGACTGACTGGGGACAGAGGTGCATGTGGGCAGTTCGTTCGTGGCCACACCTTCGGGGATCACGGCGTCAGGCAATAGATAGATAGATAGATCAAACTGTGTCCCACAAATGCGACCTTATACATTTATAGAAATTGGGACCCTAACTGTTAATAACAAAATTGACCTGATCTAACCTAACCCCTAGTCTACACACCGATCGGAATCCTCACTCGGGGCACCAAAATGTGGGGGATAATATGGCCAAAGGTTATCTCTTACCACACCAATCGAAATATAAAATTAATCAACATAAATAAAAATAAAGTCTGAGATCGCCTACCTTATGGTATGAACTATGGTAGCCTATCTCTCAGGATGCCCTAACTAAACATTGTATAAATGGCCATATATATCAATGACTTAGCTATAACTAGGGTCCTGGTTTAGTTCAGAGGATTCTGGCTTCGGTAGATAAGGGTTATAGGTCAGGACTCCGGGCCGGGCGTGGGAATTGTGGTGGAGGAGATCACGGGACACGTCTCTACCGTTCAAATCTTTACTAGCGTCTGATCGGAAATTCAATTTCCGACTCTTAAATAAACTATATATTAATTCGTTACCAAGGGTTCATTCCCTCTTCAAGAAATCATGTAAATAATTATCAGCATTTAAATTATATAATTATAAAGGTGAACATCGTTTCACAACGATTTAGTGAACATAATATCAAGATATTAACAACCCTAAAGCAAACGGTGGATCGAGTATGCGGTCGCGGGAATATTTAAACTAATCCTCTTTACAGTTCTTCTAAACTTATATCTACAAGGTTTTATAACTAAATTAACTTGATCAAGGTAATCTTATACAGTACTAAATTACCTAACATTAATTAATCTCTACAATATATACAATCACCGGGTTCTGGTAGGAAATTGTTCACTCTAGTGAGGTTACCCTATCGGAAGGTTGTTGCCAACATTCCCCAGATACCGGTGTAGTCAATTTATTTCTCACAAAAGGGGAGTTATAATATTAAATAGATTAGAAGAATGAGACGTAAGAAGTTGAGAGAGAGAGAAAGTGTTCTATAGGTAGAAGTCGGGGGACAGGTGGCAAGGGAGATGTTAAGGGTATGCTGGGCAGGCAAGATCTGAGCAAGGAAGACACAGAGGCAGCAAGAGTGCGGGGGGGGACTACTTTCTGACGCGGCAGGAGGGTGGTACGGCAGCCAGCCACTCAGAGGGCCCGGCCGAGGCATGACGTCACCGAGGCAACGTGTAACCCTACGCGACTACCCTCTGTCTCTTGTACTTACTCACTCACACTCTCTAGCTGTATCATTCAGTCTTATACATTAAACTTATAACTGATGATATAAAATATAATGCATTGTCACAGGCGAAAATAAAGACCACTTCTGTACTGCCTGCGACATGACGATTCACAAGAAAGAAAGTACAACATTGTAGATAGACTGTAGCCAAATACATTGCCCTGGCGAGTGTTAGCGAGTGGCCAAGCGAGCGGCAAAGCCCACGTGGCGTTCTGCTAAGCTGCAGGCGTCACACACCCCCCCCAAGATATTAGACGCTCAACCATGAGCTCCATATCTGACAAGCAGAACGCCGATAAGACTCGCCACCCCTAATCACTTTGCAACAAAGAAGGCAAAGCTCAGTTCTCATCAACAACAAAATTACAACCACTCCCAACACAATAGCTTAATTAATTCATACTGCTATGCTCCTAGAGCGAGCTTCACAGAGCCCAGCCTCCTAAGTGAAAGACAGGTTCAACTTAGGACTTTAGCTATAACATAGGCAACTTACAATTAACTATCAAAAGAAAGAGTTTTTATGTGATTTTTAATTTTTAATATGTTTATGGCGGCTGCACTTACAGGCGCAAGCCTAGTTTTTATCCACTCTCAACACACACTGACTGAACGGCGAGGGTTCTCCTGAAAACAAACCCTCCCGTGACAAACAATCAGCCAAAACATTATCAGTGCCCTTAGCATGCCACCCATCCAACTTGTGTTCCGGCAGCACAACAACACCTGGCACTGATAAACTGCCCAGTTCATCACAAGACTGGCACTTCTCTTCGCTCTTTCCGGCAACAGGACCTGCCAAAAGCCTTTCACTAGTTCTACCTTCGTGATAGGCGATGCAGCCCCGATGCGGTCTATGGTGTCGCCAACTCTCGATAAGGTATTGGCGTCTGTCAGGGATAATGCACACACACTCTCGCAATCAACACACACACTGATCTTGTCACTTAACACAGGTTGCAAACTCACTGGCAATGACCACTCACGACATTCCTTATCCCTCAGACCCTTCGTCAACACGTAATCCAGCTCTGCTTGCACCACAGGCTGTCGAGCAAGATTTATACGGTAGGGAATTAAACTGAGCCTTGCACTGTCTCCAGCCTCCATGTCGGATTCTACCCCGTACATCAGGCCTGGAGAAGCAACAAACATGCGGATACACTGCCACAGCCTAGTATGACGTTAACCACTCCGTTAGAACCGCATGGCTTGTCCTACAGTGACTCGCTAGGATCGCCAGGGCAGTGGATGTGGCTACAGTTGATGTATTATTGTGTGCTTTATTTCATATGAAAGCTCGTGTCATGGGCAGTCCAGAAAGGCTCTTTGTTTTCGCCCATGTCAAGGCTTTATATATTTAATTGCAAAGTATATGTTTTATCATTAAGTAGTAATGATAGGATTTGAGAGAGAGAGAGAGAGAGAGTAGAACAGAGTGAGAGGAGGCGCGCAGTGTTTTTGCCATGCTTGATGACGTCACAGCTGGCTGGCCTCTTGGGTATTGGTTGGAGGAGTTTTTTACCATGCTTGGTGATGTCATGTTTGGCTGGCTTCTTTGCCATTGGCTGAAGGAATTGTTACCGCTTTGTCTACGCGGTGCGAGCTAGTGCTAGTATATATACAGCCTTCTTGCTACTCTCTCCCTCAGATCTGGTTTCTAGAACGCATCCCTCTTATCCCTTTGATACCTGTCCCCCCCTCTCTCCACCTGAGAACCTTTTCCTCTGCCTATCTCTCTCTCATTTTCCATATCTTTCACCACCTTTTCTTAATATTATACCCCCTCTGGTTAACTCTGCACAATCAGCTTAATGCTGGCCAGTTGTATTGTGCGTTAAGGTCTGATATAACCCATGTATGTTAGTTGTTAAGATAAGTTGATCACGAAGCATTGGTTGGCATTCATATTGTTCAGTGCCGCTTCCTATAATTATTAGTGTTCTGCTGGATTAGATAATGCTAGACTAGGAGTCTGATACTATAAGGTATTGTTTCCGATGGGCGCTGGCTTTAGTGAAAAGCTGCACGACATACCTGAGAACTGGAGTTGATTGGGTAAATTCTAGTCTGTGTGCCATTGAGAATAGAGCATGCACGAATGAGGGCTTTTTGCCTATACCATTCTGCACTGTTCTAAGCTCGTTGTTTGTCTTTGAGGTACGCCAGGAGAACGCTTACTACTTCGGTATTAAGGTTTCTCAAGAGAGCTACCCTTCATTTTAACGTAATATTTGACGCACAGACTTGAGATTTGCACTAGGCTATGCGGCATGCCATGCGCACCAGTATCTCGTATCATTGACTCTAGCTAGACTTTATCAGTCATAGTAGACATTAAGTATATTAACCCAATTACTCTTATTATGCATAACCGTTTATGATTGCACAAGCATTTCGCAGCCTAGTTTGATGTATTGAGACACAAACGACTTAGGCTCTTTTTGTTGATAGGAATACTGCATTGTCGTGGCGATTATTATTATTGTTGTGGCGTTTAGGATATTCTTGGCTCTGACTGCATTATATCTCCTGCCTTTTTGTGTGCATAGCCTGCACGAGCATTGTTCCGCTGCCTGCCTTTTTGGGTTCCATTTCCGATTCGAGCATCTTGATAGCATCTAACATTTAAAGAAGATTCTGTGTTGGTGTTGAAGGACTTTAGTGCACTTTCTTTCATGCAGGAGTGCCTGACATTTATTGATTAAAGTAACGTAAGCTGTAACTTCCCTTACCACCTTACTTTGCATACCATAACCAAGCACCTTCGGTTATAGGTAGTAATAGGCTGTTTTCACATAACATTAAGCCTAGAGTAGACGCACATTTATTGAGAGTTTAATAACCTAGTATTGCATATAGAACTCTGGAGAGTATTTGTGTTCTTTGTTCACTGGGAATATACATCAGAGGTTGGATCTAGCGCTTTCCGTTGTAGCATTTATGCCATTACTAGTCCAATGAATAAGAGCCCTGATATATTTAAACCTCAGTCGTAACACTAGTAAACAACTTATCTCGCAGAACAACATGCCTAGTGCCCTCCCACAACCCAGCTGAGACCACAGCTTCTAACCTGTATTCTCCCTCCTTCTCCACCTTCGTCCCTAGAACAGCCAGGTCATGAGAGGGACAATCAGTACCACCTGTGCAGTCACTCCCATAGTTCATTATTGCTAAGGCTTCCCCGCCGATACCGTACATGCGCAGCCCCGCATTCCTTGCAACTACATCTGCCTGCGCAGCATCACCGCTATTAGCGACATGGCCAGATACAGTCGATCTATGGTAGGGCTGTTGCATTCGACTAGAGCAGCATTGGGAGGCTATGCGACGACCGGGCACATCTACTCCACAGTCAACCTCACCAATCTACTCAATGTCCCCCCTCTGACCACCACCCCCGGCAGCCATGGGTCGACCCTGACCTGACAACCATGTCCAAGCCTCGTCGGCCACCCTGAACCACCGAAACAACGAGGCTAACGGTCTATGGACATTGAAGTGACCTGCCCGCGGAACATCTTGCACCGCCTGAGTTGTGAGGCTCGGGTGCTTGGCACGACCAGTGGGGTTTGAACCGAGCTGGTGCTGGAGCGCTGCACACTGCTGCTCAGGCAGGTGCTCTAGTGCTTCCACAGCCACCAGACTTGTGTCCCCCGCCCACTGCTCCGCCGAGACATGACAATCCCTACTCTCCTCGACCTGTGCCCTACTGCCCCCCTCTCCTTCTCCACCTTGGCCGCTGCAGACCAACGCAGGGTCAGTAGGCTGCTCAGGTGGTTGCCTCACAAACTCCTCAAACAGGTTCACATAACATGTTTCCCCGTCCTCGTGTTTGATCTCGACAACACCATTACCACACTTCTGAACTTCCGGATCCTCCAACTGCAGTTTACTAATATCCGAGGGAGCCAACCTGTCTAGATGCTTCCGAAGCAACCCAAGTCCTCCCCCAATATCAAACTGAGCAACCCTTTTTTCTCTCTGTGTGTAACGTTGCTGCCTCGGAGTGTCTTCCTGCCCTACCTCCTCACTAGCTGTGACAGGTCCTGGGGCTTCTCCAGACTCCAACAATGGTGCCAATACTGAGTTGCCAAGAAGAGCTGCTGGTACTAAACTCTGCTAACTTTTACCAACATTAGCCGTCTTCTTCCAACCGTTCCTTCGTTGATCAGAAGACTGAGGAATAGGCTGTGACACTATAGATGCAAGAGATCTAGTAACAACGCATGCCATAGGTTGTACTTGACACTTCTCTACCCACTCCTGTTCCTCCCTACTCACGTTGGCCAGCTTCTCGGCAACGACTAAGGGTGAAACCTCAGAAGTAGGCATCGCGAAGTCGTTGCCGAGAAGGAGGTCGACGCCCCCAACAGGCAAGTTCTCCACAATTCCCACATCCAACTCTTGTATCACACCATCTACCTCCAGTTCCATCCTGACAAACGGGTATGACCTGATAGCATTGATACCTTGCACCACAACCACCCGTGCCGTGTTTATTGGTCTACCAGTAAAGTTCTTCATCAAAGTCTGATAGGCACCCGTGTCTCGCAACAGCTCAACTCCATGCTTCTTACCAGCCCACTTCACGCAGCCATGCCCTCGATGGTCGCAAAAGACATCGCGGACAGGGTTCGAGCCTTCCGGATTCTTCTCCACTAGCTGTGGAGCTCCACGTTATACCCCGGGCAAACTCAGACGACTTCGGGGACACCCCAATGTTGCGAGCCAAAGACACAACTGCATTAGGTAGCTTGCTTGGACAGGCTCTTGCAATATGCCCCTTCTCATGACAATGAAAACACTCTAACTCCCCCTTGGGCTTCCCTTGAGGTGAGGAAGGGCCCGGACCCTTTCTAAACGGGACGGTACTAGGTTTATGGTCAGTTTTGGTGTCGTGGCTCTTGTTCTTAGTGTAATTATGTGTATCAGTGTTTCGGGGAGGTGGAGGGTTACGCTCCTTATTGCCTGCATCACTTCTCTGTGCAAGACCGCACCCACGAATCAAAGATAACCGAAGGTCAGCCATCTCAGCTGCCTCCTGAAGAGTTTTCGGGTTTTTCTCTTTAATATTCAACGTCAGATCGCCGCCCGTACACTTGAAAAATTGTTCTAGAAGCATCAGCTGTTTCAACTCCTCAAACGTCGATGCCTTCTCAGAACGCAGCCAGTTTCTAAATGCATCGGACAGATCCCGGGCATGGTCAAGAAAGGTGCACTCACGCCCTTCGTTACACCCCGGAACTTCAATCTGTACGTCTCTGGTTGTAACTCATATGCCCGCAGGACAGCCTCCTTCAATACCTCATAATCGATGCACGACTCCAAAGGCAACGCATCATATACCTTGAGTCCTTTGCCAACCAACCTAGAGGAAACAAGGGCTGCCCACTTAACCTCAGGCCATTGGTGCTCCGGGCACTTCTTCTCAAAACGCATGAAAATTTCAGTGACACCCGACTCGTCAAATACAGGGACTAACTTAAGAAGGTGCGATAAAGACTGATCAAGACTTTGATTCCCAGAACCGAGACGCTGCCCTGTCGACTCCACCATAGACTTCTCAAGATCTATGTCTGCACAGTACTTCGTAGCCTCAACCCGAAGCTCAGCCTCACGTATGGCCTTTCTCTCCTCAGCCTGAATCTTAGCCATCTCAATCTCAGATTCATGCTTTCGTTGCTCAATCTTAGCCAACTCAAGCTGGAAGATCATATCTGCAGTTCAACCTTGAGGAGGAGGAGATGCAACAATTGGAGACTCATCCAAGTGCAAACCACGCTGCCAGTGACTATCGGCCTGCGGGAACGTACCCGGCTCCGGAGCCCGAGGGGGCGCCATGGTAGGAGTCGAGTGGAATGGGGGCTGGGCCGAAGGTGCCCCAGCTCCCGCTCCACCCGAAGCCCCATGCACCCCGCCGAGCACACAGGCCACCAGGTCACCTCTCGTTATGCTGCTAGTACCCATATGACCCATGACCGTGGCCAAACACTGGAGACCATACCGATCAATCCCCGACACCCGGTCAACAGTAATAGGCATCTCCAGAAACTTCTTTGCATCCTCCTCACTAGTTATAACTCTAATGCCTTCTAACAAACCCCGCTGCTGCACCTCAGAGCCTGCTTCCCGTACTGTATCCTCACTGCACACAGATCCGTCGTCCGACATATTGTCCACCGAAAATTCTCAATGTTTATAAAAAAAAAGTACCTAAACTCTCATGTAGAAATATTCACTCAAAAATGCAAAATGCTCGAAGACTCTTAAGTGTTATACTACTTGCCAAAACAAATCTGTGTCCACTATATTCCTTTAAACAAAAAAACAAATGACCACAACACTCCTGCAATATTTCTCTAAGTTCACAAAATCCTAAGCAAGGTCACCATTTGTTACGACTGGGACTCGTATTAAACAAGGGCTCTTAATCATTGGACTAGAAAGGCACACAGCCACAACGGTAACACTAGATCCAACCCTTGAACTTATAATGCTGGCGCACAAAAACATCTATACCCTCCAGAGTTAAATCTGCAATAGCGGGGTATCCTATAACTCGGTATAAATGCACTTCTACTACAGGCTGATGATCTCTGATACAGCCTGATCACAACATGCAATTACGTTAATAATGTATACAAGGAAAAGGATAGAGAGCTTAATTAAATCATTGAAATGATTTAATGTAAACAAGAAGAAGGTATAATTAAAGTTCCTCTAAACAATAATAAACTGTCACTCCTATATTAAAGAAAGTGAACGAAAGTCCTAAAGCATCGAGCAGGAATCTTCTGAAGAAAGTCTGATGCTGCTTATGATGATCGAGTCGGATTTTGAACTGTTATATAAAGCAGGAACAAGATATGACAAGTGTAGGGACATACAGGGTTAACTGGCACGGGAATAATAATAAATGCGCATTAGTATTATCTCCAACAACAAAAGAAGTACTTCCTCAGGCAACTCAAAAAGCCTGATCGTGTTGTGCAACCCAACAACAACCAAGGCTTACACTCAACGTGAATAAAAATGCTGCATACATAACATAAGAGCTTATAATCCTAATCGGGTGTCTGCTAGGCTAATAAAGTCTAGCTGGGATGTCGTAGCCTAGGAAACAATGGCTGAGCAAGCGGCTCGTAGCCTAGTGAGGTCCTTAAGACTGTGTGGCCAAATTACGTTAAATGACGGGGTGCTCTCTTGAGAGATCCAGATCGCTAGTATCTGGTTCTCTCCTGGCGACCCTCTCAAAGTCAAAGTAAAACGAGTTAGCACAGTGTTGGGTGGCAGAGGCAAAAGCCCTCACTCGCAACAGAGTGCTAAACTCACAAGGTACACAGTCAGAAAGACCACCTAGGTTTCCTACGTATCCGTTGCGATTGTACAAGTTCAACAAAACCTGGTACACATCGGAAATCACAACACGAGTAGCCTTACCCCAGTGTAGCATTAAATAGCCCAGCAGACAGCCAAGGAATAGGTAGGGAGACACCGTGAGTGTGTCGAACCTCTACAGATAAAATGGTAACCCCTCCAAAATGTCTAACTAAACATGTAATATCTGAGAGCTTCAGCATATAATACGATGGCAGATATATGAAATCGTGCAGAACCAAAGGGGAGTTATGATATTAAATAGATTAGAAGAATGAGAGGTAAGAAGTTGAGAGAGAGAGAAAGTGTTCTATAGGTAGAAGTCGGGGGACAGGTGGCAAGGGAGATGTTAAGGGTATGCTGGGCAGGCAAGCTCTGAGCAAGGAAGACACAGAGGCAGCAGGAGTGCAGGGGGGGACTACTTCCTGACGCGGCAGGAGGGTGGTACGGCAGCCAGCCACTCAGAGGGCCCGGCCGAGGCATGACGTCACCGAGGCAACATGTAACCCTACGCGACTACCCTCTGTCTCCTGTACTTACTCACTCACAGTCTCTAGCTGTATCATTCAGTCTTATACATTAAACTTATAACTGATGATATAAAATATAATGCATTGTCACAGGCGTAAATAAAGACCACTTCTGTACTGCCTGTGACATGACGATTCACAAGAAAGAAAGTACAACATTGTAGATAGACTGTAGCCAAATACATTGCACTGGTGAGTGTTAGCGAGTGGCCAAGCAAGCGGCTGAGCCCAAGTGGCGTTCTGCTAAGCTGCAGGCGTCACAGCACAAACTTGCCTCTTCAATAGCCTGTAACTTCCCGGAGGATCCGACGCTGTCTGCAGGACAACAGACGGGAAGAAGCACGACAACTATATTTACACATCCCTCTCTGTGATATTATGTTTGGAAGTACGATCTGTAATATTAAAATAACTGTATTATAACAAACTATCCTCCACGGGAGTAAGGGGGTCCTCCATATGTAATGGAGGAAAAGATTATGCCCCATGTAAACTACTGCGACAAAAACAAAAAGGTGGTATAATGCGCCACTGAGATCCGCTTGCACTGCTAGCGCTGCTAGAAGAGCTGCATCGCACATACGGATCTCACTGTACCCTTCCTCCCTCCAGGGAGGTGCCACCCCTGGGGCTACCTGGATTCCGTGGAACTCACATAAAGGGCATCTTGGGGCTACTGCAATAACAACAATTACAAACTAATATTTTAATAAATCAACTCTGTTTTTACTTCCATGTATTAAATCACTGAATAGAGAATGATCATAGTCCTCAACTGTACCTAACATACCACTATATGGATAGTTTGAGCAACTGAATCTCACTCCATTGTGATTTCATGAAATTAAATTGTTCATGCCAACATATAATAAGTATAATATAATTTATTTATTTCACTCCCAACACCAAATACCTCCCAATGAAAGTAATGAAACCTGTGATCCTACCTGGATTCGAACCTGGGTTACCACATACAGATCTTAAACACTCTAACCATTACACCATCAAGACAGTTAAAAGGTTAAGTACATGACTACGATTATATATCCATTTATCGAATACTGGATATCATTCTAAGCATGTACTCAAATCCAACTGCACACTGAATAGCTTAAGTGAAAGGAAAGAACATTTTATGGGGCACAGATCTCTAAGGACTGACCTCACTATGAAATGTTCCTGAACCTTTAGGAATAATCTAATTAATTAATTTCACTCCCAACACCAAACACCTCCCAATGAAATTAATGAACGCATATGATCCTACCGGGATTCGAAACTAGTTACCACATTCAGATCTTAACTCTCCGGATCCGGGGGCCTTCATATGAGATGATCGTCGTGTTCGGGGGTATTCTTGAAAAATGGCTATCTTCATAATTCGATATCTACTGATTGAGACAACCTAGAGCAGTTAACTAAGTTGCATAGTGTAGAACCAACCTTCGTCTGTAGACTGGCGTTGAGTTGACATCGCTACGACAAGTGGTTGCCGAGATAGTGATGGGAATGGAGGTAATTTCCCGCATATTTTTGCCTGTGTCCGAACGCTTCGCCGAGGCCCTGGCTAGCACGCACTAAGTCACTCGTTGCTTTGGTGGCTTTGGTACCGGTAGACGATATTATATTTGTATGGTGATAATGTCATAGTTATTGTGTCATTTATTTCTTTTACAACCATTATTGAGTTATGTGAAACTTTTTTATAACATATTTTCAGCACTTTCACTGTTATTGGATATTATTGTGTCACTTTCACTCTTATTACTCTTCTTGTTATGAATTATTGTCACTCACTGTAATTATAGTTATTATTACTTGTTATACATTTGTGTGTCACTTTCACTTACTAGGCTAGGCTACACTAGGTTAGGCTATGCTAGGCTAGGCTACGCTATGCTAGGCTAGGCTAGGCGAGCGTACGGTACCGCATCTTCATCGTCAAAGTCACTCCCAAGTTCACTCGGTTCACTATATTCACGAGCACCGCATTCACCATCGTCATTATCCTCGTCATTATCGTCCTTATCGGTACTAATAAAGCCCAGAAACTCTAATTCATCCTCCACTTCACCCTCATCTTCACTAACCACTTGTTCTTCGTCAAAGTCACTCGCAAGTTCACTCTGTTCACTATATTCACTTAGTTCACTATATTCGCTTAGTTCTTCAAGAGTGTGTGCAACACCATCGGGACTAAGCACTGTTTTCTTGGTCGTTTTAGCCTTGATTTTGTTAGGCGTACGGTACGCGGCGGCGGGCGGCAATTCGGACACAGCAATTTTTGGGGGATTAGCTCCATCCATGTTGGATGCGTGACGAGAACTGATGCTGCATGTTAGTTTGTGCTTGGTGGCGCTGCGGTAGCCCACGCATAAACAAAAATCCGCCCGTGCGATTTAAACTCTTTGATTTTGATTTTGCCTCATATGAGACCTCCGGAACTCCTAACCAAAATACGTTTTGCCTCATATGAGGCTTCCCGGATTCCAAGGGTTAAACACTTTAACCATTACAACATCAATACAGTTAAAAAGTTAAGTACATGACTACAATTACATATCCGTTTGTCGAATACTGGATATAATTCTAATCATGTACTCAAACCCAACTGCACACTGAATAGCCTAATGTTTAAGTGAAAGGAAAAAACATTGTATGGGGCACAGATCTCTAAGGACCGACCTCACTATGAAATGTTCCTGAACCTTTAGGAATAATCTAATTTATTTATTTCACTCTTAACACAAAACACCTCCCAATGAAATTAAAGAAAAAAAAAATGATCCTACCGGGAATAGAACCTGGGATACCACATACAGATTATAACCACTCTAACCATAACATCATTAAGACATTTAAAAGGTTAAGTACATGACTACGATTTATATCCATTTATCGAATACTGGATATCAATCCAATCATGTACTCAAACTCAACTGCACACTGAATAGCCTAATGTTTTAAGTGAAAGGAAGGCACATTCTATGGGGCACAGATCTCTAGGGACCGACCTCGCTCTGAAATGTTCCTGATCCATTAGAAATAATCTAATTCATGAATTTCCCTCCCAACACCAAACAATTACAGGAAAAAATGCATCGCAATAATTAATATCTCCCCTTTATCAACTTTTGGATTTTCAACAACTAGTCAATATAACTTATATTGTCTTACTATGTTCTTCTTGCGTTAGATCACAACATTCTGTTACCAGAGTCTAGAGACCTCCAAATTATTTTATTATGAATACATCCCTCCAATTATACAAATTCAAATATGAAGAAGATGAACAAAATGCCAAAGTTGGCATACGAACGAACTTCCACTGCTGGTCTGTTATATATTCAGTATTTCCTCCCTTATTATGTTACGAGATTGAGACTGATCTGAGCAATCTATTGATTTCGCTGGGGTCAGCGTGGATCCAAATGAGCATACAAATTGACCGCTGCCTGCACTGACAATGGATTACATACAAGGATTCCCAACCTGGTGTACATGTACCCCCAGGGGTACATTTGCACTTCTCAGGGGGTACATAGGGTCTGAGAGAATAACCATAGTGTACAAAACATGGTGTTCTAATCTACAGGCAGATTGCGCAAAGTTGTGTTTTTATTAATTTCCTCATTTCAGTAAGCAAAACTTATATCAAAATTGGCAAGAATGTAGTTACCGGGTGGACCGCCCGCCTTACACTACACGGATGCTCGCAATCATGTTCCCGTCTATTTTGACTGCCGTGGGATACAATAATAGGTTGAAGGGGGGCTTTTGCCCCCCTCACCCCCCACGACTTATTGTCATCATCATATATATTGCCAGCAGGGGTCAAATAACAGAAAAGATATACGGGAACTTAACCGCAAGCGATCAACCTATGTAAACATGACGACCGTCGGACCGACCGTACTCCCGGATACTACATCCTTCCCTTAAAATTATATCAGTAAGGTGACTATTCCATTTTTTTCACTATTATGTGACTTTCTGCAGCCCACAATCTGTATTGGACGTGAAACAATCAGGTATGTATACCAACTCGGGACAGCTGCAGTACCGCCCGATAATGTCCAAGTATGTGACAGATCAAAATATTTTATAGTCACTGAGTTCATTTTATTGATAATATGAATACTAAGATCCCTATGCAGTCTACACATACATAATATACATCATAATAACATGATACAAACTTTACATAATTTTATCCAATGTTATCCTAAATTGTTAGGGGTACATGGGTACCTATCAGAATGCCCAAGTGGTACAGAGGAACAAAAAGGTTTGGAACTCCTGGATTACAATATATGAACCACCAAACCTATAATTATAAGTAACCTAATCTGACCTAACTGAACATAACGACCTAACGTATTTGATGGAACTTAACCACCCAGCTGACCTAACTATCTCGAGCTGAGGGCAATCAATAAGTACTGTAGAACCGTCATGACCAGTGGACATTAACACTTTATATTATTGTTCTCCCTCCCACCTCTCTTATCATCTCTGTGTTTTTATTTTTGTTTTTGTTTTTCCTTTCTTCATCAGTTCTTGTATATTTGTTCTTCTTCCACTTTACTCATAAATTTATATTTCTGTTTTCTCTCCTGCACAATCTTTCTTTCAATACCAAATCCTTGACATTCGATACCATTTGTAAAGTCCAAATTTATGCTAAATTCCAAACTCTCAATCAGATTACGCCAATTAATATATTCCTCTCGACTATATTCTAATTTTAGCATTCAATTTTGGAGATAATTGTCAAAATAAGAGAAGTAATTTAGATATGAAATAATTTCAATTTCACAGATTCTGCCCAAATTGAGTAAAATTACCCGTGTGGGTGTGTGTGTGTGTGAGGGTGGGTGTATATATATATATATATATATATATATATATATATATAGTAACCAGAACATCCATAGATGGACCAGGGATCCGAAATATCCACACCAATAGGAAGAATAGGGATATGTTGCTGAGCTCCATCTTTAATAACGAATTTTCGGCCACAACCATAGGCCATCATCAGTACATTATGATCCTAAACAAACAATGCAAATGCGTAAATTAAATTATAGTGGATCCGAAAAACTTAGTTCAATATCAAAACCATAAATATAATAGAAGACCTAATACTTAACCAATTAATTATATTAGTAAGAATTGGCACCAAAGTACAAATTAACACAACAAAATAAATATTAAATGCATAATAAAGCTACCTTCACCTCAGTAGAGTTCAACCTAAACGCCATATACAAGAAGACTAACCAGTAATAGAAATGCATGTTTAAGTTACCCAACTTATCGTTCTAAACTTCAACCATTGAACTAAAAGACAAGAAAAACAAATATTGCCCCCCACTATTAATCTATGAACTATTCGAAATGCTTAGCTCAGGTTTCAATTTCTCAATGAGCAATTTTTCACCAATTAATGTCTCATAATGACTTGAGAATCTTGCAATAATTTAAAGTGCTAAATGCATGGTCTTCCTCGCGTGTGTGATTCCTAACAGCCGAAAAAGATACAGTTTGTAACAATTTATTTGACCTAACACTCTTACCCATGTGCTCAAACAACCTGACTTTCAAGGATAGGCCAGGCCAGGCCTGACAATCAGGACATGACAATTCGTACACGATGTTTGAGCACATGAGATCCGGTATCTGATCTTTTATGTTAAAAATATTAGCTATTCTTAAGTCATTAGTTAAGATTATTCGAAAATCCTCTGTTGGGAAACCATCTTTAAGTAATTTAGTTATAACCTTATACTTGAAACTAATGTTACCGCAATATGGCATTTTGATATATTTAATCAATTTCGGGACTTGAAAAGAGTTTTTTGTTGATTACAAAGTTTAACAACAAGAAACTTATTTAGAATTGTATCAAAACTATAATTTGCATAATTGTTAATTTTGAAATATCTCCTGAGCCTACAAATTTCAACCTGTAAATTCCATAAGTAGAACAAACATCATACGTTCTGTTTCACAATGTTTTTTTTTATAGAATTCATTTTGTATAGCAATGGAGAGAAACTATACCAATTCAATCTTTGATCTGTGGATGTGGGTGTCCTTTATATTCTGGTGACTAGTCCTTGTTCAGTTTTGTTAATTTAAAACATCCAAATAAGATAACGAACCAATATTTTCAGTTTCGAAAGTAAAGGATATATTTCTATGTTGTTTATTCATATAATCAAACACATTCTTATTTGCACTATCATTTTCAAATATCAAGGATAGACCATCTACATAACGCCTATAATATATAGGTTTAAACTCTTAGGGGCAACTGTTTAACCACCCGGTTTCCCTAGTACAAAGATAAGCATTACTCATTACTGGACCTAAACTTGAACCCAAACTTAACCCATCCACTTGACTGTATAAAGTTCCATTAAAAAGAAAACACGACTTTGAAGTAGAAAATCTTAGTAACTTCTCAACAGTTTTGCGATCTAATTCATAAAATTCTTTAGGTGCATATTTATCTAGAATAATGCCCACTGTTTCTTGTAATGGTACGTTAGTGAATAATGATTGAAAATCGTAGCTAGCCATTAGGAAATTGGAGGGTAAATTTAACGTTGTAATTTCTTCAGCAAATATGTTTGAATTAGACAGAGTATATTCATTAGTAGTAAGTGGTGATATTTTTGGCATTAACAATGTAGACACAATATATGCAGCCGTCTTCAAACATGAAACAATGGGCCTTAATGGAATATCAGTGTTGTGTATCTTCGGTAACTCGTACATTTTACCTGGAATAGTTCCCGAAGCGTATAACCAGTCGTACAAATCATTACCTACAGTATTTTGTGTTATATGTTACGCAAATTTCTATTAAATTTATCCTCTAATTTTAACACATTTATAGGTTTGAGTCCCGAAGGGAGGAAGGAAAACCTAATATTTAGTAGTGGCCCCGGAATCATTGACGATGTGCCTTACATAGGTAATGGCCAATCTTTGAACACCAAGCTTGCTGTTCAAACTTCCCGCCCAAGGAGAACTCAAAATACGATTGCCTTACATCGTGAGCGAAACGCTCTTAATAACCACTCACGGACTCGTCCTTATGATGTGGGTCCACTACTAGAAGAAACTAGTAAAATAAATAAATAAAAATTAAAATTAAACTTGACCTAGCTTTGCGCTTCCCAGGCTTCTGCTCTTGGGTACCGCTCGCCATCTTGTTCACCCCGAGCGTTCCTCCTTAATCTGACATATCGAGACTCTCAAAAATGTAGCAGATGAATGGCAAGGGGATGGCAGGGAGGGCCAAAATCGTCAATGATTCTGGGGCCACTACTAAATATTAGGTTTTCCTTCCTCCCTTCGGGACTCAAACCTATAATTTATTAGTGGCCCCTTCATCATTAACGATGCACCTGAATTCTCGAGACTGGAGGTGGGACATTCATCATAAACAGCACATACCACTAATAAACCGGTTACGGTCCAAGGAACATGTACTAATCAGGTCAGTTTAATATCAAATAAAATATATAAAAAGGTTATAGGCGGCGCTTCTTAAAGGAAGCCTGTGGTGTTAACGCCTTTAAGTTTCATAGAACAGTTGGTGTAACACAGGAATAAACTATCCATTCAGTTTATATTTTCCAGGGGAAATGACACATTCATTATCACCCAAATTTATTAATATGTAGGCCTACATATTCATGGCCTTAGGTAATGTTACCAAAAATATTTATACTCTAGATCTAATCCCTGAGATTATTGAGTATATTGGAAACCTTATTGTATTCATAGTGTTTCCTCTTATAAATGTATCAATGTTCCTGGGTAGGCTTACTTTAGCCTAGGGAACGATTATCACATGACCTTAATACTCGTTACATTTTGTCTCACTTCAGAGGCAGGAGGAGTCCTTAGCTAGGATACTTCCCCCCCCCCCCCTTTTTCATAATATCAGCTTAACACTAGACTCTCTGCCTTAATGCTACACATGTACGAGGTTTCATGAGATTGACGGACAGGTAACGTGTGAGAAAAGTATGATTTGATGACCACAATTGGGTCTGTTGAATGTCTTCTAGAGAGTAATTATGGAGGAATCGAAGTGATGCCGCCCATTTACGGATATCGTGTGATCTTGCCAACACGCCCGGGCTACTCTCTCGAATGACTTCTACTAATAATGCGGCTAGCCGGCGTTTTTGTAGTCGAACACCTGTCCTTGAAACCCAGAGGGCTGCCACCTGTGATGGCTGGGAAGCCCTCATAAATAACCTAAGTGACTGCACTGGACACAATAAATGGTGCCTGTCACCCTGTTTCAGAGCCGGAATTTCGAACTCTGTAAATACATGATGAGAATGTTCATTCTTAGCAATAAAGTTAGGAGCAGGAGCAATATGTACCCCTATGTTGCGCCTTTTAAATCTTAGACAGTTTGGCTCCGAACTCATCGCCGCCAACTCAGACACCCTGTCACCCGTAGCCAGTGCCATTAGAAAAATGGCCTTTTTAGGTATGATATTAAAGGGAGGATCTTTGCAATATTTACGGGACTGAAGCATTTCAAGGGCTCGATCCAGAGACCAGGTGGGTGTGAGTTGACGAGGGGGAGGGCGGAGCTTGAACCATGACCTCATAAATCCCTTTTCTTCCGCTTCCGGTACAGTCAAACCAGTTAAGTCTAGAAATGGTGTCCTAATTGCCGTGAGGTGATTCCTTAATGTGACAACTGACAACTTTTGAACATCAAATAGGTAATTTAAATAGTTAAACACCAGAGCCACTGAGGACTGTTGTTGGCCAGTTTCTACAATCCATGTCGTAAATGATTTCCAGTGTGATTGGTGCTGTCTTTGGGTTGATGGAGCATATTGATTAATCAACTTGTGAGTCACGGTTTTCCCAAACTGGCCTAGCCACTTGGCCTTCTGAATATCCACAAGGCGAAAGTCAGCGAGGTCTTGAGGATTCCAATTGTCTCTAAGTGGAAATACGAGATCGGGAGTGACACCTGGTTCTCGCACCACGTCTTCAACTGGTTGTACCACACTTGAGCCGGCCACAAGGGCGCAATCATCGAGATCATTTCCCGGTAATCCCGTAGTTTTTGAACTACTTTGCACATTAAGGATGCATCTGGAGGCGGAAACAGATAAATGGAGTTCCATTTGTTCCACTCTACCATAAATGCGTCCGGACTCCCCGCAGGAGTTAGACTCTGGCGTGTGAGGTACTGAGGTAGCCTGTAGCTCGCCTCTGATGCGAACAAGTCCCCTTGTGGATTGTAGGGCTCCGCAATCAACTTTTGAAAGATGTTTTGTCTGTGAGCCCATTCTACTTGCGTGCTCTGTTGCCGGGACAAAGCATCCGCCCATACATTCGCCACTCCGGACAGATATGTTGCATGAAGATAAATCCCGAGCCTCGTGGCTATTTGAAATAGCTTTTCCGACAACCCTTGTAACACTCTTGATCTCACTGACCCTTGCTTTTGAATGCATGTCACTGCAGTCAAATTGTCCATTCTGAAGGCTAGGGACTTTCCCGCCTGGCTTGTGCCGTGCTCCTGTAAAAAAGAATAGTAGGACTAGCAACTCCTTGGCATTGATATGGAGGCAATTTGATGTTGACCATCGACCTTGGCTCTGGTGGCCTAAGTTTGATTGGTAACCCCAACCCAGGGTTCCTGACACGTCTGAATCCACCCAAACCATCGGTGGTGGAGCTGTCCAAGTCAAGGAGGAGTGAATAACTTCTGGCTTCGCCCAGGCTGCCAGGAGGTTGTGGATTAAGGTTGGAATTGTCCTCAGTGTTTCCGCCGGTAAAAGAGGAAAACACCTGTTTCCTTCCAAGATAATTCTTTTGACCTTCAGGCGACCTAACGGTACCGTCAGTTGTATCCAGTTGAGTGAGCCTACCAGAGATTCCCAGATCTTTCTCGTTGTCGTCTGGGAGTGCAGAAATCGGAAGAGTTTCCTGCGAAACCTCTGACGATTGTCTACACTCTGACTTTGAGTCAGTAACTCAGTATCCCAGATAAGGCCCACCCATTGGATTTGTTTGGTGGGGATGAGAGATGACTTTGCTAAGTTTACCCTGAACCCTAAGGCTTCTACATGGTCTAATACTAGTTGAACATGGTGAAGGCACATTACTCGGATTGGGCTACCACTAGCCAATCGTCTAGATACCATAAAATCATGATTCCCTGTTTGAGCAATGGTAGCAATGCCTGTTGGACTAATTTTGTGAAAACTCTGGGTGCTAGATTTAACCCAAAGGGCATTCTTTGGAAGACAAACGTTTGATTCCCGTTGCGTAAGGCTAGGAACCTCTGAAAGCGTTTGTTGATGGGGACATGCCAATAGGCGTCTTTTAGATCTATTGAGCACATCCAGCTCTGCGGCGGGAGTGACAACCTGATCTGATTCACTGTTAGCATCCTGAATGACTGATTGTGAATATGGGTGTTGAGATATGAGAGGTCGATTACTGGCCTCATCTGAACACTGTCCCTTTTTGGCACCTGAAACAACCGGGATATGAATACTGGCATTGACGTAGGACTGGGGATTATGATCTGCTTTTGTATCATCTCTTTGATAATGGTTCCCACCTCTAATGAAACTCGATTGAATTCTGTGGGGAAACGTAGGCAGGGTCGCTGGGACCACCGCCAGGAGAGACCTTTGCGGACCACTGTCCTTGTGCCCATGTCCGCCGGGGCCATGCTCGGAAATGATCTCGGAAGTTGCCAGTCATGTGACTGGTCTTGTCCGACAGAGCTTCTCTCTGATCCATCTTGCCTTGCCTTGGCACTGGGAGTGAGAGAGCCCTGTGGTGTGTCTCAGTTATTGGAGGGTGGCTGTGACTCTGACTTTGGTTTGGGGGGTTGAGAGGTGTTGCTACCATTATTGTTGGATTTACCCCTGTACTGGCCCCGAAAGCCCCTCCCTCTACCCCTGAAGTTACCTCCTCTAGCCCTGAAGTTACCACGCCCTCTAGTTGCTCTGGAAGGTGCAGGGTTGTGAAAGGCTTGGCTGACTGTTTGAACTGTGATGACTGACCACGAAAGGAACTCTTAGTTCTGAAATTTTGTTTAGCTGCCTGTTCACTTTTGGTTTTAGAAGTGGTGGCAGTTGAATGGTTTAGAAGGAGTGTGACTATCCTCCATACTTCTGGGGAGACTAGAGGAGCTGTAAAGATATCTGATAGGAATAACTTTCTATCGATCTCCGCCGGCAGTTTCTTCACCAAATGCACTCTCAACTCTTGGCGCCCCCGTACCGCCTCAAAGAGAGCTGTCCGGATATCGCCAAGACATTGAACTGAATTTTGGAGGAGAAGACGTCTGGTCAGAGAAACGGTCTGAGATCTGGCGTCCGTAACCGACTCAGCCGTTCTAGCTAGAGAGGCTGCCAGTTTTAGGTTGATTAAGTGTGGGGACGCCAGTCTCCAAACCTTCTGTCTTAGCCTATAATCTTTGTCAATCATAGCCTGTGTGGGTGGAGAAAAGGTTCAGGTAGTTGGCATAAAGATAATTTAGGGGCCCCCATAAAATCAAGTATATGTTGGGGAATCCCATCCACCTTGCCTAATGGCATAGAAAACCAATGATTGTCTTCTGCTGGAAGTTGGTGGCTACCTTTGTTGGGTGCTGGTGCTTGCAAGGTGGGGGATGATGTGTACACAAAAAATTGGGGATTGAAGAATTGTGGGATGGCCTTAATCACAACATCAAGTACCTCTCCCAAGTGGTTCTTGGCTCTTAATTTCCCCTTTTCACTTCCTTCTATAACCCATTGTTCTGGGACAAGTAACTCTCACCTGTAACCATGGCGTGTGCAAGGTCGGGGCATAGTGGTTTAGTTATTGACCAAGAAGTATCCGGTCCATACAATAGGGCCCTTTTTGTTGGGGATGGACTTGTCAAGTGGGGGAGCTAATAGACCGGAAAACAATTTCATGTTAGGTTGCAAGAGAGCAGAGGTGCTTGGGATTGCATCCCCAGGGCTGACAGTGGGGGCAGGGGGAGGAGAAATTGCTGTAACTTTAGGATGTACCACTACTTGCCCCAGCGGTCGCACTGCCGGGGTTACAGGTATTGTGGTAGTTGTCTGTCTCTCACTCTTCATCAGTCTCATAAAAACAAATAGTTCTCGCAACTGGTCCTTTGTTATATCAACATCACTTTCTTGATTAGATTGGGGCGTGGGATGTGACGCCTCTGAGCCCTGCGTCCCAGATTGTTGAGAGACTGGTCTTTGGCTAGGATCTATTTCCTCAGTATATCCCCCCTGTTGGTATATCTCAATAAGTGGCCCCCTACTTAGTGACCCCGTTGACCGGGTCGATGGGGCTGGTTCAGTATCCCACCCAGGCTCATCGACCCGGGCCTCGGTTTCATCTGATTGATAGTAATCTGCATGACCCGGGAGATCGGACACATTTAAATTAGGGACCTCAGAGATGAGGGATTCTTGGACAGGTGTATGCCGGTCTGAGGAGCTCTCCTGTCTCCGCCGGTGAAAATCTACACTGCCACTTCTTTCTGTCCCTAACACAGGTAACGAAACAGGTTCCGGTGTAGGTGTATGGGGGATAGTCTCTTTGTTTGCTGAGGATTTCTGTCTTGATTTGGACGGTTCCTTAGCTGTCTTCCTACTTGATGAGGAAGATGACTTATGCCGGCTCGACTTTGGTTTATCCCAGGCGTTTAATGCGGAGTCAAAGTCAGAGCGGGACCTCTTAGCCTCCTGGTCATCTGATGGGGACTTTGTTTGTGGCAAGGGCGATCTTGACCTATCTCGCCGGCTGGTAGAAGCTAGTCCCTCCGGCGGATCTTTGTCTAGAGGTCTCTTTCGATGGCGTGATGACGAGTCTCTCGAAGAAGATCTCGGAAGGGGTGAGGTAGTCATTGGACTCTGTAATGCATCCTCAAGAGTTTGATCATCTAACTGGAGGGATTTATGAGTCATTGTCGTACAATATGTTCCACATTCTAATTTAATATTTTGGAAAATAGCCTTACATTGGCTATCTTCATCATTAATCAATGCATTGCGGAGGACTGAACATTTGGGACAAGATTTTGATAACCAACGACCTCTCGAACGGTCTAGGCAGGTGACACACTTTACACAGAGTAAGTGTCCCATAATTGCTAACCTCTGACAGCCCTGAGCTGAACAGAAAAGGTAATTCTTCTTTTCCATGACTACCTCCTCACCTTACAGAGATATTAGACCACCTATGTGCCTTCACTGTCGAACCTGTGTGAGAAGAAATTTCAAGAATCAATGCTCATAAGGACACACTATGCTTGCCTAATTAATATACATTTATAATCTGTACGTTAAAAGAATCAAGTTTGAGTAACCCTTAAACAATCTTAATTCCCTTTACGTTAAACA
Source organism: Paralithodes platypus (assembly GCA_032716605.1). Taxonomy (NCBI): domain Eukaryota; kingdom Metazoa; phylum Arthropoda; class Malacostraca; order Decapoda; family Lithodidae; genus Paralithodes; species Paralithodes platypus. The sequence goes on from CM064523.1 coordinate 34,256,583, forward strand.
TTTCCCCGAAATGTAGTGAGTATTGTGTAGCCTATTATGTGCTACCAATTAATAAACTTCTTACCCTAGTGCCAAAGAAAAACACCGACAAGCTCTAACACAGAGTTTTTGTATTCTATATCCGGCGGGTAATTCGCCCATGATAAAGCAAAACAGTCGAACTGGTAGCTACAAGATCGAAAAGGGTGAGTTTATTTCCCGCCGTCGCCGTGATTTGTGCGGCGATTGTTTTGCCTTGATTTGCGCTTTGATTTGTGGTTCTCCACTTTATTTAAATCGGCTGGTGGAATGGTCTTCTGTTTAAGGCCAAAAGATGTTAATTGTGGGTGGCATAAAACGTGATTACGAGGGGGGGGGGCGTCGCCTTTATCCTTCGAAACTCAAATTATTTGTTAGTGACATGATGGCACTACATACCCAAATCAAATTAATTTGTCAACTGTGTCAGTCATGGGATATTGAATTTGTCTGTCTTAGGCCAGAAGAACGCATTTGTTTGTTATCTTATTGGCAGCGGAATACGTGATTATGAGGGGAGGCTTCGCCCTCGCCCTTCTAAATTTTAATTCCTTATTTTAGTAGTCAGCCAGACCCGCCGGAGTTATACTATATGCCTTAAATAACCCAACTTGAATTCAAAGTAGACCCGTGCGCGGCGGTGAATACTGAATGTTTTTAACTCGTTCTGAGTGTTTCCCGGCGAGGACCCCACGGAACACCCTGAGATACTTTGTTGGTTTAACCCTTAAAAAGCGGCTCACCACTTAAGTCGAGTTAAATAAAGCTGGACTATGTGGCGGCGCTCGACATAGGTCGAGTGGCAATTTCAGCACGTAATGTGGCTGAGAGAGAGAGACAAGTGGTGGCAGGAGACTAGCGAGCGTATGACTGCTCCAGACCACCGCGGCGAACCTACTGACACAAATCTCAGCTCCCTCCTCCCTCTCTCACTCGCTACATACTCAATTATGTACCGAAAGTACCGAATTACCTGCTTTTTGCACTCGCGTTGCACGGTTATTGCAAGAAAACTATCCATCATACAAGGATCGTTATGGTGTCATTCGAAAGCTCTGTTTATGCCCTTTCAGGGATAGATACTTGTTTTACGTTCTGGGTCTTATTTAGGCATGATAATGATCACGTAAACAGCCCTATTTTGGCTAAAAACACCCCGCTGGGCGGTACACATAAATAAACCGCATAGGCCGCTCTTAAGGTGTTAATGTCCAGTAGTACTGAACCATAAAAAATCCCGTCAGAAGGGTGACCCTTCATTGTATATAAATAGGGATGAACAATGTGTCTGAATGTTTTCTATCTCGTTTTGAGTGTTTCCCGGCGGGGACCCCACGGAACACCCTGAGATACGTCGTTGTTTTAATGTTCAGTAGTACTGAACCATAAAAATCCCGTCGGAAGGGTGACCCTTCATTGTATATATATATAGGGATGAACGACGTGTACATACATGGCATGGTTGTATATTATGAAAATAATCAATGATCAGTTATAAGACCCTTTAACCATATCTATATATGCAACCTAATGAGGCCAACTAGATGGCAGCCCTTGGTGATGATGACGTCAATGGCTCAAACCTGCGATCCAGCGTCGACCCCGCTACCTGTAGATTGCTGCGTAGAATGGCTCCGTGCCGGATTCCTCAACTAAGTGAGAAAATCCAAAGGTACTAGCCCCGAAGCATACTTGTTGCACACCCTGAAGGGACCGAGCAACAGGCTCCAGTTCACCCTAAAAGAAGCCTCATGACTAATATGTGAACTAATAATGGGCTAGGAAAAAGAAAAACAACGCATTAGGGTGACTTGCCTTATCACAACAAGAGCACTCCTTAATTAACTTAATGCTTAGACCCAAAAAAATTAGTCTCCAGGGCCCGTATTTAACACTCAGCCTACACCTGATCGATAATCTAACCTAACTTCAGCACTGTCATGGACAATTGAGCAAGGACTCACTATATGATGATGACAAGTGACGAATGGGGTGTTGGCAGGAACGTCGGGGATACGCGTGTTATCGATGCGGGCCCAAGGAGTTTAAGGAGGAACGCTCGGGGTGAACAAGATGGCGAGCGGTACCCCAGAGCAGAAGCCTAGGAAGCGCAATGCTAGGTCAAGTTTAATTTTTATTTTTATTTATTTATTTTACTAGTTTCTTCTAGTAGTGGACCCACATCATAAGGACGAGTCCGTGAGTGGTTATTAAGAGCGTTTCGCTCACGATGTAAGGCAATCATATTTTGAGTTCTCCTTGGGCGGGAAGTTTGAACAGCAAGCTTGGTGTTCAAAGATTGGCCATTACCTACGTAAGGCAGGCGCATCATCAATGATGAAGGGGCCACTAATAAATATTCAAACATGTCAACATTAATCTTCTTAAACTTGGTTTTATCATCTAGTATAGAATGCATTTTATTTAAATCATCCCTTTTTATCAAGTCCCTTTTCCCTTATCTGGTCTTACTCTCACGATCGACTCATATTTACCTGAATTTCTCAGTAGTTCTAAATAACTTTGGTTGAACACAGACGATACAATACTCCCGTAATTATTCTTAGCGCCAACAAAATTATTAGTAATGATATCCTTAACCTTTAAAAAAATAAAAAATAAAAAAAAAATAAAAAAATCCACTATACTGTATATCCCCGGCTCCAGACCTAGACAAATCAACCACTGTACTACATAATTTATCTAAAGAAACAAAATCCTTTAACCAGTCTGTTTTATAAAAAGGAATATATTAGTGGCCCCTCCATCATTGACGATTATGCCTATTACATAAGGCTACCTCTTCAAACGCTCATAAGCGTAGTTTGAATCTACTGCCGCAGAGCTTAGAGGAACCTTCATCATAAGCTCACGCAAAATCACTCATGGTTCGTCTTTATGATTGGGTTCTCACTACGAAAAAACTTTGTAACAAATAAAAAATAAAATAAAATAAGAATAACTATTCATAAGCTTTCCATATTCCGTGGATGTACTTCTGTGGATTCTTGGACCAGATGCTGCCTAGCGCATTTTTCCGCCTTCCTTGCTCTGCGTTCACCCCACCCGGACGTGTTCCCCACAGTGCTCCGCTTTGATTCCGCATTCTTGCGTCCCTAGTGAGTTTTTCTCATTTGTTTACTCTGGGATGTCTTGAGTAAGGTTAGGATTAGCTTAGCAGGGGTGTCATGGGTGGTTTTCTCGCAGAACAAGTGTATTTTGGATCGTTTTTGTTGGGGCGTCTATTTTGGACGGACCCTCGTGGCCGAGTTGAGGACGCTCTGAAACTGTTTTTCGTGTTTAGCCATCTTTAGTCCTAGCTTGTTAGGAGGCTTTAACTACGCGATGTCGGGCTTCTAGCTATCTTTCAGATGGAGTAGCCTATTTTGTTTTATACTGACGTTCCTGGTGTTATTTCTTCACGTAGTGGAGTTCTTTCTGGGTCCCGAGTCAATGTTACCCTTACCCGGGGTTTTTTCTACGATGTTGATGTGGCGGCTGTTCCAGTTTTGGTGGGATGGAGTGCTTTTCGATTGTGTTTCGACGTCATTAAGTGTTTATTCCGTTTTCACTGGGCCTAGCCAGCCACTCTTAGTTTTTTTCACATATGCAAGTGTTTTCATTGTTTATTATGATAAAAAATGTATTCATGTGTCATGTGTGTCCTGGATTAGTTGTTATTGGCTGATCCAGGAGCTTCGGACTGTGGGTCTGATTATGTTTATCAGATTGCGTTCTGATTGGTGTGGGTTGCCTTTCCGGCGGTTTCTCTCGATTGCTCCGAGAAAGCCGCTTTGTTTACCGGGTTTTAGTAAAGTTGGTTAAAATCGGTAGTTACCCCGGCGAGTTTGGTAGCTTGAGGGCTCATCAGAAACTGCGTTCTCTGTGGTCGAGCCTGTGATCAGGCTTCCTGTGTTTTTCCCGGCGAGGTGGGCTCCACACATTTATCTAGGTGATCATGCTGACACCTATTGGATATGGTTTTCTCGGCTTTTCAAAGCCATTGAAACAATGCTGTTTGTTTGATTGGTCTTTCCCTCCCGGCGACCTTTTTACAAAGAGGTCTGGGGCAGGTACAATTGGTTTGACATTTAATATAAAACCCGGCGGTTGTACCTTCGGGTGGTTATATTAACGGATTTGCAATTCGCTATGGTTTGCCAAACAATTGATTGATACAATAGGGTATCACAGCCTTCAAGACGGCGATCTATGAGGGCTTCTGGGAGAATTCGGATTAGAGATTAAGATAGGCTTAGACTTTTTATGGGATAAAAAGATGCCTGAATCTTACTAGTGTTTCAAGTGTAAAGGGATACCTGAAAGACTTCATCATTAATAAAGATATGCTTCATCTTTATGAAGATTCAGAGGAAACAATGCTGTTTGTTTGATTGGTCTTTCCCTCCCGGCGACCTTTTTACAAAGAGGTAGGGGGCAGGTACAATTGGTTTGACTTTAATATAAAACCCGGCGGTTGTACCTTCGGGTGGTTATATTAACGGATTTGCAATTTGCTATGGTTTGCCAAACAATTGATTGATACAATAGGGTATCACGGCTTTCAAGACGGCGATCTATGAGGGCTTCTGGGAGAAGTCGGATTAGAGATTAAGATAGGCTTAGACTTTTTATGGGATAAAAAGATGCCTGAATCTTTCTAGTGTTTCAAGTGTAAAGGGATACTTGAAAGTCTTCATCATTAATAAAGATATGCTTCATCTTTATGAAGATTCAGAAGATCTGCTTAAATCTTTTGGACAGGTAAAGATATGCTGAAATCTTTAATATGAAACTAAAGGGAAACGAAAAGTAGTGGTTGAGGGCTATGGTTCGTTGACCAGCGGTTTTGTGACACATGTTTTTGAAACATTTTGGGGTAACCTTATGAGCATTAATTCCTGGAAATTTTCTCTTTCCAGGGCGGAGTACAGGCGTGGCACCAGATGACCAGGTAGATCCCGGGGGTGGGGTAGATTTCCACCAGTCTCTGTCATGTCGGCACTAAAACCTCTCATTGCTTTATGTTCAACGCCGTTATGCTCAGGTATCCCTATTTTTGCACACAAGCTTTGCATTAAATGTGTTAAATGCCTCGATCGGTCACGGGGGATATGGGTGACAAAGAATTGCACTATTTGTAACCTCTTAAGTGTTAAAGTTTTAATTCAAAAGGATAATACTGCGGCGGTGGCTTTGCAAGAAGTGAAACAACTTCTCGCTACTTATTCAACGAATGTAGCACATAAAGCATTGCAATGTGATAACCTTGAGCTTTGGGAGCTTTTAATTATCAAACATGCCCCCCCTAAGTGTAAGATACGTGCACGTAAGACCTCAGAGACTGGGCGGGGACAGGTTACCACACCCTCCCCCGGCAAATCTAAGAGGCCTCGCTCACCGTCACCCTCGGCAACGGCGACGAGACCCCAATCAAGGTCAGCCTCTACCCCCACCAAGTCTAACATCCAATCTGACAGGTCGGGGGTGGAGTCAGAGAATGTGGTGGAGGATGCCCCGGCGAACATTTCATCATCTGATAGTCATGCTTTTTTCTACCAGGTCACGTGTGTCAGCCTCAGATTTAGAAGTATCTTACAGAAACTTTAAACCTCTAGGGTGCTCGGGTGAGGGCTCCCAATTGGAGAGTATACCAAGCTCGCAAGCGAGTAACAGCCACAGCCAAGGTGTATGGCGATACTCACAGCCCTGGCAGGACAGAACACATCCTTTTGTGACTCAAGTAGTGGCTGACGTCCACCGGGATGCCGATGTACCATCTTCTATCCCAGATTTAACATGGCGGCATGTGGAGGTCCCGGCTTCTGCGGGATCTTCCCATGATAGGCCAGACTTAAGGGATGAAGAACAGCGTTCTCTGGTCTCAGAGATGGAAGTTGAAGAGTCAGGTCACCATCTAGACTACTCTCAGGGTACTGTCGAATCTCCACGGAGTTCGTCATCTGCTAGGTATGTAACTACAGAAGGGATTGATGGATTACTATTAAATGCACTTAATAAGTTCTTTGGCCCTACACCGGAAACTCCTACAGCTCCCGCGACGTCGACGAATGTGCGACCTCTGGCTACATCCATTTCTTTAGCCTTAATACCTAACCCTCCTCTTGTGTCAGATCCAATTTCCAATGTGCCAGGCACAGCAGCTCTCACTACTTCCAATGTGCGAGTCATATCAGACATAACTCCCCCCCCCCCCCTCCCTTTAGACAAGGCACCAGTCAAAAAAGGAGCTATGCCTCTTTTATACGGGCCTGATGAGTCATGGGTAGCAATGTTACCAACTAAGCCAGAGGCAGCACAAGCTACTATTTTGGGGGAGCTCCCTGTACCACATGAGTGGGTAATCCAAGGCAATAAGTCTAGAAAACTCAGAGCATTGGATAGTCAAGGAAATATTTTAGATGTTCATATTAAGGCCATTCCAAGTTATTATAACCATGACTTTTTTGTGTATGCATCAACACCAGCCCTACCCCCTGCCTCAGTTTCAAAGCTATTTTCTGACTGGACTAAGAATGATGGCTTTAACGACATCAAGGCACTTTCTGCTTTGACGCCGGAGTTGGATATGTTTCCGATCACAGACTCAGCCTCTAATCCAGTCTTGCAGGTGGGGCAGTTGGGTACGGGACCTTGGGTGGAATGGGAAACAGAGGCTCAAAATGTTGCCACTACTTTCACTTCAACATCTTCTCACCAAATCCCTCATGAAAACCATACTTGGTTCTCTCTTCCGGTTTTTAGTGCTGGAGGAGTCCCCTCTGCTTTGTTTGATTTCTTGGCTGCCCCTAAAAATCAATTTGTGCGAATTAAAAGATCCTTTTAGCACGCCTTCCCTAGCTCACCTAGTCCGCGAGTTTAGGCTGAGAGGAAAAGCGTTTAGACTGTTTTCGCAATATATTGTTACCCAGCAAGTAACAAAGTCTATGTTACGCTCTTCTCAGGCGATCGAAGCTGCGGAAGTCAGGAAGGCCATTGAACTTTCCCGGCGCTTGCTTCTCCAAACTTCCATTCAGTCTTTAGGAGATATTCGGACAGCCTTATTAGAGGCAGTTCGAGCAAGGCAGGATCTGAGGATGTTCTTAGTGAAGAAACTTCCTGACCGTATTGCAAGCCAAGTAGTTCTGTCTCCAGTTCTAACTCCTTCTTTGATTTCCCCAGCAGTTTGGAAGACTGTTTTAAATATGGCTCAAGCATTCAAACAAAGTCCCTCTCAACCTAAGTAGCCTACCTTCACTTTCCCTAAGCCCAAACCAGTTTCGAAAGCTCAAGCTAGTGGGTCTAAGCCCAATCAGCCAAAGTCCCCTTCCACCCAGGGTCAGGCTCAGTTCAGGTATCAACAGGGTAAATTCTCAGGTAAAGGCCACAGGTTTCACCAACGACCAGGTCAGGGCCCACCTCCAGCCAAAGCCGGCCAGTCGTCCAAGGGTACACCACCACCAGCAATAAACTAAGGTCTCTCTCACTCCCGGGGCCAGTCAAAGGCGTGTTGGAACAGAGGGTGGTCCAGCCGGCGAACCCCAGTCTGCTAACTGGGTCATTCCGGGCGTGTCATCAAGCATGGCCATTAAGAACATGGGCGAGGACTGTGGTACGCAAAGGCATCACTTGGCAGTGGCTCCGGCGACCTCGCTTACGTCAGCCGACAAAGGCCAATCATGTTTCTTTAGAGGTGGAGTCACTAGTTCAGGAGATGATACCAAGAGTGTCATTATCCCAGCCCCCCGACTTACCCGGTGTTTACATCCAAGCTATTTCTAGTACCAAAAAGGGACAGTATTCAGATGAGACCGGTCGTAGACCTGTCTTATTTGAATCTCCACATTCACAACGTGTCCTTCAGGATGCTGACAGTGAATCAAATCAGGTTAACACTTCCGCCGGGAGGGTGGAGGTGTTCATTAGACCTGACAGACGCGTATTGGCACGTCGCGGTAAACGGGAGATTTCAACAAAATTCTGGCGTTAAGAATAATGCATCAGACTTATGTCTTTCAAAGGATGCCGTTTGGATTGAACCTAGCGCCACGCATATTCACAAAATTAGTCCGGCAAGCCCTGATGCCCATTTTAGAACAGGGGATCAGGATCTTGTGGTATCTGGACGACTGGCTGGTGGTGACAGAGACAGAAAAGTTATGCAACACTCATGTCAACATTACGTTAAACCATGTCAAATCTCTAGGATTCAAGGTCAACTTAGTAAAGTCAAAACCTTGATCCCTCACGAGTAATTCAGTGGATAGGGCTGGTCTGGGACACAGCATCTCTCACTCTGAGTCAGAGTGTGGACAATCGAAACAGATTTCGCAATTTTGTTTTTATGTTTCTCCACAGTCTGACTACGACACGGAGACTCTGGGAATCTCTAGTCGGTTCTCTCAACTGGGTTCAACTAACTGTGAAGTTGGGCCGGTTGAAAGTCAAACGTTTAATCTAGGAGGGCAACAAATATTTCCCACTATTACCGGCGGGAACATTATGGCCTATCCCAACATTAATACACAGCTTACTAGCGGTCTGGGCGAAGAGGGAAATGTTGCACTCAGTCATGTCATGGACCTCTCCTCCGCCGACGGTATGGATGGACACGGATGCGTCAGGGACGATAGGTTGGGGCTTTCAGTCAAACCTCGGGCATCAGGGTAAAGGGCTTTGGTCCCATTCAGAAACCTAGAGACCTCGCTGACTTTTGCATTGTGGACATTCAGGAGGCCAAGTGGCTAACGCCGTATGGTAGAAACGTGACAGATAAATTTATGAATCAGTACACACAATCTACCAAGAGGCAATATTAATCTCATTGGCAGTCCTTTACTTCTTGGATAGTTAGAACAGAACAGACAGTACCTTCGGTGGCATTAGTTTTAATTATTTAAACTATTTGTTTGAACAGAAACGTCTATCTGTAGTGACTCTAAAAAATCACTTAACAGCTATCAGGGTGCCATTCTTTGACCTTACAGGTCTAACCATACCACAAGCGGAAGAAACAGGTTTCATGAGAGCATGCTTCAAACTCCGCCCACTTCCCCGTCAGCTCATGCCTACCTGGTCTCTTGACAAAGCGTTATCTTTGCTTCATTCCCGTCTGTATCAGAATACGGCAGATTTTGAATTGCTATTAAAAAAGGCTGTGTTCCTTATGGCTTTGGCAACTGGTAACAGGGTGTCTGAGCTGGCGGCGATGAGCAACACCCTTAAATGCATAAGGTTTGGTAGAGTAAATGATTGCATTCATATTGCACCTTCCCCAGGGTTCATCGCAAAGAATGAACATAGTGAACATGTTTTCTCAGAGTTTACGGTACCGGCGTTGAAACGGGGTAAAGTGCACCATAATTTATGTCCTGTACAAGCTTTAACCAAATATATGAGAGTGGCACCTCTTAACCAACAAGGTGCTTTATGGGTATCGAGTGCAGGTAAAAGATTAATGAAACGTAAAATGGCTTCTCTGCTAGTAGAAGTCATTAAAGAGAGTAATCCCGGCGTAGTGGGTAGGGCCCACGATTTACGCAAATGGGCAGTATCTTTACGTTTTTCTGATTTTGTTTTGTTTGTTAAAGACATAGCTACTACTCAACTATTGGCTTCAAATCATACGTTTTTGACTCGATACCTGTCGGTAGCACTAGACAAACCATCAATGCCATGTGTAGCTTTACGGCAAAGGGTCTAGATGGGTCTCTAAGTCACTAATTGTTTAGGTTAAGAAAGAGGGGGGGGGGGGGGGTGCAGTCAATGAAACATAAGACACCCTAGACCCCGCCGGAGGATATGTACAGAGTATACGAGCTGTGATACAATGTATAAGTGTTGTGATTAAAATTTCTCTACGGGAAATGTTGTTGAGGTACAATGGATGTAGTACAACAATTGTTTCTTTAAGTGGGATACACTGTTGAAGCAATTTAATTTTAAGAGTTCTCGGTAGTTGCAACTCCGAGTAGCATTTTAGTAAGTACTTCTGCAATAAGTACAAGAATTTATTCTATTGTTTGTGTCTAATTTTACGGAATATACACATTAGAATAATGGGTGCCTTCTGCGTGTCGTAAGAGGCGACTAAAGAGGTTGGGTCGGTGGGCTTGCGACCCCCACCCGGAAAAAATATCTAAGCAAAGAAAAACGAACGAACAGCCTCGGATTCGGACGGAACCAACGTTGACTAACCACGACCGACTAAGGACATGCCTTCGGACATTCTGAGAATGGCTACGTGGAATGTTAGTGGCATGAATGATGGCACAAAAGAGAGAGAGGTTCTGGAAGTGTTAGTGAATGCCAGGCTGGATGTATGTGGAATGACAGAGACCAAATGGAAAGGTTCAGATGTGAGAGAGTGGGAGTGTGGAATGGGTGTGTGTGCTGGAGTGAGTGAAGGAACAGCGAGAGAAGGTGCATGTTTGTTTGTAAGTAGCAAATGGAAGGAATGTGTAAGAGAGTATGGGTCTGTGGGTTCAAGGATTGTGTGGGTGAGAATGAAAGTAGGAATACAAACGTGGGTGATTGTATGCGTGTATGCCCCGACAGAGGATATACTTGAAAGAAAGAAAGAGGAGTTCTGGATGAATGTGGAGGCGTGCCTGGAGAAGTTTGACAAGAACGAAAGAATATTTCTGATTGGGGATATGAATGGTAAGGTGGGTGATAGGAAAGTTGAGGGAGTGGTGGGAGGGTGGGGGGTACCATCAGAGGTGAATGGGAATGGTAGTGCACTTGTGGACGTATGTGTGGGGAGGAGGCTGTGGATAGCCAACACCTTCTTCCGACACAGAATGATCCACAGGTACACGTGGAAACGGATGTTGACGATGAAGGATAAGACAGTGGTGGAACGAAAGTCATTGATTGATTATGTATGTGTGGATGAACGAATGAAGAAATCTGTGATGGATGCTAGGGTGTATAGGGGTATTGGAGGGGGTCTGTCTGATCATTATGTAGTGGTAGCTAAGGTTAGGATACAAAAGAAGTGGGTGAGGAGAGCGGGAGGGAGGCGAGAGAAGGGTGGAATGGTGAGGAGGGTGGAGAGGTTGCAGGAGGAGGAAGTCAGGGAGGAGTACAGGAGAGCAGTGGAAAGACGACTAGGTGGGTTCGACCTGGAAGTTATGGAGGAAGTGGAGGAGATGAGCAAGTTGTTTAAGGATGAGATCTGTGCAGCATGTGAGGAGGTGTGTGGAGTGAGGAGAAGAGGGAGGGGAGTGAAAGGTACAGCATGGTGGACAGAAGAGGTAAGAATAGCTGTGGAAAAAAGAAGAAAGCATATAGAGAGTGGTTGGGTAGTAGAGGGAATGAAGATTCCGAGAGACAGAAACGAGCGAGGTACGTGGAGAGTAAGAGGGTGGTGAAGAGAGTAGTGAAGGAAAGTAAGAGAAGAGTAGATGAGGAATTTGGAAGGAATCTGAGTGTAAAATGGAGGGAGAGTAAGAAACTGTTCTGGAAAGAAGTCAAGAAAGTTAGGGAAGGTAGCAAGGGAAACAGTAAGGGTGTGAAAGATAAGAATGGGAGAATGCTAGCCGAGAAGCAAGAGAGAGTCGAAAGATGGAGGGAGTACTTCAGTGAGTTGCTAAATGAAAGGAATGAAGAGCCAGCAAACATAGCTGGATATGGTATGGGAGGGAGAAGAAGAGAAGTAGTGGAGGAGGAGGTGGGAATCAGGAGGTCAGAAGTGTGGGAAGCCATGAAAAGAGTGAAGTTGGGGAAAGCACCAGGAACAGATGGAGTGTGTGGGGAAATGTTGAGGTATGGTGGTGAGATAGTGATAGAATGGGTATGGAAAATGTGCAAACTAGCATGGGAGAAGGGGAGTGCACCCGATGACTGGAAGACTGGCATAATAGTCCCCCTATATAAGGGCAAAGGGGAAAGAGGAGTGTGTGGTAACCACCGAGGAATATGTCTTCTAAGCGTAGTAGGGAAGGTATACAGTAGGGTAGTGATTGAGAGAGTGAGAGTGAGAACGAAGAAATGGATAGGCGACGAGCAGGGAGGTTTTAGGAAGGGAAGTGGATGTGTAGATCAGATTTTTACCCTGAATTGTGTTGGGGAGAAGTATCTGGAGAAGAAACAAAAGGTGTATGTTGCCTTTATGGACTTGGAGAAGGCCTATGACAGAGTGGATAGAGAAGGTTTGTGGAAAGTACTTAGAATATACGGAGTAGAGGGCAAGTTGCTGAAAGCAGTGAAGAGCATGTATGAGGGTGCAAAGGCGGCAGTATGTGTGGAGAGTGAGCAGAGCGAGTTCTTTGACCTGAATGTTGGTTTGAAACAGGGGTGTGTGATGTCCCCGTGGTTGTTTACTGTATATATGGATGGAGTTATGAAAGAAATACTATCAAGAGCAGTGGATGTTGGTGTATCGCTGAAAAGGGAGGGAATTGAGTGGAAGCTACCTATACTGCTGTTTGCGGATGATACAGTTCTGATGAGTGATAATGAATGGGAGTTGCAGGGTCTGGTAAATGAGTTTGGAACAGTGTGCGAAAAACGGAATTTGAAGGTAAATACGGGGAAGAGCAAGGTTATGGTCTTCGAAAGGGGTGAAGTCACAGAGTGTGAGGTGAAGCTGAACGGTCAGGCTATGGAGATCGTCAACTCTTTTAAGTATCTGGGCAGTGTGTTGAGTAAAGATGGGACTATGGATGAAGAGGTGCGGGAGAGGGTACAACAGGGGAAGAGGGTTGTAGGAACGCTAAAAGCAGTAACAAGAAATAGGGTGGTCAGTATGGAAGTGAAGAAGTCCTTGCATGACAGTGTGGTAATCCCGACACTGACTTACGGAAGCGAAGCATGGACGTTGGTTGAGAGACTCAGACCAAGAGTGAGAGCAGTGGAAATGAATTACTTAAGGAGTGCGTGCGGAGTTACATGGAGGGATAGACAGACTAATGAGGAAGTAAGAAGGAGGTGTGGTGTGGAGGTAGATGTGCTGGAAAGTGTGAAAAGGAACAACTTGAGATGGTTCGGCCATATGGAACGTATGGAAAGCGAGAGAATGACTAAGAGGGTGCACGAGAGCGAGGTGGAGGGACAGAGGGGGAGAGGTAGACCAAATATGAGGTGGAAGGATGGAGTGAGGAACTACATGAACGAAGGCGGTGCTGGTTGGGGGGAGGGGCGTCGACTGACTGGGGACAGAGGTGCATGGGGGCGGTTCGTTCGTGGCCACCCCTTCGGGGATCACGGCGTCAGGCAATAGATAGATAGATAGATAGAATAATGGGTTTATATGTGCACATGTAAACATAAAGTTTTATTTTTCACCACTTAATTTAAGTGGGGTGCCTTTAACTTTCAGATCTGTGAACAGATTCTCATAGTTACCCTGTTTCCTCAAGCAGGCTTCTTTAAGCACGCCCCTGCTTGTACCCCTTTTTATATGTTGTATAAAGTTTATACATAAATATATTATTTTTACAAAGTAAGAATACTATGTGGTTGTTTGATTATCTTCCTATTCTCTTTGCAATGGTTATGATATGATTACGAATGTCCCCCTCCAGTCTTAGATATCAGGCATAATCTTCAATGATGGAGGGGCCACTAATAAATTATAGGTTTGACTCCTGCAAGGAGATAAAGAAAACCTAATATTTAGTAGTAGCCCCGTAATCATTGACGACTGGGGCCCTCCCGACCATCCCCTTCCCATTCGTTGATGTATTAAGGATTTTGGTATACTTGATATGTCAGTGAAGGCGGAAAAATGCGCTAGGCAGCGTCTGGTCCAAGAATCCACAGAAGTACATCCACGGAATATGGAAAGCTTATGAATAGTTATTCTTATTTTATTTTTATTTTGTATTTGTTACAAAGTTTTTTCGTAGTGAGAACCCAATCATAAAGACGAACCATGAGTGATTTTGCGTGTGCTTATGATGTAGGTTCCTCTGAGCTCTGCGGTGGTAGATTCAAACTACGCTTATGAGCGTTTGAAGAGGTAGCCTTATGTAATAGGCATAATCGTCAATGATTACGGGGCCACTACTAAATATTAGGATTTCTTTATCTCCTTGCAGGAGTCAAACCTATAATACAGACATTTAAACCCAATGCAAGTAATTTCCTTTCTCGTCCACTTAATACTATACTGGAATAATTAAAGACACAATTTTCATTCGAAACAGCCGAATGAATACCGAATAGATTTAGAAAATAATGTCTACTACTAATAAAACCTGAGAGTAAGGAGTAGCAGGAGATTGCGAGACAAGCGTGAAGTAAGAGAGGTAATAAAAGTTGGGGATTTAAGTACAAAAGAGAGGCAGTACCAAGAAAGACTAGATAAAAATGGATGGAAGTGAGAGAGATGGAAGAGATAGCAATATAGGATGAATGGAAACAGTTTAAGGAAGGAGTGAAAGCAACCGCAGAAAAAGTATGTGGTAAAAGGAAAGTAGGCGGTAGAGGTATCAGGAAGGGAAGCGAGTGGTGGAATGATACGGTGAGAAAGGCAGCTGAGGAAAAGAGATAGTGGTTAGAGAGGGTCTTACAGGTTGGTAGTGTTGAGGTATGGGGAAGGTACAAGAAGAAAAGGAGAGATGGGAAACGGAAAATTAGAGAAGTAAAAAATAGTGCAAATGCAAGGTGGGGTCAAAGATTGAGAGAGAATTTTGAGGAACAAAATATGTTCTGGAAGTAGGTAAATAGAGTATGGCAAGGAGAACAAAAGAGGGAAGAGTCGATGAGACGGGTGAGCATACCCAGCATCTGGGAAGCCGTTTTAGCAAGAGTGGTAATATGGTTCTGCCAAGAGAGATCAAAAGAAAAAGAGACACCAAGGATATTGAGTGAAGATGAATGGTTGATATTTGTATTGTTGAAGTATAAGAGATAGTCCTCTGGGAGTTCACAACAGGTAGAAGGAAGGAAAAATTGGGTTTTGGAAGCATATAAGGCAACAAGGCTTTCTCTGCCCCAATTGGAAATAGAAATTAGAAAAAAAATAAGTATGGTATGGCTTCATTACTTTTGCTATTGAGGGTTTGCTTGCTGGGACGTTCTGGAAAACAAGTTGAATTGTGTAAGGTAGAGTCGTCTGCATATGAATAGATAGAACTGGATGTACAGTTGAGAATATCCTTTACGAATATTTGAAAAAGAATTGGAGATAGGACAGAACCCCGAGGAACACCAGAGTTGATAGGATGAGGAAGTGAACGATGGCCGTCCACAACCGCAGCTATGGAACGGCCGGAAAGGAAATTAGAGATAAAGGTAAAGATGGAGGGATGGAAACCGAAGGAGGGTAGTTTAGAAATTAAAGATTTGTGCCAGACTCTATCGAAGGCCTTTGATGTGTCTAGCGCAATAGAAAATGTCTCACAGAAGTTCCAAGTGTTAGTAAGATATGAAAGAAGAGCACCAGTAGAGTGACCCTTAGGAAACCATACTGGCGATCTGAGAGTAGACTATGAGAAGAGAAATGCTTAAGAAATCTGGAAGAAAGAATAGTTTCAAAGTCTTAGAGGTGCAAGAGTTGAGAATAATTGGACGATAATTGGAGGGTTGAGAGCAGTCACCCTTCTTTGGGACAGGTTGAATGAGAGCGAACTTCCAGCAAGAAGGGAAGACGTTAGAGGAGAGACATAGACAGAAGAGTTTGCCTAGGCAGGGAGTCAGCATGGAAGCACAGTTTATGAGTACAACAGGAGGAACACCGCCTGGACCGTTTGCCTTTTTAGTATTAAGTCCCAGACAGGGTAGAAAGTACATCTTTAGAAGAGATTAGGATATTAGGCATAAGTAGGAGAGAGGGGGTTGGAGAGGGAGGAATAGCACCGGAATCATCCAAGGTGGAGTTTGTAGCGAATGTTTAAGCGAAGAGTTCAGCTTTGTCAGAGGAATAAGTGATGGTTGTGCCATCAGAGTGGAAAAGGGGAGGGAAAGACGAGGAAGAAATTTTTTTGAGAGGTGTTTGGCTAGATGCCAGAAAGCTCGCGAAGAGCTACAGTTGGATAGTTCAATGCATTTATTATTGATGAATGAGTGTTTGGCGAGTCGAAGAACAGATTTGGCTTGATTCTGGGGAGAAACATAGGAAGAATGAGATTCTTGAGTTTGAAGGTGTCGGTACTGATTGAATGCTTCCTCCTTATTGCGGACAGCAGTAGAACAAGCGTGAGTAAATACAAAAGAAATTGCATTAATCTGAGAGAAAGAAAATGGAATGTACGCCTCCATGGATTACCTCGGTAATGCATTCAGCACTCTCCACTCTCCGAGGGAGCAAAAATCATTCCATGGGAAATCAAAGAGCCTCCCAGTCAGCAGCGCCAAAGTGCCACAAGCGTCACCGGCTGGGAGGATCGGGTAGCCGTAACGGAAAGATAGGACAGGAGGTAAGTTTATGGTTGGAGGAGCCCAAAGGAGAGAAAAGATCGACAGTATAAGAAGAAGGGTTAGAAGTTAGAAACAAATCAAGAATGTTGGGCATATCTCCGAGGCGATCCGTGATATGGGTGAGTTCCTGAAGCAGGTGCTCTAGGTCATTTAGGATAGCTAAGACGTAAGCTTGTTTACCAGGTTGGTCTGTAGAATAAGATGAGAGCCATTGGTTGTAGTGAACGTTGACATTTTCTAAGATGGAGATTTCTGAGAAAGGAGAAATGGATAGAATGTGTTCCACTTTAGAACTTAGATAGTCAAATAATTTGGGAAAGTCGGTAAGGTTAGGGGAAGATAGACAACACAGAAATATTTAGTATGAGAAGTAAAGGATAGTTTGAGCTATAAAGTTGATAATTCAGAGGAGTCAAAATCGGGAACACGAGAGCAAGTGAGTTTGTTGTGCACATATGCAAAACATCCGCCTTTGGCTTTAAAACTAGGATAGAAAAAGTAGGAGGATACAGAAAAGGGGCTGCTGGCATTTGCTTCCGACACCTGAGTTTCAGTGAGGAAAAGAAGATAAAGTTTGTATAATTGATGAACAAAACCAGACCATGGCGGTCCCTGATTCACATCGCTGGGAACAGGCGGAGAGATAAAGAGAGAGAGAGAGAGAGAGAGAGAGAGAGAGAGAGAGAGAGAAAAATATATATGAACAATAACGCAAGATATAATATTAATTTATTTGTGTATAATAAAATTTAAATTTTGTCTCCCAAGAGGAACCAGACAGTACTGCACATGCAACATTGGACCACACAGACTTTACACACCTAACCTTTGATTTAAACAAACACTCACTCTCTTTCTTCATAAATTTCTGGTGTTTATGTTACGATTTTTCACGCTTCATAAGGAGACAATGTGTGTTTGATGCTCTTCCTTAGCTGGAATAAGTATATTGTCCTGTCTAAGGTTTTGCTCCGGTTTGTGTACAGTCACTAAAGAGCATCCCCACCATTGTTTTTATTTATTTTATTTTGTTTTAATAAAAAAACAAAATTCTTACTGTGCATACTGTTTTAACAAAGACACTCATAACAATTCTTTGACCTATGCTTTTCCTTATGCAGTATTCATATACAGTATAGAGATGGAACGAATATCAATTTGCACTATTTGCGAATACGAATACGAATACGAATTTGTTGTTGTAAAATTTGCGAATATGAAGACGAATAGCGAATATTTCAATCCTTATTTCATCCTTCAAGAACTGGTAATTATTTTTATGTCACCAACAAACATTAATTAAATTACTATGGAATTAATTACCAGAAGTTAATGACGATGTGAATGTGTAATTTCTTAAATATCATAAATGAACTGTATGAATTAATGATTAATAAATTGTAAGAGTTCAGCTATAGAAAATTGAATAATTAAAATTAAATCCATTACATTTTCTATGTTTCCAGTCCTCAGTCCCAGTGTTGCCGCTTTTTTGGTACTAAAATACCAGATTTGATACATTTGACTCTCCTAAGTACATTTTATACATTTTCCAATAACATAGTCCATATCTGGTACTAAGTACGAAATCAGTGAGGAAATATGATGGAATATATTTTAGTGACATGCTATTACATTGGATATGTCTGAAATGGCAATATTGCGACGGTTCAAATGTCCAGGTCCAGCACACGTTCATTTACCGGGCAGTGATTCCACTTTAGAATAATTTGGTAGGCCTACTTTTCACTAGATTGATCTGGTACTATTAAATACAGTTAACCTAAGACGTACGCATGGGGGGTATGAGACACCACACTCCTGTGCGCACGTATCTGAGCTGTTCCCATCACTAACATCGTTATTTTACCATAAATATAATTAATACTTATCCATATGCGCCTATTTTAGGTTGATTATAAAGGTATTAACCTGTTTCAGCAATTAAACAAGTGGAAACAGCTTTTGGATGGTCAAAATCGGCGATACAGGCCGGGAGTTACAATGTCATAATGTATGGCTGAGGCAACCTGCCTCCCCTCCTCCCCTCCCCTTGTCTGGAGAGACACTGTTACGCAATAGTCTCTCTCTCGCTCTTTCCCACACTTGGTAACAGTGATGACAACGCCCTGCTACCAACTCGCTAATGTTAGCACGAAAATAGACCACAGAATAAGGGAATAACAGGGAAAATAGGTGATAACTGAAGGAGGGGAGGAAAGTGGGGAAGGAGGGGATGTGGAGGAGTAATATTTGTCATGGCCCCGGGGCAAAAAAAAAAAAAAAAAAAAAAAAATGGGGGTGTTTTAAATGGATTTTTTTAGGCCCAGGATCTTAACACCTTACGAGCGGCCTATGCGGTTTATTTATGTGTACCACACAGCGGGGTGTTTTTAGCCAAAATAGGGCTGTTTACGTGATCATTTTCATGCCTAAATAAGACCCAGAACGTAAAACAAGTACCTATCCCTGAAAGGGCATAAACAGAGCTTTCGAATGACACCATAACGATCCTTGTATGATGGATAGTTTTCTTGCAATAACCGTGCAACGCGAGTGCAAAAAGCAGGTAATTCGGTACTTTCAGTACATAATTGAGTATGTAGCGAGTGAGAGAGGGAGGAGGGAGCTGAGATTTGTGTCAGTAGGTTCGCCGCGGTGGTCTGGAGCAGTCATACGCTCGCTAGTCTCCTGCCACCACTTGTCTCTCTCTCTCAGCCACATTACGTGCTGAAATTGCCACTCGAGTTATGTCGAGCGCCGCCACATAGTCCAGCTTTATTTTACTCGACTTATGTTGCTCGCCGCTAATTAAGGGTTAAGAGTCGTCCCGCAGTCGCCTGGGGAAACTCTTAAGAGTCTTCCAGCACTTGCCGGGTTAAGTGGCAACACTGCTCAGTTCTCCTTCATTCCACTTTAGCGGCCCAACGCACATCTACACTGTTATTTATTCGTTTGTGTTAACTTTAAAATTTTATATTTAAAAAAAATTGTATATATTCTATTGGTTTCGTGAACATATTCAATTATTTGCGAATAGCTATGAATGGAAATGCGAATAAGAATACGAATACGAATATTGAAAAACATAGCGAATATTCGGAAATACGAATACGAAACGAGTATTCGGTCCATCTCTAATACAGTATATATATATACATATATATATTTTAATTTTTAATTTTTTCTATGTGAGTGAGGGAGACAAAAGGCATAACTGCCTGCAGCGAGTGCCTCCCCCAGATTTCAAAGAGTGACTGGGCCGAAATCAAGGGACGTTCGAGCTAAAATGCCTGGACACACGGAGTTTGAAGCAATTTAAGTCATATGAAGAGGGAAAGACTGATTCTGGGAGAGAGTTCCAGAGCTCAGCAGTTGAATAGAAGAAAGTCTGAGAATAGCATTTCACTCTTGGGTTGGAGAGTTGCACAGAGTAGGGGTGGGCTTGTGTTGCAAGGCGGGTACTACGTACCCTACGTAGAGGTGGTATACACTGGGAAAGCTCCGAGGAACACTGATTATTGTAGTAGCGATAGAATAGTGAGAGAGATACAACATTGCGGCGAAGAGATAGAGATTGCAGAGAATTGGTGAGTGGACGGGAGTTAATGATACGAAAAGCTTTCCTTTCTACTTTATCTAGGAGTGTGGTGTGAGAGGATCCTCCCCACACATGTGAACAATACTCCATACAAGGACGCACTGTGCCCCTGTACAGAGCAAGTAGCTGTGCAGGGGTCAAGAACCCCTTGAGGCAGTTGAGCACACCCAGCTTCTGGGAGGCTGCCTTAGCGAGACTGTTAATATGGTCTTTCCAAGTGAGAGCAGAAGAAAAAGAGACACCGAGAACATTGAGGGAAGATGAAGGGTTGATTTTTGTATAGTTGAAGAATAAGGGATAGTCCTCTGGAGGTTCCTGACGGGTAGTAAGATGGATAAATTGAGTTTTGGAAGCATTAAATGTAACAAGATTTTCTCTACCCTAATTGGAAATAGTAGCTAGATCAGAAGATAAGCATTTTAGTGCTTCATTACGTTTACTTTTGAGGGACTGCTGGCTGGGGCGTTCTGGAAAACTAATTGAGTGGTGTAAAGTAGAGTCGTCTGCATATGAATGGATGGGACTAGATGTACAGTTGAGAAGATAATTTATGAAAATTAGAAAGAGAATAGGAGATAGGACCGAACCCTGAGGAACACCGAAGTTGATAGGATGAGGAATTGAGCGATGGCCGTCCACAACCGCAGCTATGGAACGGCCGGAAAGGAAATTAGAGACAAAGGCACAGATAGAGGGACAGAAACCGAAGGAGGGCAGTTTGGAAATTAAAGATTTGTGCCAGACTCTATCGAAGGCCTTCGATATGTCTAGTGCAACAGAAAAAGTCTCACCGAAGTTCCGAAAGTTGGATGACCAAGAGTTAGTAAGATATGAAAGAAGATCACCAGTAGAGCGACCCTTAAGGAAGCCATACTGGCGATCTGAGAGCAGATTATGAGAAGAGAAATGCTTAAGAAACTTGGAAGCAAAAATAGTTTCAAAAACTTTAGAGATACAAGAGCTGAGAGCAATTGGACGATAGTTGGAGGGTTGAGAGCGGTCACCCTTTTTTGGGACAGGTTGAATGAGAGCAAACTTCCAGCAAGAAGGAAAGACATTAGAGGAGAGACAGAGACGAAAGAGTTTGCCTAGGCAGTGGGTCAGCATGGAAGCACAGTTTTTAAGTACAAGAGGAGGAACACCGTCCGGACCATACGCCTTCTTAGTATTAAGCGCAGAAAGGGTAGAAAGTACATCTTTAGAAGAGATTAGGATATTAGGCATCAGTAGGAGAGAAGGAGGAATAGCACCGGAATCATCCAAGGTAGAGTTTCTGGCAAAAGTTTGAGCAAAGAGTTCAGCTTTGTCAGAGGAAGAAGTGATGGTTGTGCCATCAGAGTGGAAAAGGGGAGGGAAAGACGAGGAAGAAAAGTTGTTGGAGAGGTTTTTGGCTAGATGCCAGAAAGCTTGGGAAGAGCTAGAGTTGGATAGTTCAGTGCATGTATTATTGATGAAAGAGTGCTTGGCAAGTCGAAGAACAGATTTGGCTTGATTCCGGGCAGAAACATTGGAAGAATGAGATTCTTGAGTTTTAAGGCATCGGTACCGTTTGAATGCTTCCTCCTAGTTGTGGACAGCAGTAGAACAAGCGTGAGTAAACCAAGATTTTTTTGCATTAGACTGAGAGAAAGAAAATGGAATGTACGCTTCCATGCCCGAGAGGATTACCTCGGTAATGCGTTCAGCTCTCTCCGAGGGTCCTCGGCCACGGAAGCAGAAGTCATTCCATGGAAATCAAAGAAATACTGCCGGAGAGCCTCCCAGTCGGCAGCGCCAAAGTGCCATAAGCGCCGCCGGCTGGGAGGATCGGATGGCCGTACTGAAGAGATAGGACAGGTGACGTAGATAAGTTTATGGTCGGAGGAGCCCAAAGGAGAGAAAAGATTGACAGTATAAGAAGAAGGGCTAGAAGTCAGAAATAAGTCAAGAATGTTGGGCCGATCTCCGAAGCGATCCGGGATACGGGTGGGTTGCTCGACCAGCTGCTCTAGGTCATTTATGATAGAAAAGACGTAGGCTTGTTCACCAGGTTTGTCAGTAGACTGAGAGGAGAGCCATTGGCGGTGGTGAACGTTGAAATCTCCTAAGATGGAGATTTCAGAGAAGGGAGAGATAGATAGAATGTGTTCCACTTTAAGTTTAGATAGTCGAAGAATTTGGGAAAGTCGGTAGAGTTAGGGGAAAGATAGACAGCACAGAAATATTTAGTATGAGAATGACAGGATAGTTTGAGCCATAAAGTTGAGAATTCAGAGGAGTCGAAATCGGGAACATGAGAGCAAGTGAGTTTGTTGTGCACGTATGCACAACATCCGCCATTGGCTTTGAAACTAGGATAGAGAAAGTAGGAGGATACAGAGAAGGGGCTCCTGGCAGTTGCTTCAGGCACCTGAGTTTCGGTGAGAAAAAGAAGATCAAGTTTGGAGGAGGAGAGATGGTGTTCGATAGAGTGAAAATTAGAGGAAAGGCCGCGAATATTGCAAAAGTTGATAGTAAGAGTGACAGGCCGTGGTCCAGAGCTTTTAAATGGGTCGTCAGGGAAGGTCGGGCATGTGTGGGGGCATTTATGGACAACTGAAGGTTAACAAAAATATAAGTGAGAACTGATCAATCTACACCGAAACCCAAGAAATATACTAAACATTTAGAAAAATAGCTATCAAACAGCAATATCTAGACTAAAAGCTTCGAAATCACACCTAATCATTACAATAAACCCTAAATGATATCATAATGAACCCTAAATTACTAAATCACTAAGCTACAGAGATACACAATTAAGAATTATTTGAAATGTTAAGCTCAGGGTTGACTTTTTGTATAAGCAATTTCTCTCCAATGATTGCTTCACTTTAACTCCTGAATCTACCAATTATTTGAAAATGATCTATTATGTACAGATGATCTTGTTCTCTCGCATGATTTCTAATGGCGGAAAATTACATTTGTTGCAACATTTGACCGGATCTGTGACTCTTACCCATGTGCTCGAACATTCTAACCTTGAATGATCGTCCTGAACCATCCAATATACCTGGCCTGACAACCAGGACATGTCAGTTGATAAACAATGTTCGAGCACAATTGGTTAGGTATTTGATCCTTATGTCGGCAAAAGTTGTAATTCTAAAGTCATTAGTGAATACAACTCGAAAGTTGATAGCCGGGAAATTGTTACTCAAAAGCTTCAGCAAATGTTTTCTATACTGGTAGCTAACTTGACCATAAAAAGGCATTTTCACATATTGTATTAGCTTGGGTACTTCACATTTTGGCACCTCTACTTTACAAATGTTATCATATAAGAATTTCTTAAGAATCTGATTAAACAAGTCTACTGTATAATTATTGTTCACAAAATATTCCCTGAGCCTACATATTTCACCATGAAGAATAAAATAAGAAGAACATACGTCATAAGCCCTATTTAGTAGTGTACGGATAGAGTTGAGTTTATAAATATTGGGAGTGAAACTAAACCAATTGAGTCCCTGATTAGTGACAGTGGCTTTTCTATAAACACGTGTTGTAAGTCCTTGTTCCGTTTTCTTAACCAACACATCCAAATAAGCCAATTTACCATTCTCTTCCTTTTCACAAGTGAACTTTATATTTGCATGTTGACTATTCATGTACGTTAAAAAATCTTGATGTGCACAGTCATTTTCAAAAATAAAAAACAAATCATCAACGTACCTTCTATAATACATGGGTTTACAGATAATTGGACAATTATTTAACCATTTGGTCTCCTTACTACACAAAAATGCATTCGCAAAAAGGGGGCCTAAGCAGGATCCCATACTTATACCGTCTATCTGATTGAACAAGGAACCATCAAACAGAAAACAGGACTCCGATGTAGCAAACTTAAGTATTTTTTTAAGAACAGATTTGCCGAGATTATAAAAACTCGTTGGATCGTAATTATCTAAAATTATATCAATTGTTTCATTTAATGGGACATTCGTGAATAGGGATTCCACATCAAAACTAGCCACTACGAAATGAGAAGGTAAATTTAAATCTATTATCACTTTGGCAAATAATTTAGAGTTGGCTAAAGAATATTGATTAGTTGTGAGCGGGGATGCTAAGGGTATAAGAAATTTTGAAAGGTTATAAGCTGCAGTCTTGATGCAAGAAACTATGGATCTTAATGGTACGTTATTTTTGTGAACTTTGGGCAATCCATAGATTATTCCTGGGTTTGAACCCGAGGCATACAGTCAACTATACACATCAGATCCTATCTTCTCCTTGATGGTCCTCAGTGTTCTGTTTAATTTATCTTCCAACCTAATTACATTATCAAAAATACTTCCTTTAACCTTTTTGAACTTAGTCCTATCATCTAGTATTTTTATTTTTTTTTTTCTATGTGATTGAGGGAGGCAAAAGGCATAACTGCCTATAGCGAGTGCCTCCCCCATAGTTGAAAGAGTGACAGGGCCAAAATCAAGGGACGTTCGAGCCAAAATGCCTGGACACACGGAGTTTGAAGCAATTTAAGTCATAGGAAGAGGGAAAGCCTGATTCTGGGAGAGAGTTCCAGAGCTCAGCTGTTGAGTAGAAGAAAGTTTGAGAGTAACGTTTCACTCTTGGGTTGGAGAGTTGCACAGAGTAGGGGTGGGATTGAGTTGCAAGACGGGTACCACGTGCCCTACGTAAAGGAGGTGGTATGCACTGGGATAGCTCTGAGGAACACTGATTATTATAGTAGCGATAGAATAGCGAGAGAGATGCAACATTGCGGCGGAGAGAGAGAGATTGCAGAGAGTTGGTGAGTGGACGGGAGTTAATGATACGAAAGGCCTTCCTTTCAACTTTGTCTAGGAGAGCGGTGTGAGAGGAACCTCCCCACACATGTGAACAATACTCAATACAAGGGCGCACTATGCCCCTGTACAGAGCAAGAAGCTGTGCAGAGGAAAAGAACCCCCTAAGGCGGCTGAGCACACCCAGCTTCTGGGAGGCTGCCTTAGCAAGACTGGTAATATGGTCCTTCCAAATGAGAGCAGAAGTAAAAGAGACACCAAGAATATTGAGAGAAGATGAAGGGTTGATTTTTGTATTGTTGAAGAATAAGGGATAGTCCGCTGGGAGATCCTGACGGGTAGATAGATGGAGAAATTGGGTTTTGGAAGCATTAAAGTTAACAAGGTTTTCTCTGCCCCAATTGGAAATAGTATTTAGATCAGAATTTAAGAGTTCTATGGCTTCATTACGTTTGTCGTTGAGGGATTGCTGGCTGGGGCGTTCTGAAAAACTAATGGAGTAGTGTAAGGTTGAGTCGTCTGCGTATGAATGGATGGGAATTAAGGTACAGTTAAGGAGATCATTTATAAAAATTAGAAAGAGAATAGGAGATAGGACAGAGCCCTGAGGAACACCGGAGTTTATAGGGTGAGGAAGTGAACAATGGCCGTCCACAACCGCGGCTATGGAACGGCCGGAAAGGAAATTAGAGACAAAGGCACAGATGGAGGGATAGAAACCGAAGGAGGGTAGTTTAGAAATTAAAGATTTATGCCAGACTCTATCGAAGGCTTTCGATATGTCTAGTGCAATAGAAAAAGTCTCACCGAAGTCCCGGAAGGAGGATGACCAAGAGTTAGTAAGATATGAAAGAAGATCACCAGTAGAGCGACCCTTAAGGAAGCCATACTGGCGATCTGAGAGCAGATTATGAGAAGAGAAATGCTTAAGAAATTTGGAAGCAAGAATAGTTTCAAAAACTTTAGAAAGACAAGAGATAAGAGCAATTGGACGATAGTTGGAGGGTTGAGAGCGGTCACCCTTCTTTGGGACAGGTTGAATGTGAGCAAACTTCCAGCATGAAGGGAAGACGTTAGAGGATAGACAGAGACGAAAGAGTATACCATTCATTTTACCCAGATAGTCATTCTTGTCTAGTAATACTACTCCTCTGCCCTTATCAGGTTTTACAATTACAATGGACTCTCATCCTTCCCGAGCGCTTTCAATAATTCCAAGTCACTAAGTTTGAATTATTGAATTATTGGAATTATTGAAAGCGCTTGGGAAGGATGAGTCCATTGTAATTGTAAAACCTGATAAGGGCAGAGGAGTAGTATTACTAGACAAGAATGACTATCTAGGTAAAATGAATGGTATAGTAGATGATAGGACTAAGTTCAAAAAGGTTAAAGGAAGTATTTTTGATAATGTAATTAGGTTGGGGGTATTTTGTTTCTTTTAAGCTTGCTGACGGTCTAGGGAGCAAACTAAAACCTCCCGATAAGCTACCATCTTAAGACGTATTGAAAATCTTGGACAGAGGGCGACTTTTAGTAATTGTTAGTAATGTACCAGACGATTGTGTTAAGTCTTGGGCAGAGCTCTAGGCATACTCTTTTTTTTTTTTTTTTTTTTTTTTAAGAGACAATGAACGGAGTAAGGAAAAACACAGATAAAACAAAAAGGTCCATGTGCCTAAAGGCATCCTCCATTCATAAAATGTTTGTAATAACTGGATTTAAACATTTGTAGATTGTAAGTTTGTGGAAAGCAATTCGAGGGAAGTGAATTCCAAAGAGTAGTAGCTCTGGGGATAAATTAATTCTGATAAGCAGAAGTCCTGCATTGTGGAGGAGAAAGTGTAAATTCATGGGTGCTCTCAGCTGCCCTAGTTCTACAGGGAAAGATGTGGAGAGGCGGCACAATTGAAGCAAGTTCCTCGGAACAATTGCTGTGAAAATATCTGTAGAATAATGCAAGGGATGCAACGTTTCTTCGTATGGATAATGTAGGAAGGTCCTGTGTGATTGCAGGGTTATTGATTAATCTAATAGCTTTATTTTGAATTTGGTCCAACTGCCTCAATGCAACCACTCCACTTCCACCCCACAGAGGTGAACAGTAATCCATCTGAGAACGCACATGACTTTTATATATCACGGCCAACTGCTCGTCAGTGAAGAATTCTCGAACTCTGTACAGGAGTCCCAGTTTTTTAGAGGCATTCTTAGCAATGCTTCTAACATAATGTGTCCAGCTCAAGTTAGTAGTTAATGTTACACCGATAATGTCAATACTAGGGGAAGTGGGAATATTTACATCATTAAAAAATATATGGGAGTCAGTGAGATTCTGTCGGTTAGAAAATTGAATGTACTTGGTTTTCTGTGCATTAAAGGAAACTAGATTCTTTTGTCCCCATCCATTAATTCTAGAAAGGTCCTGGTTCAGAGAAATTGCAGTGTTTATTTTTGAATTTATAAGATCGGGTTGGGTGAAAGAATTGGTAAATGTGAAGGAACTGTGGAGTGTTGAGTCATCTGCATAGGAATGTATTGGATTATGAGTGGTAGATATGAGATCATTGATATGAATGAGGAACAGAATTGGGGCCAAAACTGATCCCTGGGGAACACCAGCATTTATTGAGTGAAATATAGAATAAAGGCCATCTACCATTACACGTATTTTTCTGTTATGAAGATAAGAAGAAATTAGTGGAACTAATGATGCAAGACCGTAGTGTGACATCTTCGACAATAAGGATTGATGCCAGACTCTATCAAATGCCTTTGATATATCCAGTGCTATTGTATGTGTTTCACCATGTTGGTCTGTAGCTTGGTTGATTTGATGCGTAAGAAGGCAAAGCATGTCTGCAGTTGATCGACATCGTCTAAAACCATATTGCCTATCACTGATTAATTTATTATTCTCAAGATGCTTAATTATGTGATTATTTAATATAATTTCAAAGACTTTACCAAGAGTGGAAGTTATAGCTATTGGTCTGTAGTTTGATGGATCTGAAGAGGCACCTTTTTTAGGAACTGGATGGATGTTTGCTTCTTTCCCGGGTACTGGGAAGCATGAGGTATGAGTACACAGACGGAAAAATTTTGCCAATACAGGAGCGAGCACCAAGGAGCAATTCTTAAGTACTATTGGAGGAATTTCATCTGGACCAGGAGCCTTATCTACCGAGAGATTCTGCAAAATAGTTTTGACATGTCTGGTGTGGATCTTAAGTGAGGGAATTTCAGGCGAATTAAAATTAACCCCTTCAGACTTATATGACGCAGAGGTTGCCAGATTAGCAATAAGAAATAGAGTTCTCTCACTCTTATAATTACCTCTCCAAAATTAGTTTTCTGCCCACAGCTAACTCAAAGACAACTGCAGAGGTTGGAGTAACTAAACTAAAGGTTTCTAAATACCCCTGATGGTAACAAAGGCTTTAAAGTATCCATAATCGGCTCAAAATCTCGTCATATTTCGGAGAGGGTTAAGTACAGGGACATCTTGATTTATTTCATCTAAGGTTGAGTTGGTGGAGAAAATATCCGCAAGAAGGTTAGCTTTACCTCGTGGGTCACTTACAAGATTGCCAGTCGGAGATTTTAATGGTGGAATGGATGAAGCAGTAGTGAAGTTGGATTAAAATGAGTTAAGAGTAGACCAAAATATTTTGTTATCATTTGGATTATTTAGAAGTTTATTTGCCTGCTTGTGGAGAAAGTTTGATTTAGTTAGGTTTAATACTCCCTCGACGAACCCCTTCATCATAAGCTATCACTCTCAAGTTAAGGGGAAGATAGTCGCTTTTTCTGGAACCACTTCTCCCTCATATCTAGCATATTAGTTTTGACATTTTAAGACGTTCGTTCTGTTAGTTTGGCGATTTTGAGACCTTTCACCCCATTTTTGGTCAATATTGAAATCTATCGTGCCATTTAGATGTCTACTTTTTCATGGCGAGCGATAGCAAGCCTGTCATTTTGAAAGGAAGCGGCCTTCGGCCGGGACATTTTTCTACTGAAAAATTTACAAATTTATGTTGAAAGGGGGTTTAGGGGGTGATTTTTTTAAGTTTGATGAAGGTCTAGCAAGGAAACTCAGAAATAATTTAATAACTACAGTATATATGTAGACAAAAAAACGAGCATTCCCCCCTTAAGTAGTAGCGTCTGGGGTTAATCAAAATACGAAAAGAAATACTTGACCTAATTAACCCGTTCAGTAGACTGTAATGGTTTTCTTCACCTAATTAACCCGTTCAGTAGACTGTAATGGTTTTCTTCACCTAATTAACCCGTTCAGTAGACTGTAATGGTTAACCCGTTCAGTAGACTGTAATGGTTTTCTTCATTTAGTTTTGGTTACAATAAGATTTTCTTTTCTTTTTCAGTTTAGGAAGAATCTGTGGGAGTCGGAGGATTAATTGAGATAGTTTATAGTAATTTGATTTCTAAACTGAATGAAATCGTCTAATGATAGCTAGACAAAATACAAAACTTGCGTCATCACACTGGAAGGATATAGCTTAGAACCAATATCTCTCGTTATCAAAGGGTTGAGTACTCTCACGATTATTTCGTACGAACCGGTCACTCCCAACTTCAGTCAAAGTGTCTTGGGGAAGCTAAAATACAAATGAGAAAGGCGTTATCTTATTGAAACGCTTAACGCTATCTGGTTGGAGGCAGGTCTTTTTCGACCCTCCCTGTTCATCCCATTAGTTTGGTTATTTTAAGAAGTTTCATCTCATTTGTTGTCAGTTATCAGAAACTTCACTCCATTTAAGTGTCAATTTTTGTTCTGGACAAGCGATAGCAAGAATGCAAAATTAAGAGAACATGGCCTTCGGCCTGGATATTGTTTACCGAAACATTGTACATATTTAGCTTTCATTGAAACTTAGGGGCGTCTTTTAGCTTGGAGGGGTCTGGAGAGTTGTTTTGTTTTAGTCTTTGGGACAAAGTAATAACAGATTGCTCGGAAATTGGGAAAACAATCAATTCCCTATATAATATAATTGGTGAGACACCGTAATAACCCCCAACAGTGGCAGCAGAAAGTGTTAAGCCTGGGAAAGGGATCACTACCCTTGGTCACTATTGAGAACATCACACAGAGAGAATTACCACCTTCCCTGTG
This sequence comes from Paralithodes platypus, assembly GCA_032716605.1. NCBI lineage: Eukaryota > Metazoa > Arthropoda > Malacostraca > Decapoda > Lithodidae > Paralithodes > Paralithodes platypus. The sequence goes on from CM064523.1 coordinate 34,286,488, forward strand.
GTATGTCACTTCAGTACGATCACGTATTTTTGCATTACCTATTTTGGCTAACGTAAAATTACTTTATTCAGTTTTGGAAGGACCTGTGGCAGTTCATGGGATGATTGAAGTTTTTGTTGCACACTTTTACACATAAACTCTACCTAAGCTGAATAAAATTGTCTCATATTAGTCTTGGTAAACTGAATATGACGCCAACGTATTAACTTTATACTATAAACAAAAATAACTGTGATTCTAATTTATAGAGAACTACGATAACTTATAACCAATTTTTACCGTACAATATTGTGAGATATATATATACCGGGTATATATATATAATATATATATATATAATATATATCTATATATATTATATATATATATATATATATATATATATATATATATATTATATATACAGTATATATATATATATATATACCGGTATATATATATATATATATATATATATATATATATATATATATATATATATATATATATATATATATATATTATATATATATATATATATGTATATATATTTATATATATATATATATATATATATATCAGTATATTATCTATATATATACATCCTGTTTTAAAGATGATACTTGAGATGAACGATTGATTAAAAGTATCAACATGCAATATCTTAGCGGAATGCTAATAAATTTACTTGGTAAGTGTTGTTGAAATATCTTTGAAAACTTGACAGAATGAATATATACACTATATGAGGAGGAACACTTTATTGACGTTTTGCAGATAGTGGTCTGAAGAAGCTATATGTGAAAAGTTGTCAATAAAGTGCTCCTCCTCATATGGTGTTTATATTGATAAGTGCTATCAAATATAAAACTGACATTTGATATCGCCAACAACTACACCCCATCTTCCACTATCCCCCTCCACCGACACACCCATCATCCCCTACCACCACCAATACTATCACCATCCCCATCATTATCATCACTCTACAACCACCACCACAACCCCTCCCTACACCATCACCATCATCATCCCCACCACCAATACTATCACCATCCCCATCGTTATCATCACTCTACAACCATCACAACCCCTCCCTCCACCATCACCATCCACCACCAATACTATCATCATCCCCATCATTATAATCACTCTACATCCACCACCACAATCCCTCACCATCACCCCCCAATACTATCATCATCCCCATCATTATAATCACTCTACATCCACCACCACAATCCCTCCCTCCACCATCACCATCCACCACCAATACTATCATCATCCCCATCATTATCATCACTCTACATCCACCACCACAATCCCTCCCTCCACCATCACCATCCCATACCACCACCAATACTATCACCATCTCATTCATTAGTATCACTCTACATCCACCACCACAACCCCTCCCTCCACCATCACCATCCCCTACCACCACCAATACTATCACCATCTCATTCATTAGTATCACTCTACATCCACCACCACAACCCCTCCCTCCACCACCACCAATACTATCACCATCTCATTCATTAGTATCACTCTACATCCACCACCACACACATCTCCAGTACAAAAATTAAACCACCCAATCAATGACTCGTCCATTACCATAAACCATCACCACCTTCATGACCTGTTACCATCACTACAACAGCCATCCACCACCACCTCCACTACCACCATCACCATCATGTAAACAACCACTACATTCATCATCACTACCACCATTATCATGACCTGTTACCATCACTACTACAGCCATCCACCACCACCTCCACTACCACCATCATGTAAACAACCACTACATTCATCATCACTGCCATCATTATCATGACCTGTTACCATCACTACTACAGCCATCCACCATCACCTCCACTACCACCATCAGCATCATGTAAACAACCACTACATTCATCATCACTACCACCATTACCATGACCTGTTACCATCACTACTACAGCCATCCACCACCACCTCCACTACCACCATCACCATCATGTAAACAACCACTACATTCATCATCACTACCACCATTATCATGACCTGTTACCATCACTACTACAGCCATCCACCACCACCTCCACTACCACCATCACCATCATGTAAACAACCACTACATTCATCATCACTACCACCATTATCATGACCTGTTACCATCACTACTACAGCCATCCACCACCACCTCCACTACCACCATCAACACCTCAGCAACCTCAGCAACAAGTTCATCACCTTGGATGACGAATGTGATGGTGAGGCTGCGAGTGCTTCCTTCGGCGAGGAAACCAGGAGAAAGGTAAGTGGGTTGCCTCCAACAGGGAATGCTGTGACTGCTGCCCCCCCAGGAGTACCTTCAACTGCTGCCCCAGGAGTTCCTGCCGCTGCCGCAGCTGCTACCAAGTCATCGACAAGGAGAGGCAAGTCCTTCTCAATTGTTGGGGACTCCATGGTCAGACACTTAGCTAGGTCCACCTGTACTGATATTAGGAAGCTTGTCTGTCTGCCTGGTGCCGGGGTTGGGAAGGTGTTAGAGGACATTGATTACATCATGAAAGATATTGAAGATAGCCCCATTATCTGTCTCAGTACAGGGAGCAATGATGTTGGTAAAGGTAGGACGGAAGTACTGCTTCGGCAGTACAGGGAGGTGTTAGATAAAGTTAGGAGGAAGGGAGGCATACCTGTAGTACACAGTATCTTGCCACGGAGAGGGGTCAGCAAGGAATGGTCATCTAGGGCAATTGGTATGAATTGTCGGCTGGAAAAATACTGTAATGCAAATGCAATACCATTCCTTGATAACTGGACCCGTTTCTATGGTAAAAATCAGTTGTACGCACAGGACGGGGTTCATCTTTCTCGGCTAGGGGTGGCAAATTTAGCTAGGTCAATAGATAGGATTGTCGCGGGGTTTCGCTGAAAATAAAGCCTGAGAATATGAGTAAGAATAATTGTCTAGATAGGGTAAATTGCCGTACTGGTACATCAGATAGGAATAGAAAATATCAGTCACAGGATTTTAATTGTACTGCTAGTAGAAATATTAAAGGTGTAACAGAAGATGGGAATTCAGTTAGAAATAAAGGTAAATCAGATACCAGTAAAATAAATTCATTGCGATTATATTATACAAACTGTAGGAGTTTATGTAACAAAATGGATGAACTTAGAGCACTTGTTAGCAACGAAAATATAGACATTATAGCACTGACTGAAACATGGATTAATACAGAATCAAGACATTTTTTAGCAGAATTCCATATACCAGGATATAGTTTGTTTAAACGCGACCGAACAAGTAGGAGGGGCGGCGGAATAGCAGTGTTTGTCAGGAGTTCTTTAAAAAGTTGTATTAAATCAGGTATTAGACTAAATACTGATAACGAAAGTGTTTGGGTTGAGGTTAGCGAAGGTAGTGAGACCATAATTATTGGAGTTATTTATAGACCACCAAATATGAGTAGAAACGAAGGTACAGCTTTATGGCAGGAAGTGAAAATAGCATCAAGGTTTAGCAATGTGTGTATTATGGGGGATTTTAATTTTCCGAATATTGATTGGCAGCATCAAATCGGCGACTCAGATTCAAAAGAGTTTATTGAGGCGGTACAGGATAGTGTTTTATTTCAATTCATAGACTCGCCTACTAGAGGTAATAATATCCTCGATTTAGTTCTCAGTAATAATGAACAAATGATAAATAATGTAGAGATAGGAGACCAACTAGGAAATAGTGATCATAAATCAATTTATTTTAACATACAATGGACAGGAAAGGCTAAAGAGAATACGACACTTATCCCAGATTTCAGAAAAGCCAATTATGGTGGATTAAGACGAGCCTTAAGAGTCGATCCTATGGTTAAACTATTAAGTGGACCCAGGTGCGCTAATGAACATACTCTCTCTCAGATACCTGTCTTAACTCAGGATAATTTGACAGCTACATATAATAATTTTATTTCTTCACTCCACAATGCGCAAAATAAATATATCCCCAAAAGAAAATTTAGATCAACACAGAACCAACCCAAATGGATGAATAATAGACTATTAGACCTTCTAGGAAAAAAGAGAGGAATATATCGAAAAATTAAGAAAGGCGAAATTCACCTACTTGCTTACTATCAGAATCTATCAAGAGAGGTTAAAAAATGTATAAGGACAGACAAAAGAAATTATGAAATCAGGATAGCCAATGACTCAAAAAATAACCCTAAGGCTTTTTACCAGCTATATAAATCTAAAGTTAGAGATAAAATAGGCCCCCTTAAAACTTCGATAGGAGAAATGACAGAAAATGATTTAGAAATGTGCAGTACATTAAATAGTCAGTTTCTATCCGTTTTCACTAATGAAAATTTGGCACAGATTCCAGAAGTCCGTAAGGTATATAGCGATAGTATAGAAAATAGGTTAAGTACGGTTACTATAAGTAGAAATGATGTGCTTAAGGAAATTGACAGACTGAAACCTCAGAAATCGCCTGGCCCCGATGAGGTATATGCCAGAGTATTAAAAGAATGCAGAGATGAGTTAAGTTACCCATTAACATTTCTTTTTAACAATTCATTAGAAACAGGTATAGTTCCAGAAGCTTGGAAACTTGCAAATGTAGTTCCGATTTTCAAAAATGGTGATAAATCAATAGCATCCAATTACCGTCCCATTAGTCTCACTTCAATCATAGGAAAGCTACTAGAGTCAATTATTGCTAGAAAAATGAGAAACCACTTAGAAACATTTAACTTAATCAATTCTTCTCAGCATGGATTCACTCAGGGACGTTCTTGCCTTACTAATTTGCTTAGTTTTTTCTCAGATGTATATGAAGCAGTAGATAATGACAAGGCATACGATATTATATATTTAGATTTCAGTAAAGCTTTCGACAGAGTCCCTCATGAGAGATTGATGAGAAAGGTTGAGGCACATGGAATAGGTGGGGCGTTGTTGGGATGGATTAGGTCATGGCTAATTGGTAGGAAACAGAGAGTCAGCATAAATGGTACCAAGTCAGAGTGGGGAGCAGTCAAAAGTGGTGTCCCCCAGGGATCGGTATTAGGTCCCCTGTTGTTTCTTATATACATAAATGACCTAGATTTAGGTATAACTAGTAGGATAAGTAAATTCGCAGACGATACTAAAATGGGGAGATCAATTGATTCAGATAGCGATATAGAGTGCCTCCAAAGGGATCTAGATACCTTACATGAATGGTCAGTAAATTGGCAGATGAAGTTTAACATTGACAAATGCAAGGTATTAAAGATAGGGAAGATGCAAACAAATGTTAAATATAAACTAGCTAATTTAGAATTAGAAAATTCAGACTGCGAGAAAGATCTAGGTGTGTTTGTTAGCAATGATTTGAAGCCTAGAAAACAGTGTATAGACGTTCGTAATAAGGCAAACAGGATTCTCGGGTTCATCTCTAGGAGTGTGAGTAACAGAACTGCTGATGTTATCTTAAAACTTTACTTGTCATTAGTGAGACCCCATATGGATTATGCTGTCCAATTTTGGTGTCCTTATTACAGAATGGACATAGATTCATTGGAGAGAGTACAGCGTAGAATGACAAAAATGATCCATAATATTAGAAATCTTCCGTATGAAGAAACGTTGAAGAAATTAGGTTTACATTCGTTAGAGAGACGCAGAGTTAGAGGGGATATGATAGAGGTGTTCAAGTGGGTTAGTGGGATTAACAAAGGGGACATGACAAATGTACTAAAGCTCAGTGATAGCGAAAGAACTCGTACCAATGGTTTCAAATTAGATAAATTTCGTTTCAGAAAAGATATAGGCAAATATTGGTTTGGTAACAGAGTTGTAGATGGGTGGAATGGACTACCAAGTGCTATAGTGGGATCTAAAACTGTAGGGAGCTTTAAGATAAAATTGGATAAGCATATGGACGAGAAGGGTTGGGTGTGAAGGGGGATCAGCCGGGTTGGGCCAATCAGCGCTCTGCAGACCCCCATAATCCTGCGTTAATCTCTAACCGTTTTGGTAAGATGATCCTCAGGGTATTAGAGTGTTGAGCCTATAATTGGGCTTTGTAATTGATTTGGGGTTGTGTGGGACAGGGATCTGCCTTGCTTAGGCCAATCGGCTTTCTGCAGACTCCCATTTTCTTATGTTCTTATGTTCTTATCACCATCATGTAAACAACCACTACATTCATCATCACTGCCATCATTATCATGACCTGTTACCATCACTACTACAGCCATCCACCATCACCTCCACTACCACCATCACCATCATGTAAACAACCACTACATTCATCATCACTACCACCATTATCATGACCTGTTACCATCACTACTACAGCCATCCACCACCACCTCCACTACCACCATCACCATCATGTAAACAACCACTACATTCATCATCACTACCACCATTATCATGACCTGTTACCATCACTACTACAGCCATCCACCATCACCTCCACTACCACCATCACCATCATGTAAACAACCACTACATTCATCATCACTACCACCATTATCATGACCTGTTACCATCACTACTACAGCCATCCACCATCACCTCCACTACCCACCATCACCATCATGTAAACAACCACTACATTCATCATCACTACCACCATTATCATGACCTGTTACCATCACTACTACAGCCATCCACCATCACCTCCACTACCACCATCACCATCATGTAAACAACCACTACATTCATCATCACTACCACCATTATCATGACCTGTTACCATCACTACTACAGCCATCCACCACCACCTCCACTACCACCATCACCATCATGTAAACAACCACTACATTCATCACTACCACCATTATCATGACCTGTTACCATCACTACTACAGCCATCCACCATCACCTCCACTACCACCATCACCATCATGTAAACAACCACTACATTCATCATCACTACCACCATTATCATGACCTGTTACCATCACTACTACAGCCATCCACCATCACCTCCACTACCACCATCACCATCATGTAAAGAACCACTACATTCATCATCACTACCACCATTATCATGACCTGTTACCATTACTACTACAGCCATCCACCATCACCTCCACTACCACCATCACCATCATGTAAACAACCAGTACATTCATCATCACTGCCATCATTATCATGTAATCCCATTATAAACAACACTCCTCCTTTCCCCAGAACCATCACTATCAATTTCACCCCTTCCTCCCTCACTGTAAAAAGTCCAGGTTACAACAACAAGGGTATATAAGATGTGTTTTGAGTGAGAGCTGGTCCTATCCAGAGTGAGGCTTGGCACCCTTTACCCAACCTTAGGGGGCTATCACACTTGCCAATATTTCCGTGGTCTCCACGATTTCCGTGGTTTCTCGTCTATTTTCCATGGTCTTGCCGACAATCCACGCTACCCAAGCAAGTTGGGAGATCGTCGTCTAACCACGGACATTTTCGGGCGTGAATTAGTGGGTTATGTCGTGGAAATACATTCCTTATGTATAAATATATATTAATATATATATATATATATATATATATATATATATATATATATATATATATATTCCATATTTAATTAAAATACATAAGTTTATCAAATGATATTGTGATTGGTGATATTCAAACCTTAAGAGCTATAAAATACCACATAGAACACATAACATTGTACATATAATACGGTAAACACAAGCAAGTTAACACCTAACGAGCGGCGTAGGCGGTAATTTATATGTACCGCCCAGCGGGGTGTTTTTACCCTAAATAGGGTTGTTAACGTGATCATTTTCATGCCTAAATAAGACCCAGAGCGTAAAACAAGTATCTATCCCTGAAAGGGCATAAACAGAGCTTTCCCATGACACCCAAACCATCCTTGTACGACCGCTAGTTTTCTTGCAACTATCGCACAACACGAGTGCAAAAACCATGTAATTAGGTAATTTCCCTACATAATTCCCTGTGTAGCGAGTGTGAGGGGGGAAGGAAGGGTGGTTTTCACTTCAGTTGGCCCACAGCGTTGGTGTGCGACGGTCATAGCCTTACTACGCTCCTCACACCGCTCAGCTCTCTCTCTCTGCAACATTACGTGCTGAAAATGGCACACGACATAAGTTGTGAACCGCCACTTAGTCCAAATTTCTTTCACACGACATAAATTGCGCGCCGCCAATAAAGGGTTAAGAAATACCGTCACTGCCTATTTTAAATGTGTAATACGTAAAGCTCGGCCTGTGATTGGCTAAGCCGCATGTGCCCAAGTCAGTCAGCCTTCACTCTCGCTTACTTCTTGGGTTTAACATTTCTTTATCTCGCTTGTGTTTACTTTATGATATACTGTATACGTTATTATTGTGTTTCCTCTGATATTGTATTGCTCTTTATATTCGGATAGCACTTTAATGTATTAAGTAATCGTTAATAGTTCTTAAACATATCTAGTTTAATGAATAAATAAGGAACAATACAGATAATAATAAATTATCAGGGTTCTGATAAAATAGCCAATCATGAGCGTGCTGCTGCTTCCACTAACGTCAACTTTTTACCTACAGACGTGGATTCATGTCACTTGTTTTAGGCAATACCGAGCAATATAGTCATACTTGCCATGGTTTATATATATGCTCAACTTTATCATTGGGATTGAGATGTATTAATAGCATGATGGGAAGCTAAAATGGCCGAAATAAGACCAATTAATTTTGAAGTGAGAACAAAAGAGTGTACGTGAGATAGTGCCATTAATATCTGTGCTACAAGTAACATGTTTAACCACCCTTGTATTATGTGTCTAGGACTCGTCGGCAGTGGGGACAAAATTCACTCAAGTGGCACAAATTTGGGCATGGGGATGTGGCTGCCCAACGTAACTTTCCTCGGCCGTGCAACATATCTTACAGCATTCCAGATGAAAAATTAAAATGTATCTCTTAGATTACAGTTGATCAAATATTTTAACACCATTTTTCACATTAGTGTTGTACTATGCAAGATATATAAAGACTAGAATTAGGCTTCTTGCTCTTGGTGTAATATGGTTACACGACTGCCAGACGTATGTATAATTATATCTTTGTGGATTATCTAGGTGCATGTGTGATAGGGAAACCACGGTATTGTCGTCAAAACTATGAACGAAGATCCAGAAACCACGATTAAATCGCCAAGTGTGATAACCCTTAGCCGTTTCTGTATGTTTCTTTTACTGTCCTACTTTTCCTTCTGGGGGCAGGAGCTAGGAATCCTCCTCCCCTTGTACAATTCACCTACTACAAGAGCCAGAGTAAGGGGGGAGGGAACGTGAAAGTGGTCCCAGACCTTAAGCATTGAAACTTTGAATGTTTCTTTTCGGGCTCTGTCTCGAGTCGGCCACCCCCAACTATGGGGTAAATACCTGAGTATAAACATACATACATACATATAATTATCGGGTATACTGATAGTGATTTAGTTATCTTTTCCATACGCAGATTTGTTGGCAGTGCTTTGCCATTATCTCCATCACCACCGGGGTACCCCGTTAGCTACATTAAAGGAAAAACAAAAACAAAATATCCCCTCTCCCACCTTCACTAAGCCTGCACCACAACCATTACCACCATCACAGCTATCATCCCGACCAAACTCAAAATCACCAAAACAACAAGGAACCCCACCTCTACCAAAGTCACCACCACACCCATCATCTCTACCAACCCACCTCCAGCTACACCACCTCCATACTTATCACTTCCACCACTCAACGCCCACCTACACCACTACCACTATTACCACCAAGGACACCACCACACCCCTCATCTCCACCACCTTACCTCCACCATCACTACCACCCTGACCACCATAACCATGACACCATCTCCACCTGCACCACCACTACGAAAATCACCATCACACATTTAATTCATCACCACCTCACTTTCACCTGCACCACCACCACCACCACCACACTTATCATATCCACCACCTTACCTTCACCTGCACCACCACAATCACCACCATCACGCGTATCATCTCCACCACCTTAGCTCCACCTGCACCACCACCATCACCACCACCACACTTATCATCACCACCTTACCTTCACCTGCACCACCACCACGCTTATCCTCTCCACCACTTTAGCTCCACCTGCATCACCACCAATAAACCACCACCACACTTATCATCTCCACCACCTTACCTCCACCTGCACCACCATCATCACCACCAATAAACCACCACCACACTTATCATCTCCACCACCTCACCTCCACCTGCACCACCACCATCACCACCACCACACTTATCATCTCCACCACCTTACCTCCAACTGCACCACCACCATCACCACCAATAAACCACCACCACACTTATCATCTCCACCACCTCACCTCCACCTGCACCACCACCATCACCACCAATAAATCACCACCACACTTATCATCTCCACCACCTTACCTCCAACTGCACCACCACCATCACCACCAATAAACCACCACCACACTTATCATCTCCACCACCTCACCTCCACCTGCACCACCACCATCACCACCAATAAATCACCACCACACTTATCATCTCCACCACCTTACCTCCAACTGCACCACCACCATCACCACCAATAAATCACCACCACACTTATCATCTCCACCACCTCACCTCCACCTGCACCACCACCATCACCACCAATAAACCACCACCACACTTATCATCTCCACCACCTCACCTCCACCTTCACCACCAAAACCACCACTACACGTATCATTTCCACCATCATTACCACCACAACCATCACCACCACCACATTATTACCAACAGCCCAAAAATCCTCCTCTGGCCACACACAGGATCTCCCACATTCTCTGTTCGTTAATTGAAGCTCCTCACACCATTCTTAAGACAAACTTTTCCTCCCTTCCGTCCTTTTCATCTTCGGGATCCATTGTTTCACTAGGACCTCCCTTTTTTGGGCTCTCTTTACTACGACGGTAATTGTGTGGGTGTGTGTGGGTGTGTGTGTGTGTGTGTGTGTGTGTGAGAGAGAGAGAGTTTGTATGCGTTTTTGTGAGAGAGGGAGAGATTATGCGTGTGAGTGTATAATAATAATAATAATTAACGGTTTATTCACAAAAGCAGCCCGAAGGCTGAAAATATACAAGGAAGTTGATACATAGTTAAAATTAAAATTAAAATTAAAATTAAAATTGACACAAGAGCTAACAGGCTAATTTACAATGAAAAATATGTATATAATTTATTGATTGTTTAAGACCTTAATTATTGAAGGAATGGCGCTGTTCTTGTAGCGGTCAGTCCGGGGTGCTCTTACGGGGACAATAAGGTTGAAGTGGCGAACAGCGCGTAGAGGAGGAGGGGCGTCGGGCGGTAGTAGGTGCCGGTGTCTGGGGTTGTTTAGTAGTTTGCTGGAGAACTGCTGAAGGTGTTGTTCGTAGAGGTTAGATATGGCGAGTACGTTAATTAGGTTACATGCATCTTGGTAAGTGGTGTAGTTGTGTGTGTGTGTGTGTGTATGCGATGGAGAGAGAAAGGTACATAGAGAAACTGAGTTTATATTTTCAGCTAAGTCTCGTCGTTGCTCCCTTTAAATACGAAAGGAATTGTGAGTGACGCGCGCGCGCGTGTTTGTGGTTTCCTGTGTATGTTTGTTTGCGGTGGTATGAGTGTGTTTGCGTGTGCTTCTGCTTAAGGAAGGGGGAATTACGTTTTATTAACAGGGAATCTTTTGAGAGGGCATTTACTTAATGGTAGTGTTGGCGTTTGGTATAAACGTAATGGATGTGATATGAAATTGCTTGTGGTTATGATTAAAGACGTGCAACCCCCCCCCCCCCATCCTGGATTCATAAATGCAACACACTATATATTTTAAGATCGTAAGACCACACATAGACGAGGAACAATTTGCTACATATCACCTCTATTACCTAGTTTTCATATTAGGTGTGTGAAGATCGATTTGGTTTGGTTGAATGTCACGTAGTTACTAATATACTGTGCTTATATTATATTATACACCACCAGCACCTACTGTATTTCATATATTATACTACTGTAATATATATTGCGAGAAAATGTACTATTTTGGTTATGTATCATAACAGAGTGTGCAACTATAGTAGCGCTATCTAGTATTAGACAGCTAAAATGGACAGTGACATGCATGTACTGTAAGCCACCAGTCCCTAGCTACCATACCTTAGTGAATCTGGGACTTAGTCAATAGTGATAAACATAATGTACTGTGGGTGTGTCCTGGAGTGGCTGTCATGGTAGTTTTGGTGGTGGGATAGCAAGCTTGATTATACTGCCCTTTTGGTAGTAGTGACTTTTGTAACAGTGATTGTTTTGGCTCTCTGGTAGCGGTCATAATAGTGGTAAATTCATTTTCTGAATTGGGCGTGGCGCAAAAGGGATTGAAATAGTAATAGTAGACATAATAAGTGAGGATTGAGGTGCAGTAACGCTCATTAGTTGCATATCAATGTCATAATCGCAACTATATGTTCCCTTTATTGACGCGACAAAATATATTTTCAATAAAACTGAACACATATTATATATGTTATTTTTGTAATTTATATTAAGTAACTTATATTTTCTTCTACAGTGATAACAACAGTTGAAATGTTAAGTTAATTCGACTGTCTTGTTGGTATAGGAATAATGGTAGTGAAAGTTGGGTAATTTCGGTATTGGCTGAGGGTTTTGTGTGTAGAATGTAGTAGAGGTTGTAAAATTGAAATTGAAATTGAAATTGAAATAGTTTATTGATCCCAAGAACATTATAATACAAAGTAATATTATGTTAGTACAGTACATAATTGGCTGTGCCTTATTGAGAGTTGCCTCTCTTATAAAGACACCTGAATTAGTTAAACACGAATAATGGGATAGTCCCACTATTTGACATTAGAAAATGTAAACAGTATTCCTGGCAATTACATAATAGTGATATATTATATACACATTTAGTTGTGGTGATGGTGGCGTTATATGGGTGTTGATGGAGCTTGTGATGTGGGTTGTGGTGGACCTGTGTTGATCATTACTCAATTGGAGATTGTTTATGATGGATAGTAATGAAGCTGACAATGTTGTTATGTGTGCGATTAGTTTGCGTGGGAAACAGATTGACTTGCTCATGTAGTAATGTACACCCTATGTGGTGGATTGTGTTCTTTTATTTCATAAATTTCATTTTAGTAAGCTTTGTTTCCACATAGCGATTTTGATCATTTAATTTTACTTTATATTGTCCTTGTCCCAATTTTGGTTTGTTTAGTTTGCAAGTTTTACATTTAATTATTATAATAATTGGACCACAGTTGGCTATTCAGACAGTTCCATACAGAATAACACTGCAAAATAAGTCGTGAAAATTTGTGCTAGATGAGATGCTGTTCATATCAGTTGATCAATATCATTATCCATGCCGAACATACTCGGGACGAAGCTAAGTTGACCAGCTGAATTTGCCTTTTTACATATATACAGAACGTATAAGTGTATTTATCCACTTGCCAATTACAGTGATGGTGGCAGTATGGTGGTGTGTCCTGGATGGAAGATCGACTTCAATTACTAAAGGTCACTTGAATACAATATGTACAAAGAGTTAAATGCTATTCTCCATCACAATCACTACTACCTCCTTTGTGAAGTGAATAAGCAAAGTGACGAAATATGGCTTGGACGATGTAACGACTACGGTTCATTGGCATGTGGAGTGGCGGAGTGATCATGGCACTGGACTGGTAATCCAATGATCCCGGGCTCGAATCCCGATAAATCAATGGGAAAATATTATTAGGATGGAATTTGTACTGTACCTAGTATCAGTGCATTACCACAAAGCCCACCTAAACGTCAACAAAATACCCTAATTTCTCCCTGATTAAATAACACTGTATGAATATCCCCATATTCAAAATAGGCAACAGGGGGGCAATGCCTAGTGAGTTAATTGCTCAACAGGTGGCGTTCTTAGAGTGAGGGTCCGAGTCTTGGGGATGAGACAGTGAAGTGCATAAGGTGAAGCAGTTTCAGAGATTCGAGCGGTGGGTGGGTGACCAGGGCCTGTGCATCTTGCGAAGGCAAGATGGTGGGGCTGGTTGCAGCTCAAAATGCTTCATATGTCACACTCCCTAGATTGGAACGAGACCTCTTGGGCTTCACCGTTGAATGTATCGTTGAATGTACAGGCTCTCAGCCTATGCCCAAGAGGGAGTATTTGGAATTTAAAAAAAATATATATATATATAAATATAATCTTATACTAAAATTATTGTTGGTGATAATTGTTGTGTTTTTTCCTTGCTCTTGATTCTTTTAAAACTAGGATCACCAGTCATTACATCCATAATCCATCTCCTTCTCCTGATCATGTCCCCAATCACTAATCCTTATGCACAACCCCCGCACATTAATACGCACGAGAGCAGATCTTTGCCAGTCCCACTACGTAAATGTAAACGTAAACTACTACCCTCCCGCCAGATGGCCATATATTTGCTGTCATGATCATTCACCTCGAGGGAGACCCTGAGTCGGAAATCTTGTCGTCGACAAACCACTCTTTGCTCCTAGCCAGTTATTATGACGCGCTAGTTGTTGTAATTGCAATCGGAAGTACGATAATATGATTACAGAATTTCCATTACAATTACAACAACTAACTAGTCATATTAACTGTCTAGGAATACGGAAAACTATAGAAATTACCACCGTCAATAATGAGTTTCATGAGTTTCAGAGGCCGTGTGGCATCGTTTTTCGGGAATAACTTATTAACAAACAGTTGGATTAGTATGATATTTTGGCACAGCTTTTTTTCACACCGTCCCCTAATTTTCGTCAATATAGTGCATTACCAAAAGTGTAGAAATAAGCCACTTGTCCCTGTGTTATCAGCCACCACCCAACTCTATTATCGCCTTTAAATTCAAGTTATCTGTCAATATCAAGTATAAATATACACAAATACATACTTTTTGTACATTTATACTTGATATTGACAGATAACTTAAATTTAAAGGCGTTAATAGGGTTGGGTGGTTGCTGATAACTACCGTGTTTGATGGAGGAGCAATAATGATTTGGTGGTTCTCACAGGTAAGCCACGGTAGCCTTGTCCGTTTCTTAGTCATTAATGTGTGACTTTAACCTCATGACACAGGGACAAGTGGCTTATTTCTACACTTTTGGTAATGCACTATATTGACAAAAATCAGGGGACGGTGTGAAAAAAAGCTGTGTCAAAACATCATACTAATCCAACTGTTTGTTAATAAGTTATTCCCGAAAAACGATGCCACACGGCCTCTGAAACCCATAGTAGGTATACTGCAGACCATTGAGTTATATATTGCAATAATTGTCAATGCGCATCTTCTTCTGCAAGCACCATTACCTCATCTGCTAGTCATATATTTGTCTAATTATCACTCGACTTAGTACCCAGTCTTACAGTGTTTTACAAGGAGTTACGATGAATAGTTAGTATCTCAAAAACCTTGCAGTCCATTCCACGGAGATACTCGAAGTGGAAGGAAAGATATTGTCTAGTTCACTACACGAGAGAGAGAGAGAGAGAGAGAGAGAGAGAGAGAGAGAGAGAGAGAGCGCGAGGGAGAGAGAGAGAGAGAGAGAGAGAGAGAGAGAGAGAGAGAGAGAGAGAGAGAAAAGAAAGAGAGAGAGAAAGAGAGCTTGAATCAGGAAGACAGACACACACAAACATGGCAAAGACCTACACCTAAACAGCTATGGGATGAGAAACTGCGAGATAACCAGATCACAAGCATCTCGTCAGGCTGGCTCCTTAGCAACAAGAGCACATAATGAGCAGAGCTACAGTCCTTGTGTGTCTCTGGTTAAGTATGGCTGGCAGTTTGCTACAGGTATATTATGGCCACTGGAATACACACAACAGACACACACATCAAGTGATATCTTAAGGGTTAATTAATTGTATCTTGCACAAATGTATAGAGGGATGAGGAGAGATGCAAGGCCTATTTAATCATAAGATATTCTCAATTTCTCTGTTTCTTTATTAACGTGCTCTAGGTTCAGGAATATATATGTATATATTGGTACTACTTCCCGATTATCAATATAGGATTGTTTGCAAGGGAAGGTAGGCATGGTAGTCATTGAGATAAGTCCTTGCCTGGAGCTGGCTTTACCCACCCCACCGTGTGAGTTCCCATATTAATGTAACCTGACCAGCTCCTGACCTTCCACCATAAGCTAGAGGCACCAGAACATTGGAGGGCTATTGTGTTATAGTTAGTTTAATTAACTTGCACACACTTAGCCTACAGTAGGTTGAAAAATGGCAAGAGCTAATTAATTTGTGATACTTTAATCTAATTTTATCCTGCCGCGCACTAGGTTGAAGAACCTGCCATGGTTTAATGCATCTAAAATGGGTAAAAAGATATGATAACAAATCAGTGGCATGCTAATTAATTATATCTTGGTCAGATTGGCAGCGAATAGTTATACTTATAAAGGGATGAAAGTGTCAACTATATTAACCCTTAACTGGCGGCGCGCAACATATGTCGAGTGAAATAAATTTGGACTATGTGGCGGTGCACGACAGCTGTCGAGCGCCATTTTCAGCACGTAATGTTGCTGAGAGAGAGAGAGCTGAGCGGTGGAACGAGTGTAGTAACCTTATGACCGCTCCCCACGACCACCGTGGACCTACTGAACTAAATCTTCTCCCACCTTTCTCACTCGCTCCACAGGGAATTATGTACGGAAATTACCTTATTTTAGGGTTTTTGCACTCGTGTTGCACGATCGTTGCAAGAGAACCAGTGGTCGTACAAGGATGGTTCGGGTGTCATTGGAAAGCTCTGTTTACACCCTTTCAGGGATAGATACTTGTTTTACGCTCTGGGTCTTATTTAGGCATGATAATTAGCACGGAAACAACCCTATTTAGGGTAAAAAAAAAACGCTGGGCGGTACGGTCAAATAGACCGCCTAGCCCGCCAATAAGGTGTTAAGGACTTTATGTTCTATGGTAGGTATCGTTGCAGCCTTGATTACCTAAACACCCACTTTACGGTCAAATAATAAGAACATAATGTTTAGCGCAACCCAATTTTGCCAGCCTGGTTTCCTAACCTTTTTTTGTTCTGGAATTCTACGAAAGTATGCCAAAATTCTTCAGCTAAGCATTACACAATTATTCCGAGCCACATCTGTACATGGACCTAAAAAAAAAGCTCTTAAGAGCATATCAATATTTTTTGGTGGTTGACACATTATACAAGTTTAAATCATTAACTAAAATGAAAGAATTATTGACATAAACTCTGACAAAAACAAAAATAAAATTAAATTAAATACAAAATAAATATATAAATATAATGCTCGTGTTATTAATCCTTAATGATCGGAAGCCGTGTTTATTACTTTTCGACAATCTCCATACGATCTTACACTGAGGTCAACAAGTCAATGAGCTAATCAAAGTAACCTAATCAACATCGGCAATATAAATAGAGTTTTTTATTGTAGATTCACAAAAGATTCGGCTCAGCTTGAGCCCTCTTCAGATGAGCCGAAACTGTCATGTCTGTTCAATAAAAAAAAAAAAAAAAAATTTGATATGCGGGTTTAACCCTTAAAAAGCGGCTCACCACATAAGTCGTTTTTAATAAAGCTGGACTATGTGGCGGCGCTCGACATAGGTCGAGTGGCAATTTCAGCACGTAATGTTGCTGAGAGAGAGAGACAAGTGGTGGCAGGAGACTAGCGAGCGTATAACTGCTCCAGACCACCGCGGCGAACCTACTGACACGAATCTCAGCTCCCTCCTCCCTCTCTCACTCGCTACATACTGAATTATATGGGGAAAGTACCGAATTACATGCTTTTTGCACTCGCGTTGCACGGTTATTGCAAGAAAACTATCCATCATACAAGGATCGTTATGGTGTCATTCGAAAGCTCTGTTTATGCCCTTTCAGGGATAGATACTTGTTTTACGTTCTGGGTCTTATTTAGGCATGAAAATGATCACGTAAACAGCCCTATTTTGGCTAAAAAAAACCCGCTGGGCGGTACATATAAATAAACCGCATAGGCCGCTAAAGAAGGGTTAATGGTCCAATCTTGTATATACAGCACTATGAATTGTTCCCCTATTCAACATGTAATCTACCTTTGTCTTGGGCTAAAGTGGCGAGACAGTAGTATCTTCCCGTGCGATTGTATTCTGGCTATTCAAGTCTTACAATGCCTGAATTACTGGTATATATTAACTCAGGTAAATTAAGATAATCTACCTTCGACATAGTTTCCAAGTCAAGTGTAAAATATCATAAACAGTTTGTGTGACACTACCTATAATGTGGCTGGCAATTTATTACAGAATGTTGGGAATGGGAAGAAAGACTACAACTGGAAACTCATGATCGCCACACCGCCCACGACACTGCCTTACTTCGGGGGGGCACCAGGGATCAGAGCCGTTCAGTTGCCCTCCATGAAATATATTTATTACGACACCTCCCCAAATACCCTCAGCCGATGCAGTGCAATGGACACGGACGTCCTGGGCAACTTACCAAGTGCAGACACCAAGCGCTCCCACCACTTCCGGTCCCATTCCTTCTATGTCCCTTTAAGTCAAATTGCCCATACTAGCCAGCGAGCCTAACCTGCTAGCAACATAATCTAGCTATCTGACATATCACAGGACAAGACAGGTCCCAGACAAGTCACAGGGGATTGGCTCTCAAGAATATCGAAGCAAAGAGCCCAATATCCCCTAGGAAGAGTCAGTATTCACTTGGTGCCCTACAAGCCAAATGCTTTTTCCCTCCCCTCCTTACCTGCTCCTTCAGCAGACCCACTTCCCTGCCTCCCCGCCACTGTCACCACAATCTTCCACGATCTCTGAAGCGGAATTCCAAGTTGTGAAAACTACTGTTGGTGCTGCCAATCTTAGTCTCTATAAGAGTCGCAAGACCTGAAAAGGCGGATAATCCCATTCCCTGACACCTATTTCCTGCAACTGGAGGAGTGGAAGGCCAACCTAACTACAATCATGAGAGAGTGGAAAGAAGACGAGGGCCCCAGCCTGAAATGAAGGATAAGCCCAAGGATTTTTGAGAGGCTCTGTTCATGCAGCATGTGGTGAAGGAGTCGACCCAGCAAATTGAACCCTCAGTGTGAGAGGGGCCAGAGGACACTGTCTGAGGCAAGCAGACATCCCCTCTGGAGAACAACAGGACCCCTGCTGTGAATCTGTGGGAAGCAGACGTTGGCCTAAGGTGTGGCCGGCACATAAGTGTGCAACATCTGATATACGGGACACCGTCCAGCCGATGTAAAGAAGCCCCTGGACTGTGTTAGAATATGTTGCAGCCCTATACGAGGAGTACATCAAAACCCAGCACATGTCAGTACCAAACCTAGAATTGCACACCCAGTTAGTAATCCCATTCCTTCATGCTTGAATTATCGATTGCAAGTCGTGAAGCGCTCCCCTGGTGACCACGACGTATATAACCACCCTATCCCCTGTGTATTGAGTGTAGAAATTGAGTAAATATAATAGACGGATCAAGGTCGTATTGCACGCTTATCATCCGTATTAACCATCTTGCAGTTTTTTGTCCTTTTAGTCGCCCATTACGACATCCCAAAATCCTTGAGTGCCCCCTTAGCGTCCCAGAAGAACGCTTACCGAGTCAGTAACCTAACTTACCCCTCTTGACGTCTCACGTGTCCAAACTAAATGTATAAGACCTATGTTGCACCTCTTGCAAAGATTAGCTTCCCTGATTGCTGCTAGTCTTATTCAGGCAGCGATTCTAGGATTTGTTAGTGCTCAGGACCAAGGAACTGAGAGTTTACTAGATAGCCCTATATACTAGCAGTTCTCTCGGAATACAGCATATATTTTTATAACTTATTGATATTGATTATTCCGTCATTGTCTGGTAATCATAAGTTGACGATTGAAATAGGGATAGGAAGTGTCCCAAGCTGTTGATCATATATGATTCAAGTGAGCCATCTGACCCTTGTTAACCCAGAAATTACAATAGAACACATATGAGGCTCTCCTGATAGACGGCAATAAGCCTCACAGCAGCACAATTTTCTAAGACATTAAAAAACTGCGGCAAAGGTGGGATACGTATGGAAATTTGGTGACAACTAGGACTAAGTGTCAACTCTCGATATTCAACATCATCTTAGACTTACATCTTACACACACACCCTCACACCAAGCCCTCATCCTCAGCAAGCACTTGTCATTGATTATGGAGTAGTCGAATGGATGAGTACAAAACATTTGTGGTGGTATTGCCATGTCCCGTGATTACGAAGTCAGAAGGCCAAAATTATGCATGGAAATCAAGCGATAGGAACAGCTGGTAGGGTTTGGAAGAAGAAAGTGGAAAAGAATATTGATAAAAACTTGTCACGCACTGTAGGAAGCATTTTGGTAAGGTTAATTGTAAAATGTGTGGAGAAAGCAGTTTGGAGATGCTGCTGCTGTGATTATCCTTTATTGTGGGCTTAATATGAAGAATCAAGGTGTGAGAAAGGATAATAATAGTACAGTATTATTAGTGTAACCTGCCTAATATGGCATCATATTAAATAATGTCGTCCAGTAACAGAATAATTAAATGTTTAGTTAGAATTTACCTCTGGGAGCAAAACAGTTGATCCTAGGGATCTAATCATCATTTACCCCGGCTAATGTGGCTGGTAATTTACTGCAGACGAATGGCTATACCGGTGTGAATAAACAGAGCAGATACTAATCCAGGGGCATTAATCTATCTTGGGTTGAGCTGAAAGTGACAAGGTTTATAATTTATGAATACAAGTCAATATTCTATTCTGATTTGAGATTATAGAGGGCTAAGGGATTGAAATGGCTGATATTATTTCTGCGACAGGATGAAATGACCAAGAACCAGTATATTCTGAAGACTATAATTTTTCTTGTATGTAGTTACTAAAGTAAGTAAATGTTTACTAAAGGATAGTAGGACAAATCGATGCTTCTGTAATTGGTTGTCAGTGAGAAGGACTATTTTTTGTCCAAGGATTCCTCACAGTTAGTTCAATTGTTAATACCCTTAACATTAGTAATGACTAAATGCATGACAAACTATCAAAGAGGAAAATTGTTCACTGCTAACCATTTGACGAGGATACTCCAGGAGAAGCCGTATCAGAGCGTTGTAAAGTGTGAGGACTGTTTCCTTTATTCTATATTTAAATTTACTGAGCTTTCTTCTCTACTTTAATACACTGTTTGGAAAACTTTAGGTCACTGCTAATCAGAACACCCAAATCCTTTTCCAAGTCAGTCACTTCCAGAGCCATTCCCAATAGCGAATAGCCTGATTTAAAGTTTGCTTGGCCGATATGCAACACCTTGCACTTTTCCAACTTAAGAGGCATCTGCCATGTCTCCGACCATTCACCCAGTCTTTTGAGGTCCATCCTGAGCTATTCAACCCCTTTGGGGTCTTTCACATTCATTCCAAGCTTTATGTCATCTGTAAGCGTGGAGATCACACTCAACAGACCAATATCAATGTCCTTAACATATATGATAAACATAAGTGGGCCAAGGACAGATCCCTGTGGAAATCCATAATCCACTCAGATGAAGCACCATTGATTACCACTCGTTGTTGTCTACGGAGGATGCCTTTAGGCACATGGACCTTTTTGTTTTATCTGTGTTTTTGCTTCCTCCGTTCATTGTCTCTTTAAAAAAAAAAAAAAAAAAAAAAAAAAAAAAAAAAAAATGTTTTATCCAATTTGTGACCTCTGTATTGATACCTAGTGCATTCACTTTTGACATTAGCCTGCAATAAGGCACTTAGTCAAAATCTGTTTAAAAATCTAAGTAAAGGATGTCTATGGCTCTACTTTTGTCATACTCACTCTGCATTTCATGGAAAAATTCCAACAAATTGGTAATACATGATCATTGTCGCCTGAATCCACATTAGGAATCTGTAATTAAATTGTAATTTCTAGATAGCACAACAAGGAATTGTTGTGCCAACAGTGATGTATGGGGCTGAGACATGGGCTTTGAAGAAAAAGGAGAAAAGAGGGCTGCATGTGATGGAGATGAGCTGCTTGAGGAGTATGTGTGGAGTTACTCGTAGAGACAGATTGAGGAATGAAGAGATACGTAGGAGAGTCGGGCAGCAGGAACATGTGTCAGCCAGAGTGGACAGAAGGGTGCTGAGCTGGTATGGTCATGTTGAACGAATGGGAGATGAAAGGCTTACAAAGAGAATATGTGAGTCAGGTACAAGGGGAGATAGAAGGGCAGGCACACCCCCATTGAGATGGAGAGACTGTGTAAAAAAGGCTTTGGATGATAGAGGAATGACTATAGATCAGGCAGGGGAAGTGGTGGTGGACAGGAGTGAATGGAGAATGCTTGTGAATAGTTGAGTGAACACGTGGTCATTTGGAGTAAGGGGTCGGGCGCAAGTTCGACTAGATAATAGTCCATCAGGCGCCTGGCCCGGGGGGACGATTAATATGAAGGGTGTGCCTGGAAGTGTGGTGGGAGGGATTGTGGCTTTGGCTCCGCTGCATGTCTGCCTGCCGAGATCAGAACCTCTCCGGGTGGTCAGGGGCCGGGGGAGTGCTGGAGCGACCTAGGTAACCCTGGTCTCTGGGTCTTCTCCTGGGTGACCTGGATGTGTGTGAGTTTGTGTTTTTTATCTGTGTTTATTTTTTTGTTTTATGTTGTTTTTGTGTTTTCCCTGTTCTTGCTCTGTCTTGAGTCGGCTACCGCCAAAATGGGGATTGGGCCTGAGCATATAGATAGATAGATAGATTGATAGTCAACTATATTGTCTACTAATATCCTTTATAAGAGTTTTACTATGAGAGAAGTCAAGCTATGGAGCCGATAAGTCTTGGGACACTCGTGATCCCCTTTCTTAAAGATTGGGGTTACATTGGCCAGTTTCCAGTCTACAGGGACCTCTCCATTTTCAAGTGATTTATTGAAGATGTCTGCCAAGAAAGGTGCGATTTCATCTTACACTTCTCGTACAACTCTACAACTCGGGGAAGAAAGTTATCTGGGTCGAACAACTTGAACCTATTTAACTTATTTATTCTTTATAGAGAAAGCAGACACAGGCAAACAGGCAAACAAAATGACAGAGAGAGAGAGAGAGAGAGAGAGAGAGAGAGAGAGAGAGAGAGAGAGAGAGAGAGAGAGAGAGAGAGAGAGGTAGCAGGATAATCTGGGTGGCCGTTATATACACGCTCATTAGCCGCAATGCTCATTACTAGGGCCTGTATCATTGTGTGTCTGCCTGCCTGTTTTATGTCTATGTGTGTGTCGGTGGTATAGGAGGGATGGGTGGGTTTTGAGTACATGTGTAGGGGAGGGATTGGAGGGGATGATGCACGTGTTGGTCGGTGTACTTGTTTGCGAGTATATGTATGTATTATATGTGTGTGTATAGTGAATGTGTATGATTACCTGTTTTGTGTGTGTACGCATGTACACATGAATGAATAGCTTCCTGCTGTATGTGTGTTTGCTTTGATGTGAGTTTATGTGAAGGAGGGGGTGTATTTTTCATATTTTATTATTTATATATTTATGGATATATTATTGTGAATTTGGAAATATTTAAGTGGATTTCTGTTTCTCAGTACATGAGCATATGTGTGTGTGCGTGTGTGTGTGTGTGTGTGTGTGTGTGTGTTACTTATATGATTTTGATAGTAATGTATGTAACCACAGAGTAATATGTGGAAAATGGTAATATGTTTGGTTCATAATCAAAAGTCCCGGGTTCAAATCCGGGCAGAGCGAGAAGGCGTCCTTACCCCGATACCTCTGCTCACCTACCAATAAATAGGAACTTGGGATTAAAAGCAATTTCTGACGTCCCAACAGGTGAACCAATATATGCTATACTCTGCTCCTTATAGGTAGGCCAAAAAATCCCGACCCCATCCTCTCATGAATATACGACTTCAGTAATCGAGTTAATTTGTCTACAATTTGGAAATAATCATCCAGGGAATAAATGTGAAGATTTACAGCCAATATGATCTCTCTCTTTTTCAGAGACAGAGGTTTAGGGTCGGTACTTCTGGCCTATCTATAAAGAACAGGGTATGGCATGGATTATATGCAGTATTTCCTTTGTACCAGAAAAAATAACTCACCCTAGTTTCTTACCACAGATCCACAGCCTACAAATGACAATCATACGGAGATGCATAGGGAAGCATATTCAATAATTCATAGACAGCTAATGCAATAATTATATTGTGTAGTTGTGAGCAATGGACTTGAAATAAGTGTGCGCTCATGTATGTATGTGTATAAGAGAAAGAGAGAGAGAGAGAGAGAGAGAGAGAGAGAGAGAGAGAGAGAGAGAGAGAGAGAGAGAGAGAGAGAGAGCTACATAGAGCTACATAGATACACAGACCACACAGACCTCAAGGTCCTTACTAGGCAGTCTGGCCTTACAAACTATAATATGCATATATGCATATATACACATACACACATACACATACATACATATACATATATATATATACATATATATACACATACATATACACATACATACATACACACATATATATACAGTATATATATACATAATGTACAGTGCACACACATACATATACATACATTTTTTT
This sequence comes from Paralithodes platypus, assembly GCA_032716605.1. Taxonomy (NCBI): domain Eukaryota; kingdom Metazoa; phylum Arthropoda; class Malacostraca; order Decapoda; family Lithodidae; genus Paralithodes; species Paralithodes platypus. The sequence goes on from CM064523.1 coordinate 34,311,181, forward strand.
TTTTTTTTTTTTTTTTTTTTTTTTTTCCATTCATATCACCCCAGCCCTCTGCAGATAGAGGTCAAGCCTTCCCTTGAAGGCGTTTATTGTGTCGCTCTCCACCACTCTCGCTGGTAGTTTATTCCACTCTGTCGCCACACTGTAGGTGAAGAAACTCTTTGTGACATCTAGGTTTGCCTTTTTGGTTTTTAATTTCATTCCATTTCCGCGAGTTTGATTAGTATTGTTTAATGTGAATAGTGCATTTACATCGACTTTGTCGAAACCTTTTAGTATCTTAAAGCACTCAATAAGCTGACCCCTCAACCTCCTCTTTTTTAATGAGAACAGGTTCAATCGTTTAAGTCTTTCTTCATATGGTTTATTTCTTAATGAGGGTATCATCTTCGTCGCTCTACGCTGTACTGACTCGAGTCTTACAATGTCCTTGATCAGATAAGGTGACCAGAACTGCACACCATATTCAAGGTGGGGCCTCACCATACTTTTGAACAGTGGCACTATTACGTTTTCATGTTTATATGTAAATTTTCGTTTAATTATTTGCAGCTGCTATACATTGGTCGGAAGTTTTTAGGTTTTCAGATATTAGTACCCCTAGGTCTTTTACTACCGTTGCGGTTTTTATTTGTTTGCCATTCATTTCGTATTTGTATTTCATATTTCTGCTACCAACCTGCAGCACCTGACATTTATCGACATTGAAGGGCATCTGCCATTTTTTCGACCACTCTGATATCTTGTTTAAATCAGATTGCAACGCATTTCTATCATCTTCGTTCAGGACTGTATTTCCTATTTTTGTATCGTCGGCGAATTTGGAAATGGTGTTGTTTACCCCTACATCGATATCGTTAATGTAAATGAGAAACAGGACCGGTCCAAGGACTGAACCCTGTGGAACTCCACTAGTGACAGGCTCCCACTCCGATTCCACTCCATTTATCACCACTCTCTGTCTTCTGTCCGTAAGCCAATTTTTTATCCAAGAATGAATTTCACCTTTGATACCTATCCTCTCCAGTTTAGCCAATAGTTTTCGGAATAGTTGTCGAAAGCTTTTTGAAAGTCCAAGAAGATTATATCTAGTGATTTCGTCATGTCGTTATATGTGAATAGTTTGTTATAAAATTCAATCAAATTTGTTAGGCATGACTTATTTGATCTAAAGCCGTGTTGACTATTTTTGATTAGGTTGTTTGATTCGAGGTAATCTACAATCTTATCTCTAATGATTTTTTCCATGATTTTTCCTACAATTGAAGTTAGGCTAATTGGTCTGTAATTACTCGCTTTGGCCTTGCTACCCTTCTTGTATATCGGCGTAATGTTCGCATCTTTCCAATCACTCGGTACAATCCCCTGTAGTAGTGATAAGTTAAATAGTTGTGTCAGGGGTTTTGCTATTTCGTCCTTGACATTCTTAATTATTTTCGGGTGGAGCATGTCGGGTCCCGGGGTCTTATTTACTTTAAATTACTCAATTTGCTTTGTACTTCGGTAACACTGATGGTGAAATCTCCTATCTCATGAGTTGAGGTGTTATTTTCAAGGGTATGATCGATAATTTCTTCTGTGAAAACTGAGCCAAAATATTTGTTGAGCAGATTTGCCGTGTTTGTGTCGCCTGTTTATTTTTGTACAAGTTTGTAATTACTTCAGTGTTTGTGTTATTTTTTACAAGTTTGTGGAGTTGATTCCTTTTCCTTATTGCCTTGCCAATGTCTCTACTGTACCAAGGGGGCATACTTGATTTCGTACTACGTTTTGGTTTCATGGGTACAAATTGTTTATGCGCTTCTGTAATTGTAGACTTAAAATGTCCCCATAGTTCATTTACTTCGTTTATATTTATGAGGTTTGAGTGGATGTTTGATAGCGATTCCTTAAGTCCGTCATAATTTGCGTTTTTGAAGTCCGAAACCATTCCTGTTGTTTTTACTGAGGAATATTTGCTTATTTATGATCGGACGTTGCCAGATGTTCAAAATTTTCTTGGGTAGTGATTACGAGGTCTAGTATATTCCTGTCTCGCGTCGGCTGTTTTACGTGTTGAGTCAAAAAATTGTCCTGGATGAAGCTTGTCATTAGGCGTGACTCAGCATTTTTTCCGGTCGTGGTATTCCAGTCAATTAGGGGGAGGTTATAGTCACCTAGTAAAACTGTTTCGTCGGAATTAAGGGTTTTCTCTAGTATTTCATAAAAAATTGTATCATCGGCAACAGTTAGTCTCGGTGGTCGGTACGCTGTAGTGATATTTAAGTTCATGTTTTTTGTATTTATTTTGACGCACACTATTTCTGCATTACTTTCGGGGAGAGTCACCTCGACTGGGTTTAAGTAGGTTGCAACGTACATTGCAACCCCCCCTCTTTGTTTTCCATTGTTACGGTCTTTATGAAAAAATTTATATGGCTCTATGTGATAGGCTGTTTACGTGATCATTTTCATGCCTAAATAAGACCCAGAACGTAAAACAAGTACCTATCCCTGAAAGGGCATAAACAGAGCTTTCGAATGACACCATAACGATCCTTGTATGATGGATAGTTTTCTTGCAATAACCGTGCAACGCGAGTGCAAAAAGCAGGTAATTCGGTACTTTCAGTACATAATTGAGTATGTAGCGAGTGAGAGAGGGAGGAGGGAGCTGAGATTTGTGTCAGTAGGTTCGCCGCGGTGGTCTGGAGCAGTCATACGCTCGCTAGTCTCCTGCCACCACTTGTCTCTCTCTCTCAGCCACATTACGTGCTGAAATTGCCACTCGACCTATGTCGAGCGCCGCCACATAGTCCAGCTTTATTTAACTCGACTTATGTTGCTCGCCGCTAAATAAGGGTTAAGGTTCAGAGAGAGAGAGAGAGAGAGAGAGAGAGAGAGAGAGAAAACGCAATGCTCAGTAATGTGGATTTATGTATGCAAAATAGACCACTTGTTGAATGTGTGTGCTGAAATAGAGAAGGTGGGAGAGAGAAAGTGTGTGTGCGTGTGTGTGAATGTATGTGTGTCAAGGGTTGTCATGAACTAACATTGAATACCCCCCCCCCCCGTCTCTGTCTCTCTCTCTCTCTCTCTGTAAAGTTTGACCATTCCCTTAGACTAGCTAGGTCCATACATAATTAACAGTAACCTCGTCAAATTTAGAACTCGATCTAATATTTAAGTAACTGAACAGTATAGCACAGACAATATTGTAGTAAGAGAACACTAAAACAAAGATAATATTTGAGAAAGTGTACAGTAAAATACAGATACAGTTATGGGACTAACAAGTTATATTAAAAAAATTCTAAGTACAGCTTATCAACGCACTTCTTTACATTAACATATTCAGCAGATTTTCACTATGTCTCGGAAGTTATGTATCATAATTAATTTAAAGGGAGGTGTGGGTAGCCCGTTGGACATAATTCTCCCTCATGCTTAATCACATTAGATTTGAGACTTTAACAAATTTTCCCCATTATTTTGGTGATATTAAGACGTTATGGCTATTTATGAAATGATTATTTCCTGGTAAGCGAGAGCTGGAAGAACCGGCCTTCAGCTTGGGCATTATTTCACCGAAAAATGCACACTTGTATGTCGAAGGGGGTTCTTGGGGGAATTGTGTTAAGGCTGATAGAGGTCTAGGGAGGAACTAAAGCATAATATATACACACACACACACACACACACATATATATATATATATAGGGGAAGTGTGGTGGAGTGGTCTTGCCACTGGACTGGTAATCTAATGGACCCGGGTTCAAATCCTGATATGTCAATGGGAAGATATTATTGGGATGGAGTTTGTGCTGTACATTGCCACAAAGCCCACCGAAACGCCAAATGCTGTATATACCATCATTGTTCCCTGATTAAATAGCACTGTGTGAATATTCCCCTATTCAAATTATGCTGTAGGAGGGCAATGCCTAGTGAATTCATTGCTCAATAGGTGGTGTTCTGAGAGTTAGGGTCTGATATAAATATTCGAGTAAAATTATGTTTGAATACTTATAACATTGAATAACTGTATGAACCAATGAAACCGTGAATTATATATTGATAAATACAATATACAGTAATACTAGTAATTGATTGTTTACTCTTTAGAGTCTAAAGCATAACAATCTTGGTTTACTCATGCTTTTTCTACTGCTATCCACAATAGGCAGAAAGTATTCAAGCCGTACCGGAGCTTTCAAACTAAAGATTCTCATTCTTCCTATGCTTCTGCCCGGAATCAAGCAAAATCTGTTCTTCGACTCGCCACAAATTCCTTCATCAATAATAAATGCACTGTGCTATCCAACTCTAGCTCTTCCCAAGTTTTCTGGCATCTAGCCAAAAACCTCTCCAACAATTTGTCTTTTTCGTCTTTCCCTCCTCTTTTCCACTCTGATGGCACTGCCATCACTTCTTCCTCTTACAAAGGTGAACTCTTTACTCAAACTTTCTCTAAAAACTCCACTTTTGATGATTGTGGTGCTATTCCTCCCTCTCCTACTTCTGCCTAACATCATAATCTCTTCTAAAGATGTACTATCTACCCTCTCTGGGCTTAGTACTTAGAAAGCGTATGGACCGGATGGTGTTCCTCCTGTTGTACTAAAAAACTGTGCTTGCGTGCTGACTCCCTGCCTAGGCAAACTATTCCGTCTCTTTCCCTCCTCTAACATCTTCCTTTCATGCTAGAAGTTTTATCTCATTCAACTTATTCCAAAGAAGGGTGACCACTCTTAACCCTCCAACTATCGTTCAATTGCTCTCATTTTCTGCATCTCTTAAGTTATTTAAACTATTCTTACTTCAACATTTCTTAAGTATTTATCTTCTGATAATCTACTCTCAGATCGCCAGTATGGGTTCCTTCAGAACCGGTCTACTGAAGATCTTCTTGCTTATCTTACTTACTCCTGGTCATCCTCCTTTCGAGACTTTGATGACACCTTTTCTAATGCGCTGAACATATTGAGACCCATCGATAGAGTCTGGCACAAATTTCTAATTTCCAAACTACCCTTCTTCGGTTTCTATTCCTTTATCTGTGCCTTTGCCTCTCATTTCCTTTTTGACTGTTCCATAGCTGCAGTTGTTGATGGGCATCGCATAGTTCCTCAACCTATAAACTCTGGTGTTCCTCCGGGTTCTATCCTGTCTATAGTTCTCTTTTGAATATTCATTAATGATCTCCTCAACTGTACCTCTAGTCATGTCCAGTCATATGCTAATAACTCTACCTTACAATATTCAACTAGATTTTCATGACAACCCAGCATGCAATCCCTCCAAAACTCATGTAACAGGGCTATGGCACGCCTATCTTCTGATCTATCAATTATCTCTGCTTGGGGCAGAGAAAATCTTGTCACTTTCAATGCCTCCAAGACCTAATTTCTCTCTATATATACCCATGGCAATCTTCTGCAAGACTATCAATTACTCTTCAACAATACACTAATCAACCCTTCATCTTCTCTCAGTATTTTAGGTGTATCTTTTTCATCCGATCATTCCAGGAAAGATCATATTACCAGTCTTGGTCAAACAGCTTCTCAAATGTTAGGTGTGCTCAACCATCTCTATTGGCTCTTCTACCCCTCACAGCTTCTTGCTCTGTATCGGGACACATTTTTTTTTTTTTTTTTTTCTATATTCCAACTTACTTCCTCTCGGGCATAGGCTGAGAGCCTTAACATTCACCGCTTTACAATGAACAGTGAAGCCCGTGAGGTCTTGTTCCAGTCTAGGGAGTGAGACATGTGAAGCACGTAGAGTACAACGAGCACCTGCCATCTTGCCTTCACATGAGGCACGGTGCTCACTCATGGCCCGAAACGACCCCATCTCTGAAGCCACCTCGTTCCCGTGCTTCACTGTCTCACCCCCTACACTCGGACTCTCACACTTACACACACACAACGCCACCTGTTGAGAAGATAACTCACCAGGCATTGCACCCCTATAGCATATTTTGAATATGGGAATATTCATACAGTGCTATTTAATCAGGGAACAATGAGGGTATTTTATTGACGTTTCGGTGGGCTTGTGGTAATGCACTGATACCAGGTACAGCACAAATTCCATCCCAATAATATCTTCCCATTGATACATCGGGATTTGAACCCGGGACCTTTGGATTACCAGGCCAGTGGCAAGACCACTCCACCACACCTCCCCTATGCACCCATGTATCAAGTATTGTTCGCATAAGTTGGGAGGCTCCACCCATACTGCACTTCTCGAAAGAATAGAGTCAAAAGCATTTCGCCGCATCAACTCACTTCCTTTTACTAGTTCCCTACAATCTCTTTTTACACACCGCATTGTTGCATTACTTTCACTCTTCTATCACTATTACAACAATCAATGTTCTTCAGAGCTCTCTTAGTGCATACCCCTTCCCATATAGCAAGTGCAAGGCACCTGCCTTTTAACACAGTCCCACTCCTATTCTGTCCAGCTCTCCAACCCAAGATTTTGTTTTCTTCTATATTCATACTACTCCCTCTCAGGCATAGGCTGAGAGCCTGTAAAATCAGCCATTTATTTACATTGAACGATGAAGCCTTTGAGGTCTCGTTCCAGTCTAGGGGGTGAGACATATGAAGCACTGTTTAGCTGCAACCAGCCCCTGCCATTTGGTCTTCGCAGGTTGCATGGAGCTTAGTTGCCCTCTCATGGCTCGGAGCAGCCCCATCTCTTAAGCTGCTTCGCTCCAGTGCTTCACTGTCTCACCTCCTAGACTCATACCCTAACTCTCAGAACGCCACCTATTGATCAATGAATTCACTAGGCATTGCCCTTCTACAGCATATTTTGAATATGGGAATATTCACACAGTGCTATTTAATCAGGGAACAATGAGGGTATATATTTGGCGCTTCGGTGGGCTTTGTGGCAATGTACTGATACTAGGTACAGCACAAGTTCCATCCCAATAATATCTTCCCATTGACATATCGGGCTTTGAACCCGGGTCCATTGGATTACCAGTCCAGTTGCAAGACCACTCCACCACACCTCCCCTATATATACTGTATATATATATATATGCAGTATATATATATATATATATATATATTTATATATATATATATATACTGTGTATATATATATATATATATATATATATATATATATATATATATATATATATACCGGTATATATATACTGTATATATACCGGTATATATATATATATATATATATATATATATATATATATACACATAGACTGCATATATATATGTATATATATATATATAGACGAAATCAAACGTACTGCCAACACCACCATCACCGCCATCAACGCCAAACAAGGAGTGGTCCACCTTAAAAAACTCGTCGGAGAATACACCCCTGGTTATGCGTACGGAACCATCAAAACACACAAACCTGGGAACCCCCTCTGCCCCATCATCTCCCAGATCCCCACTGCCACCTACCAGATCGCCAAGGCCCTGAACAACCTCCTCACCCCCTACGTGCCCAGCCAATACAACCTTAACTCAGCCCACGATTTCTTGGAAATTTTACGAGACGCCCCCCGGAACAACAACCACACAATCGCTTCTCTCGAAGTAGAAAGCCTGTTCACCAACGTGCCAGTGGATAGGACCATTGACATGATTCTACGTCGAATTTACCATTGCCCTGATACCCCAACACTGGACATCCCGGAGAAGGCCCTGAAAACACTACTGGAGCTATGTACCAAGGAGGCCCCCTTCCTTTGCCCCCGGGGCAACATGTACAAGCAGATAGACGGTGTGGCGATGGGCAGCCCCCTAGGAGTTCTTTTTGCGAACTTTTTTTATGGGTACCATCGAGGAAGAGCTCCTAGCTGCCCAACGACCCGCCGTCTACTGTAGATATGTGGATGACATCTTCGTGCAAATCATGGACCTCCACGAACTACAGGAACTCCAGCGTCGCTTCATGACCTCCTCCGGACTTAACTTCACCTTTGAAAAATCAAACAATGGACCACTCCCCTTCCTCGACATCCTCGTAGCTCTGAACGACCATGGGTTCAAAACCACCGTCTACACTAAACCAACTAACACAGGACAATGCCTCAACGGCGATAGTGAATGCCCCCGCCGTTATCTTCTATCCTCCATCTCCGCTTATGTAAGGAGAGCCCTCACGCACTGCTCTACCTGGGCCGACACCCACCAGGAACTAGAAAGACTATCCCAAGTTTTAGTGAAACGGATACTCCAACTCCGACATCTCCAGCACCATCAACCACCATCTTGAAAAATGGTACACCCAAAGCCCTCCCAACATTGACCCCCCCAATGAAATTAAGATCTTCTCCCGCAATTTTATGTCCTCTGAACACAAAAATGACGAGGCCGTCTTAAAAGAAATAATCTCCAAGCATGTCCACCCAACCAACCCGGAAAACAAAATCAAATTAATAATTTATTACAAATCCCCCAAGACCTCCAACCTCGTTCTCCGCAACAATCCAGCTTCCACCAAGATAAAGAGCCCGATGACCGACGATCACGTCATTTACCAACATACCTGTAATTATGAGGACTGTGGACCTCATTCCTATATTGGTATGACGCAGACTCGTCTTTCACGTCGGTTAACTCTTCACCTTCAGGCTGGAGCCATCAAAGACCACTATCTCACCCCTACCCACCCCACCTCACACGCAACGAGTTAGAGAATCACACCACCATACTCGATAAAGAAAGTGACCCAAGGAGATTACCTATACTCGAAGCATTATATATCCAAGCCTTACATCCCAACATCAACAACCAAACTCTGGACCTTCAGATCCTTCCTTCTGCTAAAAGGCACTTTCCTACAGGACCTAACGCCCCCCCTCGCCCCCCGGTGCCCTTGACGCAGCCCCCCGCGCTACCTCCTTCAGCTTCGTCTTCTGCCGGCGCCACACGTACTACGCAACTTAGGTGGCGCCACGCCCCTCGACACGCAGCCAATCAGCTTCGACCCCTCCAACCGACCACCACCTTCCCGCATCCAGTGCGCATGCGTGAAGCGGTTCTCTCTTTCTCACCCCTAGAATACACCTCCACCAATAGCAGACTTTTGCCCCATGATTTTCGCCTCCTCTGATCCTCCACCCTCTATATATACCCTTCCTGTTTACCTTTTATTTCATTCTATCCTTACTTGATAATGTTGGTTGTCCAGTGAAACGCGTCGTATATCCTTTATCATCATGTACATTAATGTAACCCTGTACCACCATGAATTTTGCTCATCTCATTCATCTACTTCCTGCCACCCAGCGAAAACTCATCAGAGACCTGGAAACTTTGAATAATCAAATTTCCAACGCAGATATTGCCATTTCTTTCAACCTCGTATGTATTAAAGAAAATATATATATATATATGAATTGACGGGATTGGTGAAAGAGGGGTTAAAGGACAGTTGCAGAATTGCTAGTCTGCAAGTGAACAAGAAAACGAAACAAGGACAGCAGGGACGACGAAGAACAAAACATATGCCCGAGCACCCCCTTCCTTCAGGAGTTTCTCATTCTCTATGGGACAGGGTATCACCCAAGCATATAACGCAGTCACCCCAAGAAAAGGGAAATTCGAGAAACCAATCACAGCCCTGGTTTCAAACTGTGCCCGCCAATCACCAGACAGCATTTCCTCAGTCCCCGGATCTACAGTATAATGAAACCATGCTTATGCAAGTAGAACACCAACGGCCACAAGTCTACAGGAATAAATGGACCTAGGCAGGAGTGCGAGTTATGACGAACCTGGAGATATCACAACCCTCGCGGAAGAACAACTAGTAAGCGAGCTGCAATAAAGTTTGTCTAGGAGTTTGGATAATGGAATAATCCATATAAGTTAGATTGCTTAATTATTAAGCTAAGTAACTAATACCTAAGTAATTAATAAGCTACCTATTATACATGTACCCATATAATCAGTCCCTATGTATGTTTACGATAAGTATTAAACCTCACAACTCGATCACAACATATCCACAATATCCCTATTGCATTGAACTCATGTAAGTGAGAGGCAAGAATTAAGTCCATCATAATCTCAAAGAAAGAGTGAGAATGTATGCAAACATTCACTGAGGTAATGCCCCTAACTCTGCAAAGAACGGGACATCAATCAGCAGTGGAGACCTGCCTAGCCCTTCCCCCTGCCCCAAGAGTATGCTGAACCTGCTGAAGTACCTGCTGAAGTCTGGACCCTGAAGTCCTGATTGTGAGACGCCGTTCATCCTGAAATGCTGCTCCACGGACCTACGTTCCACGTCGGCCAGACTTGCTCTCTACCCTCCCATATTACCCTAAGTGTCTCTGAATATCTTACGTTGTGATTAGTGTTGTGAAGGTATAGGTAAAGTCTGTGAATATTACAGTGCTACGATTCTATATAGATCTGTGTCCAAGATCCTTATTCATTGCGTATGTGTTAATCCTTCTGAATCTTATCTTAATTCATGCATAGATCTGTGCCTAAGATCTAGTGTTCATCTTGCTTAATAACTCTTCTATAACATTTTGCGCATATGTTACAATATACTCATGTTAATTAATTCACCTAGCCAAGTACTCACAGATTTTCCTTGTATATGTTATTCTTTTATGTATGTTACAAGTTGAGGTCGAAGTGTATTTCGTGTACTTATTCCCTTCCTAATAATAACCTGTTACCTAGAGCCTACGCTCAATTTCACATTTGATTTATCTCAGTCCCCCCTCGTTGAAAAGATGTATTATTAATTATTTAAATATATTTGCTTCCCGAGATCCTAAACTTGCGCTTGTTTACTTAAGCGTTATTGTAATTATTATATGAACTATTATTGATGTTCATTTGATTACTGATGTAGATAATTCTGATTCTTCTCGTCTAGGAATTCTAGCCTTGCATAGTTTCTGTTATCTATTTATTCATCATTTGAATACACCACTTATTAGGTGAATTCTTCATAAGACTCTGTTAACTCGTTCAGATATCTTGTTTATACCATTGTGAGTATTTATTAAGTACAACTTTGTCGTGTACGTTCCTTTCTATATAATAAACATTGTGTTTAATTATTCTTTACGCTAATCATATTTAAGCGTTTCTAGGACATTTGTTAGCTACGTTAGTTTTATTAATCAGACTTTGTCTTTAATTACGATTAATAGATATTCATCTATAGTTCATTCATAATCGTATAGTAAATAGTAAATCTGAATTCCTCGCCCCAAATTGTTATTATTTACATACAATCGATTGAAGAAGATATATTTCAGATCATAATTTACACAATTGAAGCTAAGTAGATAGTGAATTGTAAAAACTATTCAACAGTTCATTGCCATTAAATTCGTTGCATTACCTCAGATACTAAGTTTGTAATCACACAAACAAGAATTATATTTTCCAACCTTGCAGTAACTTGTATGACCTGAGATCTACCTGGTCAAAGGTCGCACTAACCTTGAGAGTCTACCTGGCTCACGCGCGCGCCCTCACTCCGTGAGCATTACTCGAACCAGCCAACCGTGTAATTGTCTTTTGATTCTCAACTCATTCATTCTCTCTTATTCAGAGAGTATTCTAATATTATATTTATTGTAGAATAGTTCACGCTAGACACTCGACTCACATCCCGGTGGATCATATATACTTTAATTAATTTCATTGGGAGTGTGGTGGTGAGATTAATAAAAATAATATCATTATTATTATTAAGGGTTGATGCTATAGGTAACGTGTTTATGATTTATTTGTATATTTCTTATAATAATCCGGGTAATTCTTCGTCCTGAATTACGTGAATACATTCGTGATTTGAACATTGAGTTGATTATGCAAAGCGCTGAAAGATCCGGAGCGTATCCTAAGCGTAGATCAAATATCTAAGATACCATTCCCCATGCCATTGAATAAACTTATGTGTATAATTTACATGTGTGTTGTTTCTGAGTTCTGTAATACCTAGTTGAATACTGATTGTGAGATTAAGAACGTCTTCGGTGTGTCCCTGTTGGCAGTATTTACGGTCTATAAGTCCATAATTGGATTTAGTAAAGACTATAACACGGATTATAAATATTATAACCCGACATAACAATATAATTATATATATTGTTACGTATCTTGATCCTCAAGTAGTTAACTTGATGAATCTAGATAGCACACAGATATATTTTAAGGTATCAGTCAGCTGAAGGCAAAACAAAAGTAAATCTAATAAAATTATTTCCTGTTGTTGCTTCCTTTCCTTTTGGATCTTAGGACTTGGTGTCCTTTATTGACTGATACTCTTTAATTATGAAAAATACTGAAACTAATTAAAGTCATGTAGTATTTATAAAGAATTATTATTTAACCGAAGCTTAGTAGGCTATGGTTATGAACCGAATAAGTTATATCTAAAGAAGGACTATTAATTCTATAAAAAGTCTTGAAAGATAAATATTAAAGTAAGAATATTTCTGTCTCGTACCCTTTTTAAAATGAATAAATAGTTTTCTTATATGTCCTTTTATTTCTATTTAATGTAGTTATTATTCTTGGTTCTTGTCTTACGTTAATAGTATTATATTAGTATTATCATCAGGATTAATATCACAGTCACATACAAAGTTAGATATATATTTAATAATTAGTTAAATGTATTTCTTAACCACGTAACATTGAGGTTTGATTATGAGTAAATTAAGTTACAGGATCGCTTCATAGATTCGATTCAGGTCTCACTCAAATAATATGAAAAGCAAAAATAATATTTTGAAGCTAAAAGAATTTTCTTCAGCTTAGGAAATCACTAGAAGTAACATTAAAACAGCCATGTTAGTCTAAGGCGATATTACTAATATGAAACAATAGTATCACCGTACTAAGTACCGTTAAGCAATGTAAGCTTAATTAAAAGAAAATATGAAAGAACTCGTAAGTCCTAATATAAAACAATAGTATTACTTTTATCATAACCCAATTACTTAAAGAGTTGCTTTAGTCCACAAGTCAGTCAACTAAAATAGTTAAGTACATAATAGTAGCGTTAACGTTAATTCCCAATCAAATAGTTAAGTACATAATAGTAGCGTTAACGTTAATTCCCAATCAAATAGTTAAGTACATAATAGTAGCATTAACGTTAATTCCCAATCAAATAGTTAAGTACATAATAGTAGCGTTAACGTTAATTCCTAATCAAATAGTTAAGTACATAATAGTAGCGTTAACGTTAATTCCCAATCAAATAGTTAAGTACATAATAGTAGCGTTAACGTTAATTCCCAATCAAATAGTTAAGTACATAATAGTAGCATTAACGTTAATTCCCAATCAAATAGTTAAGTACATAATAGTAGCGTTAACGTTAATTCCCAATCAAATAGTTAAGTACATAATAGTAGCGTTAACGTTAATTCCCAATCACATATCTCACTAACCAACATAACGTAAGTGTTTACACCGAACACACTTAACACACACTTATATAATCTGACTGACAGTCACAAACCCATTATAATACTTCACCCCGTCTTCCTCCAGCTGCAAGTTCACCTTCCCAACTCCAAATGAGACTGATTTGAATGCCCACTACTCGGGTCTTATATACTAAACAATGATGGTGTAGGAACGAATCAGGAGGCGGCGGGTAGTGCGCGCCCCAATCACAGCTCCTCGAGTTGCGTAGCAGGTGCGTGGTCCAATGGAGTCTCCTGGCGTCGATCATACGTCATAGCGTCGGGTCATCGAAGTAGTTTGCAGGGTCCCCTATGACGCACGCAGGTTACTCAGTTACTTGTTCGTCAAGGGGAATCCACGCAATTCGAGCTAAGCTCATTATTATCGCGCCTCCTTAACTGGGAATGTATTGCGTGAAATAAATGCATGTTAAGTGTTTTATGTACTGTTGGAATGGCTGTGGATGTGTGTGTAGTCTGTATTTTTAGCCAATTGGCGACATCGGAAACGAAGGCTTAGGGTGGATCTGCATGGTACCATTCTCACTATAGATGGTACCGTCTCGCCCGAAGGCTTAGGTAGCCATCAGCTTAGGTGAACCATATGATACCCATCTCGCCTTGTACCATTTTTGCCAACCCCAGATGGGACGTCACAACGTCGTCCACTTATTTCAGGTACCTATTTACAGCTAGGTGAACTGAGGCTAACACATGAAAGGAGACAAGCCCAATTTGTCTCCGCCCGGCCGGGGATTGAACCCCCGACCCCTCGTGTGTGAGACGAGAGCTCTACCTACTAGGCTACGGGCTGTGTGAAGGCTTGTTTGCTGGTATGCGGACGAGCTGGTTTCCCACTCGCTAGTTCGCTCGCTGGTCTGCTTCGCCGCCTGGGTAGTTTGGCACTCCTTCAACTCTTAATTCTAACTCTTAAATAAACATACAGGGCTCCGAATGTCAGAATATATATATATATATATATATATATATATATATATATATATATATATCATGAATAATTAGAGGTAGAATTCTTGTGGTAAATAAATGAATAAAAAATGAACCCATAAAGAGCAAATTTGAAACACTGCTGATTTATGTAAGGTTGTCTCCCCTAGATGGGCTGCCGAACAAGGCTGACGAGTCCAATCCACTTGGTTTATGTAAGTCTATCTCCCCTAGATGGGTTGCAGTGTTGTGTGCAACAACACATATTACTATTTTCTTTAAAGTTGTACTTATTGAAAAAAATAAAATAATGGCCTCCAATTATTTCAATGCATAATTTACATCGTGGATTGCCACATTTGGTTACTTTTAAATTTGAGGGTTTATGTACTTTGGCTTTAGTTAAAATCTGTTTAAGGGCTGCTTCACTTGTCAAGTTTTTGGATTTGAGATCGGCACGTATAGTCCGATTCCAGCCTTCTTCGGTCCACCCTTTGGTGCAGCTCCCTCCACAATTACAGACCTGCATTTTTTCAGAACACATGGACAGTGGTAAGAGCTCCTGATGTGTTGGAGGAGCCACACTGTGAAACTTCAGCATATCAGCGACAGTTCATTCCAAAATCCTACGTCAAGGCAACAATTAGACTTAATTGTCTGTCCAATTTTCCTTCGACAGTCCATACATTGTTCGTTTTTTCTGTGATTGTTCTGCTGGAGACAACTTGGTTTTCTGTCAGTTCAGTTCAGTTTTTCTTGTTTTGTCCTTTGAAATTCAGTGGGAATAATACTGTACATTAACACCTTACGAGCGGGTGGTGGAGTATATTTCACTATGCCGCCCAGCATTTTTTTTTACATAAATGGGGTTGTTTCCATGCTCTTTTTCATGCATAAACAAGACCCAGAGCGTAATACAAGTATGTATCCATGAAAGGACGGAAATTGAGCTTTCCAATGACACCCGAACCATCCTTCTACGATCACTTGTTGTCTTGCAACGATCGTGCAACCGAAGGGCAAAATCGCTAAAATACGGTAATTTCTTTATATAATTACGTATGTAGCGAGGGAGTGAGGGTGGATGTAAGTGGAGTACATCTCAGTTAGTCCACAGCGGCCGTGGCGAGCGGTCATGAGGTAACCCATGGTCCTCCCATCGCTCGTCTCTCACTCAGAGCCAATATTGCGCCAAAATTGCACTCGGACTTAAGTCGGGCCCCGCCACATAGTTCAAATTTTTCGATACGGACTTAAGTCGGGCCCCGATAGACAAGGGTTAAACGTGAAATTATGTGTTCCTGTTCTAGAACCATGGGAATAAGTTATGCTCTACCTATAGGATCCTGACACGAGAAAATCATATTTTCATTGGATTCATAGCTACTAAATATGTAATCTTAGTGCAGGTTATCCATATGTTCATGATTCGGTTTAGATATGTATGGTTAGTTAACCCACTGTGTGCCAACGAGGTATATACGCTTTACATTGAGCTAGTTGAACGTAGCCAGTGCCAATGACGTATGCATACGTCTGACATGAAAACAATAATTACAAAATCCTAAAGTCGGTTATTGTCAAAACAAATTTGGCAGCACGTGGGTAAACCTATGGCTGATCAATATTTTTAATATGAGTCACTTCTGACTTGCCAGGTCCACTCGACTTTCAAAATCATCAGCCTAGCTTGAGCCTTATTTGTGACTCACTACTTCGCCGACTATAAATATTGTAAATAAATAAAACATCGGTTTTCATCAAAACAAATTTGGCAGCACGTTAGCAAACCTCTGGCTGACCAGTACCCAAAGTATAAGTGAAAATGACTTGCCAAAGCCGAAATCGTCAGCCAAATTGAGCCTTATTCAGCAAGGGATGGGGTTCATCTTTCACGGTTAGGGGTTTCCACATTAGCTAGTTCTTTAGATAGGGTGGTTGTGGGGTTGTGAACAGAAATATTGAGAGTGTACATGAGAGGTTAAATGGAACAATTTTAGCGTCAGGTGAAAGCGATAAGGATATTCAGTCTCATGCTAAAAATTATGACTTTATTGCTAATGATAGTAGTGATGGTGCAATGGAAGATGGAAATGCCGTTAGAAATAAAGGTAAATTAGGTATAAAGAAAAGAAGTAAATTGAGAGTATATTACACAAACTGTAGGAGTCTATGTAACAAAATGAACGAACTTAGAGCCCTTGTTATCAAAGAAAATATAGACATAATAACGCTAACTGAAACGTGGATTAATACAGAAACCAGGCATTTTTTAGCAGAATTTGATATACCAGGATATAGTTTGTTTAAATATGACCGAACAAGTAAGAGGGGTGGCGGTATAGCAGTGTTTGTCAGGAGTACATTAAAAAGCTGTATTAAATCAGGTATTAGACTAAATAACGATAATGAAAGTGTTTGGGTAGAGGTTAACGAAGGTAGTGAGACCATATTTATTGGAGTTATGTATAGACCGCCAAATATGAGTAGAAATGACGGAACGTCATTATGGGAGGAAATTAAAATGGCATCAAGGTTTAGCAATGTGTGCATTATGGGGGATTTTAATTTTCCGAATATAGATTGGCAGCATCAAATAGGAGACTCTGATTCTGAGGAGTTTATAGAGGTAGTACAAGATAGTTTTTTATTTCAATTCATAGATACGCCGACTAGAGGTAATAATATTCTCGATTTAGTTTTCAGTAACAATGAACATATGGTAAATAATGTAGAGATAGGGGACCACCTAGGAAATAGTGACCACAATTCTGTGTATTTTAATATACAATGGAAAGGTAATACCAGAGAGAATACAACATTAATACCTGACTTCAGAAAAGCCAATTATGGGGGGTTAAAAAGAGCCCTATTAGCGGACCCAAAAAATTAAGTCGATCCAGGTGTCCAAATGAGTGTACCCCTTTTCAGGCACCTGTCATCTTAAGTCAGGAAGAGACGTCAACCTTGGTAGATACATACGATAATTTTATCGAGTCCGTATTCAATGCACAAAATAAATATATCCCCAAAAGAAAATTTAGATCAACACAGAACCAACCCAAATGGATGAATAATAGACTATTAGATCTTCTAGGACAAAAGAGAGGAATATATAGAAAAATTAGGAAAGGCGAAATTCACCTACTTGCTTACTATCAGATCTATCAAGACAGGTAAAAAAGGATATTAGGAAAGAAAAAAAAAATTATGAAATTAAGGTTGCCAATGACTCAAAAAATAATCCTAAAACTTTTTACCAACTATATAAATCCAAGGTTAGAGATGTAATTGGTCTCCTTAAAACTTCGATAGGAGAAATTACAGAAAATGATTTAGAAATGTGCAGTACATTAAATAGTCAATTTCTTTCCGTTTTCACTAATGACAATTTGGCACAGTTTCCAGAAGTCCGTAAGGTATATAGCGATAGTATAGAAAATAGGTTAAGTACAGGTTACTATAAGTAGAAATGATGTGCTTAAGGAAATTGACAGACTGAAACCTCATAAATCGCCTGGTCCTGATGAGGTATATGCTAGAGTATTAAAAGAATGTAGGGATGAGTTAAGTTACCCCTTAATATTTCTATTTAACAAGTCATTAGAGACAGGTATAGTTCCAGAAGCTTGGAAGCTTGCAAACGTAGTTCCGATCTTCAAAAAAGGTGACAAATCAATAGCATCCAATTACCGTCCCATTAGTCTTACATCAATCATAGGAAAGCTACTAGAGTCAATTATTGCTAGTAAAATTAGAAACCACTTAGATACATTTAATTTAATAAATTCTTCTCAGCATGGATTCACTCAGGAACGTTCTTGCCTTACTAATTTGCTTAGTTTTTTCTCAGAGGTATATGAAGCAGTAGATAATGACAAGTCATATGATATAATATATTTAGATTTCAGTAAAGCTTTCGACATAGTCCCCCATGAGAGATTGATGAGAAAGGTTGAGGCGCATGGAATAGGTGGGGCGTTGTTGGGATGGATTAGGTCATGGCTAATTGGTAGGAAGCAGAGAGTCAGCATAAATGGTACGAAGTCAGAATGGGGAGCAGTCAAAAGTGGTGTCCCCCAGGGATCTGTATTAGGTCCTCTGTTGTTTGTTATATACATAAATAACCTTTATTTAGGTATAACTAGTAGGATAAGTAAATTTGAAGACGATACCAAAATGGGGAGAAAAATTGATTCAGATAGAGATATAGAGTGCCTCCAAAGGGATCTAGATACCTCACACGAATGGTCAGTAAATTGGCAGATGAAGTTTAACATTGACAAATGCAAGGTATTAAAGATAGGGAAGATGCATACAAATGTTAAATATAAACTAGCTAATATGGAATTTGAAAACTCGAATTGTGAGAAAGATATAGGTGTGTTTGTTAGCAATGATTTGAAGCCTAGAAAACAGTGTATAAGCGTACGAAACAAGGCAAACAGGATTCTCGGGTTCATCTCTAGGAGTGTGAGTAACAGAACTGCTGATGTTATCTTAACCCTTCTTTGGCGGCGCGCAACTTATGTCGTGTGAAATAAATTTGGACTAAGTGGCGGTTCACAACTTATGTCGTGTGCCATTTTCAGCACGTAATGTTGCAGAGAGAGAGAGCTGAGCGGTGTGAGGAGCGTAGTAAGGCTATGACCGCCACCCACCACCGTGGTGGGCCAACTGAAGTGAAAACCACCCTTCCATCCCCCCTCACACTCGCTACACAGGGAATTATATAGGGAAAGTACCTAATTACATGGTTTTTGCACTCGTGTTGCGCGATCGTTGCAAGAAAACCAGTGGTCGTACAAGGATGGTTGGGGTGTCATTGGAAAGCTCTGTTTATGCCCTTTCAGGGATAGATACTTCTTTTACGCTCTGGGTCTTATTTAGGCATGAAAATGATCACGTAAACAACCCTATTTAGGGTAAAAACACCCCGCTGGGCGGTACATATAAATTACCGCCTAGGCCGGTGTTAAAACTTTACTTGTCATTAGTCAGACCCCATATGGATTATGCTGTTCAATTTTGGTGTCCTTATTACAGAATGGACATAGATTCATTGGAGAGAGTACAACGCAAATAAAGGGGACATGAAAAATGTACTAGAGCTCAGTGATAGCGAAAGAACTCGTACAAATGGTTTCAAATTAGATAAATTTCGTTTCAAGAAAGATATAGGCAAATATTGGTTTGGTAACAGAGTTGTAGATAGGTGGAATAGGCTACCAAGTGCTATAGTGGGATCAAGAACGATATGGAGCTTTAAGATACAATTAGATAGGCATATGGACCAGATGGGTTGGGTGTGAGGGTGATTTGTCAGGTGTGGCCCAGGTGTGGGAATCTGTAGATCCCCGTTTTTCTGACCTCTGACCGTTTCGGTGAGGTAAGTCCTAATGGTGTTTTTAAACTGGGCTTATAATTAGGGTTGGGTGTGACAGGGATCTGCCTTGTGTAGGCCAATCGGCTTTCTGCAGACTCCCATTTTCTTATGTTCTTATGTTCTTATTTGTGCTGACTTATCGTTTGAAAAAAATTGTAAAAATTCGAATTTAGGTTTTGGTCAAAACAAATATGGCAGCCCATGGGCAGAGCTGTAGCTAACCTGCACTCCAATTATGAGTCACTTCTGACTTGCCATGCCTACTCCATAGCCAAAATTGTCAGCCTAGTTTTACCCTGATTTGTAACACTCTGATTCGCCGACTTCTTGTGTGAAAAGAATTTAAAAATCGATTATTGTCAATACAAATATGACAGCACGTACGCAGTCCTTTGGCTGACCAGTTTCCAGAGTAAGAGTTACTTCTAACTTGCCATGCCCACTTGGCAGCCGAAATCATCAGCCTAGTTTGAGCCTTAAAAAATGCTTCAGGGCCAAGATTCACGAAAATGGACATTGTGAATAATTGTTTGACTAATTTTTCTCCATGTCTTCACATTTTGAATCCATTAGGCCAAAACAAACAAAATTTGTAAAAGTCTGTCCCTGGTTGCGTCTAACCAATTAAATAATTGCGGTAGCCTACCGCGGCTGAGTTAAATTTGCCACACCAACTAAGTTCTCACCAAAGCCAGATGATACCAATGCGTTGCGCTGCACCTCCCATTATGATCAACAGTCATACTCTAAAAAGACTGAAAATTTAAGAGAACTGTCAGAAAAAACATACTGTAACTAAATAGGCCTATTATTCAGCATCTTGGACTGGCCAATATCTAGAAATTAAGAGGTCAAAGGATATCGCACTCAATCCAGTAGACAAGTCCGACTTCAGCCTAATTAGCCCAAAAGCAGTTAGGTTATTGTGACATTTCAGCCAAACTTTATTTATCTGTCCCCAGTCTCCACTGTAAACCGGAATCAAAAGAGTTATGATGAAATAAGGAGGGGGGCGGGGAGGCTAGAGAGAGATAGGATGAATGAGGAAAAGAACAGGAGAATTCGAGAGAGGAATAAATAATTAGAGATATACAAGTACAGTTGACAAAGGCAAAGAGAGCTACAAATATGATAGTTAGAGAGAGAGAGAGAGCGAGAGCGCGGAACAATCAGGGTTGTTGGGGTGAACATTCTGGTCACGTCTAGGGTGGCGTGGAGGCGGCAACAGCCCACCACCAGGACTTCCACCCAGGGAGACAAATGTGTTGCTGACATCGCCCGCACATCTTCACACACACCATATCCCTCAACCACTTCTACCTTTAGTTACCTTTAGTATAGATTTGTTAATGTGTGCGTGTGTGTGTGTTGCTGTTATTGGCTTGCCATATTCACACACATCTCCCTTTACTTAAACCTCTTGTTATCTATATCATTTTATATTTGGAATGTATATTTAATACTTACATTAATTGCCCTCTATTAGTTGATGAGAACTCTCCTGTGCTGTGTTATGTTGACTGTTATTCTTTGTTTTACTGTTTTGTGTCATCTTCACGCACGATCCAACCTCTTATTACAAGTCTTAGTTATTATTGTATAGTACAGGTTTATTGATTTGCTCTGGATTATTGTATGTTAAATTACCAATCTTATGCCTTGTTATTTTAATGTATGCATATTACTTGTAATTATGCCTAATTTGTTTTCCAGATTATATCATTTTAGTTTATGTTTAATAGATTTATTTCATTTTCACAGTCAACCCTCTTCCCTTAATTCAAGCTCTAGTTTTCTCTACTACAGGTATATTTGGATTTCGGACTATTGCGTGTTAGCTTTGTCTTTTGCAATGTTATCATTATGTTGCTTAATATATTTGTGTTACCTTGATTTAAGCTTAGTTTGTTTAGGTATAATCTTTATTTAAGCTCATTTTGTTTTCTTGTTATCTTTATTTATAGTTAGTTTATTTATTTGTTTCCTTTATTTATGCTTAGTTTGTTTATTATTACCTTTATTTTATGCTTAGTTTGTTATCTTGTTTCCTTTGTTTATGCTTATTTTGTCTATGTCTTACCTTTAGTTATGTTCAGTTTGTTTGCTTGTTTTCTTTGGATATTATTGGTTTGCATTCATATTTAGGATTAGTTTGTTTCCTGTGACCTTAGTTATGATTAATATTTTTTATAGTTAGCTTGATAATATATGCTTAGTTATTTTTCAGTTTTATGCTATACTAGCTGAGGTATCAGGCACTGCCCGTGGGTAAAATCGGGGGATGAGGGGACAAGACAAATTTTGCTTAAAATTCCTTTAGTATGCATGCCAAGTATGGGCACTCCATCTTGAAAACTGAGAGAGTTGGGCCCTGCTTAAATCCTATTCTGGCACCTCCTTAGTATGTATGCTAAGTATGGGCTCTCCATCTTGAAAACTGAGGGAGTTGGGGGAAAACCTATTCTGGCACCCCCTTAGAATGCATGCCAAGTATGGGCTCTCCATCTTGAAAACTGAGGGAGTAGTTCGTGAACAAACAGGCAGACATAATTCTCACAGAAAGTGCCCTTTATATAGTAGATTAGTTTCAGCTGCATACTGGAATCCCTCCCCTAGATTGTAGTTACCTTTATATAGTAGATTAGTTTCAGCTGCATACTGGAATCCCTCCCCTAGATTGTAGTTACCTTTTTTCTGAATTTGAAGTTATCTTGTATTTTCATTTTGCTTATTATTATTACTGCTTTAATTGTGCCATTAATAATGACCTGTTATCTTTGTTTCTTGTTCATTTTGGCCTATTGTGTGCTGGTATATTCCTGATGCGGCTTTCAGCTAACATTGTATTTTTCAGCTAACACACCCTAAACCTATGTGCATTAAACCTATAATAATCTTTCCTACAAGTGGATTTGTTGTTCATTTGCATTTCTTTGGATTAAAGTTCTAAGAAACACAAGTATAATTTCTTTCTCCGGTTTTCAGTTATCTTGCTTTGTTTTGGAGGTATTTTACATTT
This sequence comes from Paralithodes platypus, assembly GCA_032716605.1. Taxonomy (NCBI): domain Eukaryota; kingdom Metazoa; phylum Arthropoda; class Malacostraca; order Decapoda; family Lithodidae; genus Paralithodes; species Paralithodes platypus. The sequence continues at coordinate 34,333,972 of CM064523.1, forward strand.
GATATTTGTGAGTCACCTGTTGTCATTGTTGGGAGTCTTAGATACCTTCTTTATATAGTCGCTAGAGTTATTACATTTATTCCTTAAATATATATTTACCTAGATTTATTGGATTAGCATATTTTATTTTATTTTGACCCTCCTGTTACTTTGATATGATTATATATTTTTATAACGTTTGTTTTATGAAATAGATCTATTATCTTTATACCTAATTACTCCAAAATCTAATTATCTCAATTTTATATATGGATTTATCGTGTATTAAACTTTGTTTTGGAACCAATCACTCAACACCTTACTTTAGCATTAAGTTATCTGTATTTTATGTTTCTATGTGAATGAAGGAGACAAAAGGCAAAGCTGCCTGTAACAAGTGTCTCATTCAAGGTAGAAAGTGATGGAAATCCAAAATCAAGGTACGTCATAGGTAATTTAGGTGTATTGGAAATATGTGTGGTGTGCTTGTTAAGTCTAGTGAAATGAATAGGAGGAGGTGTCTGTGAGTTAGCTGGATTACTCTCTGTGTAGGTGAGGCGCAGATAGAACTAGTGGGGAAAGCCAGGCAAATGAAACAGGAGTTAAAGCAACTCCATATCATATGCCTATGTGGTGCCTGCAATCTCCCCAAACAATTATTTTCATTTAAGAATTAATTTGACAACACCGGTATCAAGGAAGAGCTAGAAACAGCCTTCGTTTAGGGTATAACCTCAATAGAGTGAACCATTTCCTACCAAAGTTTGGTGATTGTAGATATTGTAAAGAATAATTAATATTAAGTAATTTAGAAAAGTATAATATGACACAAAAGAGAGAGAGGTCCTGGTAGTGTTAGTGAATGCCAGGCTGGATGTATGCGGAATGACTGAGACCAAATGGAGGGGTGCAGATGTGAGAGAGTGGGAGTGAGTGAGGGAGCGAAAGAAGGTGTTTGTTTGTTTGTAAGGAACAAATGGAAGGAGCGTTTAAAAGACTATGGGTCTGTGGGTTCAAGGATTGTGTGGGTGAGAATGAAAGTAGGAATACAAACGTGGGTGATTGTGTGTGTGTATGCTCCAACAGAGGATAATACTGTAAGAGAGAAAGAGGAGTCCTGGGTGAATGTGGAGGCATGCCTGGATAATTTTGGCAAGAGCAAAATAATATTTCTGATTGGGGATATGAATGGGAAGGTGGGTGATAAGAAAGTTGATGGAGTGGTGGGAGGATGGGGTGTACCGTCAGAGGTAAATGGGAATGGTAGTGCACTCGTGGACGTATGTGTAGGGAGGAGGCTGTGGATAGCCAACACCTTCTTCCGACACAAAATGATACACAGGTACACAATACTACACATGGAAAGTGGTGTGGAGGAAGAAGGATTAGACAGTGGTGGAACCAAAGGCACTGATTGATTATATATGTTTGGATGAACGAATGAAAAATTATGTGCTGGATGCTAAGGTGTATAGGGGTATTGGGGGGGGGGGATCTGTCAGACCATTAATAGACCATTAATAGCCATAAATAGAGTAAAGATGGTGAAAACATCAGGAATAGATGGAGTGTGTGAAGAAATGATGAGGTATGGTGGTGAGATAGTGATCGAATGGGTATGGAAAATGTGTAAACTAGCATGGGAGAAGGGGAGTGCACCTGATGACTGGAAGACAGGCATAATAGTCCCCCTGTACACAGGTAAAGGGGAAAGAGAAGTGTGTGGTAACCACTGGGGAATATACCTTCTAAGCGTAGTAGGGAAGGTGAACTATAGGGTAGTGATTGAGAGAGTCAGAGCGAGAACAGAGCATTGGATAGGTGACGAGCAGGGTGGGTTTAGGAAGGGAAGAGGATGCGTTGATCATATTTTTGCCCTGCAATGTGTTGTGGAGAAATATCTGGAGAAGGGACATAGGTTGTATGCTGCCTTTATGGACTTGGAGAAGGCCTATGACAGAGTTGATAGAGAAGGTATGTGGAAAGTACTGAGAATATACAGAGTAGATGGCAAGTTGCTGAAAGCAGTGAAGAGCATTTATGAGGGTGCAAATGCGTCAGTACATGTGGAGAATGAGCAGAGCGAGTTCTTTGGTCTGAATGTTGGGTTAAAGCAAGGGTGTGTGATGTCCCCATGGTTGTTCAATATGAAAGAAAATACAAGGAAGAGCAGTGGATGTTGGTGTACCTCTGATAAGGGAAGGAAACTAGTGAAAGTTGCCTGTACTGCTGTTTGTTGATGATAAAGTTCTGACAAGCGATAGTAAATGGGAGTTGCAGGGGCTGGTAAATATGTTTGGAACAGTGTGTGAAAAACGAAATATGTAGGCAAATGAGGGGAAGAGCAAGGTTATGGTCTTTGAAAGGGATGCAGCCACAGAATGTGAGGTGAGGTTGAACAGTCACGCTATGGAGAATGTCAGCTCATTTAAGTATTTGGGCAGTGTGTTGTGTAAAGATGGGAGTATGGATGAAGAAGTGCGGGAGAGGGTACAACAGGGGAAGAGGGTTGTAGGAACGCTGAAAGCAGTAACAAGAAATATGGTGGTCAGCATGGAAGTAAAGAAGTCCTTGCACGACAGTGTGGTAATCCTGACATTGACTTACAGGAGCGAAGAATGGATGTTGGTGGAGAGACTAAAACCAAGAGTGAGAAGGGTGGTAATGAGCTACTTGAGAAGTATGTGCGGAGTTACATGAAGGGATAGACAGATGAATGAGGAAGTACGAGAGAGGTGTGGTGTGGATGTAGATGTGCTGGAAAGTGTGAAAAGGAACACCTTCAGATGGTTCGGCTATGTGGAATGTATGAGAAGCGAGAGAATGACTAAAAGAGTGTATGAGTACAAAGTACAAAGGAGTACAAAGGAAATCAAGCAACAACAGATCTAGTGACCCTTCTAGGTTGCTTGTCCTCCAAAACACTGAGGATCAAGTGTCCAAACAGTGGTTTAGAGGGGGTAAGGGAACATTGGAAAGGGAATTACTGCCCTGGAACTAATGTCCGTGGCAGGATTAGGAAGTTAGTAGGGGACAGATGGGTTAGTAACTGAGGGGGGGATAAAATAAAGTTATTCATTTACAAACGCAGTCAGTCGCGGGTTTGAAGCGAGATATTTGTCTAGGCAGAGTTTAAATGAATCAACGGTGATGCAGTCTATAACGTTTCGGGGAAGCCCATTCCACAAGTTGACAACTCGATTGAAGAAGAAATTCTTAGATTCGTGTGAGTTAAAAGATTTACCAATAATTTTGTAACCGTTTCCCCGCGTGTAATTAGATTGGTCGATAGTGAAGTACTTACTACAGTTCATATTGTCGATGCCTTTGATGATTTTGAACACTTGAATTAAGTCACCTCTTAATCTGCGCTGGGTTAAAGGAAATAGATTTAAGTCTCTAAGACACTCTTCGTATGGTTTATTCTTTAGGCTAGGTATAATTTTGGTAACTCTACGTTGAACTCGTTCTAGCTTGTTTATATCTTTTTGGTAATATGAGAGTGAAGTGGAAGGACAGAGAGGGAGAGGTAGACCGAGTGAGAGGTGGAAGGATGGAGTTAAGAAGTATATGAGTGAAGGCGGTGCTGGATGGGAGGAGGGGCGTCGATTGACTGGGGACAGAGGTGCATGAAGCCATTTCGTTCGTGGACACCCCTTCGGGGATCACAGCGTCCGGCAATAGATAGATAGTGTAACATGGGATATTGAATATTCATTTGAACTACTATATTTTGTATATAGTGCATATATATTTTTAATTCATATACATTATTGCCATACAGATGTATACTCTAAATTTACCGTGTTAATGTTTCGCCTAAATCAAATTTACCGTATTTCTAATAGTAATGTCTGTTAAGGAGCCATCATGGTTCAGTAGGCATAGTATGCATATGACAAACATTTTAGTATATTATTATATTATGTAAATGTATATACTCTAATGGCAATACAATTCAGTAACTTAAATGTTCACCTAGCGTAGACAGTTTAGTTACAAGGATCAATAGACATTTTGTTGCTTGTTTTCCTTTGTATTCCGTTGTATTCTTACATTTCGAAACCCATTACGCCATCAGACAGTACACTAGGACCATACGGCTGGGAAGTGTAGATAGCAGAACAGGGGTGTTGTAGATAGAGGAAGCTGTTGGAATGGGTTTGTTATGTGTTTATTAGTATGTATGCGTCGTCGAGGTGTCCCCCGACTGGGTGCGAACATGTGAGACACACTAGGACGTACTACCACACCCACTAAATAGTCCGCCTTGGCTGGGTTTGAACTCAGGTCAAGCAGATTCACACGTGAGCGTGCTCTCCCCTCGCCTCTAGCATATTCGTTTTTATTCTTTAAATATATATTAGCCCATAAATTATTTTCTCTCTCCCATTCTTCATGTTGGTGTTCTCCTCCTCCTCCTCCTATTCTTCTTCTTCTTATTATTATTTTTCATCTTCTTTTCTTCTTCTTCTTCATCTTATTCCAATTTTCATATCTACTGTATCCCACCTCTTTTCTATATTTTGTTTTCTTTTGTGTTCTAGTTCTCTTGTCCTCAGGTCTCTTCCTATTTATATATCGAACAATAATCTCTCTCTCTCTCTCTCTCTCTCTCTCTCTCTCTCTCTCTCTCTCTCTCTCTCACGTCGCATCTGATCCTACCACAATTACCGGAGAAAATGTCATCAGGGAAAGAGAGAGAGAGGGGAAGAGAGAGAGAAAGAGAGAGACAGAGAGAGCGACAGCGAGAAAGAGAGGAAGAAGAAGATGAACTGAAAATACAATAGAAAAAAGGAATACATTAAAAGACATTAAAGCAAATTGATGGAAGGTTATTTAATGGTGAGATGGAGAAGGGGAACGAATATAAGAAAGATAAGGGACCCATAATAAAGGAAGGAGGGAGAAGTTTGGAAGGAGGGAGGAATGAAACAACATGCACTAGAGAATAAGGTGAAAGCGAAAAAAGAAAGTTAGAAAAGATAGAAAGATAAATGAGGTAGATAGTGTAAGAACGCAAATTAAATAGTTAAGCAAGGAGATTGAAATGAAGGCTAATTAATGATAAAGAAAATATGAACAAATGGGGGAGGAAGGAGAAATGAAGTAAGAACAAAGAAAGGAGAGAAAGTAGTGGCAGAGAGGAAGGAACAATCATGGTACATAACAGACGTGAGAGAGAGGAAGGCTGCTGGACTGCGTACTTTGAGAAGTTGTTAATGGCCAGTGCTCCCAATGGACAGCTTTATGCAGTGAATGTCCTACCACCGGTGCCTGATCCGCCAATTAGCAAAGACCCTCCCTCCCTTGCTGAGGTAAAGAGGCTGTGGCTAAGCTAAAGGGCGGGAAAGCTCCTGGTGTTATTGGCATTCCCGGAGAACTGCTGAAATTTGTTAGCATGTCTATGGTCCATGGATTAAATACGGTCTTGACTGCTGTGTGGCAGACAGGTACCATTCCTCCTGACTAGCAAAGGGGTCCGGTCACCACTATCTGGAATGGAAAAGGGGACTGTCAAGACTGCAATAACTACCATGGTATAACAATGCTCAGTGTGCCAGGCAAGGTCTTCGCCCATATTCTCCTGATGCGAATCAGAGGCCATCTGCTACATGAACAGAGACCTGAGCCATCCAGATTCACACCCAAGAAGTCAACAATTGACCGGATTATGGCACTCCGGGTTCTTGTGGAGCGCATACTTGAGTTTCGGCAGTTTATGTCGATCTAAAGAAGGCGTTTGACTCATTGCATCGAGAGTTACTCTTGGAACTGCTACGGTTACGTGGGATCACCACAGCGATCATCGACTTGGTGTCTGGACTCAATACAGGAACAGAGAGTGCTGTCAAGTGTGGTGGAGGAACTTCCTCCTTCTTCCCTGTGAGCTCAGGTGTGTTCTAGCACCTACACTATTCAAAACTTGTATGGTCTGGTTACTGGGCTGGACAGTTGGGCGGAGTCCCTGCGGAGCCGACATAGGCAATTTTAGAATCACAGATTTTTATTCTGCAGATGACGCAGTGATCATAACGGAAACTTTGGATGTTCTCAGATTGGCCCTGGAGGCACTGCATGAGGAGTCGGAACTGCTAGGTCTAAAGGTCTCTGGAGATCTTGGATAAGTAACAAGTTTACCTATCATGGCAGCATGATCCACAACATTGGTTAGTCGTCGGGCTATGATGTAAATCGTCGCCTCGGCTTAGCAAGGGGTATTATGGATTCACTCAACAAAAGTATATTGTGTTGTCGATACTTATGCAGAAGGATGAAGTTGCGGATCTTCAAGACACTGCTGCTCCCTGTCTTACTGTATGGCTGTGAGACATGGACACTCAACAGTGTTTTGAAGAAACGTAATAACTCCTTTGGTACTAAGTGTCTCTGCACGGTCATGGGTTATCACTGACACGATCGCATATCAAATCAGCGACTATACTCCGTGAAACCGACTCGAGACATAATAGTTGCATAATCCGTGAACACCAACTTCGGCTATATGGGCATGTGGTTCGCCTCCCCAAGGCTGATCCCGCTCACCAGGTGATTTCTACAGAAGACAACCCTGAGTGGAGGAGGCCGGTGGGAAGGCCACATAACTCATGGCTGAAGGAAGTCGGTAAATTTTGCGATGGAATGCTTAATATGAACCAGGTAGATGCCTAGAGGCTTTCTCGGGAGGATCCCGAGCCAAGCGCTATCACGGCGTATGCCCCCATTGATTGATTGAGTGAGTGAGGAATGGATATAAAACAAACAAATAAATGAAGGTAATAAGATAACTATGAGAGCACTGGATATATCAAAGGCATTTGATAGAGTCTGGCATCAATCCTTATTGTCGAAGATGTCACACTACGGCCTTGCATCATTAGTTCCACTAATTTCTTCTTATCTTCATAACAGAAAAATATGTGTAATGGTAGATGGCCTTTATTCTCAATTTCACTCAATAAATGCTGGTGTTCCCCAGGGATCAGTTTTGGCCCCAACTCTGTTCCTCATTCATATCAATGATCTCATATCTACCACTCATAATCCAATACATTCCTACGCAGATGACTCAACACTCCACAGTTCCTTCACATTTACCAATTCTTTCACCCAACCCGATCTTATAAATTCAAAAATAAACAATGCAATTTCTCTGAACCAGGACCTTTCTAGAATTAATGGATGGGGACAAGAGAATCTAGTTTCCTTTAATGCACAGAAAACCAAGTACATTCAGTTTTCTAACCGACAGAATCTCACTGACTCCCATATATTTTTTAATGATGTAAATATTCCCACTTCCCCTAGTATTGACATTCTCGGTGTAACATTAACTACTAACTTGAGCTGGACACATTATGTTAGAAGCATTGCTAAGAATGCCTCTAAAAAACTGGGACTCCTGTACAGAGTTCGAGAATTCTTCACTGACGAGCAGTTGGCCGTAATATATAAAAGTCATGTGCGCTCTCAGATGGATTACTGTTCACCTCTGTGGGGTGGAAGTGGAGTGGTTGCATTGAGGCAGTTGGACAAAATTCAAAATAAAGCTATTAGATTAATCAATAACCCTGCAATCACACAGGACCTTCCTAAATTATCCATACGAAGAAACGTTGCATCCCTTGCATTATTCTACAGATATTTTCACAGCAATTGTTCCGAGGAACTTGCTTCAATTGTGCCGCCTCTCCACATCTTTCCCCGTAGAACTAGGGCAGCTGAGAGCGCCCATGAATTTACACTTTCTCCTCCACAATGCAGAACTTCTGCTTATCAGAATTCATTTATCCCCAGAGCTACTACTCTTTGGAATTCACTTCCCTCGAATTGCTTTCCACAAACTTACAATCAACAAATGTTTAAATCCAGTTGTTACAAACATTTTATGAATGGAGGATGCCTTTAGGCACATGGACCTTTTTGTTTTATCTGTGTTTTTCCTTCCTCCGTTCATTGTCTCTTAAAAAAAATAAAAATAAAAATATGACACTGAAAGATGAGTAGAGAGAGAAGTGACATGGGAAAGAGTAAGGGTGCAATGGGAAAGAGGAAGGGAGGGTGAATAAAGGAAACCTGATAAATAACTACAGTATGCTATTCTAAGTTAGGAGAAAAGCAATATAAACTAAATATAAAAATACATACAGATAATATTCAATGGATATATTTTAATATTATTTGACAGTAAGAGGTAAATATAATTAGAGTAAGGTTAGCTGAATGGAACACATTGATCCTTATAGCATATCCTCCAACAACAAAAACAGCAACTGCAAAAACATCAACAGCGAATTCAACAATGAAAACGGGAACATCATCTACAAAAGCAAAACAAAAACAGCAACGACATCAACAACAGTGATAACAAAGACTCAAGCTCAGTGTCATAACTGAGATGGAGGCATATTGGAAATATCAAAGCCTGAAGAAAGGAGAGGAGAGATATACGGTATAGAAATGAGAAAACTGTATGAAGAAAAATGGACAGTCCATTAACAACACAAATATGGAATGAACGAATAACGAAAGAAGGAAGTAAAATGAAGGAGGGATAGGTAATGACTATGGGCAGCGTGATAAATGAAGGAGGGATAGGTAATGACTATGGGCAGTGTGATAAATGAAGGAGGGATAGGTAATGACTATGGGTATCGTGATAAATGAAGGAGGGATAGGTAATGACTATGGGTATCGTGATAAATGAAGGAGGGATAGGTAATGACTATGGGCAGCGTGATAAATGAAGGAGGGATAGGTAATGACTATGGGCAGCGTGATAAATGAAGGAGGGATAGGTAATGACTATGGGTATCGTGATAAATGAAGGAGGGATAGGTAATGACTATGGGTATCGTGATAAATGAAGGAGGGATAGGTAATGACTATGGGCAGCGTGATAAATGAAGGAGGGATAGGTAATGACTATGGGCAGTGTGATAAATGAAGGAGGGATAGGTAATGACTATGGGCAGTGTGATAAATGAAGGAGGGATAGGTAATGACTATGGGCAGCGTGATAAATGAAAGAGGGATAGGTAATGACTATGGGCAGTGTGATAAATGAAGGAGGGATAGGTAATGACTATGGGCAGTGTGATAAATGAAGGAGGGATAGGTAATGACTATGGGCAGCGTGATAAATGAAGGAGGGATAGGTAATGACTATGGGCAGTGTGATAAATGAAGGAGGGATAGGTAATGACTATGGGTATCGTGATAAATGAAGGAGGGATAGGTAATGACTATGGGTATCGTGATAAATGAAGGAGGGATAGGTAATGACTATGGGTATCGTGATAAATGAAGGAGGGATAGGTAATGACTATGGGCAGCGTGATAAATGAAGGAGGGATAGGTAATGACTATGGGCAGCGTGATAAATGAAGGAGGGATAGGTAATGACTATAGGCAGCATGATAAATGAAGGAGGGATAGGTAATGACTATGGGCAGCGTGATAAATGAAGGAGGGATAGGTAATGACTATGGGCAGCGTGATAAATAATGAAGAAACACATTGGCGGTCATCTTGAAAAAATGGCAGTTATCTTGAATTTTCAGGAGGCTAACATTTGTTTTCTTAAAATATAGCCTCTGGAGGATATCCATGACAAATTTGGTGCTTGTATCACCATTTGAACGACTGTTTCACTTATCTGCCACACTAAAAGGGAAGCAAAGAAAAACAGAGATTTGTACAGAATTAAACAATCATGGAGAAAATAGGAAATTAAACGAAGGAGGGAGAGGTGTAGGAAAGGGGTAGCATGAACAAAAATGAAAAAGAAGAAGAAATGGAAACAAAGATAACAGAGAGAGATGTGTGCAGAAGCAAACAATATAGGAAGGGGGGAGGGTTGAAGGGAGTGGCTGATGGAAGACAAAACATATATGATAATCACCAACGGGAAAACGAGATAGAAGACTAAACGTGGATAAGAACAGAAAACTAAGACAATTCGGAGGAGAATATGGGAATGGTAAACACAATCTGAACGGGAATGACAACAGAAACAAAAGGAAAGAGTGACAAAGAAGAAGAGAAAGGTGAGAAAAAAAGACAATTAAAGGAAGAAGGAAATTATAAAGAAGATGACAAAGAAAAATAAGTAAAGGAAAAACATGCAATGGAAGCAGAAGTTGAGAAGACGAAAAGGAAAAGAAGAAGAGAGAAGATGAGGTGTCGACTGGGAGGAGGGAGGGAATATAGGCATGATGGAAGAGGAGTGGCAGCGATGATTTTATGATAGCAAAGGGAGAGAGAGAGAGTGGCTAATAACATTTAAAAATAGTTAAAAATAAAGTTAATCATAATGCCAATCTATTTTATTAATTCCACCACAACACCAAACACCCCAATGAAATTAATTAAAGTATATATGATCCGCCGGGATTCGAACCAGGGTTATCACACACAGGTGCTATAGTTGTCCTGTGTTTAAAGCTTTAATGATGTTTGATTTGAGAGCTGGGATAAAACACACAGTGAACTAACTCCATATAGGACCATTTTATGTAGGAGTATCTTATAACACTGTATTAGCGTAGCAAGCAGATCAGAGGTGGGGATGAGATTTGACAACAATATTTGTTCGTGTCTTTTACCTTTAGTTGCAATGAAGATTAATAATACGTATAAATGAAGCTAAGGACTAATTTGTCTTCTATTATTTTATTCAAAATCATTTAAGAAATGGAAAAGTGCAGAATGCTTTGTCCTATTGTATAAATTTGTGGCACTAAGTAATTGATATTGCAAATGGTACAATATATTTGTTAACAGACTTTGCTAAAGAGTATGTTATAGTACTGAAGGTGGTCTTGGCCGATTTAAAAAAATAAATATTATAGCGGATGAATCCGCTACATCCCGAGTTGATACATCCCGTTTAAGACAATCTCGCTGTGCAAGAGCCACCACAGTCGGTAATGGAAATTCGGAATATTAACTTTGTTCATTTAGAATTTAGGCTCTGCGAAACACTTTGGTCTTTGTCATGGAGGCAGCCATTTAGGGGAAATAGTGCGCCAAAGGTTTCGGAGACGACTCAATGCAGCGAGACGACCTGCTTAGTGAATGTAGCGGAAATCCGGCAGGTTTACTTTGTTCATTTTGGCTCTGCAAGCAACTTTGTTGATAGTGTTTAGTGTTGTGTAGGCAGCCGTTTAGGAGGAGTAGTGCATCAACAATTCCGGAGACAACAAAACTCAATTCAGCAAAACACATTCCTCTTCCTAGCAGAATCGTAACAAGAAGATTCCTAATGTAATTTATGAAGTGGTGGAATATATTATTTAGCTTCAAAATATTTATGACAGCAATATTTACTACTGACTGCTGCTTGTTTTTCGCTGCACGGACACGTGTATGCTCACACATAAACACACACACTCTGTCTCTCTCGTATCTTAGTCGTGGAAGGTCTGGTCACTCAATGATAAATATTGTACCAACTAATCCAACCACACTGAATAAGTAAACTAAAACTTCAATTAAGTAAGGTGACTGTGGAAAAGAATAAATTTCTTTGTTGGATGATGTACAAATCTGACACGAAGACTGACACAACTGACACAAAGTTAGTCTCTCTCTCTCTCTCTTTATCTATCTATCTACCTTTGTCGAATCGATTAAGGTTATTGACAACTATAATTTGTTGTCGTTTTTTGTCGAGCATTAGAATCAATGGATTAAGTCAATTTTCAACTTGATATGCGGATAAACAATACATGATCTACTGAGGCCCCATAATGCTTGTCCAACACAATTTCATACACAGTGTGACAGTTGCGTATGAACTGTTGCCCCCATTGGTCGGACCCTTAACTTGACTCCTCAAAGTGCCCTGGACCAGTACATACTACTCTAGCTATCGTGTTTTGTAGCATTCGCGGCCTTTCCTTTATCTTCCTCTCTGTGGAACATCATCTCTTTTCTACCAAACCTGACTTACTTTTCCTCAACGAAACTCAGTTGTATAGGCCAACAGACAGTAAACTTTTCTCTGTATCCTCATACAATCTCAATCCTCAACTCAAAGCAAAAGGTGGATGTTGTGTGAATGTACGCAACAATCTTACTTGCTCTCGTGTTCCCACTTTGACTCTTCTGAATTATACACTCTCTGGCATAAGCTATCTGTTCAGTCTCTCACTAAATATACCTGTGCTGTTTATCTCTCCCTTAATTCTACTGACTATCCACAATTCTTAGGCTATCTGTATACTTCTAAAGTGAAACACATTCTATCCATGTCTCCCTTCTCTGAAACCTACAGTATATCTTAGGAGATTTCATTGCTCACCACCACCAATTCCTCGCTTCCCATTTCACTGACCAACCTGGTTATTAAGCCTACATCTTTTCTACCCTTAATGACCTAAAGCAGTTAGTTCAGCATCCCACCCATATCCCGCACCGCCCAAAAACATTCTTGAATTATTTTTCTAATCCTTCTGCTCACACTGTAAATCATCTCTCTCCATTTGGCTCCTCCAATCATAACCTTATCTCTGCTACCTGTCATATCTCTCAAGTACAGCCTTTTGACCCACCCAGCTAGCGGCGCTTGTAACATTTTGGCGCTGCCGACTGGGTGGCTCTTCGGCAGTACTTCTTTTATTTTCAATGGAATAATATTTGTTTCTATGTCAGGAGACCCTCAGAGAGTGCCGAGCGCATTACTAAGGTAATCCGTTCGGGCATGGAAGCATACTTCTCATTTTCTTTTTCTAAAGCTAATTCACAAATATCTTGGTTTACTCACGCTTGTTCTACTGCTGTTTGCAATATGGAGGAACCATTAAAATGGAGCCATAACCTTCAAACTCAAGAATCTTGTACATTTTATGTTTCTGCCTGGATTAAAGCCAAATCTGTCCTTCGACTTGCCCAAAACAGTTTCATTAACCCGGTGGAAACCATGCGATTTAATATAAATATACACTCTAGAACCAGCCACTTGTCTTTTTTTCCCCAGAAAACACATGGGATGGGTTAGTAATGAAGGAAAAAAAAAATGCTCACCTAGGTCATTTAGGGATCCTGGGGGGCAGCGGAAAGTCACAATTAATATGGGGTGATGGGTAGGCAATATACTGGAAAAGCACTCAAGTGCGCGCCCACACGCATGTGGCTGGACTTGGAGGGTTGCCAACTATCGATGATCCGTGGGATCCGAAAGTAGTTCCCATACAAATCTGAACCCTCTAGGTGCCATATGACAAGAGTAATTAAGGCGGACGCAACCATTACGTCGCTGGTGTTTACCATTACATATAATTATAGGCGACGCATAATGTGCGTCGCTGGTACTCAAGGGTTTAATAACAAATTCTCTGAACTTTCCACTTTGAACCTCTTCCCAAGCTTTTTGCTATTTAGCCAAAAAATTCACCAGCAATTTCACTTACTCGTCTTTCCCTCTTCTTTTCTATTCAGGTCTTCCTCTGAAAAAGCTGAACTTTTCGGTAATACTTTTGCAAAAAACTCCACCTAGGATGATTCCTGGAACTACTCTTCCCTCTCCATTCCGTCTCATTTACAGAAGCCTAATTTCATAATCTCTTCTAAGGATGTACTTTCTGCCCTCTCTGGGATTACTACTAAGAAGGCACAGAAAATGGATGGTGTTCCTATTGTTGTACTCAAAAACTGTTCTTCTATGCTTACTCCCTGCCTAGGCAAACTCTTCCGTCTCTGTCTTTCCTTTAACGTCTACTCATCTTGCTGAAAGTTTGCTCTCATTCAACCTGTCCCAAAGAAGGGTGACTACTCTCAACCCTCCAACTATCGTCCAATTGCTCTCATTTCTTGCATCTCTAAAGTTTTTAAAACTATTCTTACCTCAAAATGTCGGCATATAGCTTCCCATAACCTACTCTCAGACCGCCAGGATGGCTTTAAGATAGTGGCTTTAACTAGTGATTTTCTTTCTTATCTTACTAACTGTTAGTCATCCTCCGTTCGGGACTTAGATGAGACTTTTTATGTAGTGCTAGACATACCAAAGGCCTTCTATAGAGTCTGGCATAATTCCCTCATTTTCAAACTACCCTCCTTTGGTTTCTATCCCTCCATCTGTGCCTTTCTCTCTAATTTCCTTTCAAGCCGTTCAATTGTTGTGGTTGTGGACGGCCACCGTTCACTTCCTCAACCTATCAACTACGGTGTTCCTCAGGGTTCTATCCTATCTCCAATTATCTTCCTATTATTCATTAACGACCTTCTCTACTGCACCTCCAGCCCCATTCACTGATATGCTGATGATTCTACATTACACTATTCCACTAGCCTTCCACAACATCATTCATAGCAGGAACTCCAAAACTCGCGTAAGGAGGCCATAAAGCACCTATTTTCTGATCTCTCTACTATCTCTAATTGGGGCAGAAAAAACCTTGTTACTTTCAATGCTTCCAAAACTAAATTTTCCATCTGTCTACTTGTCGCCCCCTCCCAGAAAACTATGACTTACTCTTCAACAATATACAAATTAGCCCTTCATCTTCTCTTAATATTCTCTTTTTCTTTTGCTTTCTCTTGGAAAGATCATATAACCACTCTTGCTAAAACAGCTTCCCAGAAGCTGGGTGTGCTCAACCACCTACGGGATTTTTTAATCCCTGCGCAGCTTCTTGCTCTGTACAGGGGCACAGTGCGTCCATGTATTTAGTATTGTTCACAAATGTGGGGAGGATCCTCTCACACAGCACTTTTAGACAAAGAAGACAGGAAATCCTTCCGTCTCATTAACTCACGTCCACTCTTCAATTCTCTGCTGTCTCTCTCTCTTCGCCGCAATGTTGCATCTCTCTCAGTTTGCTACCTCTATTACAATGATCAGTGTTCCTCAGAGCTCTCTCAGTGTATACCACCCGCTCTTCGTAGAGCACGTAGCACCCATCTTGCAACACAATCCCACCCCTACTCTGTGCAACTCTCTAACCCAAGAGTTAAACATTATTCTCAGTCTTTCTTCTATTCAACAGCTGAGCTCTGGAACTCTTTTTGAGAGTCAGTCTTTCCCTCCTATGTCTTTAGTTGCTTCAAACTCTGTGTGTTCAGGCATTTTGGCTGGAACGTCCCTTGATTTTGGCCCTGTCACTCTTTTAACTCTGAGGGAGGCACTCGTCACAGGCAGTTCTGCCTTTTGTCTCCCTCACTCACATAGAACAAAAAGTGTTGATTGTGTAATGGTTAGAGAGTTTATGATCTATATGTGGTAACCCAGGTTCGAATCCCGGTAGGATCACATTCTTTCATTAATTTAATTGGGAGGTGTTTGGTGTTGGGAGTGAAATTAATACAAATTAGATAACGCAGTCAATATTACGCAAACACACATTAATACATTTGCATGTACATTGATCAGTACCAGTAACTCATTGTGGTTAACTTAATGCAAAGTACGAATGTAATCTGATAATTGTATATTGAGGAAACAAAATACTATAAATTCAAGCTCATTGTTAGATAAAGAAACCGGACGGTACTTAAGATTAATGTCAGTCATCACACACACACACACACACACACACACACACACACACACGTATAAATATATATATATACAGTATATATATATAATATTTATATATAATGAACCCCTAAAAAGCAAATCTAAAACTGCGGATTTATGTACCTGCAAGTCTCATAAAAGAGGGATGCAAATTAATTCTTGAAAGTAATTATTTTGAATTCAATGTCAAGTATTTACAAATATCAGGCACTGCTATGGGAAAAAAATTTGCACCTAGTTATGCAAATCTAGTATTAGGATACTTAGAAACAAAACTTTATTTTATAATTGAATCAACACATGGACAAATCATTGCAAATCACATATGACAACATTATAAACGTTATTTAGATGATGTCTTCCTTATTTGGGATGAACAGGATGGCAACTTTCTGCCTATTCTAGATAATCTCAATAACCTTAATCTCAAAATAGATTTCACACGTGATGCAAGCGGCAATACGGTCACATTTCTAGATGTAAAACTCACAAAAGACAATAATACAATTATTACAGATATCCACTATAAGGATACTGACACCAAGCAATATCTGGAATACAATTCCAATCACCCAAGATACATTAAAAACAATATTCCTTTCAATCTAGCAAGAAGGATGTGCACATTTGTTTTAGATCCTACTTCAAGAAATACCAGACTAAACGAACTAAAATCCTTCCTGTTACAACGAAAATACCCAATCGGTATAATCAAGAGAAAACTTCAAAGAGCTAAAGCAATACCTATAACACACTTACGAAACTCAACTAATGAATAAACCCAAAATCGTGTTTTACATTATGTAACTACCTACAACTCTAATCATAATGATCAATTTAAGGAGGTCAAATTTACATTAGACCTCTTACAAAGATCACCAGAAACCTGCAATATATACAGATACGTAACCTAAATCAAAGCAAAACGCCAACCCACCAATCTTAACAGGGTTGCCTGGAACGCCGCCATTAGGACAAGAGACTGAAACTGCACGTATGTGTGGAGCACTCAGTCTTGAAATTTTATGTATGTATGTATGTATGCTCCCTCTGTCGCTGGGTTTGCCTCAGAGACTGTAAGTGAGGGGTGTTCTGACACTGGATCTTAACCTACAGAACCCCAGCGACGCAAACCATGCGTCCGCAATGTATGTAACGCTAAACCCCAGGGACGTATAAGGTGCGTCCTGGTTAATTACTCCAGTCCTATGGCACCTAGAGGGCTCAGATTTGTATGGGAACTGTATAAGTATCCCACACAACAATGCCGATGGTTGAAAACTTTCAAAGTTCAACCGTGTGCATGTGAGCGTGCAAAAACCTGTTTTTGCCTGTTTTTGCCTACCCATTTCCCCATGTTAATTCCGACTTTCGGGTGCACCGTAGGACCCCTTAATGACCTACGGGATCGGTTTTTTGTGGGTTTTCCTTCATTTCTAACCCATTCCTGGTGTTTTCTGGAAAAAACACTTTTTTTTACAACCCCCTGGTCCTAGGGGGTTCAGTGGGTTAAACAGGGTTGTAAGTCCAACAATACCCACCCTATGCTGTAGGATGTTGAGATTTGTTTCAGGTGGAGTAGCAGATCTATCTTCTAATATTCATTTTGCTCTCCTCTGTACCTTGTTCAAGAGTTTCAAATGTACATTTGCCGCATCACCCCATGTGAGAAATGAGTACTTCATTGCAAATCTGATTTTGGCTTTGTGCAGAATCTCCTTTCCTTTCTTGTCTAATAGGCTTGATATTTTCCTGAGAAGATAATTTTTCTGAAGCTTTTCTTGCAATGTTCTCTATGTGTGTTTTGAAATTCAACTTACTATCATAGACGACACCTAATATGTCAACCTCATTCTTTGAATTAATTATGCTTCCATTAAAGTTTAATTGCAATTGAGCATCCGCCCTAGAGATGATCACAAGTTGGGTCTTATGAGGAGCAAATCTAACCTGCCACATTTCACCCCATTTTGTAATGCCATCCAGTCTCTTAGTGACCAGGGCTACTGCAGCTGCTTCCTCTTTTGCCTCATAGGTAACTGCCAATGTCCCATCATCAGCAAAAGATTGGGCTTCAGGAATGAGGTGGAGATGGTCGTTAATGAAAATATTCCACAATAGAGGTCCCAAGACGCTCCCTTGCGGTACTCCTGCGGCCCTGCCTTGATGTTGTGATGTACAGATTCCTTATTATTCAAGACTACTTTAAGTTTTCTATTGTTTAAGTAGTTTACTATTTTTTCATAGAGACCACCTGCTACTTCTACTGACTAGTTTCTCCAGCAATCCCCTATGCCACACTCTATCAAAGGCACCTTTAATATCTAGTGCTAGAACACAGGTGCGTTTCCCTTTGTCAAGTGCAGCAGTCCACTCAGATGTTTATAAGAGGTGGAGGTTGGCAGCGGCGTAACCTTTCCTAAATCCATACTGCCTTGTACATAGTAGGTGTTATTTTCACCAGATGATCTGTGAGGTGTGATGATACTATTTTTTCTAAAACTTTGCTTGTAATGGAAGGTAATGACACAGGACGGTAATTCTTCATGTCATACTTACGTCCTTTCCTATGAACCGGGACTACATTGCTCAATTTCCATATTTCTGGCCATTGATTGTCAGTTAGACAATTTAGGAAGATAATACATAATGGACCAGCTTGTTCTTTAGCACATCTTCTCAATGTTTGTGGGCTGATACCATCTGGTCCTACTGCTTTTCTCTCATCCAGGTTTTTTAGGTGTTCATGAACTGCAGTTTTTGTTGTGGTCACAACACACAGTTTTTTCATTTTGCGCTGTTATAGAAGACAATTTAGGTGGCTGGTGTTGTGGATTTGGTAAAGACATCTTTGCAGAAAAATGTTGGGCAATTGCATTAACCGTTTCTTCAGTATTTTATGTTATTTTACTATCTGGAAGAGTTAGTGGCGGAATAGTTTTATATCTAGCATGTCCTTGTTTCTCCTTGACTATGCCCCACCATTTCTCACTTCCAATTTGTCCATGTCTTAATTTCTGCCCATCTCTGTACCTACTTCATACGTGCCACAGCTTTTTATGTGTATTTTTGTTTCTTAATGAAGATTTATTTGTGTATCTTAACTATGCCTTATATCTGGCATCTGATGCAGCTTTACACTGTGGGCCAAACCATGGCTGGTCAGGTTTGGACATGTGAATTTTGTGTGGAATATACATTTGTTGTAATTCATTGATCTTAGTTGTAAATGCATTTACTTGTTTGTTTTCATGCCCTTGTATAACATCTACCCATCTTGTATTATTCAGATTGTGTCTAAATCCAAGCCAATCTGCTTTCTTGCATCTCCACAACTTTCTCTCACTAGTCTCCTTTCTTTGTATCTCTAATCTTATACTAGTGAGAGGAACCAACAAATCCAAGTGGAGAGCAAAGAACAGTGTGGGAAGGAAAATTAGTTAATAGAGGATCCAAGGATGAACCAGATGTATGAGTAGGAAAATTCACATAATTTTGGAGATTGAAAACTACCAAGAGATGATTAAATGAGACTTGTACTCGGTGTTGGTTCAGGTCAACAATAATCAGTACTCTGTTGCAGTTATTCTTATGCATAAGATGATCGATATTGTTTATGAGGAAATCTAATAACTTTGTTCCCTGTGATGGTGGGCGGTAACACCCACAGCAGAAAATACCTCGAGATTCATTGTCAATGATGTTACTTGCTTGTTACAAGCATTACCACGATGTGAAACCTGCAATTTTCACATAGTTAGGAAGCACCGTATCATCTAGGAAAGTCTCCTCGAAGAAGACTATATCAGCTTTTTCTTTATTTACAAATTGGTGAGCAAGGTCGCCAACATTTGTGTGAAAACCCCTCACATTAGCTGACAATATTCTTATTTCATTGATGGAACATTTGTGTTTGGGGGCACAGTTGTTGCCCAACATTGTAGCTAAATGGAAAGGGAGCAGATTGTCCAAATACTGGATAGCCAAAATTATTGTTGGTGTGATTCTCTGTGTAATGGACAGGTGATACTTGCTGTTGGAGCTGTATCATGCGGACTGCTGCCAGAGTTTCATGGGTGCTAGATCTTAAAGTATTTATCACCGCTTGTTGTCTCTGGTCAGCAATCTTATATCGACAGTTTTGTACTGTATGATATCTACGATGGCAGTAATCACAGTACAATAAGCGAGGGCACTCCTCCACTGGAACAATGAAGCAACTTGGTTGAGCCCGAGAACCTTCAGTCTTCTACTGTACTTCTCACTTCTCAGCTTGTTCATCCTCTGTCCAATTACTCTTCTTTCCTATTTTACTCCAGCCTGGAATGTCCGAAATGATGACACTGATTACACTCTTCCTCACCAGAGTACTGATTTCTGAATTTATGATATCTCTTTTGTTCAGTGTTGGAGTGCATCGGTTTTTTCCAGATCTTCTTGGAAATCTTGATATCTGTGGTCATCAGTGTGTTTCCCTTTTTTGTAATAGTGTGCATTACTGCCTTTTCCTCTATGTTTTTGTTCTTCAGTGTATTCATGGTTTTTCCTCTTTTTCTGTTGTCTATGCAGATTCCTGTTTGGTACTTGGTGTTGATATCCCCTATGTTTGGGGAGAGTCTGCTGAGGTTGATTTATTATAGTGGATGTCTTGTTGTTGGTGGGGAGCTGAGGGTTGTTGCTTCCTCTGTTGCTGGGTAGTGCAGTAGGTGGAGTCCCCTTGTTGATATATTTTGCTTAGTTGTTTTGTCTGCTCTGATGTCCACCATATATACTGTTAATCATTGTCATCAATGAACTTCTCCCATTCAACATCAATTCTTTTGGGGTAAGCAGAAACGGCAATCGTGCGCTGCTTAACCTCCTCAGTACTGTTTTGTGTAGCGATGAGGGTATCGATGACAGAAATGACTTCTACATATATTTGTCTTTTTTAGGCAGTTGGTCTATTATAGCTTTGTATTGGAAAAGCTTAATTTTTGATGAAGACAGTTCCTCTCTTAGTTGTTTAACGAGGGTCACCAGTGTGTTGGGTAACAACTGGTGTAAATCATCATCATCTTCATCTACACTATTGTTTTCTGTTTGTACAGGGCCTGTCGCCTCTGTATAGAACGAAATCCCAGTTTCTAGCCCAAGGTGGTCTCTTAAGCTACCCGTTTCCTCATAGTTGAATTTTGCTTTATTAGTGAGGCAAGCAGTGTGACATATGTTTGGACAGTCTTGTTGTAAGCAGGTCTTATCATTTTCAGGCTTGGCAATCTTACCACAGACGGCACACCAGAACTTAGGTCAATAACCTGGACGTGATCTTGGCCGTTCTATTCTCCTTTGATGTGTGTGAATGTTGTCATTCATACTTTACTCTCCTATATATAATCAATCAGCCTATGAACGTATAAGCCCACAAGTCTCCTACCTAATCTTCTTGGCTTAACTTGAGATTACAAATCCCCTACCCTCTATAAGGAGTAAATCTTCTTGAATAGATCTAGGGATAATCGAAATCACAGCCAAGGAGAGTCCCTCATTATGGGAGCCTAATCCCTAACAAGAATGGTTTTGCCACCCCACATGCCTCCTATAACTACACCTACTAAGGTATAGTAAACCCTCAGGGTTCAGCGTCGTACCACGTGTGGGGGTCTCTAGGTCGCGGGTGTGATTAGTGACATAATAATATAATTACACACAATTATAATGATTGTAGTATAACTCAGATCATAAGTCGGTTGCACGAAAGAGCAGCACAACTGGAGACAGCTGTGGTGGAGGTGGTGGGTGAGACGAGTGGGGATGAGAAAGGTTGGGGGTGGGGTTGGTGGAGCACCCCACCTTCCTGTTACACTCACCCACAACACACAAAGCTATGTACAGCTCTTTCCACAATTTAAGAAATTAGTTGTGTCTCATATGCTGACCTTCCCAGGGTTCTTATACACAAGCTGTGAAGGTAGCTTGGTGAAACAATATGTAGAACCCCATCGACAGGCAGTTGGGAATATGAAAAGTTAACTTGGCCGTCAGTTTACCAGTCTACGCATGTGCTCTCTCTCTCACTCTCTCTCTATCTCTCTCTCTCTCTCTCTCTCTCTCTCTCTCTCTCTCTCTCTCTCTCTCTCTCGTTGTGTAGCTCCCTGTCACCCTGGTGGTGACCAGTATGTCTGGCTCCCAGCCTTGTCCTGCATTATTCATCAACTTGGCATTCTTTATTTTGACCTGATTTGCATACAAAGGTCAATGAATAGCACGATTGTTTAATCACTAAGTGGAAATATGAAATTGCAATACATATGACTAGCAGAAGATATTATACAATATTGTGAACAAATATTGCATTCCCGCATTATTGGAGATACGCATAATATTATATTACTGTTATACACTATCTATATTATTAAATGAAAAAAATGGCCGTTTGGGGCAGAAGGAGGCCTCCGATCGAAAAGGTGTATGGAACGAAAGTTGTTCGCAGCCCCCCAGAATAGGGGTACGGATGAGATCAGATCCAAAATCGGAGGTCATTTAGCGGCCGAAATCGAGGTCGCCGTTTAATGAGGCACAGGGAGGTCGAGGCCGGTGATTATGGTAGTAGTAGTATTGTGATGATTGTGGTAGTAGTGATTGATGATGGTGATTATGGTAGTAGTAGTGGTGGTAGTAGTGATGGTGATTATGGTAGAATTTAAACTCGGGCAACGCCGGGTACCCCTGCTAGTACTTATAATAATCATACAAACATACCTAGCACTCTGAAACAAGCTAGAATGACAATTTAGTGTACTCATAATAAAGTATGAGAGTACTTCAAAATAGGACTGTACATTTCGATCAGAGCAGTTAGTGTGTATACTGTATAGTGTATAGGCTACATCCTCTGACAAGCCATACACAAACAGTTTATAACCAATACAAAAATGTGTTGATTGACAATCCTACATCAATTCCACACATTCGTTACATGAAAAATGAATGCTCCTTCATCGGCTCATTCACTATCATTCATGAGTCGTTCACTGACTTTCATAGTTATGTCACATACACGTCACATATATGTAACGATACGTCAATAGCTAGGGAACACCTACAGTTAATGGATTGGTGGCGATAAGGTAAACATACAGTACACCTTCTTTGGTCTCTTTAAAAAGGTAGGTGGATATACAAGCTATAAATTATAATGTAAAACTTGCAAAATACCAGATTTCATTAGCATTACACACACTTCCTCCTCGTTACATATAGGGTTAAAGCTTATTGAGATGACGGGGTCTGGCCAGGATATGCCAAATATAACCAACCACCTGCTCCTGTCTTTCTGCATCACCTCCGACCAAATCTGCCGCATTGCGAGCCTAAGAAGTCAGGAACCACAACGAGGACCCTCCAAGACCCAGGACCATCATCAACATCAAGCTAGAAAAAGGGACTCGACTAAGCCTGAAAACGCAACCCCAGGACCAGTTCTCATGGAAAACCTGGAGCGCGACGATTCCAGGGAGAACTCCTATAGCACCCAAAACCCACCAGTGATAAATAGTGACCAAACTGATGTTATGCAAATTCCCTATCAAAACCCCCAATACCCCCCAGTAGAGTACCAAATCAATTATGCCAACCATACTAGCCATGCTAACAAACAAGCCCACCTATTTTCTGGTCTTCAGTGTTCACATATGTATCATACAAGTAAAATATATGCACATGGAACAGTAATATTGCTTTAAATAGTATATATCACATTTTATGTTAGAATCAAAGGAAATATAATTTGTATGCATGCCACTTACAAAAACATAAATGGCATATTCCTCTTGTTAAGGTAACCTATTAACACATTTGAACTATATTCACTTAACCTAGTCAAAGACTATGGGAAAGTCTAGACCTATCGAAGCTACTTGTTATTCTCATGAAGCATTCAATCAGCAGAGAGTAATTTGAAATAGTTTTCACCGTATCAAATCCTGGAGGGTCTTTCTAAGTTGAGGAAAATGGTTCAATAACAGTAAGAATAAACGTATATCTACGCTATCGAAGTGACGGGACTATTATAATCAGCTACAATTATGCATAGGGACCAAGGATCCTTTTTTGTTTTGTATTTCTAAATTACAATGTCCATTGTTCCATACTAGAACTCATCGTAATAGCAGTTTTTGGAGTGAGTGCATATTTGCGTACATATAGTAGGTTCTTAGTATGTCATATGGTAAAGTGTTTGAAAGGGAAAACGAATTATTGAGTCCACGTATGTGCATCATTCATCAATGCTAATTGCCTAATGTATATGAGAAGGTAGGTACAGCCATGCTTTAATCCTTTAGTTGTGGGGACCATACCGGTACCTCCTGGAAATAACCTAGAATTAATTGACCATTAAAGCCTGTGGAGACGAGTGTGAGTGATCAGGAGCACGGCAATCTCCCGTCCGCCTTCCGACAAGTCTGTCGCAGCACTGAGGCTCTGAGGGGTGGTCTCGAGAGATATATCCAGTGTCGCCAAAGGCAATTTTAGTGGAACATAGTTCATTATTAGTTAATATTGCCGATGTCTATAGTAACGCTGTTGGTGAACCCCGCTAGTATTTTGGTGTCATTTGAAAGTTCTTTTTAGTTATTTGCTGCAAACATTTCCTTTCATTCAGGCACTTGTTTAAGCAATCAAGAGTGCCTGAATGAGCCCTATTATAGCGGGAATATGGCCGTGCTGAAACGGTTAATGTCTTATATTACCTCAAATATTTATATTACTTATTCTCTTGGTGTAAGAATAACACAGTCTTAGACAGGACTAAGAACAGCCTGTTTATGTGTGTTAAAGAAAAACAAATCTGAAAAATTATCGAAATTGAATTCATGGAAGGACACAAATTTGTACTTTTAGCATATGGCAATTGTTATATATTCATAATACAGCGAAGTAATTCCGTCAAAGTTACAGGTCCATTTGTTTAACCTCTTCGATACGGTGGCATCATATTAACTTCATTCTAACTAGTGTTAAAGGGTTATACTCGGCACAGGAGAGATCTCAAGGAATCCGAGGAGTAACAAATATCTCATTAACTCTATAACTCCCTCAAGTCCATCTTAAACTGAGTGATATCGTCTACTGCTATCCAGAATATTAGAAAGAAAGGCGTTCTAGTCCTGAAAGTGTTAATCACATATATCTACTTTTTATAGACAAATTAATTTCAAGTAGGGTATTTTCTACTTTTGGCCAGTTAACCTTTAAAGCGCGAAGCTATAGTATTTGAAACGTTCCCGCCGACAAAGGTATTGTGGTTCATTCCTGACGAAAATGGTCATATTTACCATATATATCATAATTATTTAGCCATATGCGCCTATTTTACTTTTAATATGAACATATGAACATTGAAAATCAATAAAACAAGTGGTAACAGCAATTGGCTGGTAAAAATCGTATATTTTAGCCCCGCGGTCGTAATCTGACCCAGACCGGCGCGAGAGAGGCACCCTCCCTCTCTCTTGTCTCGCATGGTACTGAGAGACTAGGGGAGGTCTGAGACTGGTTAGAGGATTGAAGATAGACTCCCCCATCTCTCGCAGCTGTCCTCGCGCGAAAATAATCGATAAGCTAGACACTGGTCAACAAAAACAAAGCAACATTTCTGGCATGGAAACTTAGAGCAGTTTTAGACTAATTTTGGGGTGCTGAATCCAAATCATATCTCAGATTTGCTCTATCACATCACATTTTTGTGCTATCGGTATACCCCATTTTCATGGATTTTACCAAAAATTTACTTTTCGTCACTCATTGCGGATGGTCAGTGATTGCTTTATTGTTAGAATATGGTGTTTTATTTTTAGGATAGTGTGTTTATAATAGTGAGGGTTTTATGTAGATATCCATATTTATGTATTTTTTCATATTTGTTTGCAGTTCGTGAATAGCAAGTAGTTTAGAGTGATGGAAGCAAAAGGGTAAATAACATGTTCATACAGAATCTTGCTTTAAAACCACTTACAGTTTTTTATTGTATTTTTCAGGTGTGAACTGATTATCTAATTCTACATAGAGTACTGGTTGCTGGTATAAAACACTGCACTGTACTACTGTGATCTAGCTATGGCTACAACATCCCAAAGAAGGAAATGCTGTAATGACCCAGATATCTTCTGCTACATCTGTGGAAACTTCATTTTGCAGGCTCAAAGGCGCAACATCAATAACTTTGTCAAGAAGGTGTGTCTTGCCTACTTTAAAGTACCACTTGGAGACCAGGACAAAAGCTGGGCTCCTCACAAAGTGTGCAAAACCTGTGTTGAAACTTTGCGATCATGGTCTCAAAGATATAATGCTAAGCTCAAGTTTGGTGTGCCAATGGTTTGGAGAGAACCAACAAACCATTTGGAGAACTGCTACTTCTGCCTTGTCAATGTAAAAGGTTTCAATAAGAAAACCAAACAACACTTGCAATACCCAGATATCCCATCTGCCATACGACCAGTTGCACACTGTGAGGAAATACCTGTGCCTGTATTTACTGAGCTGACAGAGATTTATGTCGAAGCCCTCAATTCACCTGCTTCTACAGATGAAGATGATGAGACTGATCTTTTTAAGCCATCTGATACAGATTGTGATAAACTTTCTCTGTTTAGTCAGCCTGAATTGAATGATCTGGTCAGATATTTGTATTTGCCAAAGCAGTCTGCTGAATTGTTGGCTTCCAGGCTGCAAGAGAAAAGACTGCTGAAACCTGGCACTAGTGTCTCCTGTTATCGTAACAGAGAAGCAGAACTGCGGAAGTACTTCCATTCAGATGGTCAGCTTGTTTATTGTAATGATGTTGAAGGGCTTCTTCTCACTATGGGACTGCCTGCATATGATTCAAGTGAGTGGAGACTTTTTATTGACAGTTCTAAAAGGAGCTTGAAATGTGTTTTACTTCACAACAGAAACATATATGGTTCAATCCCAATAGGACACTCTGTAAAAATGAAAGAAGAGTATGCCAACATCAAGATTGTTCTGGAGAGGCTGCAATACCATGTTCATTTGTGTGGATTTGAAAATGGTGAACTTTATGCTGGGCCAGCAAGGAGGTTACTCAAAATATCCCTGTTTCCTGTGCTACTGGGACAGTAGGGCTACAGTAGACCACTGGGTGAAAAAGAAATGGCCACCAAGAAACAGTTTGATGCCTGGTGACAAGAACATCATTAATGACCCTCTGGTTGATAGGAAAAACATTGTCTTTCCCCCACTGCACATAAAACTTGGTTTGATGATGCAATTCGTCAAAGCTCTTGATCACAGTGGAGACTGCTTCAGCTATGTATGTTGAACCTTTCCAAGTCTCAGTGACGAGAAGAAAAAGGCAGGAATATTTGATGGACCTCAAATAAGAACACTCCTCAGGGATCCACACTTTGTTACAACAATGAATGCGGCAGAGGCTAGAGCTTGGAATGCATTCTCTGATGTGGTGAAGAATTTCCTTGGGAACAGGAAAGCTGACAACTATCAAGAGATTGTGGAGGAGCTGCTCTTGAGTTTGCAAGCACTTGGATGTAGAATGAGCATCAAGGTGCACTACTTACATAGTCACTTGGGCAAGTTTCCAGAGAACCTGGGTGATGTGAGCGAAGAGCAAGGTGAACGCTTTCATCAAGACATTAAAGTAATGGAAGAACGTTACCAAGGCCGATGGGACTCAAACATGATGGCAGATTACTGCTGGAGCTTGATGAGAGACATTCCAGAAGCTGTACATCAGAGATCGTCAAAGAAGAGGAAGTTTATGCAGTTGTAACATGACCACAATGAATAGACTTTTTGTACATAGTTTTGTTATCTTCACACTTAATTCTTACATGCTAATGTGCATTCACTCTCACAACATTGTGCTACGACTCATTAAATTTTTGTATCTATGTATGTTTAATTCTTCCATTATGAGCATAAATTGCTGTTACTTGCGAAAATACAAAATTTTATATCCCGAAAACCTGATGTGATAGACAAAAACTGATGATAGATTTGGATTCAGCACACCGAAATTAGCTAAAAATCCATTGGAATACCTTGTGCCAGAAAAATTGTGTTGACCGGTTAGGTTATCGGGAATAATAGGAAAATACCAGATAATTGAGGAGGGGAGAAGAGGGGGGAAAAGGGGGGGAGGAGGGGAAGGGGGGGGGACACATGTGGTGGAGTGATAGGAGGTATGGAGGGAAATTATCTCACTTAATCACATATTGCTTTGTTTTCAGTGCCAGTGGGGTGTTTTGAAAAGCTTTTATTAGGCCTTGACTCTTAAAAGTCTCGGCGCCTTCGCCCAGTAAAACTTTTAAGAGTTCTGGTGCCTTTCTCAAGTTAATAAACAGTCGAAAATATTTGAATTATTCACTGGAGATCAATAAGTGTATTTGTAATGGAATCTGTACTAAATACTGCATTCAAAATAGGATGAAGTGAGATGTCTGAATTTGCATTGGAGGACGGTGTAGTGGAGTGGTCTTACTATGTGGACTGGTAATAGAATGATCCCGGGTTTAAATCCTGATGTGTCAATGGGAACATATTATTGGGATGGAATTAAATTTGTGCTGTACTTTAAGTTTCAGTCCATCATCACAAAGCCCACTGATACTCCACAAAAATATCCTCTCTGTATCCAATAAATTAGTATTGTATGAACATTCCCATAATCACAATATGCTATGGGGCAGTGCCAAGTGAGTAAACAGCTCAGTAGTTGGCGTTTGAGAGAGAGAGGTGTCCAAGATTGTGAGATGAGATCCCCTAATTCCCCTCACACCTCATAACGTATGACAATATTGGATAATTACTGTTAAGCTTGCCATTTTGTAGCCTTTATATTTCGATGAAGAGAATACAAAAATAATTAAATTGTTATTAATACTAAATTGGGTGACGTCATATATGTTTTGATTATTAGTGTAAATTTTATCAATATTCCTTAACCCCGTCTGTACCAGCGACGTCCTTTTTTAACATTGTTCTGGTTACTATCAAATTATATTATTTAGTTTAAAAAATACTTCCAGCAATGAACAGGCTTAAAACTATCTCACTTAACCATTGTTACTACCTCAGATCCCTCTTAAACTGCACAAAATAGTTTAAATATAGTAAGAACAAAATAAAATAGACATTCCTAGTACATAAGGGGTTAAGTGAACATCTCTGACATGTTAGCCAGTGTTATGTAATCGTCCATCAGCCAAGCCTTATTAATTAACTGTAAGTAATTCGAGTGTGGACCTTTTGTACTTAGGTCTTCCTCTGACCCTAGTTTCTCCCAATTGTTTGGTGACTTTAGGGCGTTTCACCTCATAGTTTACCTTATGTAAGACTTTTTTCCCCAATGAAGAGCCTGCGATTTTGGAGAAAAAAAAAATCTAGAGGGACATTGTTCTTTAGGAAATTCACACATTTAGTCTGGGTAGCAAACTAAGATAAACGAAAACAACATCGAAACTGGTAAAAGCAATCAGAATTTCCTATACTAATAATACCACAATAAACTCCTAAAACGTATGCAGAGCTTGTGTTTTAAACATCGTTACACTAACCCGTTTACTTATACAAATGATAATAATCTTTTCAAATCCCGGAAACTTTGTCGCAAGATACTAATATTTTGATTGAGTGGGGTTATTTCATAACTTAATTATAAACATCTGGAAGTAACCGGACATAATGTAACACATCGGAATGTAGCTATAACGGATTGAGGGGAATACATAAACCTGACTGGTACAACCTATATCATTGCGTTATTCAAACATATACATAATTATATACATTGCTGTATTTATCGTCTTGTATATAGTGTATATTAAGTGTCGTTATCAGGGGTTAAAGATACTGATTTACTACAATAGTAATATATAACTTCTGTAGAAAAAACATAATTTTATTTATGAAGGAAAATGTTCGGTCACTTTTACTGTAGTACTAGAGTCTCAGACAACATTGTGACACACTTGTAACCCAAACTTTACAATTACTTCTACCACTGACGTCACATGAGTGTATTCTAGCACTTGTGCAATCTGCAATGCAGCTCCAGGGTGTAGCTTTAGTTATTTTTTCGAGAAACATAATTAATACACAGTCACGCTCATGCCAACTCAATAATATAATTGTGTTATACTGCATATTTAGAAAACATGTTCTTCATACATATATATTCAAATGGAGTACGGTTGTGTTTGGAATTATTAATTCTTAATAACACAGGTAATTGAAGTTGACAGTGTAAAGGTCAGATACGAATACTAAGAGAGACTTTACACTGTAATTTCGAACACCTAATTGTAACAAAAATTATACACATACAAAGT
This sequence comes from Paralithodes platypus, assembly GCA_032716605.1. NCBI lineage: Eukaryota > Metazoa > Arthropoda > Malacostraca > Decapoda > Lithodidae > Paralithodes > Paralithodes platypus. The sequence goes on from CM064523.1 coordinate 34,363,822, forward strand.
GCTTCGTCGTTTATGTGCGGCGTTTATTTGACCACGGAAACGATTGAAGCACTTATTATGTGTATCATTATTACTACAGTTAAACGGTCAATTTGTATATATATATATATATATATATATATATATATATATATATATATATATATATATATATATATATTGAGCATAATATTTAAAATCGAATATTAAAAGATGTAAGAGGACGTTAGCGAGCGATTTTACTCTCTCTCTTACATACACAAACTTTCAAGTTCTTCAAAATACTCCCTTCATCTCTATTTCACCGCGCCTTAATTCGTGATCATGGCTCAATTCTTTACAAGGCCCAGCCATTTTACTCCCTCCACACCGGTTATTACGCAAATATTATTATATACTGAATAGACCGTTAATAAATAAACTATCTAGGACATATATTTTATCATGCCTAGAGTATTTATCTACAGATGCATTATATTTAATGTGGAAACAATTTGCATTCTATAGAATTAGGCCAACTATCTTGATCATTACCCTCTGTAACTTGAAGACGAATAAAGTAATCGAACAAATATATACAGTATATCATTTCGCAAGACTCGGCAAGGGAGTAGGTGTGGAAATGTACAGCCCATTTGCTCTGCCTTTTTTTGAGTTGAAAGGTTAAGGGTTAAGATGTCTGGCCTAATTATAGTAAATAGACTATAGATTAAGGAACGATAGATCAACAAATAGATTGGCTCACATGGACAAAATATAATAACGGTTATAGAATTTGACAGTTAGACAAATACTGTAGTATACATACAGAAGAAAGCTGTCGACAAGCCCAATAAATGGCACAACAAAAATAAGTATCACCGAAAAAAACGGCAGTGATTAACATTACAAAAGTAAAGTAAAAATATATAAAGTTAGTAAAAAATAAAGAGACTTAAATATTGCCATAGATTGCCTAAATTAGCTTACCTCTCATCTCCCTCCGCATACCCACCCACCACCCAGCCAGCACCCCAGAAGTCAGTTATGAGTTTATTAGCCATTTTAAGTGAAGGTCTGAGTGCCGCGCTGAGGACTTACTCCTTGCCTTATTAATAGCGGCATGAACAGGAGGAGGAGGAGGAGGAGAAGCCCAAACTGTACGAGAGGCTGGGGAGGCACTTTTAATGAGATGCTGAAGGGGGGGGGGGGGGGGGGGGGGGCTAGAGAGAGGCAGGGTGATATTAGTAGGAGGGGGGGTGATAGTAGTGGGAGGAAAGGGTGATAGTAGTGGGAGGGGGGGTGATAGTAGTGGGAGGGAGGGTGATAGTAGTGGGAGGGAGGGTGATAGTAGTGGGAGGGAAGGTGATAGTAGTGGGAGGAAAGGGTGATAGTAGTGGGAGGGAGGGTGATAGTAGTGGGAGGGAGGGTGATAGTAGTAAAGGGTGATAGTAGTGTGAGGGAGGGTGATAGTAGTAAAGGGTGATAGTAGTGTGAGGGAGGGTGATAGTAGTAAAGGGTGATAGTAGTGGGAGGGGGGGTGATAGTAGTGGGAGGGAGGGTGATAGTAGTGGGAGGGAGGGTGATAGTAGTGGGAGGGAAGGTGATAGTAGTGGGAGGAAAGGGTGATAGTAGTGGGAGGGAGGGTGATAGTAGTGGGAGGGAGGGTGATAGTAGTAAAGGGTGATAGTAGTGTGAGGGAGGGTAATAGTAGTGGGAGGGAGGGTGATAGTAGTGGGAGGGAGGGTGATAGTAGTAAAGGGTGATAGTAGTGTGAGGGAGGGTAATAGTAGTGGGAGGGAGGGTGATAGTAGTGGGAGGGAGGGTGATAGTAGTGGGAGGGAAGGTGATAGTAGTGGGAGGAAAGGGTGATAGTAGTGGGAGGGAGGGTGATAGTAGTGGGAGGGAGGGTGATAGTAGTAAAGGGTGATAGTAGTGTGAGGGAGGGTAATAGTAGTGGGAGGGAGGGTGATAGTAGTGGGAGGGAGGGTAATAGTAGTGGGAGGGAGGGTGATAGTAGTAAAGGGTGATAGTAGTGTGAGGGAGGGTAATAGTAGTGGGAGGGGGGGTGATAGTAGTAAAGGGTGATAGTAGTGTGAGGGAGGGTAATAGTAGTGGGAGGGAGGGTGATAGTAGTAAAGGGTGATAGTAGTGTGAGGGAGGGTAATAGTAGTGGGAGGGGGGGTGATAGTAGTAAAGGGTGATAGTAGTGTGAGGGAGGGTAATAGTAGTGGGAGGGGGGGGATAGTAGTAAAGGATGATAGTAGTGTGAGGGAGGGTAATAGTAGTGGGAGGGTGATAGTAGTGAGGGAGGGTAATAGTAGTGGAGGGAGGGTGATAGTAGTAAAGGGTGATAGTATGTGAGGGAGGGTAATAGTAGTGGGAGGGTGATAGTAGTGGGAGGGAGGGTAATAGTAGTGGGAGGGATGATAGTAGTAAAGGTGATAGTAGTGTGAGGGAGGTGATAGTAGTGGGAGGGAGGGTTAGTAGTAAAGGGTGATAGTAGTGTTAGGGTAATAGTAGTGGGAGGGAGGGTGATAGTAGTGGGAGGGAGGGTAATAGTAGTGGGAGGGAGGGTGATAGTAGTAAAGGGTGATAGTAGTGTGAGGGAGGGTAATAGTAGTGGGAGGGGGGGTGATAGTAGTGGGAGGGAGGGTAATAGTAGTGGGAGGGAGGGTGATAGTAGTGGGAGGGAGGATGATTGTAGTGGGAGGAAGGGTGATAGTACAAAGGAGTACAAAGGAAATCAAGCAACAACATATCTAGTGACCCTTCTAGATTGCTTGTCCTCCAAAACACTGAGGATCAAGTGTCCAAACAGTGGTTTAGAGTGGGTAAGGGAACATTGGAAAGGGAACTACTGCCCTGCCACTAACGTGGCAGGACTAGGAAGTTAGTAGGGGACATATGGGTTAGTAACTGAGGGGAGGATAAAGTTTTTCATTTACAAACGCAGTCAGTCGCGGGTTTGATGCGAGATATTTGTCTAGGCGGAATTTAAATGAATCAACGGTGCTGCAGTCTATAACGTCTCGGGGAAGCCCATTCCACAAGTTGACAACTCGATTGAAGAAGAAATTCTTAGATTCGTGCGAGTTAAAAGATTTACCAATAATTTTGCAACCGTTTCCCCGCGTGTAATTAGATTGGTCGATAGTGAAGTACTTACTACAGTTCATATTGTCGATGCCTTTGATGATTTTGAACACTTGAATTAAGTCGCCTCTTAATCTGCGCTGGGTTAAAGGAAATAGATTTAATTCTCTAAGACGCTCTTCGTATGGTTTGTTCTTTAGGCTAGGTATCATTTTGGTAACTCTACGTTGAACTCGTTCTAGCTTGTTTATATCTTTTTGGTAATAAGGGCACCAGGATTGAACGCAGTATTCCAGAAGAGGGCGGACTAAGGAATTGTAAAGGGTTAGGATAACTTCTTTGGATTTATGCTCAAATGACCTGCCTATAAAGCCAATTATTTTGTTTGCCTTCTTAACAACTTCTGAACATTGTTGACTCGGTTTTAGGTTACTCGATATTGTTACTCCCAGATCGGTTTCTCTGTTTACATTCTTAAGCTGAGTGCTATTCATTGAATAGTTTGCTTTCTTATTTAGGTATCCGATATGTAGTCCTTTACATTTATCCGCATTGAAACTCATTTGCCAAATTTGGGCCCAACATGACAATTTATCTAGATTGTGTTGCATATCGTCAACTTGTTCTTTTGAGAGTACGCTATTTGCAATTTTTCTATCGTCAGCAAATTTTGAGATTGTACAGGTGACACCCTCATCTATGTCATGATGTAAATGAGAAAGAGAATTGGTCCCAGTACGGATCCCTGGGGTACCCCGCTACTTACATTGGTCCATTTAGATGCCTTACCGTTTATGATTACTCTTTGCTTTCTGTCGCTGAGCCAATTTTCTATCCATTTCAACACACCGTCTTGTATTGCATGCGCATTTAGTTTTAGCAGTAAACGTTTGTGGGGAACTTTGTCAAAGGCCTTTTGAAAATCAAGGTATGTAATATCTACAGCTTTACTCTCATCGTAGAGGTTGAGGATATCGTGGAAGAAGTCTAAGAGGTTTGTTAAACAGGAACGTTTTTTACGAAAGCCGTGTTGAGTATCTTTAAGTATGTTATTTTCCTCTAAGTTATTTACGAGTCTGTCTCTTATGAGCGTTTCTAGCATTTTACATACAACTGAGGTTCAGCTAATTGGACGATAGTTACTGGGTAGGGATTTGCTGCCTTTTTTGAATATCGGTGTTACGTTGGCTAGCTTCCACTGATCATGCATAGTTCCAGACTGCAAGGATTTATTGAATAGTAATGTCAATGGTTTGGAGAGCTCATTCTTAGCTTCCTTTAGAACTCTAGGCAAGATTGTATCAGGTCCAGGCATTTTATTCACCTTGAGTTTATCTAAACAATTCAATACTTCTCTCTCTGTAACGGTGATATTGCTTAGAACATCTGAATTATCAATCTGAATCAGCGATGGTGTAGGGATATCACTGAGGTCTTCTGTTGTAAAAACTGATGCAAAGAAGGTATTGAGGGCATTACTCATTTGTACTTCGTCTTTGGTGTATTCTCCATTTTCATCGACTAATGGTCCAACAGTTGAAGTAACTACTTTTTTCTTTCTGATATAACTATAGAATTATTTCGGGTTTGTTTTACTTTGATTCGCAATATGTAACTCTAAGGTCTTTTTACTTTGCTTAATTAACTTTTTGGCTTTGCTTCGTAGCTCTACAAATATCACCCGTTCTTCGTCATTTTGTGAGGATTTTAATCTATCATTAGCAAATTTTTTAGCAAGCAGGCAGTTTGAAATATCTTTATTCCACCATTTGGGCTTATTATTATGGCCTGGACGCCGTATTTTCGATGGTATGCAGTCTTGCACTGCTTTTAGGTAAGTGGTTTCGAATAACTTCCAAGATGTATTTATGTCGTTATTGTTAATTAAATAGCTCCAGTCAGTTTCTTTAAACATAGCTCTAAGTTTATGGAAGTTTGCTTTCTTGAAATTAGGGACTTTTTCGATGCTACTATTTGGTTCGTTACTAGTAAACTTTAAAGTGAAAGTTATCGTACGATGGTCGCTGTTACATCACCAACATTCAAATTCTCTATTAATTCTTCTTTTGTTGCAAGTACAATGTCAAGAACATTATTACCACGGGTCGGCGTTCGAACAAATTGATAAAGCGAACTCTCTTGCAAGTTCGTATACAAGTCATGTCCGGAGTGTGAAGTAAGAGTATCACCCAACTTGGTCACAGGTAAATTAAAGTCGCCAAAAATTACGGTATCTTGTGAGTTACTTACATCTGCAATTTGTTCGTAAATTTCTCGGTCAGTTTGCACTGATTGAGCTGGAGGTCTGTATATTAACGCAAGTATTATTTGTGTACCTTTATTATTCTTTATTAGCACAAAAGATGTGTCGACGTTCACAATTTGAGGTTTTGACAAGAGGGTAGGGTTAAGATTTTTTTTTATATAAAGTAAAACGCAACCTCCATTTCTATTTATTCGGCTTTTCTCAAACATTACATAACCGGGAAGTGAATACTCTGCTAAAAAGTCTCTATCTTCGGTATTAAGCCAAGATTCTGTTATGCCAATCACATCATAATTTTCTGTAAACACTAGCTCCTCTAAATCTGAAAATTGATTGCGTATGCTATGAGCGTTTGCATAGAAAACCTTTAAATTTTTTATTTTAGATCTCACGGAACGCTCTTTAATAATATTTTTGGTTCTTGTCGGATCTACGTTTATGTTCATGGCTGTCCTCGGTCCTCGCTGTCTTCGGTCCTTATCGTTGGTGGTCCTCGGTTGCCTCTGTTTTTTGCTTGGCGTTGGATGATTTATGTCACTGCTGCTTCTTCTCCGATGGCGTTTTTTGATTCATGGCTGCCCACTGCTTCGTGTAGGAGACGACCCATGCGTGCTGAACCCACAGGGTTTAGATGAGTGCCATCCTTGCGGAACAGAGTAGGCTGGTTCTAAAAGTTGTCCCAGAGATTGATGAATTCAACTTCTTCCTTCAGAAACAAATATTTTAGTCGGCTATTTGTGCTGAAGGCCTTGTCGTAGAATTTGTCAAGTGCGTCGATCTTGGGGAGAATGCCTGAGATTATGATATTCCTTGACTTGTTTTTGTAGTGCTGGATCATCTTGCGATATTTCTCCATCAACTCTTCGGATCTGGTGCGCATGACGTCATTTGAACCAGCATGGATGACAAAAAGGGTATTTTCATTTGTATCCTTTGTGGTATCTTCGAAGGCTTCCACAATGTCGTCCAGTCCTGCTCCTGGGATACAAAATCTTTTTCGTCGAAAACGTAGTGGGAGGTGATATAAGTGGGAGGGAAGGTGATAGTAGTGGGAGGGAGGAGGATATTAGTGGGAGGGAGGATGATAGTAGTGGGAGGGAGGATGATAGTAGTGGGAGGGTGATAGTAGTGGGAGGGAGGGTGATAGTATTGGGAGGGAGGGTGATAGTAGTGGGAGGGAGGATGATAGTAGTGGGTGGGTGATATTAGTGGAAGGGAGGATGATAGTAGTGGGAAGGTGGGTGATAGTAGTGGGAGGGTGATAGTAGTGGGAGGGAGGATGATAGTAGTGGGAGGGTGGGTGATAGTAGTGGGAGGGATCGGGGTGATAGTATTGGGAGGGAGGGTGATAGTAGTGGGAGGGAGGGTGATATTAGTGGGAGGGAGGGTGATAGTAGTGGGAGAGTGGGTGATAGTAGCGGGAGGGAGGGTGATAGTAGGTTGAGGGAGGGTGATAGTAGAGGGAGGGAGGGTGATAGTATTGGGAGGGAGGTTAATAGTAGTGGGAGGGAGGATTATTGTAGTGAGAGGGAGGGTGGGAGTCAAGTAAGAACCTTTACATTATATATTAATTCTACAATGGTTACAACATATATTAAGGAATGCAAATAAGTACAGCCGTGAGTATATTGTGACGTTAACCACTCCGTTAGAACCGCATGGCTTGTCCTACGGTGACTCGCTAGGATCGCCAGGGCAGTGGATGTGGCTACAGTTGATGTATTATTGTGTGCTTTATTTCATATGAAAGCTCGTGTCATGGGCAGTCCAGAAAGGCTCTTTGTTTTCGCCAATGTCAAGGCTTTATATATTTAATTGCAAAGTATATGTTTTATCATTAAGTAGTAATGATAGGATTTGAGAGAGAGAGAGAGAGTAGAACAGAGTGAGAGGAGGCGCGCAGTGTTTTTTGCCATGCTCGATGACATCACGGCTGGCTGGCCTCTTGGGGATTGGTTGGAGGAGTTTTTTACCATGCTTGGTGATGTCATGGTTGGTTGGCCTCTTTGGGATTGGCTGGAGGACTTGTTACCGCTTTGCTTACATGGTGCGAGCTAGTGCTAGTATATATACTGCTCTCTTGCCACTCTCTCCCTCAGATCTGGTTTCTAGAACGCATCCCTCTTATCCCTTTGATATCTGTCCTCCTCTCTGCACCTGAGAACCTTTTCCTTTGCCTATCTCTCTCATTTTCCATATCTTTCACCACCTTTTATTAATATTATACCCCCTCTGGTTAACTCTGCATAATCAGCTTCATGCTGGCCAGTTGTATTGTGCGTTAAGGTCTTATATAACCCATGTATTTTAGTTGTTAAGATAAGTTGATCACGAAGCATTGGTTGGCATCCATATTGTTCAGTACTGCTTCCTATAATTATTAGTGTTCTGCTGGATTAGATAATGCTAGACTAGGAGTCTGATACTATAAGGTATTGTTTCCGATGGGTGTTGGCTTTAGTTAAAAGCTGCACGACGTACCTGAGAACTGGAGTTGATTGGGTAAATTCTAGTCTGTGTGCCATTGAGAGTAGAGCATGCACGAATGAGGGCTTTTTGCCTATACCATTCTGCACTGTTCTAAGCTCGGTTGTTTGTCTTTGAGGTACGCCAGGAGAACGCTTAATACTTCGGTATTAAGGTTTCTCAAGAGAGCTACCCTTCACTATAACGTAATACTTGACGCACAGACTTCAGATTTGCACTAGGCTATGCGGCATGCCATGCGCACCAGTATCTCTTATCATTGACTCTAGCTAGACTTTATCAGTCATAGTAGACATTAAGTCTATCTATCTATTGCCTGACGCCGTGATCCCCGAAGGGGTGGCCACGAACGAACCGCCCCCATGCACCTCTGTCCCCAGTCAGTCGACGCCCCTCCCCCCAACCAGCACCGCCTTCGTTCATGTACTTCCTCACTCCATCCTTCCACCTCATATTCGGTCTACCTCTCCCCCTCTGTCCCTCCACCTCGCTCTCGTACACCCTCTTAGTCATTCTCTCGCTTTCCATACGTTCCATATGGCCGAACCATCTCAAGTTGTTCCTTTTCACACTTTCCAGCACATCTACCTCCACACCACACCTCCTTCTTACTTCCTCATTAGTCTGTCTATCCCTCCATGTAACTCCGCACGCACTCCTTAAGTAATTCATTTCCACTGCTCTCACTCTTGGTCTGAGTCTCTCAACCAACGTCCATGCTTCGCTTCCGTAAGTCAGTGTCGGGATTACCACACTGTCATGCAAGGACTTCTTCACTTCCATACTGACCACCCTATTTCTTGTTACTGCTTTTAGCGTTCCTACAACCCTCTTCCCCTGTTGTACCCTCTCCCGCACCTCTTCATCCATAGTCCCATCTTTACTCAACACACTGCCCAGATACTTAAAAGAGTTGACGATCTCCATAGCCTGACCGTTCAGCTTCACCTCACACTCTGTGTCTTCACCCTTTCGAAGACCATAACCTTGCTCTTCCCCGCATTTACCTTCAAATTCCGTTTTTTCGCACACTGTTCCAAACTCAATTACCAGACCCTGCAACTCCCATTCATTATCACTCATCAGAACTGTATCATCCGCAAACAGCAGTATAGGTAGCTTCCACTCAATTCCCTCCCTTTTCAGCGATACACCAACATTCACTGCTCTTGATAGTATTTCTTTCATGACTCCATCCATATATACAGTAAACAACCACGGGGACATCACACACCCCTGTTTCAAACCAACATTCAGGTCAAAGAACTCGCTCTGCTCACTCTCCACACGTACTGCCGCCTTTGCACCCTCATACATGCTCTTCACTGCTTTCAGCAACTTGCCCTCTACTCCGTATATTCTAAGTACTTTCCACAAACCTTCTCTATCCACTCTGTCATAGGCCTTCTCCAAGTCCATAAAGGCAACATACACCTTTTGTTTCTTCTCCAGATACTTCTCCACAACACAATTCAGGGTAAAAATCTGATCTACACATCCTCTTCCCTTCCTAAAACCTCCCTGCTCGTCGCCTATCCATTTCTCCGTTCTCACTCTCACTCTCTCAATCACTACCCTACTGTATACCTTCCCTACTACGCTTAGAAGACATATTCCTCGGTGGTTACCACACACTCCTCTTTCCTCTTTGCCCTTATATAGGGGGACTATTATGCCAGTCTTCCAGTCATCGGGTGCACTCCCCTTCTCCCATGCTAGTTTGCACATTTTCCATACCCATTCTATCACTATCTCACCACCATACCTCAACATTTCCCCACACACTCCATCTGTTCCTGGTGCTTTCCCCAACTTCACTCTTTTCATGGCTTCCCACACTTCTGACCTCCTGATCCCCACCTCCTCCTCCACTACTTCTCTTCTTCTCCCTCCCATACCATATCCAGCTATGTTTGCTGGCTCTTCATTCCTTTCATTTAGCAACTCACTGAAGTACTCCCTCCATCTTTCGACTCTCTCTTGCTTCTCGGCTAGCATTCTCCCATTCTTATCTTTCACACCCTTACTGTTTCCCTTGCTACCTTCCCTAACTTTCTTGACTTCTTTCCAGAACAGTTTCTTACTCTCCCTCCATTTTACACTCAGATTCCTTCCAAATTCCTCATCTACTCTTCTCTTACTTTCCTTCACTACTCTCTTCACCACCCTCTTACTCTCCACGTACCTCGCTCGTTTCTGTCTCTCGGAATCTTCATTCCCTCTACTACCCAACCACACTCTATATGCTTTCTTCTTTTCTTCCACAGCTATTCTTACCTCTTCTGTCCACCATGCTGTACCTTTCACTCCCCTCCCTCTTCTCCTCACTCCACACACCTCCTCACATGCTGCACAGATCTCATCCTTAAACACCTTGCTCATCTCCTCCACTTCCTCCATAACTTCCAGGTCGAACCCACCTAGTCGTCTTTCCACTGCTCTCCTGTACTCCTCCCTGACTTCCTCCTCCTGCAACCTCTCCACCCTCCTCACCATTCCACCCTCCTCTTGCCTCCCTCCCGCTCTCCTCACCCACTTCTTTTGTATCCTAACCTTAGCTACCACTACATAATGATCAGACAGACCCCCTCCAATACCCCTATACACCCTAGCATCCATCACAGATTTCTTCATTCGTTCATCCACACATACATAATCAATCAATGACTTTCGTTCCACCACTGTCTTATCTTTCATCGTCAACATCCGTTTCCACGTGTACCTGTGGATCATTCTGTGTCGGAAGAAGGTGTTGGCTATCCACAGCCTCCTTCCCACACATACGTCCACAAGTGCACTACCATTCCCATTCACCTCTGATGGTACCCCCCACCCTCCCACCACTCCCTCAACTTTCCTATCACCCACCTTACCATTCATATCCCCAATCAGAAATATTCTTTCGTTCTTGTCAAACTTCTCCAGGCACGCCTCCACATTCATCCAGAACTCTTCTTTCTTTCTTTCAAGTATATCCTCTGTCGGGGCATACACGCATACAATCACCCAGTCATCAGACATTAAGTATATTAAACCAATTACTCTTATTATGCATACCCGTTTATGATTACACAAGCATTTCGCAGCCTAGTTTGATGTATTGAGACACAAACGACTCAGGCTCTTTTTGTTGATTTGTTAAATCAAACTTTCTCCACAAGCAGGCAAATAAACTTCTAAATAATCCAAATGATAACAAAATATTTTGGTCTACTCTTAACTCATTTAAATCCAACTTCACTACTGCTTCATCCATTCCACCATTAAAATCTCCGACTGGCAATCTTGTAAGTGACCCACGAGGTAAAGCTAACCTTCTTGCGGATATTTTCTCCACCAACTCAACCTTAGATGAAATAAATCAAGATGTCCCTGTACTTAATTTTAATTCGCCTGAAATTCCCTCACTTAAGATCCACACCAGACATGTCAAAACTATTTTGCAGAATCTCTCAGTAGATAAGGCTCCTGGTCCAGATGAAATTCCTCCAATAGTACTTAAGAATTGCTCCTTGGTGCTCGCTCCTGTATTGGCAAATTTTTCCGTCTGTGTACTCATACCTCATGCTTCCCAGTACCCTGGAAAGAAGCAAACATCCATCCAGTTCCTAAAAAAGGTGCCTCTTCAGATCCATCAAACTATAGACCAATAGCTATAACTTCCACTCTTGGTAAAGTCTTTGAAATTATATTAAATAATCACATAATTAAGCATCTTGAGAATAATAAATTAATCAGTGATAGGCAATATGGTTTTAGACGATGTCGATCAACTGCAGACATGCTTTGCCTTCTTACGCATCAAATCAACCAAGCTACAGACCAACATGGTGAAACACATACAATAGCACTGGATATATCAAAGGCATTTGATAGAGTCTGGCATCAATCCTTATTGTCGAAGATGTCACACTACGGCCTTGCATCATTAGTTCCACTAATTTCTTCTTATCTTCATAACAGAAAAATATGTGTAATGGTAGATGGCCTTTATTCTCAATTTCACTCAATAAATGCTGGTGTTCCCCAGGGATCAGTTTTGGCCCCAATTCTGTTCCTCATTCATATCAATGATCTCATATCTACCACTCATAATCCAATACATTCCTACGCAGATGACTCACACTCCACAGTTCCTTCACATTTACCAATTCTTTCACCCAACCCGATCTTATAAATTCAAAAATAAACACTGCAATTTCTCTGAACCAGGACCTTTCTAGAATTAATGGATGGGGCCAAAGAATCTAGTTTCCTTTAATGCACAGAAAACCAAATACATTCAATTTTCTAACCGACAGAATCTCACTGACTCCCATATATTTTTTAATGATGTAAATATTCCCACTTCCCCTAGTATTGACATTCTCGGTGTAACATTAACTACTAACTTGAGCTGGACACATTATGTTAGAAGCATTGCTAAGAATGCCTCTAAAAAAACTGGGAATCCTGTACAGAGTTCGAGAATTCTTCACTGACGAGCAGTTGGCCGTGATATATAAAAGTCATGTGCGTTCTCAGATGGATTACTGTTCACCTCTGTGGGGTGGAAGTGGAGTGGTTGCATTGAGGCAGTTGGACAAAATTCAAAATAAAGCTATTAGATTAATCAATAACCCTGCAATCACACAGGACCTTCCTACATTATCCATACGAAGAAACGTTGCATCCCTTGCATTATTCTACAGATATTTTCACAGCAATTGTTCCGAGGAACTTGCTTCAATTGTGCCGCCTCTCCACATCTTTCCCCATAGAACTAGGGCAGCTGAGAGCGCCCATGAATTTACACTTTCTCCTCCACAACGCAGAACTTCTGCTTATCAGAATTCATTTATCCCCAGAGCTACTACTCTTTGGAATTCAATTCCCTCGAATTGCTTTCCACAAACTTACAATCTACAAATGTTTAAATCCAGTTGTTACAAACATTTTATAAATGGAGGATGCCTTTAGGCACATGGACCTTTTTGTTTTATCTGTGTTTTTCCTTCCTCCGTTCATTGTCTCTTTAAAAAAAAAAAAAAAAAAAAAAAAAAAAAGGAATACTGCATTGTCGTGGCGATTATTATTATTGTTGTAGCGTTTAGGATATTCTTGGCTCCGACTGCATATATACCCTGCCTTTTTGTGTGCATAGCCTGCATGAGCATTGTTCCGCTGCCTGCCTTTTTGGGTTCCATTTCCGATTTGAGCATCTTGATAGCATCTAACATTTAAAGAAGATTCCTTGTTGGTGTTGAAGGACTTTAGTGCACTTTCTTTCATGCAGGAGTGCCTGACATCTATTGATTAAAGTAACATAAGTTGTAACTTCTCTTACCACCTTACTTTGCATACCATAACCAAGCACCTTCGGTTATAGGTAGTAATAGGCTGTTTTCACATAACATTAAGCGTAGACGCACATTTATTGAGTTTGATAACCTATTATTGCATATAGAACTCTGGAGAGTATTTGTGTTCTTTGTTCACTGGGAATATACATACATCAGAGGTTGGCTCTAGAGCTTTCCGTTGTAGCATTTATGCCATTACAAGTCCAATGAATAAGAGCCCTGATATATTTAAACCTCAGTCGTAACAAATGGTGACCTTACCTAGGATTTGGTGAACCTACATTTATTAGCAGGGAACATTTGTTGTTTTGGGGAATATTTTGCAGGGATCAGCAAGAATATTTTTTTTTTGCAACATAGTATAGCCCTTGAGTATTTCCGAGAATTTTTGTGTGTATATTGAGGTATAAGAGTTTGGGGTGCTTCTTTTCTGAATATTGAGGTGAAAATTTGTTGTGAGCATCATGTCTTATACCGGATCAGAGGAGAATGGAGACACAGTACGTAATGTCGAAACTGAGGAACAGCAGCATGATGAAAGGGTTAATCAGGTGAACTGTGAGGAGGATGCTAGGATATTTTTGCAATGGCCTGTTACTGCCGAGCGGTTGGAGGGTATGGATCGGTACGGTCTTCAATGCCTGGCCACAGCTATCGGTCATGCGGGTACTAGCAGCATGACCAGGGATAACTTGATAACGTGTGTACTGGGCAGGGTGACTGGTGAGCGAGATGGGTTGAGTGCTCAGAGCCCTTCGGCCATGCTTCCCCTACACTTGACTCCCAGCCATCTCAGTAGTTTGCCGACCCCGAGTACACTTCCGCAGTTGGGTGGTGACTGGCAGGGTGGGTCGCCCCTGGGGGGACCACCGGTAATTTCAAACATTGTAGCACCACCTCCTCAAGGATTAACTCCAGAATTATTGTTTCAGCTCGAATTAGCTAAGATTCAACAGCAACAAAGGGCATATGAGCTTCAGCAGCAACAAAGGGCATCTGAGCTTCAGCAGCAAATAGAATTAGCCAAGATAGAAGAGAGAAAAACTATCAGTCAGCAGCACATAGAGCTAGCAAAAAATCCAAGCTGATTTAGAGTCGACTAGGTACTGTGCCGACATGGACGTAGAGAATTCGCGAGTAGAGACAACGGGACAGCGACTTGGGGCTGGTAACCGTGTTCATGATCAATCTCTCTCGCACTTATTGAAACTGGTTCCGGTGTTTGATGAGAGTGGGGTAACAGAATTTTTCGCACGCTTTGAGAAGAAGTGCCAGGAACACCAGTGGCCAGAGAATAAATAGGCAGCACTTGTATCCTCTAGATTAATAGGCAAGGGTCTTAAAGCCTACGATGCGTTACCTTTGGAGTCATGTATTGTGTATGAGGATCTCAAGGAGGCTGTCCTGAGGGCTTACGAACTGCAACCAGAAACGTACCGTTTGAAGTTCCGGGGTGTAACCAAGGGAAGAGACAGCACCTTTTTGGAACACGCCCGGGACTTGTCCGATGCTATGGGGAACTGGCTCCGATCTGAGAAGGTAACAACGTTTGATGGAGTTAAGCAGTTGATGATGTTGGAGCAGTTCTTTAAGAGCACGGGCGGTGATCTAACTTTGAACTTAAAGGAGAAAAACCCAAGTACTCTAGTAGAAGCAGCAGAAATGGCTGATCTACGGCTGTCATTGATTCGGGGTTGCGGGTCCTCACAGAAGTACGATGCAAGTGCTAAGGACCGTTATCCTACCCCTCCCCGTAGCAATGACACATTTAAACAAAAGAGCAATGAAACTAAAACTGAATCCAAACTTAACGCCACGCTGTATAAGAAAAGTCAGGGGCCTTCTACATCACAGTATAAGCCGAAACCGAAATTTATGTGTTTTAGGTGCCACAAGGAGGGTCATAAAGCAAATGAGTGCCCTAGTCGACCTCCTCCGGCAGCCGTGTCTTTTGCTCACGGCATTGGAGTGTTCAAGAAGACATCGGAGTTTGTTAGAGGCAATTCTTCCGAGGTAAATACACTGCCAGTGCAGAAGGATCCGGAAGGCTTATTCCCTGTCCATGGTGCCTTTAGTGACCACAAGGGACTCGGTTGTGTGGAGTGGGGGGGTAGAAGACATGAGGTGAGAATTTTGCGTGACACTGGGGCATCGCAAACACTGTTGAGAAATTTCACTGGTAAACCTGTAAATACGGCGCGGGTGGTTGTGGTTCAGGGAGTTAATGCAACAAGGTCATACCCGCTTGTAAGAATGAAGATGGAAGTTGATGGTGTGACTCGTGACCTGGATGTAGGAATTGTGGAGAAGTTACCTGTTGGGGGCGTCGACCTCCTTCTCGGCAACGACTTTGCAGGGCCTACTTCTGAGGCTCCACCCTTAGTCGTTGCCGAGAAGCCGGCCGACGTGAGTAGGGAGGAGCAGGAGAGGGTTGAGAAGTGTCAAGTGCTGCAACCTATGGCGTGTGTTGTCACCAGATCTCTTGCATCCAGGGAGTCACATTCTGGTCAACAGTCTTTAGACAAGCGGAGGAAAGGTACCGAGAAGGGGTTGAAAGTTGATGCGGTTGAGAGTTTAGTATCAACGGACATTCTCGGGGACTCATTATTAGGATCAATTTTCGAGTCTGGAGAAGACCCATTAACTGTTACTAAGAAGGCAGAGGATGGGCTTAAAAAGACGAAGAGACAGCAACGATACACAGACAGAGAGCAACGGGAGTCTAAATTCAATGTAGGAGGGGGGCATGATTTGTTTCGCAAACACTTAGATAAGCTTGCTCCTTCGGACATTCGTAAATTGCAATTAGAAGACCCGGAGGTTCTTGAATGTGGTACCGGTGCTGTCGAGTTGGAGGAGGACAGTGATGCACAGTCGGGAGATTTTGTTTTCATAGATGGCATATTGTACCGGCGATTCCAAGATCCGCAGAGGAATTGGGAGGGGGGGTCAGGAGAGGTAGACCAGCTGGTCGTGCCGAGGGTTTGCAGGGAAAGCTTACTTAGGTTGGCTCATGATGTACCACTGGCGGGACATCTGGGTGTCCGTAAGACGGTTGCAGCCTTAGGATAATTATTTTGGTGGCCTAGTCTGAGAGTACAAGTTGTGTCATGGGTGGCAATGTGTGATGTGTGTCAGAAGGTTGGCAAACCAAATCAGAGCATTCCTAAGGCGCCGTTGCACCCCATTCCTGTCAGTGGGCCTCCCTTTAGTAAGGTTATAGTTGATATGGTTGGACCCCTTCCCCCTACAAGTGCCGGAAACAAGTTTCTCCTGACCATCATGGATGTAGCAACAAGGTACCCTGACGCATACCCTATGAGAAATGGGTCAGCGAAGACGGTGGTCCGAAACTTGCTAGTGTATTTTTCCCGGTATGGTTACCCGCAGGAGATTCAGTCAGACCAAGGATCCAACTTCACTTCTAACCTCTTTGTTCAGACAATGCAGCAGCATGGGATTGTTACGGTTGTGTCATCTGCGTATCATCCGGAGAGCCAGGGTGTGTTTGAGCGATGGCACTCAACCTTAAAATCTATGCTTCGTTGTTATTGCTTTCAGAATGGGAAAGATTGGGATCTTGGCCTGCCATATGTTTTATTTGCTGCACGGGAGGTACCTGGGGAAAGTTTGGGATTCAGCCCTAATGAGCTCGTCTTTGGACACCGTACTCCATATGGTTAAAGAAATATGGGAGGGTGCAGAAAAACCTTCTTCTATGCTCAAGTATGTCCTCGACAGTCGAGAACGGATGTTGCGCAGTCTGGAGTTGGCTGGCCGTAATTTGACTAGCTCTCAGGCCCTCATGAAGGACAGGTACGACCTCAAGGTTAAACTCAGGGAGTTTCACGTGGGTCAGGAGGTGTTGATTCTACTGCCCCTTGTCGGTCACCCCTTATCTGCGAAGTACACTGGTCCTTATAGGGTGGTTGAGAAGCTATCGGACCTGGATTACTTGGTAGCCACTCCAGACAGGCGTAAGCGCAATCAGTTATGTCACGTTAATCTCATGAAGGAGTATGTGAGGCACCCCCCTGAGCCTCTCACTATGCCTGTGATGACGTTTAGCAGTCAAGGTGGAGAAGGAGAACGGGACAGTCAAGCTCAGGTGGAGGATAACTGGGATCATAATGTCTCTGCGAACCAGTGGGCGGGGAACACGAACCAGGTGGCTCAGGAAGCGTTGCAACACTTACCTGAGCATCAGCGTGTGGCTGTGGAGCGCCTGTTCGGTTCATACCCCTCTGTTTTCGCGGAGCACCCAGGCCTCACTACCCTAGAGGTGCACGACGTGGACGTAGGACACCACCCCTCTTTCAAGTCAGTTCCCTATAGGGTACCCCCTATTAAACTGCCGGCCCTCTGGGCGGAGTTGGAGTATATGTTAACAAGGGGGCTGATTGAGAAAGGGGTGGTGAAGTGGACATCTCCCGTCACGCTGCAACCAAAACCGGATGGTAAGGTGCGATTCTGCGTAGACTGCAGACGGTTAAACGGTTTGACGCCCACCAACCCATACCCTCTTCCTCGGGTCGACGACTGTGTGGATATGATAGGCAATGCAAAGTACCTAACCAAGGTGGACTTGGTTAAGGGATACTGGCAGGTGCCCTTATCCGAACGAGCGAAAGAGGTATGTGGCTTTGTGGTGGATGGTGCTACCTACCGCTGTAACGTGATGCCTTATGGCCTAAAGAACGCACCCGCTACCTTTCAGAGTTTGATGAATGATATAACGGCAGACATTCCAAATTGCACAGTATACCTCGACGATGTTATTATCTATGACAACAGCTTTAAGAGTCATTGTGAGCACGTAGAACTCCTGTTCAAGAGGCTTAGTGAGGCTGGCTTGGTGGTCAACCTGGCAAAGTGTGATTTCGTGCGGGCGTCTGTGCAGTATCTTAGGTTCATGGTGGGGTTGGGTCAGGTGTGCCCCCCACAGAACAAGATATCTGCGATTGATCACTTTCCCCGGCCGGCCACCAAGAAGCAGATCATGAGGTTCTTAGGTGTGATCGGATACTACAGACGCTTCATTAAGGGGTACTCTACCGTGCTAGCACCTCTGACAGATCTTTTAGCGAAGGATAAGAAATTTGAATGGGCGCCTGAGTGTGAGAAGGCGTTTAGAGTAGTAAAACACCTGTTGTGCACTCACCCGATCCTCAGGGCCCCTGACTTTAGCCTACCTTTCCAACTAGCAACGGATGCTAGTGGTGTGGGGGCTGGTGCCGTCCTTATGCAAAGGGACGATGATGGGCTGGAACATCCTGTTAGTTTCTACTCGAAGAAGTTCAATTCAGCCCAAAAGAACTACTCTGTTGTCGAGAAGGAGCTGCTGGCAATTGTACTTGCACTGAGGCATTTCGAGGTCTATGTTCCAGCCTATGGTCCAGTCGTTGTAATTTACACAGATCATCACCCTCTCAAGTTCTTGAACCAGTTTCACAATCGGAATATGAGGCTGACCAGGTGGTCGCTAATGTTACAGGAATATAACCTGGACATACGCCATATTGCCGGTTGTGACAACGTGATTGCAGATTGTCTTTCGAGGGTAGATGATCCTGGGTAGATTGACACACGGGTAGCCTCCTGCTTTAGTTTGAATAGTATTTTGCGCTTGGTGCTTGTTGGCTCGCGGTTGTAGCCCAGCGTATTGGGTCGTAAAGCAGGAGTTGAGCGTTTGGTATAGAAAAAAAAAAAAAAGAAAAAGGATCACCCCTATAGTGCAGCCGAAATAAACAAATTAAAAACATGATAATCAAATAAAAACTCTTTCTTTGATAGTTGAATTTTTTCAGTATGTTATAGCAGTAATTCTGAGTTGCACTCCTCTCAGAATGCTGGGCTAGAGAAGCTCGCTCATGAGGAGCATAACTACATATGATTTAACCTATTGTGTTGGGGAGGGTTATAATTTTGTAAAATGTTTTGTTGAGAACTGTGCCAGATATTTTACTGCCGCTGGGTGATGGGAAGTAGAGATGTAGCATGAGTTCTAACCATCAGATTTGTTTTGAGCTTTGGGCCTCTGAGAAAAATCTTGGGGGGGGGGTGTGACGTTAACCACTCCGTTAGAACCGCATGGCTTGTCCTACGGTGACTCGCTAGGATCGCCAGGGCAGTGGATGTGGCTACAGTTGATGTATTATTGTGTGCTTTATTTCATATGAAAGCTCGTGTGATGGGCAGTCCAGAAAGGCTCTTTGTTTTCGCCCATGTCAAGGCTTTATATATTTAATTGCAAAGTATATGTTTTATCATTAACCCGTGGAGCCCCGGCTAGTTTTGTAATGTTTGCGCACCAGAACCCGGCCGGTTTTCAAAAAATGGTTTTATTCCAGAAACAATAGCGAATGGGTTAGGAATGAAGGAAAAACCACGAAAAACCGCTCAAAAAGCTTAAAAAATTGTCCTACAGAGCCCCCGAAAACAGATTTTACAAGAGTAAAAAATTGAAGGCAATTATCCCAAAAAAACAGGTTATTGCGCGCTCGCGTGCACGCACGTGGACTTTGAGAGTTTTCAACCTTCGCCACGGTTGCGTGGGATACGTACACAGTTCCCATACAAATCTGAGCCCTCTTGAGTGGCTACACCTGAGGTTACGGTCGGCGCAATTAGGGTGACGCGTCAGGCGCGTCTCTGGGGCTGTGCGTTACATACATCGCCGACGCGTCAGACACGTCGCTGGGGCTGTACGGGTTAAGTAGTAATGATAGGATTTGAGAGAGAGAGAGAGAGTAGAACAGAGTGAGAGGAGGCGCGCAGTGTTTTTTGCCATGCTCGATGACGTCACGGCTGGCTGGCCTCTTGGGGATTGGTTGGAGGAGTTTTTTACCATGCTTGGTGATGTCATGGTTGGTTGGCCTCTTTGGGATTGGCTGGAGGACTTGTTACCGCTTTGCTTACGCGGTGCGAGCTAGTGCTAGTATATATACAGCTCTCTTGCCACTCTCTCCCTCAGATCAGGGTTCTAGAACGCATCCCTCTTATCCCTTTGATATCTGTCCTCCTCTCTGCACCTGAGAACCTTTTCCTCTGCCTATCTCTCTCATTTTCCATATCTTTCACCACCTTTTATTAATATTATACCCCCTCTGGTTAACTCTGCATAATCAGCTTAATGCTGGCCAGTTGTATTGTGCGTTAAGGTCTTATATAACCCATGTATTTTAGTTGTTAAGATAAGTTGATCACGAAGCATTGGTTGGCATCCATATTGTTCAGTACTGCTTCCTATAATTATTAGTGTTCTGCTGGATTAGATAATGCTAGACTAGGAGTCTGATACTATAAGGTATTGTTTCCGATGGGTGCTGGCTTTAGTTAAAAGCTGCACGACATACCTGAGAACTGGAGTTGATTGGGTAAATTCTAGTCTGTGTGCCATTGAGAGTAGAGCATGCACGAATGAGGGCTCTTTGCCTATACCATTCTGCACTGTTCTAAGCTGGGTTGTTTGTCTTTGAGGTACGCCAGGAGAACACTTAATATTTCGGTATTAAGGTTTCTCAAGAGAGCTACCCTTCACTATAATGTAATACTTGACGCACAGACTTCAGATTTGCACTAGGCTATGCGGCATGCCATGCGCAGCAGTATCTCGTATCATTGACTCTAGCTAGACTTTATCAGTCATAGTAGACATTAAGTATATTAAACCAATTACTCTTATTATGCATACCCGTTTATGATTACACAACCATTTCGCAGCCTAGTTTGATGTATTGAGACACAAACGACTTAGGCTCTTTTTTTTGATAGGAATACTGCATTGTCGTGGCGATTATTATTATTGTTGTAACGTTTAGGATATTCTTGGCTCCGACTGCATTATATATCCTGCCTTTTTGTGTGCATAGCCTGCACGAGCATTGTTCCGCTGCTTGCCTTTTTGGGTTCCATTTCCGATTCGAGCATCTTGATAGCATCTAACATTTAAAGAAGATTCCTTGTTGGTGTTGAAGGACTTTAGTGCACTTTCTTTCATGCAGGAGTGCCTGACATCTATTGATTAAAGTAACGTAAGCTGTAACTTCTCTTACCACCTTACTTTGCATACCATAACCAAGCACCTTCGGTTATAGGTAGTAATAGGCTGTTTTCACATAACATTAAGCCTAGAGTAGACGCACATTTATTGAGAGTTTGATAACCTATTATTGCATATAGAACTCTGGAGAGTATTTGTGTTCTTTGTTCACTGGGAATATACATACATCAGAGGTTGGATCTAGCGCTTTCCGTTGTAGCATTTATACCATTACTAGTCCAATGAATAAGAGCCCTGATATATTTAACCCTTTATTAGCGGCTCACCACTTAAGTCATATTTAATAAAGCTGGACTATGTGGCGGCGCTCGACATAACTCGAGTGGCAATTTCAGCACGTAATGTGGCTGAGAGAGAGAGACAAGTGGTGGCAGGAGACTAGCGAGCGTATGACTGCTCCAGACCACCGCGGCGAACCTACTGACACAAATCTCAGCTCCCTCCTCCCTCTCTCACTCGCTACATACTCAATTATGTACCGAAAGTACCGAATTACCTGCTTTTTGCACTCGCATTGCACGGTTATTGCAAGAAAACTATCCATCATACAAGGATCGTTATGGTGTCATTCGAAAGCTCTGTTTATGCCCTTTCAGGGATAGATACTTGTTTTACGTTCTGGGTCTTATTTAGGCATGAAAATGATCACGTAAACAGCCCTATTTTGGCTAAAAACACCCCGCTGGGCGGTACACATAAATAAACCGCATAGGCCGCTCGTAAGGTGTTAAACCTCAGTCGTAACAATATACATGGTGATTCAAAAGCGTGTTCATACTTAATAGACGTACAGTATTTGCAGGAATAACATAAAGCCATATTCCTTTATGACCTTCGGGAGTGAGTATCTTTTATTTCGAAGTTATTGCACATACCTACACGTGAATGTAAGTACAGATAATATTATGGTACAAATATTAGTATGGTGTATAATTTACGTAATTTACCTGTCATTTTAGGACGATAGTGTTGTCTATTATGATTGTTAGGGGTTCCAACATTATTCCACTGATGTTCAGCCATGGCAAAGAGCAGGGTTGTGTGTTCTGCTGGTTATTTATTCAGTTTAATGGAATTGGAAAAAATCCTGCTTGGAAAAGATATTCCAATCCATATCAAGTTGCAGGACTGTTTCAAAAGACATATTCAATTACATAGATAACAAACAGCTATAAATCTATATATTTCTTTGATGACTAGAATTTGGATTTACTAAACAATTATAATGATACCAATGTCAGTGATTTTGTAATGCTTATGTATTCAAACTCGTGCCTACCACTTACAACCAAACCTACCCGAGTAGCATACAATTCTGCGACCCTCATAGATCACATTTGGACTTCTGTGCCAGAAACTAACATCAACAATTGTATATTGATGGTCATCCTCCCTTTGGGACTTTGGTGAGAATTTCTCTTTATTGCACTTGACTTGTCATCATAAAATGTATAAGCTTATGATAAAATCTGGCTCACATCACATATTTTCAAGCTACCATCTTTTGGCTTCTATCACTCTATCTGTGACTTTATCACTAATTTACTTTCTCTCAGTTCAATAGCTGCAGTTGTGGATGACCATCGTTCACTTCCTCAACCTATCAACTCCGGTGTTCCACAGGGTCCTGTCTTATCCTCAATCCTATTACTAGTTTTGATTAATGATCATCTCAACTGTACCTCTAGTCCTATCCACTCATATGCTGATGACTCTATCATACACTATTCAACTAGTATTTCACAACCTCCCCCTTCAAAGTCATTCCGAAGCTCACATGATGAGACTGTGGTGCGCCTATCCTCTGATCTTTCAATAATATCTGATTGGGCAGGAGAAAATCTTGTTTGCTGAACCTTTTCAATTCAAACTTCCAGCCATGGTTGTGTATTGTATTCATATTGAGGCTAAACATTTTGCTATGATCCACGTTGTCAAACCCATAAAGTATTATAGAGACTTCAATGAGGTGTCCTCGTACTCTTGCCGTTGGAAAGAGATCAAGAGCACGTTCAACACTTGCAAAACTCAATTTCTCCATCTGTCTACCCATGACAATCTTTGACAATACTATCCCTTATTCTTCAACATTACACAAAGTCACCCCTCATCTATCCCGGGTGGCGGTGTGGACGACGTTGCAGCTGCAGTCAACGAAGTTTCAAAGCTAGCCCCCTCACGCACAATGTACGTCATTTATATCGGATCTAATGACGTGCAGCGGACCCGATCGGATGACCTTATGCTGAAGTACCGTAAGCTGATTCAGAAGTATAAGGAAAAGTCAGGCAGAGTCATCGTATCAGGGATTGTCCCCAGGATCGGTGTGGAGAGCATATTCTTCAATATAGCCACTAGCGTAAATCGTCGTCTGGCTAACCTCTGCAGGGAAGAATACGTTTGATTCATCAATACCTGGAATGACTTCTACCGTGAAGATCATCTGTTTGTACCGGATGGAGTCCATCTGAACCAGGTGGGAGCAGCAAGATTTGGCCGCCTGCTTCACGACGCAGTAAAGGATTTTCGGAGAAAAAGCAGAGCCAACCAAGGACCACCAGGGACGAGGTTGGAGGCCCGAGGACCACCAGGGACAAGGATCGAGGACCGTGGACGACCAGGAGCAACGATCGAGGACCGAGAACTACCAGGGACGACGATCGAGGACAGCGAGAACGGAGGACCACCAGAAACAATGAACGAGGACTGAGGACCACTAGGAACAATGATCGAGGACACCGAGGACCGAGGACAACCAGGGACGAGGATCGAGGACTGAGGGCAGACAGGTACATAAATGTAGATCCGAGCAGAACCAATAATTTGAATAAAGAGCGTTCCGTGAATTCCAAATCCAAAACTTTGAATGTTTTCTATGCAAACGCTCGTAGCATACGCAATAAATTTTCAGATTTAGAGGAACTAGTGTTTACGGAAAATTACAATGTTATTGGCATAACAGAATCTTGGCTCAATACAGAAGACAGAGACTTTTTAGCAGAGTATTCACTTCTCGGTTATGTAATGTTTGAGAAAAGCCGAATTAATAGAAATGGAGGTGGAGTTTTATTTTTTATTAAAGAAAGTCTTAACTCGACCCTCTTGTCAAAACCTCAAATTATGAACGTCGACACATCCTTTGTGCAAATAAAGAATAATAAAGGTACAAAAATAATACTTGCACTAATATACAGACCTCCAGCTCAATCAGTGCAAACTGACCGAGAAATTTATGACCAAATTGCAGACTTAAGTAACTTGCAAGATACCGAAATTTTTGGCGACTTCAATTTACCTGTGACCAAGTGGGGAGATAGTATTACTTCACACTCTTGACAAGACCTGTATGCAAACTTGCAAGAGAGTTCGCTATATTAATTTGTTAAGATCTCCAATCCGTGGAAATAGTCCTTGACCTTGTACTTTCAACAAAAGAAGAATTGATAGAGAATTTGAGTGTCGGTGAAGAATTCAGTAACAGCGACCATCGTACGATGGTCAATTTAAAGTTTACTAGTAACGAACCAAATAGCAGCAGAAAGTCCCTAATGTCAAGCAAGCAAACTTTCGTAAACTGACTGGAGCTTTTTAATTAACAATAACGACATAAATACATCTTGGGAATCATTCACAAACACTTACCGAAAAGCAGTGCAAGACTACATACCATCGAAAATACGGCGTACAGGCCATAATGATAAGCTCAAATGGTGGAATAAAGATATTTCAAACTGTCTGCTTGCAAAAAAGTTTGCTAATGATAGATTAAAATTCTCACAAAATGACGAAGAACGGGTGAAATTTGTAGAACTACGACGCAAAGCCAAAAGGTTAATTAAGCAAAGTAAAAAGACCCTGGAGTTACATGTTGTGAATCAAAGTAAAACAAACCCAAAAGAATTCTATAGTTATATCAGAAACAAGAGAGTAGTTACTTCAACTGTAGGACCGTTAGTCGATGAAAATGGAGAATATACCAAAGACGAAGTACAAATGAGTAATGCCCTCAATACCTTCTTTGTATCAGTTTTTACAACAGAAGACCTCATTGATATCCCTACAGCATCGCCGATTCAGATAGATAATTCTGATGTTCTAAGCAATATCACCATTACAGAGAGAGAAGTATTGAAATGTTTAGATAAACTAAAGGTAAATAAAACGCCCAGACCTGATACAATCTCACCTAGAGTTCTAAAGGAAGCTAAGGATGAGCTCTCCAAACCACTGACATTGCTATTCAATAAATCCTAGCAGTCTGGAACTATGCCTGATCAGTGGAAGCTAGCAAACGTAACACCGATTTTTAAAAAAGGCAGCAAATCTCAACCCAGTAACTATCGTCCAATTAGCTTAACCTCAGTTGTATGTAAAATGCTAGAAACGCTCATAAGAGCCAGACTCGTAAATCACTTAGCGGAAAATAACATACTTAAAGATACTCAACACGGCTTTCGTAGCAAACGTTCCTGTTTAAGAAACCTTTTAGACTTCTTCCACGATATCCTCAACCTCTATGATGAGAGTAAAGCTGTAGATATTATATACCTTGATTTTCAAAAGGCCTTTGACAAAGTTCCCCACAAACGTATACTGCTAAAACTAAAAGAGCATGGAATACAAGACGGTGTGTTGAAATGGATAGAAAATTGGCTCCGTGACAGAAAGCAAAGAGTAGTCATAAACGGTAAGGTAAGGCATCTAAATGGACCAAAAAGTAGCGGGGTACCCCAGGGATCGGTACTAGGACCAATTATCTTTCTAATTTACATCAACGACATAGATGAGGGTCTCACCTGTACAATCTCAAAATTTGCAGATGATACAAAAATTGCAAATAGCATACTCTCAAAAGGACAAGTTGACGATATGCAACACAATTTAGATAAATTGTCACATTGGGCCCAAATTTGGCAAATGAGTTTCAATGCGGAAAAATGTAAAGTACTACATATCGGATACCAAAATGAGAAAGCAAACTATTCGATGAATGGCACTCAGCTTAAGAATGTAAACAGAGAAACCGATCTGGGAGTAACAATATCGTGTAACCTAAAACCGAGTCAACAATGTTCAGAAGTTGTTAAGAAAGCAAGCAAAATAATTGGCTTTATAGGCAGGTCATTTGAGCATAAAGCCAAAGAAATTATCCTAACCCTTTACAATTCCTTAGTCCGCCCTCTTCTGGAATACTGCGTTCAATCCTGGTGCCCTTATTACCAAAAAGATATAAACAAGCTAGAACGAGTTCAACATAGAGTTACCAAAGTTATACCTAGCCTAAAGAACAAACCATACAAAGTCTTAGAGAATTAAATCTATTTCCTTTAACCCAGCGCAGATTAAGAGGTGACTTAATTCAAGTGTTCAAAATCATCAAAGGCATCGACAATATAAACTGTAGTAAGTACTTCACTATCAACCAATCTAATTACACATGGAGAAACTGTTGCAAAATTATCGGTAAATCTTTTAATTCGCACGAATCTGAGAATTTCTTCTTCAATCGAGTTGTCAACTAGTGGAATGGGCTTCCCCGAGACGTTATAGACTGCAGCACCGTTGATTCATTTATACTTCGCATAGACAAATATCTTGCATCAAAACCCGCGACTGACTGCGTTTGTATATTAATAACTTATTTTATCCCCCCCTTAGTTACTAACCCATCTGTCCCCTACTAACTACCTAATCCTGCCACGGACATTAGTTCCAGGGCAGTAGTTCCCTTTCCAATGTTCCCTTACCCACTCTAAACCTCTGTTTGGACAATTGATCCTCATTGTTTTGGAGGACAAGCAGCCTAGAAGGGTCACCAGATCTGTTGTTGCTTGATTTCCTTTGTACTCCTTTGTACTACTATCAATTATCTTGGTGTCTCTTTTTCTTCTAACCTTCCCTGGAAAGTTCATTTCATCACTCTTCCCAAAGTGGCTTACCAGAAGCTGGGTGTGCTCGACCATCTTTGTGGATTCTTTATCCCTGCATAGCTTCTTGCTCTGTACAGGGGCACCGTGCACCCATATATTGAGTATTGTTTACACGTGTGGAAATGTTCCCCTCATACCACACTTCTCGAAAGGGTAGATTCCAAGGCATTCTGTCTTATCAATTCACCACCTCTTGCTATTTCCCTACTATCTCTTTCTACACGCCGCAATGTTGCATCTCTTTCACTACCCTACCACTATTACACAAATCAGTGTTCTTCAAAGCTCTCTCAGTGCATACCCCTTCCCTTACGGTGAGTGGGTGGTACCTGCCCTTCAACACAATCACAGCCCTATACTGTCCAGCTCTCCATGACGAGAAATAACAAAATGTTCTCAGTTTTTCTTCTACTCGAAAAGTAAACTCTGGAACGCTCTCCCTCAATCAACCTTTCCTTCATCCTACGACATAGACTGCTTTAGATATCGTATGTCCATGCATTTTGACCCCACCTTACCTTGAATTTGGCTTTATGTCACTTTTGGTTTTGGGAGAGACGATCGTTACAGGCACTGCCTTTTGGCTCCTTTATACACACAGGAAAACAAAATTAAATGCCTGTAGTCCACGTTGGGATCAACAATATTTACGTCCTGGCTTTCTCGCCTCATACTTTGCTTCCTGAAGTGTATAGATTATATCTAACATAATCACTGTCTTTGTAATTTCAGTGTTGAAACTCCTGGTACCTCTTTATTGTTAGGTGAACAGAGATATTGTGTGTTGAGAAATTTCCCAAACACATTCACCTTGCCGGTGAACGCGGTCGTGAGATAAGTGTGGTACCAATTACAGCTCAAGCCACCCTTCAATCGAAATAGTTGATAAATGCATTTTATTTAGATACTCAATATTTAATGCATGCTGTATGACTCCAAAATACTGTGAGGTTAATGCCGAGGGCTCTTGTAATATGGTTTAGGCATAGCCAATTAACTCTTTCAGTAAAATGACGCCTAAATTCAGGCTACCAATACACTATTATATTGTAAACTACATTTTGAAATGAGCTATGGGATTCATATGGTTAATTTAATGTATAGTGTTATTCACACACACACATACTGTACATAATGAAATCGTTGGACAATTATTCTAGGAAAGTAGAAGGATAGGAAATTAAAATATATATGATGTAAATAATAGTAAAATTGAAAATATACCAAAGAAGGTAAGACAAAAAAAGAACAGGATGCAGAAAATAACTTGATAAGTCAGTAAGCTGATATTTCACATCTAGCTCGGGAAGAAGAAAGGTAATCGTGTCGTTTGAGGACAAACGTGACCATATTCACCTCTTCCATACACTGCAAATTAAGGGGACAGTATAATCGTTTCCATGAGTCCCTAGACCAGGCTGTCACCCTTAGCATTTTTGACTGAATACTGTGTTGGCAGAATGTTGTTATAGGAGGAATATGATCATTTTACCTAGATTGCCTATATTTGCAATATTTGACTAAGTGAATACACACATATTACTCCTCCCTCTCCATCCTCCTCTCACTTTCTTATGCCCAATATCAAAATTTCTTCTAAGGATACACTATTTGCCCTCTTTGGGCTTAATACCAAGAAGGCGTAGGTGTTCCTCCTGTTGTATTCAAAAACTGTTCTTCTGTGCTGATTCCCTGTCTAGGCAAACTTTCTCGTAACTGTCTTGCCTCTAACATATTTCCTTCTGGCTGGAAGTTTGCTCTCATTCAACCTATCCCAAAGAAAGGTGACCACTCTCAACCCTTCATCTATCGTCCAATTGCTCTCATTTCTTCCATCTCTAATTTGTTTAAAACTATTCTTCATTCAACATTTCTTAAGCATTTATCTTCCCATAATCTACTTTCAGATCGCCAGTATACAGTATATGGCTTCATTAACCCTCTCGCGTTCTTGACGCAATTTTGAGCCTATTAGGGATACTTTAAAGCCTTTGTTACCATCAGGGGTATTTAGAAACCTTTAGTTTAGTTACTTTAACCTCTGCAGTTTTCTTTGAGTTAGCTGTGGGCAGAAAACTAATTTTGGAGAGGTAATTATAAGAGTGAGAGAACTCTATTTCTTATTGCTAATCTGGCAACCTCTTCATCATATGGTCGTGAGAGGGTTAAGGGCCGCTCTAATGGTGATCATCTTGCTCATCTTACTAACTCTTGGTCATCCTTTCATACTTTGTTGAAACTTTGTTTATATTGCGCTAGAAATATCGAAAGCTTTCGATAGAGTCCGACACAAATCTCTAATTTCCAAATTAACATCCTTCAGTTTCTATCCCTCTATCTGTGCCTTTGTCTCTAATTTCCCTTCAGAGCGCACCATAGCTGCAGTTGTGGACGGCCATCGCTCACTTCCTCAACCTATCAACTCCGGTGTTCATCAGTGCTGTGTCTCCAATTTGTTTTCTAATATTCATTAATGACCTCCTCAAGTGTACCTCTAGTCCGATCTACTTATATGCTAATTACTCCACCTTACACTATTCAACTAGTTATTCACAACAATGCAGCATGCAATCACTTCAAAACTCACGTAACAGGGCCATGGCATGCCTATCTTCTGATCTATCAATTATTTCTGATTGGGGCAGATTTAGTTTTGTTACTTTCCATGCCTCCAAGACCCAATTTCTTCCTCTATCTACCCGTCGCAATCTTCCGCACGACTGACAATAACTCTTGAACAATACACAAATGAAAGCTTCATATTCTCTCAATATTGTAAGTATATCTTTTTCATCCGACCTTTCTTGGAAAGATCATATTACCACATGTACTAAAACACCTTCCCAAAAGTTAGGTGTGCTCAACCAACTCCATGGGTTCTTGCTCTGTATTGGAGCACAGTGCGCCCCTGTATTGAGTATTTTTCGCATATGTGGAGAGGTTCCACCAATACCACACTTCTCGAGAGAGTTGAGTCAAAACCTTTTCACCTCATCAACTCACTTCCTCTTACTAGTTCCTCTTACTAGTTCCCCGTAGTCTCTTTCTATACGTTGCAATGTTGCATCTCTTTCCCTCTTCCATCGCTATTACAACAATCAATGTTCTTCAGAGCTCTCTCAGTGCATACCCCCTCCATTGCGATAAATGCGAGGCAACACCATTCAACACAGTCCCACTCCTATTCTATCGAGCTCTCCAATCCAAGAATTGGCAAAGTTTTCAGTCTTTCTTGTACTCAACAAGTGAACTCTGGAATTATCTCCCTCAATCAATCTTTACTTCATCCTATGACATAAACTGATTTAAAAATCGTTTGTCCAGGCATTTTGACCCCAACGTCCCTTAATTTGGCTCTGTCACTCTTTTGGCTTTGGGGGAGACACCCATTACAGGTTATCTGTCTTTTGTCTCCTTCATAAACATAACACAAATATAATACACGCACGCGCACAGACGAAATCAAAGGCCCAAATCTTGACATCAATTAGCATAGTTATAAAGAAAGGAAAATAATTGAAGGAACAGGAGAAAAGAAGGTGATAAATAATGATGCAAGGAATATATGCAATGTGTGAAAGAGAATTAATAAGGGAAGAATAAATAGGAGGAAGAATAAGGAGAGGGAGAAAAAGAAGGGAAAAAAGGAGGAGACACAAGAATATTGAAGAAGGAGAAGAAATAATAAGCAGAAGAATATTGAAGGAGAAGGAGAGGGCAGAAGAAGAGACAGGGACAAAGTTTCGGTGGAAGTTAGGGACACAAAAAACGGGAAAGCTACGGGTCACTGATTATTATATATGGTCGGACCCTGGACAGTCATCTATGGGGACACTAAACAACTCCTTATGTCTTTATACCATGCCACAACCTATCTTATCTGTCTGACTCCACACACACACACACACACACCAATGTACAGATGGCAAGACATGAACCCGGGACAAGTGTTGTGAATGAGTGACAGGATTTAATGCACACACACAGGCTTATAATTATGTAGTTTGAATATGTGTTTATGAGCTTACCCATTTGTAACAATCATGTTTCATGTAGGTAATAACATTTATTGTTATTAATACTATACATTAATCTCTTGTGATGCATAAACACATTCACCTCCACAGTATTTGTAGAGGTTCATGACTTTGGCAACTGCACATTAACATAGGTTGATATTAAGCTATGAATATTCCTTTGTATATTTTCGACCCAAGGCTAAGTAAATCGTTTACTATTTATATTATTATTATTATTATTATAATAACAATAATAATAATAATCATAATAATAATAATACTATTAATAATAATAATAATAATAATAATTATTATTATTATTGTTATTATTATTATAAATATCAAGTATATCTCACAAATACACGTGAGTTTAAAAACAAATGTATATACTCCCAGCCGGACTCGAGTCTGACATTCAGAACGAGTGTCCAAACATTAAACACACACTATCAATCTGATGTTCTTAGTTTCTAATGGAATTGTATAGGGTTGGATTCACATAAGCACACTTTATTTGGCAACTATGGCAATTTGATTTTATTAAGCGTTATTTCCACATAGCGATTTTGATTAGTTCCTTTGCGTTTATCTTGTGTCGTCCCAGTTTTGGTTTGTTTATTTTGCAAGTTTTACATTATAATAGTATATTCTTAATAAACAATTTATGTAATATACCTTTACTATAGTTGCCTGTAACATTGTAATACAATCTAAAACATGTAAATACACAACATTTGTCGTAATGCAGATGTTGCTAGTAAACACGCTAGTGAATATTAATTCTTTGGTGCACTAGGTAAGGTTAGGATGTATAATATCGGTGGTGATAGTCAGTATCAAGTAAGTAACCAGTATGTTGTGGGAGCTGGGTACCTGACCGTGTGAACCAATAGGTCAGACTGAACACAACATATTATCCGAACCATGTGACTGAATGCTAGAAACAAAGCACATGAACCCTTCCAGGATATTTAAAATCCTTACCGTATTTACTTGTTGATGTACAATAATACGAAATTTGAATGGTCTCGAAGGGCATACTGTAAATGGTTTCGTTGTATAAAACTAGGCTTTATTTTCACACACACATAAAGGCTCTATTTTCACGCACACCACCCGGGGATTAAAATCTAAACCTCAAGACGTGAACAACGTATCCAGTAATCTACACTAGCTAGTATGGGCAGTGGGCTTTGGCACTTTTATACAACCTGATTGTTTGCTTCATGAAAAACTTTAGGTTATTTCACCATATTCTTATTATTTAAACACAGTATTAAATAGGGTGCAGGGGGCTAGGAATCCTCCTCCCCTTGTAAAATGTTCCTACTCAAAGAGACAGAACAAGGGGTAAGGGAACGCGAAAGTGGTCCCGGACCCTGAGAATAAAAGCTGTAAATATTGTTTCTGTTCGGGCTCTGTTTCGTGTCGGCCACCCCCAGCAATGAGGTATGTGCCTGAGTGTATACTGTACATACATACATTGGATAGTATGTAATAGTGAAATAAACAACCTGGTTATCTTTAACTCTAGCATAACAGATAATAGAATCTAATGTTAATTATCATGCATTCTTAGAAAAAAATAATATATATATATATATATATATATAGGAGAAGAGTGCCCCCCCAAAAAAATAAAATAAAAAATAAAAAATAATAATTAAAAAAAAAACACAATTAAAAGTTATCGTTTGGCCATTATCAGGCAACAATTACTCGAGTTACACCGGCTTTACAGCCATTGTATTACTGTTTATGTATATTTCAACGCCATTATTCAGCCGGGGTAATACCTACGAAAGTCAATTGAATTCCTAGAGGTCCCTCCTAAGATGAAAAATATCCTTTACCAAGCAAAAGATAATCATACCGCTACTGTATGTTGGAGGGGATATGGCTGATCTCTCCCAATAGATGCCATACCTCCCACCTGCCCCCTGTCTCTCTATCTCTCTCTCTCTCTCCCTCACACATATATATCATTGAGGGAAAAAATGAAGATGGGTAGCTTTCATTTCGAACACAAAAATTATGCCGTTCTGTTCTTGGGTATTCTGTTTGGCCATTTGTCAGGTCCTTACCAGTGTATTATATCGGGGGATTACAGAGACGTTAAGTAAAGAGCTCCTTGGCATTATTGTTAAACTATCATTAGTTTTAGTATTGTTATCATTTGTATTATATGAACGAGTAATACAAGCATTTTAATAATACAGTATAACTAGTATTGTATATTAGCGTTATGTTTAGTAGTGGTATTAGTTTTAGTAGTAGTTTTTTAGTTCAGAAAGACCATCACGGCAGAGAGGCAAAACTCACAGAAAAATTACCTGGTACAATTGATGCGACAACTTTCCCCGAGACTAACAAGAAAAGTACAAATAGCACAAGAAACGGGTGCTTCAAATTGGCTGACAACACTACAAATCAAGGCAAAAGGCTTCAATCTAAACAAACAAGAATTTAATGATGCTATTGCACTGAGGTATGATTGGCCGATTGAAGGACTGCCCGATCGATGCGTTTGTGGAATCAACAACGATGCAGACCACAGCATGATATGTAAGAAGGGAGGATTCATCAGCATCAGGCACGATGAAGTAAGAGATGTAACGGCGAACATGCTCAGGGAGGTGTGTCGAGATGTGGTGCGCGAACCATCACTCATTCCCTTGGAGGGAGAGATCTTGCAGCACAGGACGGCCAACACATCCAACGAAGCACAAGTTGACGTTAGTGCAAGAAGTTTTTGGACAAGAGCACAGCGAGCATTCTTTGACGTAAGAATATTCGACCCAATGGCCCATAGCTACAGCGGGCTGTCTCTGGAGGCTGCACACAAGAGGAATGAACAAGAGAAGGTCAGGGCATATGGGGAAAGGATCTTAAATATCGAACATGGCAGCTTTACCCCACTAGTCTTCACCACATCTGGAGGGATGGGACCTAGGGCCCAGTGCTTCTATTCAAGGCTTGCAGAGATCATCGCAGAGAAGAAGAAACAGCCCAGGAGCCACGTTGTAGCCTGGATGAGGTGCCGTCTATCTTTCTCGTTGCTCAGATCAGCACTACTATGCCTGCGGGGAACAAGACTGTCTGCACCACAACCAGCGACGGTGGCAGAAGTGGACTACGAGGCAGCAGTGGCAGAGGGTCGCATAGGAAGGAGACTGGAATGAAGTTGCATGGTGTTGAATAGTAATATCTGATGCTTGTAAAATAAAATGTATGAACAATATTAAATAAAAAAAAAAAAAAATAGTTTTAATAGTAGTAGTAATAGTAGTAGTAGTAGCAGTAGTAGTAGTAGTTGTTGTTGTAGTAGTAGTAAAACTAAACAGAAGGAAACATTCTTAAATTACTGAAACGTTCTTCCCTTGCTTTCTGGTATTTTTCTTTGCTATATTCCAAGTACTCCCTCTCGGGCATAAGCTGAGAGCCTGTACATTCAACCGTTATGATCGGTGAAGCCCGTGAGGTCTCGTTCCAGTCTAGGGAGTGAGACATGTGAAGCACGTATTAGCTGCAACCAGCCGCTGCCATCTTGCCTTCGCAGGATGCATGGGGCTTAGTTGCTCACTCACAACTCGAAGCAGCCCCATCTCTGAAGCTTCCTCGCTCCAGCGCTTCACTGTCTCTTCTCCTAGACTCGGACCCTCATTCTCAGAACACCACCTGTTGAGCAATGAATTCACTAGGCATTGTCCCCCTATTGCCTATTTTGAATAAGGGAATATTCATACAGTGCTAATTAATCAGGGAACAATGAGGGTATTTATTTGGTGTTTCGGAGGGCTTTGTGGTAATGCACTGATACTATAGGTACAGCACAAATTCCATCCCAATAATATCTTCCCATAGACATATCGGGATTTGAACCCGGGTCCATTGGATTACCAGTCCAGTGGCAAGACCACTCCACCACACCTACCTGCCACGTTATCCTATGTCAAATCTGAACTCTTTGTTAAATATTTTGCAAAAAAATCCACCTGGATTATTCCGGTGCTGTCCCTCCCTCTCCACCCCCTTCACACTTACATATGCTTAATATCATAATCTCTTCTATGGATATACTCTCTGCCCTCTCTGGGTTGCATACTAAGGAGGTGTAAGGACCGGATGGTGTTCCTCCTGTTGTGCTCAAAAACCTGTTCTTCCCTGCTGACTCCTTGTTTAGGCAAACTCCTTTATCACTGTCTTTTCTCTAACGCCTTTCCCTTTTGCTGGATGTTTGCTCTCATTCAACCTGTCCCAAAGAAGAGAGACCGCTCTCAACCCTCTAACTATCGTCAAATTGCTCTCATTTCTTGCATGCCTAAAGATTTTGAAACTATCCTAAATTAAAAAATGCTTAAACATTTGTCTTCCCTTAATCTACTTTAAGATAGTTAGTATGTTTGTTTGAGGGTCACTCTACTAGTGATCTTCTTTCTTATCTTACTAATGTTTGGTCTCCTCTTTTCAAGACTTCAGTGAGACCTTTTCTATTGCTCTAGACATATCGAAAGCCTTCGATTGAGTCTGGCACAAATGTCTAACTTCAAAACTACCATCCTACGAATTCTATCCAATCATCTGTGCCTTTGTCTTTAATTTATGTTTTGGCCGTTCATTAGCTGCGGTTGTGAATGGCCGTCGCTCACTTCCTCAACCTATCAACTCCGATATTCTTCAGGGTTCTGTCCTGTCTCCAATGTTCTTTCTAATATTCATTAATGGTATTATCAACTGTACCTCCAGTATTATCTACTCATAATTATACTGATGACTCTACCTTACACTGTTCAACTAGTTTTCTACAACGAGCCAGCATGCAATCACTCAAAAGCTCACGTGATGAGGCCATAGCACACCTATCTTCGATCTACCAACTATTTCTGATTGGGGCAGAGAAAATGTTGTTACTTTCAATGCTTCCAAAACTAAACAAAAATCATTTATCTACCCGTCAAGAACTTCCACACGTCAATAACTTATACTTCAACAAAACACAAATCAATCCTTATTTGTTCTCAGTATTTTTGGTTTTTCTTTTTCTTCTGGCCTTGTTTGGAAAAATTATAATATCACTCTTGCTAAAATAGCTTCCCAGAAGTTAGGTGTGCTCATCCGCCTCTGTAGGTTTTTCACCCCCGGACGCCTTTTGCTCTGTATAGGGGCACAGTGCACCCATGTATCAAGTATTGTTCGCAAGGATGGGGAGGTTCCACCCATACCACACTTCTCGATAGGGTAGAGTCAAAAGCATTTCATCTCATCAACCCAACCTCCTCTTACTGATTCCCTACAATCTTTCTCTACACGCCACAATATTGCATCTTTCTCACTCTTCTACCGCTATTACAATAGTTAGTGTTCTTCAGAGCTTTCTCAGTGTGTACCTCCTCCCTTACAGAGAGTTGGGGCACCCGTCTTTCAACACACTCTCACCGATATTCTGTCCAACTCTCTAACCCAAGATTGAACCGAGTTGCCCAGTGTTTCTTCGACTCAACAAGCAAGCTTCAGAACTCTCTCGCTCTATCTGTCTTTCCCTCATCCTACGACTTTAACTGCTTCAAGCTCCGTGTGTCGAGCCATTTTGGCTCTAACGAACCTTGAATTCGGCTCTGTCACTCTTTCAACTTTGGGGAGACACTTGCTAGAGGCAGCTTTGCCTTTTGTCTCTTTTATTCAAATACACAAAATACAGTAATATAAGTTCTGGCCGGTCTTCTGTATATCTAAAATGGCTTAATTAAAATTGGGAAAGGGTGGGACCTCCTATTGTTTTAAACATTAGTTGTGGTATTTCAATGGGCGATTCAAAGGTAAGAGCAACTACCAGAACTAATAGTAAATGTATGGCAGAGTACCGTTGTGCTCAGGAATGTATATACACATTTTGGAGGCAGAATCACGATACACTGACGAACTGTGTTGATAAACTGCTGTAGCCACAAAGATCAAGTTACTGAGATTCACTTATCTCTGTTTCTTTTCACCTGACGATAAATTGAATCCCTTAGCAGGGAATTTCTCGATACTCTATGGGAAAATATAAAACTACTATGTATCTGTATCATATTAACACCAAGTATATATAATATAAAACTACTATGTATCTGTATCATATTAACACCAGGTATATATAATATAAAACTACTATGTATCTGTATCATATTAACACCAAGTATATATAATATAAAACTACTATGTATCTGTATCATATTAACACCAAGTATATATAATATAAAACTATTATGTATCTGTATCATATTAACACCAAGTATATATAATATAAAACTACTATGTATCTGTATCATATTAACACCAAGTATATATAATATAAAACTACTATGTATCTGTATCATATTAACACCAAGTATATATAATTAGTGCCATATTTCACCACAACATCTTCAAAATAACTGAGAAATCTTGATGGAGACTTTGCATTTTACCTTCAGTTGAAAAAAAACAAGGTATATATATTTTTTTCTTTTTTCTATGTGATTGAGGGAGGCAAAAGGCATAACTGCCTATAGCGAGTGCCTCCCCCATAGTTGAAATAGTGACAAGGCCAAAATCAAGGGACGTTCGAGCCAAAATGCCTGGACACACAGAGTTTGAAGCAATTTAAGTCATAGGAAGAGGGAAAGACTGATTCTGGGAGAGAGTTCCAGAGCTCAGCTGTTGAGTAGAAGAAAGTTTGAGAGTAACGTTTCACTCTTGGGTTGGAGAGTTGCACAGAGTAGGGGTGGGATTGAGTTGCAAGACGGGTACCACGTGCCCTACGTAAACGAGGTGGTATGCACTGGGATAGCTCTGAGGAACACTGATTATTATAGTAGCGATAGAATAGTGAGAGAGATGCAACATTGCGGCGGAGAGAGAGAGATTGCAGAGAGTTGGTGAGTGGACGGGAGTTAATGATACGAAAGGCCTTCCTTTCAACTTTGCCTAGGAGAGCGGTGTGAGAGGAACCTCCCCACACATGTGAACAATACTCAATACAAGGGTGCACTATGCCCCTGTACAGAGCAAGAAGCTGTGCAGGGGAAAAGAACCCCCTAAGGCAGTTGAGCACACCCAGCTTCTGGGAGGCTGCCTTAGCAAGACTGGTAATATGGTCCTTCCAAATGAGAGCAGAAGAAAAAGAGACACCAAGAATATTGAGAGAAGATGAAGGGTTGATTTTTGTATTGTTGAAGAATAAGGGATAGTCCGCTGGGAGATCCTGACGGGTAGATAGATGGAGAAATTGGGTTTTGGAAGCATTAAAGTTAACAAGGTTTTCTCTGCCCCAATTGGAAATAGTATTTAGATCAGAATTTAAGAGTGCTATGGCTTCATTACGTTTGTCGTTGAGGGATTGCTGGCTGGGGCGTTCTGAAAAAATAATGGAGTAGTGTAAGGTTGAGTCGTCTGCGTATGAATGGATGGGAATTAAGGTACAGTTAAGGAGATCATTTATAAAAATTAGAAAGAGAATAGGAGATAGGACAGAGCCCTGAGGAACACCGGAGTTTATAGGGTGAGGAAGTGAACAATGGCTGTCCACAACCGCAGCTATGGAACGGCCGGAAAGGAAATTAGAGACAAAGGCACAGATGGTGGGATAGAAGCCGAAGGAGGGTAGTTTAGAAATTAAAGATTTATGCCAGACTCTATCGAAGGCTTTCGATATGTCTAGTGCAATAGAAAAAGTCTCACCGAAGTCCCGAAAGGAGGATGACCAAGAGTTAGTAAGATATGAAAGAAGATCACCAGTAGAGCGACCCTTAAGGAAGCCATACTGGCGATCTGAGAGCAGATTATGAGAAGAGAAATGCTTAAGAAATTTGGAAGCAAGAATAGTTTCAAAAACTTTAGAAAGACAAGAGATAAGAGCAATTGGACGATAGTTGGAGGGTTGAGAGCGGTCACCCTTCTTTGGGACAGGTTGAATGTGAGCAAACTTCCAGCATGAAGGGAAGACGTTAGAGGATAGACAGAGACGAAAGAGTTTGCCTAGGCAGGGAGTCAGCACGGAAGCACAGTTTTTGAGAACAACAGGAGGAACACCGTCCGGACCGTACGCCTTATTAGTGTTAAGCCCAGAGAGGGTAGAAAGTACATCTTTAGAAGAGATTAGGATATTAGGCATAAGTAAGAGAGAGGAGGGCGGAGAGGGAGGAATAGCACCGGAATCATCCAAGGTGGAGTTTCTAGCAAAAGTTTGAGCGAAGAGTTTAGCTTTGTCAGAGGAAGAAGTGATGGTTGTGTCATCAGAGAGGGAAAGGGGAGGGAAAGACGAGGAAGAGAAATTGTTGGAGAGGTTTTTGACTAGATGCCAGAAAGCTTGGGAAGAGCTAGAGTTGGATAGTTCAGTGCATTTATTATTGATGAAAGAGTGTTTGGCAAGTCGAAGAACAGATTTGGCTTGATTCCGGGCAGAAACATAATTATGAAGAATGAGAGTCTTGAGTTTTAAGGCGTCGGTACCGTTTGAATGCTTCCTCCTTATTGCGGACAGCAGTAGAACAGGCGTGAGTAAACCAAGATTTTTTAGCATTAGTCTGAGAGAAAGAGAATGGAATGTATGCTTCCATGCCCGATAGGATTACCTCAGTAATGCGTTCAGCACTCTCCGAGGGTCCTCGGCCATGGAAGCAGAAATCATTCCATGGGAAATCAAAGAAGTACTGCCGAAGAGCCTCCCAGTCGGCAGCGCCAAAGTGCCACAAGCGCCGCCGGCTAGAAGGATCGGGTGGCTGTACTGGAGAGATAGGACAGGTAACAGAGATAAGTTTATGGTCGGAGGAGCCCAAAGGAGAGAAAAGATCGACAGTATAAGAAGAAGGGTTAGCAGTTAGAAACAGGTCAAGAATGTTGGGCCGATCTCCGATGCGATCCGGGATACGGGTGGGTTGCTGAACTAACTGCTCTAGGTCATTTAGGATAGAAAAGACGTAGGCTTGTTCACCAGGTGGATCAGTAGTGTGAGAGGAGAGCCATTGGCGGTGGTGAACGTTGAAATCTCCTAAGATGGAGATTTCTGAGAAAGGAAAAATGGATAGAATGTGTTCCACTATAGAGTTTAGATAGG
Organism: Paralithodes platypus; assembly: GCA_032716605.1. Lineage (NCBI taxonomy): Eukaryota > Metazoa > Arthropoda > Malacostraca > Decapoda > Lithodidae > Paralithodes > Paralithodes platypus. Next base: position 34,404,058 of record CM064523.1, read on the forward strand.
CAAAGAATTTGGGAAAGTTGGTAGAGTTAGGGGAAAGATAGACAGCACAGAAATATTTAGTAAGAGAATGACAGGAAAGTTTGAGCCATAAAGTTGAGAATTCAGAGGAGTCGAAATCGGGAACACGAGAGCAAGTGAGTTTGTTGTGCACATATACACAACATCCGCCTTTGGCTTTGAAACTAGGATAGAGAAAGTAGGAGGATACAGAGAAGGGGTTGCTGGATGTTGCTACAGACACCTGAGTTTCGGTGAGGAAGAGAAGATCAGGTTTGTAGTTGATGCTCAAGCTCATGTTTTTTATTATTAAGAGGTGTTCAAATATTTCCATCCACGACTGTACAATACACAGTTTGGGTGGTGAGTTGGATTATCAGTTTGGTGTTATGCCAGGGTGTGTAACTAGAGACGCTATAGTAACAGAGATCGGCCAACCTCCGTCATTTTGGTGCCACGGATGTCATTAGCCTCTTTTAGCACTCATATATGTCGACACCGATATATAATCAACATGCGGCAATACTGGTAAAGGATATATTGTTATGTCTATAGTCATAAATAATTATACATGATCATATATTTAATAGCGTTTAGATGTTTGAGGATTTCGGCACAATAATGACATCCAAATAATAAGGCAGGCTGATCTTTATTTCTAAATATCTATACATGTAACCACAGATGATGTTTATGTAACAAGATTCACGCAGACGTATATGGGGGTAAATAGCCATCCCAATTTTGTTATGGACATTAGACTATTGAGGTAGCTAAAGCTACCTCACCCTTGCTGGTGCGAGGTAAATCTTAGGACGTTTCACCCCCTTAATTTGACGACTATAGAACACTTCCTTCCATTCAGATGTCTTTTTTCTGAGCGAGTGATAGCAAGCCTGCAAGTTAGGAAAACCTGGCCTTCGGTTGGAACCATTTTCTATGAAAAAACAAAAACAAACATAGCTGGAAATGAGTGTGGTCGGCATTTGTTCTTAGTTTATGGGACAAACTAAAATACATTGCTCTAAAATAGGAAAATCAATAAAAACCCTGAATAATAATAAACAATCATAATAACTCTCTAGACGACGCACCACATGGTGTTAACCGGACTTCAAAAAGGTTACACAGAGGCATAATAGCGATAACTCAAAAAGATCACAACAGCCAAAATACTAAAGGGCAGCAACTATTGTTGGCAACTCTTAAACTGCCTTCATGAAAAAAGACAAAACAGATAGAATAATCATAAGCATTATTAATTTTGATTCAGCTTTGGTTTGGTTAGTTTAGTTTAGATTATGCTAGGCTAGTTTAGGTACGTATTTGTTATCTTCCTCTTATCCATTTAACTACACTAAACAAGAACACCACACTTGTTTCCAAAACACCAACAACTGTTTATCAGTCACCCTTTCAACTTTGTAGAATACATTTGGTACAGGCAGCTTTGCCTCTTGTTTCCTTCATGCCCATAAAAAAAAAAAAACATTGTCGATGTGGCTACTTAAGGGGAAACTTGTATTATTATTATTATTATTATTATTATTATTATTATTACATAGCCTATGTATTTATCTATTTATTTATTTAACTTTATTTTCTCCCTAGACCTCCATCAACCTTAAACAAAAATAACACAATGACCCCTCCTTCCAGATAATTATGTGCATTTTCCAGTAGAGAATTGCCTTTGCCGAAGGCTAGTTCCTCTAAAATTGCAGCCTCCCTATCGGTTGCAAGGACAAAAACGACACCTTAATGGCACCAAAGGTCTTAACATTGACAAATATATGGGGCGAAAGATCTTAAAATATCCATACTAATGGGGCGAAGGTATAACAATTTCAAAGCTAATGGGACTAAGCACGAGGAAGAAGGGGTTCCACAGAGAAACAGCCCATGAGGGAACCTAAGATTAACGTGTTATATAGGGATATATGTTGGTTGAGCCACAATAAGAAGACCGCCGAGAGAGAAGTTATCAATGGTGTAAGAGTACAGTCATGAGCCACAATAGCTACGCATCTATTTGAATATATATCGAACCCAAACGGAACAATACAATGCTGCATAATTTCCCATATGAATCAGAACTTTGCTCTATTGCTTTATAATTAATATGGATGTTTGTTTTTTATTGGTCACAACTATTAATCAAGGGACAGTCTGAAGCCCACTATTATTTGGCTAAAAGTGTTAAAGGTGAACGAAGAGAGTTTTAAATTGACTCCCAGTATAAATAATTGTCTATATTATCTGATTATCTCAGTATGTTTTAATTAAGTTTCGTGATAGTTGTAGGCCAATTTCCCGTTAATTGGCAGCACATATACTCATTGATTTATTCTATTTTTTGTTTTTGCTCGATGAGTGTTGCCCGTTCATCATTACCCGGTCACACATTTAGACTACGATTTGCTGATGCCATTGGAGTGGGATTATTTTTGGGCATGATAGTGTAGCTATTACCATACTGAACACTGAAGTTGATGTACAAGGGATGATAAAACAGCTAGTAAAACAAACACACACACACATGCTTACTTGCATATGGTAGTCCATCGTAGTCCGATGATGACGTTCCCTTCCTGCATTCATCTGTTGTAAGTTCTACGATGACTGTAGAGTCCTATCCGTGATGCACATATCCTGCCACAGTCTGGGCACTGGTAGTCCGGGTTAGGAGGTGCTGGTTGTTCCCGGCGTGCATGTCTCCGGGCCCTCTTCTCCTGCTGGTGGTGTTTCCTCTGACGTTCCAGTTCCTTCGCTCCTTGCTGGCAGTGTGAGCGCCATAATGGTCTATCTGATGCTAAGTTTTCAAGTGCAGTTGGTTGTATATTGCACCTTTTTAGTATTTTCTTTATACTGTCTTTGTATCTTAATTTTGGTCCTCCAGCTGCTCTGCAGCCTTCATGCAGCTGTCCATATAGTATTTTATGAGGTAGTCTCTCCTCTGGCATACGGATAACATGCCCAACCCATCTGAGTTGTTGTTTGATAATAAGGGTCTCAATACTGGTGTTGTTGGCTCTTTCAAGTATTGTTATATGAGGAACACGGTCCTGCCAGTTTATACCCATAATCTTTCGGAGGCATCTAATGTGGAAAGCCTCCAGAGGTCGTATATGGCGTCTATTTGTCGTCCATGTCTCACAACCATAGAGCAAAGTGGTTAAACGCACAGCATTATATACAGCCACTTTGGTACAAAGAGTCAGGTGATTATTTTGGAAAACTCTCTCTTGTAGGCGGCCAAAAGATGCTGCAGCTTGTCTCAGTCGGTGTTGTACCTCATCGTCAATACTGGCCGTTTCAGACAGGAAGCTTCCCAGATACTTGAAGGAAGGAACTTGTGCTATCTCCTCTCCTGCTAATCTGAACACTGGCTGCACAGGTGGTATCTGAGCTGACCACTGAGAAATTATTTGTGTTTTCTGGATGTTAACTGACAGGCCCATTCTGGAGTAAGCACTTGCTGAAGCTTCAAGCGCGACTTCTAGTTCCTCTGGCGAGTGAGCTACTAGAGCACAATCATCTGCATACTGAAGTTCCAGGATATTTTCCATAGAGACTTTTGTTCTTGCTTGAAATCTACGAATGTTGAAGAGGTTGCCATCTAGTCAATAGTCTATGTTGATTCCACTTCTGTTTGCTATAGTCCTATGAAGAAGTATTATAACGCATATTATTTTTTTTTGGAAAAGAACTGGTGCCAGTACACACCCTTGTCTGACTCCGGCATTAACAGCAAATGGTTCTGATGCATGGCCTCCTGCAGTGACTCTCGCCGTCATGCCATCATGAAACTGCCTTACAAGTGCCACAAATTTTGGTGGACAGCCAAAGATACGGAGAATATTCCACAATGTTTCTCGATTTACAGTATCAAAGGCAGACAGATCAATGAAGGCTAAAAACAATTCTTCATTTTGTTCCCTGCATTTTTCTTGCAATTGACGTATAGTAAAAATCATGTCAATAGTTCCTCGATCTTTACGGAAACCGCATTGTGACTCTGGCAGTATTTCCTCAGTAATTTTGGTCAACAGTCTTTGAAGCACATACACACACACACACACTGACACACCCATATACAGACACACACACACACACATACATACACACACACATACACAGACACACACATACACACACACACACACAGACACACACACACACATACATACATACACACACACACACGCAGACACACACACACACACATACATATACACACATACACACACGTTCACATGATAACATTGGACACATTCCGTACGTGACCACGTGACACCATCCCCTCTGGGGCTAAGTTCCCTACCTTCTCTCTCTCTCTCTCTCTCATATAGGTCCGATGAAACGATACTTCTGATATATGTAGACTTGCGTTGACAGTCAAACTTACCCTTTTAAGAAATATTGTATTGCTATTATTTTTACTGTTATTACTATTATTACTTTCATTATTATTATTATTATTATTATTATTATTATCATTATCTTCATACTACCATTATTATTATTATTATTATTATTATTATTATTATCATTATCTTCATACTACCATTATTATTATTATTATTATTATTATTATTATTATTATTATTATTATCATTATCTTCATACTACCATTTTTATCTTCAGTACTATTGCTGGCCTTAAATAACTTATGTATAATAATTATGTAGTATGTCACTCCCTCCCCAACACATACACACACACACTTCCCCTCTGACACACACCTCCTCCCTGGAGTACCTTACCTCCTCCTCCCCCCTCCCTGCCATTCCTTCCTCTACCTCCCCCCCCCCCCCCCCTCCCTCTCTCCCATAACCACACACCCTACTATATATTATAATACTATGGGCATATAAACTTCTCCACTGGTCATATTCCGCTAACTATGCCCTCAATAACCATTATTGTAATGAGAATTTGAACCATGTCCCTCATAATTGTAATATATTTGTAGTACTATAATTGCACTATAACTTCGGTAGTTGGTATTATTAGTCACATTATGTATGTAACTGTTGTATTCAGCTAACTATGACCTCAATAACCGTTGATGTAATGAAGAATGTGAAGTGTCCCTCATATGATTGTAATATATTTGTGGTACTATTATTGCAAAATAATTTATGTAGTTGGAAATATTAGCCACATCATGAATGAAATAATTGTATTCAGCTAACTATGACCTCATTAACCATTGATGTCATGAAAAATATGAACAGTCTCCTCATATGATTGCACTATAGTTTTGTAGTGCTATTATTTTCAACCAGTCAATAATTCAGTCACGACAATTTTTTGTTTTTCATTAATCATGAGCTACGTATATACAGCACATGTGGCAATTAAATGAGGAAACTATAATAACACATCTGAATAATGCCTACCTGATTTATAAACACAAATATGAATGTAACCAGACGACGATGCTGTTGTTTCAGTGGAATAATGACTCTCTGAGCAGTATGTATCGCTTTACCAGTGGTTGTCCCCTCACAGGATGCGCTGCTCAATAAACTCGCCCCTCGGGGCAAAATCAATCTCTCATATAATTATATACAGTATATATATATATAAAATATCATATATTCATTAGAAAGATTGAGTGCCGACAGACTTGGGCTCATCTGTTGTATATTATTTCACCTGCCCGAACTGCCAGGTTGAGTATATGCGGAGCACTACACATGCTTTCAAAATCCGTACCGATGAGCACATAGGCCAATCGAGCCGAACAGGTCGCCCCTTACAAAGCCCTCCTCACTCAGCAGTAAGAGAACACGCAGAGATTTGCAACATTAGACTAAAACAAGATTGTTTTGTTTACTTATAGATACATGCCCAAGTAAAAGTGTAAGATCCCTAGAGTCAATTTATATAAAGAAAATATGAAAACCCCGCTTAACAATACCATATTTGCTGCCCCTTTAAACATTGTACAGTACATAAATATGGGTAACTCCAATATAATAGTTTCTATTAGACTATAATTGCTTTATATCGTTTTATATTCTCTCTTGTTTTTAGACATTTATGATGATATAAGTTAATATGTCGAAACGAAACGTTGGGACTTCAAAAAATATGTTGTTCGCTACGTATATCCTTGTGATACTTTTCCTCCTGAAGAAACACCCCTACGAAGGAACACCCCTATTTCCTAGGTTAGAATATGTCGAGTTATTAATAATATATGCATCTTGGATAAAATAAGTTTACATTATTTTAAGTGATAATTCAAAAACACTTTCCTAATTTTACTAGCCAAATAATGCTAACCTAACTTAGCCTAGCTATATTATTGTATAACCTAATTAACTTATCCTAACTTTATTTTTATATAATTTAACTTATCATATCCGCACATAAACTTCACCAATCATAACCTATATCCTCAAGTGCAGTATTTTTAGCCCTGAGGATAGGGGCCCATGCGCTGGTTGAAGTGGAAAAAGAATACTTCCTTCGTAATCCCTGCATGTCATAAGAGGCGACCTAAAGGGACGGGTAAACGGGACTTGATAACCTTGGCAGGCAACCTCATCTAGGGGAAGGAAAACCCCGAAGAACAAATCCCCCTTATGGACTCCAGTGACCATGGGAAGGAGCCAGCTAGTTTTGGGTAGGGCCTGTGACCCGACCCCACAAAATAAAAACAAAGCCGTCACCACACTCAACTGAGGAATTGGGACCGGTCATTGTATTAAACACTACCGAGCGGGTGCCCCCAACCGCGGCCCAGCAATTCTGGGGGATTCATTGCCAGGCTATAATGTGGAGAAGGAGTCTAGACACTGGTGAAATACCAGATAGCTTGAAAAACGCAATAATTGCCCCACTGCATAAAGGAGGGAGCAAAGCACTACCAAAAAACTACCGCCCGGTAGCTCTAACCTCTCACATCATTACATTTTCGAGCGAGTCCTGCGAAGCAAAATTTCAACATTCATGGAGACAAATGAACTACACAACACCGGTCAACATGGGTTCAGAGCGGGAAGATCATGTCTCTCACAACTTTTGGAACACTATGACAAAATTCTTAAAGCGCTAGAAGAAAAGAAAAACGTGGATGTCATTTACACCGATTTTGCTAAGGCATTTGATAAATGTGACCATGGTATAATAGCCCACAAACTGAAAGCAAAAGGTATAACTGGGAAAATCGGACGGTGGATATACAATTTCCTCGTAAACCGAAAACAATCGGTAGCAGTAAACCAAGTCACTTCTGAGCCTTCGGATGTCAAAAGCTCAGTGCCCCAAGGAACAGTGCTAGCGCCCCTTCTGTTCCTCATACTAATTTGCGACATAGATACCAACACCAGACACAGTACGGTGTCGTCTTTTGCTGATGACACAAAATTAAGCAAGATAGTAAACACACAAGAGGACACGGGCCGACTGCAGGAAGACATGAATGTAGTGTTCCAGTGGACCAGGGAAAACAACATGCAATTCAATGAGGAAAAATTCCAATTAATACGGTACGGAGATAATAATGGTGTTAAAGAAATTACAAATTACTTAACAGAATCTAACCACATAATAGAACGGAAAGACAGTGTGAAAGACCTTGGGGTATTAATGTCTGAAAATATGGGTTTCAAAGTACATAACCAGGTCAAAGTGGCGGCTGCGAAACGTCTAACGGGTTGGATTCTGCGTACTTTTAAAACACGCGGTGAATTGCCTATGATAACGCTCTTCAAATCTCTAGTGCTACTGCGGCTTTAATACTGTAGCGTATTAACATCCCCATACAAAGCAGGTGAAATAAATGACGTAGAGAGTGTACAAAGAAATTTCACTTCGCATATAAGTTCGATAAAACATCTACACTATTGGGAGCGTTTAAGAGCACTGAATCTGTACTCACTGGAACGTAGAAGAGAACGTTACCTAATAATATACACGTGGAAAATCGCAGAGGGTTTAGTACCAAACCTACATACTCCGATAGTCATGAAATTCAGTGATAGGAGAGGCTGGGAATGCGAAATCCCCCGGATGAATAACAGGGGTGCTATGGGCTCTCTGCGAGAGGGCTGGTTATCACACAGAGGCCCACGTCTCTTCAACAAACTCCCACGGCGAGTAAGAGACATGAGGGACATCTCGTTAGACAACTTCAAGAGAGCCCTAGATGTCGAACTGCAAAAAGTGCCAGACGAGCCCATCCTCGCAAGGGAGCGAGCTGTCGCTTCAAACAGTCTACTGCACCAAATCACGACCCATAACGAGGGGCGTCGCGCTCCTTGGTGCCGCTAGAGGAGCGGCGAACACATCCAAAGGTATCCAAAGGTAAGGCATGCCCGGCTCGGCTGGCGGGACCGGGCCTACTTGTCTTTCCAGTCGAGCAGGGGTGCCAACTGTGATGACTGCAGGTCAAAACCTTCGGGACCCCTGCAGTCTGAAGGGCGGCAGACCTCTCAGACAAACTGCTGAATTGCGGGTCGGTCGTGACAGCACAAATGACCCAAAAAACAACTCCGGGGCTTAACTTTCGTGGGGGGCTTAGTGTTCGAGTCTGGAACATATTGACCCTCTCGGATGATGGCCGACTAGATCGATTATCTGGGGAGCTGCGGAAGCTAGGGATCAACATAGTGGCTTTATCTGAGGTGAGGCGGCCTGGCAAAGTTGAGATGGTTACACATACTACTGGTCTGGGGGTGGCAATGGTGCTCGCCAAAGAGGGGTGGCTGTTGCGTTCTCTTCCGCCCTGGTTTCCACAGTTGCGGGGTCTACACCTGTTGACGAGCGTCTACTGTTGGTGAGGATGAAGCATACAATGAGCTATATTTCTCTAATTGCAGTATATGCTCCTACCGAGATGAGTAATTTAGAAGAGAAAGAATTGTTCTACAACAAGCTCGACTTAAATGTTGAACAGTGCCACCCACGGGACACACTTGTTATTCTTGGGGACTTCAATTCAGTTACTGGCACAGATAGGGCTGGCTATGAGGTATGTGTCTGTTCTCATAGTTCTGGCACCAGGAATGTCAGCAGTTCTCTTTTCCTGAACCTCCCAAGGTTCAGGAAGCTGAGGATTGCAGGGTCCTGGTTTCAGAGAACAGATCTACACCGCTGGACATGGTACTCCAATGCTGGTGGTGTGGCCAAGGAGATCAATCACATACTCGTAAGCACTCAATGGAGGGCCCTCCAGAACTGCAGGGTCTTTAGGAGTGCTGAGTTCTTTTCTACCGACCACAAGCTTGTTGTTACTACACTAAAGCTACGACTCAAATTCAGAATAATCTCAAAATGTTATCCCACAGGGTTTCATCTTGAGAGGCTCCAGGAAGAGGAGTGTGCAAGGGAGTATGCAGTGGCAGTCTCAAACCGGTTTGAATCCCTTGGCTCCCTAGAATATTCTGTAGAATTGTAGGAAAACTTTAAACGTGGAGCCCTGTTAGCAGCTGCTGAATGCATTGGTGTCAAACTGCGGTTAAGAAAAGGCTTCTTATCGGGTGAGACACTAGTCATAATAGAAAAGAAATCTGGGTCACACAGGGCCCTGTCTCGCAGAGCAAGAACTTACCTGAGGAGATACAAAGAGAGGTATGTCAAGGGAATCGCTGAGGAGGTCGAGGGACATTCTTCTGCAAATGACCTTCGGCCTGTTTATCGAGCCATGAAGAGGCTCCGCTCTAAGCCTACCCCCCAGGCTAGTTCAGTTCGTATGGCGGATGGCCAACTTTGAATACAAAATTATTCTTTGTTTACTGATTGTCACATCAACCAACCGGAAGTATTTGTGGAGTTTAGTGAATATCCATTAAACCGCCAAAGAAGACTTTTTGGCCATATACTTTAGACAGACCTGTAGGTCGATAGATAGATGGTGGTGCACGGGGCACAACGGTACACAGTATACAGGTCTTTGTTTTTCTATGTGTAGTAAGGAAACAAAAGTCAAAGGTGCCAGTAAGGAAAAACAAATAAAAAAACAACTGTGCTATGCTCAGCCGTTGACGAAAACCAACCTTCCCTTCCTGAACAAAAGAAGGCTATGACCAGAGATTATAATTATACTTACCAGGAGATGGGTAACATCCTATCTAATGTACAGTACTAATAAAATCGTGCTCCTAAAGGTTGCCAAATGCCACCACAAAATAACGCCATCTGTTGTTGCTATCCAGAACTAATAGTGAAAACAATCTATGAGATCGCACTTAGTTATCATTTGTGCACTCCACAATACTGTAGAGTAATCACAAATTTGACGTAATGGCATGAACTACATTATGTAGCCTCTAATTTATCCTCGTTTCAACATCTATCTACACTTGCTCAAAGAATTATCTGCACCCCTGCACTGATCATCTGGTGTGTACAGCTCGGTAGGGTTGGCACCTCTGCCTGCAGCTATATCCATCCGAAGCGAGGATCGTCTCTGACCCATAATAAACAACGTATCTCCTCAAAACTTATAACACATACTTTGAGTTATATATTAGTCAGCGTAGGGGTGCAGACAATTCTTTGACCAAGTGTACATAGGTTTAGGTAGGTGTAAATAGGTGTAAGTAAGGGTAGGTGTTAATAGCCCTTCTTAATAAACCTATTAATAACCGTATTGGTTGTGGGTTATTGGTAGTTGATGAAATAGACTTGGTTGATTATAGAATCAGGTAGATATATTTCAACGCCATTATCTTTTTATCTGTATATGAGAACATGAGCTATCTTGATGGGAATATAGTATGAATATGTATTATGTAGAGTATTTCCCAAGTGTGTTTTTACGGATAGTATAACTCTTTATACACCATACCAGTCAGACCCCTCCATGGACAGTAATGATATGATGGTGCTAGACCCTCCCCATGGGTCCCAACACAGTCCATTACTAACATACACTGTATCTTACACACCAGTGACGGTACAGTGCCACCCTGTGCCAATACTGTCACCACCATACCGGTCAGACCATGACATGGACACTTGGACAGTACTGATATTATGGTGCTAGACCCTCCCCATGGGTCCCAACACAGTCCACTACTAACATACACCGTATCTTACACACCAGTGCCGGTACAGTGCCACCCTGTGCCAATATTGTGACCACCATACCGGTCAGACCATGACATGGACAGTACTGATAGATTGATATGCAGGATTCGAAACTGCATAACAAATCGTAGGCTTGTCCACCATTCTTTAACTGTCTTTGTAGCGCAATGGATAAATGCACTGAATTTCGGTGCGAGCATCCTAGGTTCGAATCCCTGGACTGCCACATGTATTTGTTGATTTCATTAATTGAGTTTAGGAGTAAAGTCGGTTGGTGGAGGTAACATAATAATTCATTCAGGTTCAGGGGTAGTTTATAGAGAGGCCTTCCTTAGGGTTAAGGCCCCATTAATTACTCCTTCCATTCATCTATCTATAGCCTATGATAGCACAGTTGGAATTGTGTACATGCTTCGATTGATATGCAGGATTCGAAACTGCATAACAAATCGTAGGCTTGTCCACCATTCTTTAACTGTATTCGTAGCGCAATGGATAAATGCACTGAATGTCGGTGTGAGCATCCTAGGTTCGAATTCCTGGACTGCCACATGTATTTGTTGATTTCATTAATTGAGTTTAGGAGTAAAGTCGGTTGGTGGAGGTAACATAATAATTATGGTGCTAGACCCTCCCCATGGGTCCCAACACAGTCCATTACTAACATACACTGTACCTTACACACCAGTTTCGGTACAGTGCCACCCTGTGCCAATGTTGTGACCATCATACAGTACTGACCATGATATGGACAGTACTAATATTATGGTGCTAGACCCTCCCCATGGGTCCTAACACAGTCCACTACAAACATACACCGTATCTTACACACCAGTGCCGATACAGTGCCACCCTGTGCCAATATTGTGATCACCACACCGGTCAGACCATGACATGGACAGTACTGATATAATGGTGCTAGACCCTCCTCAGGGGTCCCAACACAATCCACTACTAACATACACTGTATCTTACACACCAGTGCCGGTACAGTGCCACCCTGTGCCAATATTGTGACCACCATACCGGTCAGACCATGACATGGACAGTACTGATATTATGTCCGTCCCCGTGGGTCCCAATACTGTCCACTAATGACATACACTGTATCTTACACACCAGTGCCGGTACAGTGCCACCCTGTGCCAATATTGTGACCACCATACCGGTCAGACCATGACATGGTCAGTACTGCTATTATGGTGCTAAACCCTCCCCATGGGTCCCAGCACAGTCCACTACTAACATACACTGTATCTTACACACCAGTGCCGGTAGAGTGCCACCCTGTGCCAATATTGTGACCACCATACCGGTCAGACCATAACATGGACAGTACTGATATTATGTCCGTCCCCGTGGGTCCCAACACTGTCCACTAATGACATACACTGTATCTTACACACCAGTGCCGGTACAGTGCCACTCTGTGCCAATACTTTGACCACCATACCGAGCAGACCATGACATGGACAGTACTGATATTATGGTGCTAGACCCTTCCCATGGGTCCCAACACTGTCCACTACTGACATACACTGTATCTTACACACCAGTGCCGGTACAGTGCCACTCTGTGCCAATACTGTGACCACCATACCGGGCAGACCATGACATGGACAGTACTGATATTATTGTGCTAGACCCTTCCCATGGGTCCCAACACAGTCCACTAATAACATACACTGTACCTTACACACCAGTGCCGGTATAGTGCCACCCTGTGCCAATATTGTGACCACCATACCGGTCAGACCATGACATGGTCAGTACTGCTATTCTGGTGCTAAACCCTCCCCATGGGTCCCAACACAGTCCACTACTAACATACACTGTATCTTACACACCAGTGCCGGTAGAGTGCCACCCTGTGCCAATATTGTGACCACCATACCGGCCAGACCATAACATGGACAGTACTGATATTATGGTGCTAGACCCTCCCCATGGGTTCCAACACAATCCACTACTAACATACACTTATCTTACACACCAGTGTCGGTAGAGTGCCTCCCTTGCCGATATTGTGACCACCATACCGGTCAGACCATGACACAAACAGTACTGATATTATGGTGCTAGACCCTCCCCATGGGTCCCAACACAGTCCACTACTAACATACACTGTATCTTACACACCAAGGCCGGTACAGTGCCACCTTGTGCCAATATTGTGACCACCATACCCACCATGAACAGTACTGATATTATGGCGCTAGACCGTCCCCATGGGTCCCAACACAGTCCACTACAAACATACACTGTATCCTACAACACCAGTGCCGGTACAGTGCCACCCTGTGCCATTATTGTGACCACCATATCGGGCAGACCATGACATGGACAATACTGATATTATGGTTCTAGACCCTCCCCATGGGTCCCAACACAGTCCACTACTAACATACACTGTAGCTTACACACCAGTGCTGGTGCAGTGCCACGCTGTTCCAATTGTGTGACCTACCGGTCACACCATGACATGGACAATACTGATATTCTGGTGTTAGAGCCTTCCCATGGGTCCCAACACAATATTGGTCACAATATTGGCACAGGGTGGCTCTGTGCCGGCACTGGTGTGTAAGATACAGTGTATGTTAGTAGTGGACTGTGTTGGGACCTATGGGGAGGGTCTAGCACCATAATATCAGTACTGTCCATGTCATGGTCTGACCGGTATGGTGGTCACAATATTGGTACAGGGTGGCACTGTACCGGCACTGGGTCACAATATTGGCACAGGGTGGCACTGTACCGGCAATGGTGTGTAAGATACAGTGCATGTTAGTAGTGAACAGTATTGGGACCCATGGGGAGGGACTATACTCTATCCAACTCAACTTTGCCGCCGGTGATGGGCTGGTCTATCAGAGTGAGAACTGAGCGATCTCTGCCATACCCATAGCTTACTCTGACTGTTCCTTTTACTTATATATTTTCTAGATCTCAAGTGACGGTGTCTCTTCCGTGGATTGACCTCCCAATCTACCAAGATTGGAAGCCAAAGCATCACATTTTTCCTTTGCCCCTCAACTTTCTCTTCATAATTGCTGAGGGGCACAGGGCCCTGGGTGGGGCTTTGGTTTCCCGGGCGTTTCCTCACCCTCCCCAGCTCCCCGCCATGGAGTGGCTTCGGTCACCCAGGCTTTATTGTGGTCGGCAGGGAGGATTCTGTGGGGGCACTCGGTTATGGCCTTGGAATTGCTCGGGGCCTTGGGGCTGTTCGGCCAGGCAGCTTGGGGAACAACAACAACAACAACAGCAACTTTGCCGCCGGCCTCTACAGCAGATATGAGACCGCGCCTGTGATTGGCTGGCAATGGCATCACGCCCTAGACATTAAAGGTTCCAGAATTTCCAGAGTTTGTATTATATGCACGTATCCTTGACGTTGTGGTTACAATTTAGCAAAGTTATTATACTAGAAAGTAACATACAACCCCCTTTGTTATTTCGCATACAACACACCGAGCATAATATTCAGAAACCGCCGAAAAGATGGAAATGTAGTGTATAAATATAAAACAAACCACCTCCTGGCAACACTGCACTGGCCCGGCGGCGTCTTTTAAACTCTCAAATATTATCTTATTTGTGTCTGAATGTGAAGATATAACCATTATCTATTCATGTTTACCTTTCGTTGGCTTCGTACTATTGTTCATAGGGTCGCAGAGTATGGTAAGCAAAAGAATAACATATAAAATATAGCCTATGACGGAACATGAGGATATCACAGTATCGTATGAATTAATTCAGCTTTTCTTTTATATTCCATATATATTAATTATATTAGATAGGTTTAGGTCATTATAATGGTGTGATAAGTGATATCCGAACCTTAAGAGCTATAAAATACCACATGGAACACATAAAATCGTAAGATATAATACTGTAAACACAAGCAAGGTAAGAATTACCGTCACTGTCTACTTTAAATTTGTGCGAAGTCAAGCACGGCCTGTGATTCGCTAATACGCACGGGCCCTAGCCAGTCAGCCTTCCCTCTCGCTTACTTCCCCTGTTTATCGATTCTGTATCTTCTTGTTTTTGCTTTACGATATATACGTTATTATTGTGTTTCATGTTATATTTAATAGCGCTTTAGAATCGGATAGCACTGTAATTTATTAAATAATAATTAACATTTCTTAACGTATCTAGTTTAATTAATAAATACGGAATAATAAAGATAATGAATAAATTATCAGCTCTGCCTCTCCTATTGGCCAGATAGCCAATCACAGGCGCGGTCTCGTATGTGCTGCAGAGGCCGGCGGCAAAGTTGAGTTGGATAGAGTATAGCACCATATTATCAGTACTGTCCATGTCATGTTCTGACCGGTATGATGGTAACAATATTGACACAGGGTGGCACTGTACTGGCACTGGTGTGTAAGATACGGTGTATGTTAGTAGTGGACTGTGTTGGGACCCATGGGGAGGGTTTAACACCATCATTTTAGTACTGTCCATGTCATGTTCTGACCGGTATGGTGGTGACAATATTGGCACAGGGTGGCACTGTACCGGCACTGGTGTGTAAGATACAGTGTATGTTAGTAATGGACTGTGTTGGGACCCATGGGGAGGGTCTAGCACCATAATATCATTACTGTCCATGGAGGGGTCTGACTGGTATGGTGTATAAAGAGTTATACTATCCGTAACAACACACTTGGGAAATACTCTACATAATACATATTCATACTATATTCCTCCATCAAGATCGCTCATGTTCTCATATACAGATAAAAAGATAATGGCGTTGAAATATATCTACCTGATTCTATAATCAACCAAGTCTATTTCATCAACTACCAATAACCCCCAACCAATACGGTTATTAATAGGTTTATTAAGAAGGGCTATTAACACCTACCCTTACTTACACCTATTTACACCTACCTAAACCTATGTACACTTGGTCAAAGAATTGTCTGCACCCCTACGCTGACTAATATATAACTCAAAGTATGTGTTATAAGTTTTGAGGAGATACGTTGTTTATTATGGGTCAGAGATGATCCTCGCTTCGGATGAATATAGCTGCTGGCAGAGGTGCCAACCCTACCGAGCTGTACACACCAGATTATCAGCGGAGGGGTGCAGATCATTCTTTGAGCAAGTGTACATAAGTAATGTTCTCTGACATGAACGAACTATATATTTATTATACTGTAAAAGAACATACCGGTACAACATTTGTTTGAGCTGACGTCACCAACTAAAATAAATTAAATAGATGCATTAATTGCTATTCAAGTATTACATAAATTGCATTCCATGCAATAATGCACGATAACCAAATGGCATTAGCTGTATATACATAATTATCAAGGATACATAAAAACAACATACTCAATTAATTATTAATATGTATTTCATTCTTCCACTAGACAAAGGCAACGACTACAAATAAAATTGATCCATACATCATCAGCGAGGACAGCTATCCTACCTTATCTCAAACTAGACTGATTAAGTTCTTCAATTTTCCTATGAATGACATGAGTGGAATATAAACGAAAATCGGTATTCAGGGAAATTACATCACCCATCCTTTTTTTCATATTTTCTTACTATTACTTTCGGAATAAGAGGATAAGCATAGGCCTATCCCAAATTAAAATAGCTAGGCTATGATATGGTTGGTTATGCCTTGCTTATTCAAGTTATTCAAAGAATCAATCGTTTTATGATGGCGAAAAAAAATAGGGAACGAGTTGATTTGTGTCCGGAGCCAGGGTAAATCACTCTTTACCAGCTGATTTACTTGAAATTAGCAATCATATTTCACAGCAGCAATGCTTTCAGACCATGTCAGTGGAAGAATGGAGGATTGACTTAGAGCACAAAAAACACTGATTTGCCATTCACAACTCCAGTAGCTGTCTCGTGTTGCTTTGCAAGCTGATCACTAGTTCAGCTTTTAACATATTCAGGTATTCCTAGTAAAATTAGAAACTATCTCTAAATAAATACCATACAACAATTATTGTATACCATTGAATATATAAATTTTCCTTCTACTCCTTCCTACCTTGTATATAAAGGACTTTGAAATATAAAGTCAATTATAACAATGGCAAACCCGATTGTCCTTGTCTGCCAAGGACCGAAAATGCAAGTTTGTACTTCGTGTACCAGGAGGCAATAAGTGGTCAGGAACCAGACTCTTTACATTAAATGCCCTAGAGCTTGTCCTAAGGCCTACTAGACGCTAACGCCATCTGTTGTTGTTATCCGTCAGAATTTCGTAAAAAATGGTGGGGTTCCAAATACTCAATAATGACAATAACTGGCACTTTCAGGGGGTTGGCTATGACTATGCTGAAGGGTAGAAATCAGGGAGGAAAGAATACACAGAGTGTCAACACTTATGGGGGATTATAAAACCAAGATAATGACATAGCTTGGTCAATAGATGGCGCTGTGATCACCGGCATGTCATCTGTCTGTTGACAACAAATGACAGAAACGATGCGAGGGGGTGTGGAGGAATAAACACACATGGCCCCTAACGTTGGCCACCGCTGTGTGGTATGCAGAACAAATAGACGAACTGGCCGTGACCTAGCTACAATTCCAGTATTTTCATCCCATAAGTATGGAACAATCAGCTGCTAAGGGAGTGATTATATTTTCACATGAAGAAAGACTGAATAGCGTTTCACTCCTTGGATGGAGAGTTGCACAGAGTAGGGGTGGGATTGTGTTGCAAGACAGGTACTACGTACCCTACGTAGAGGAGGAGGTATACCCTGGGAAAACTCTGAGGAACACTGATTATTATAGTAGCGATAGAATAGCGAGAGATATGCAACATTGCGGCAGATGATGGTGTGGATCTGAATCCATTGGTTGTATGTAGTGCTTACTGTTGCTTGGTCAATTTAGTACCATTCCCCCTGACGAAACAATCGTTTTATTCATTTCTACCAGGAAAGAAGGAAGGGATTGATAGGATTGCAATAACTATCTCGGCGTTAAACTGTTCAGCGTACTGAAATTGAAGTTTGATTATAGTCTGGTGATATATAATATATATCACTTGGCTAAAGGTAAAATACCTGATCAATTTGGCTTTACAATTAGAGGTCAATACTTGACTAGATTCTAACACTTCTAGTGTTGATCTTGAGTTTTGACCCGGACTGACTTAATGTTTTACCGATTTCAATGCTCCATGGGACACTGTAGCAACATCTGCAACTCTGTTGGATATTTCGATGATTATTGGTCAGTTTCCAGATTATAATCAGTGATAGTGTTGACAAGTGTGGTGGACAAACATCCTTCTTTCCCTTGTTAATTCACAACTAAGAATTAGTGTGTTCTAGTATATTCTCCTTTGAACACTTACAATACAGTATATTCTGCATATGAAGAGGGAGTAGCATCTGTACAAAATGTAAGACCTTATAGTAGTTACATTGTCTGTTAAACACGAACCTTGGTTATAGGATCATTTCATTAACCTCTTTTGAACTGACTTCGCTCATAGTTTAGTCACCGTAAACGACAAACCTTAAACAAGGAAATTCAGGGGAAAACCCTGTAATAAATTTATAAATTATATCAGAAGATAATTACAAATACAAATAAATAGATAAACAAGAGCAACAAAAATCGATTTAGTGCCAGTATTTTGGTTCATTGTCTCATATCCCTCCCCGATTGACTGATTCATGGATTCATTAGCAAGCCCAATCCCCGTCAAATAAAATAGCAGGGAGCCGAGCCGAAGCAACCCAAGTGAATCGTAATTGACCGTGTATTACGCTACAACGCTTCATCACACACTATTACATTAATGTCCTCTGCAGATACGCTCGTGATAGCATAGTTATGCCTTCATTAATGAGCCATTTTCTTTCAGAGTTGCGAGTAATGACTAAATTACCCATTTCAATTCGTTGAAATCCTCACACACAAAGTTATACTTACAGTCACATACATAGTACACACCTCTGTAGTATCAGCTTCCCATAGTGTTGTATGGCAGTATATTGGGGTCACCTGCTCCACGGAGCCTACCTGCTTCCGCGGAGGGTCCGAGGTCCACGTAATTTTAGAGATTGAGTATGAAATTTGAATATTTAAGTTAATTACTCGGTTTTAATACATAAACAAGTGTATGAAATTACATATTATTTGATCTTCATGCATAAAACAAAAAAAATCTTGGCTTTATTGATTAATTTTTATTTGTTTGCATTAACCTAACCAAAAAACCTAACCTAACCTAACCTAAATGTATTTGGGGGCTATTAGGTTAGGTTAGGTTAGGCTTTTTGGTTAGGTTAGGTTAGGGGTTTTGGTTAGGTTAATGCTAAAAAAAAAAGAAAAAAAAAGACCCCCCAAAAATATTTTCCGGTGGATAAACATTATATAGCAATGAAGCATAAAATGATAGGAACCCAAAACTACCATTATTAATGAGATCCCAGCTGTGGTGCGGCTCGTAAATATTGACCAAAGTTCCTTTGCACTAATATGGGAGGAGTATGTGTTTTAGATCATAATAAAGTCAATAAGTCATTGACCAAATCTTTTGTTTACATGGCGAAGACTCGGAAGACGACCTACGCTAAACGCTTTTTTCACCATTATATATATTATTTATTAGTAATCTTTTCTACTTTAATGCATGAAAATAAAATAATTTGTAATTTTACACACTTGTTTATGTATTAAAACCGAGTAATTAACTTAAATATTCAAATTTCATACTCCATCTCTAAAATTACGTGGACCTCGGACCCTCCGCGGAAGCAGGTAGGCTCCGTGGAGCAGGTGACCCCAATATACACTATGGGAAGCTGATACTACAGAGGTGTGTACTATGTATGTGACTGTAAGTATAACTTTGTGTGTGAGGATTTCAACGAATTGAAATGGGTAATTTAGTAATTACTCGCAACTCTGAAAGAAAACGGTTCATTAATGAAGGCATAACTGTGCTATCACGAGCGTATCTGCAGAGGAAATTAATGTAATAGTGTGTGATAAAGCGTTGTAGCGTAATACACGGTAAATTACGATTCACTTGGGTTGCTTCGGCTCGGCTCCCTGCTATTTTATTTGACGGGATTGGGATAGGTTTAAAAATGTCAGGTTAGTATATAAAGTAACCTAACATAACATTATTTAAGCCTAAGTTTGGTTTAAGAAATTGTGTTGTTAGGATAATATAAGTTAGGTTTTAGAAATAGCTAGGTTAAGTTAGTTTATGCTGGGTTAAGGTAGGCCATGTTTGGTTAAATTAGATTATGGGCAGGTTAGATTAATGTAGATTAGGTTAACTGAAGTTAGATTTAAGAAATAATTAGGTTAGATTAGTTTATCTTTCGCTAATTCATATTGTAAGCTAGGTTTGGTTACGTTAGGTCATGACAGGTTAATTTAGCTTAGCTGTACAATAAGTTAGACTACGTGGGTTAGGTTAAATCAAGTTAGGTGATATCAAAAGAAAAGGCTAGGTTGGGTAAATTTGGGCGTGGTTGAATTGACTCTAAATGTTGTCTAAGTAACTGTGAAAACCTCCGAATTACCCTAATATTAAATCTTTCAGTATTACAGGACGCGTTCTTACACTTTATTCTGGCAATCAGTAGACAGTTTAATGCAAGCTATGAAGACTCACTACGAATCAAAGGAGTAATTAGTATCTCAATTATTTCTTTACATCCCACAAGTTCTTCCTAAGCTAAACAATCGTATAATAAGAGCCAACAAAAACTGTCAAAACGCGCCATAATCCCCATAGGGTTAACAATAGGCCAGATTCACACGAGCGAATTTATCGATAGCTTTCGATGGATGACTTTTGTACTTATTTATTTTAATTTTATTATTGACTTATTTAATTTTATTTATTTATTTATTTATTTTGAGAGGAGGGCAATATTTAGAAACTATAATATACTGTATATGTGACTATATTTAACCTAGATATTCTGATGTGATCCCTTTATATATCTAACTCAGAATATGCTAGACCCAATTCACCACTTAGTGATTGCCTGTAGTTTGGTTTATTGTCATTTTAGACAATAGGTAATCCTCACTTGCTTAATATGGAGGTAGATAAAATCATCTCTATGATATTTTAGAGAGAGAGAGAGAGAGAGAGAGAAAAAAAAAAGCAAGTTAAGTGACAATTTCTTTATTCAATGAAATAATAAACATGAATATTTTTTAATTATATACGAAACCAAATGCAATTTAAAAACATTAGTAAATATAAATTTACATCATATATAATTTATAAGTATAACGTAGTATTAATAAAATATTTCAAAAGCAAGCAAGTCAGTTTTGAGTGCAGTTTAAACACAATTTAGAGTTGTTGCTTCATATGGAGTTAGGACAAAAATAACGTGATCCGTAGCATTATAAACATCATCTGCGAATTTGTGAGTTTCTTAGGGGTACAATACAAGTTTAAGTTTTGCCTTGCTTTTTTCTCATGAATATCCTGTACCCTATGAAAGTTCATGATCCAAGTAAATGGGAGATTAAGATGATGATGAGGAAGATAATGATGATTAATTAAAAGGAAAATAAGAAGAAAGAGAAGGAGGAAATATTGAACCTAGCTAAAAAGTAGTGCGGGGGAGAACAAAATAAGGGCAGGAAATAAAAGTCCCAGAGGCAGAGTATAAGAGCTGCTCGAGAGTTCTTCCGGAATATGAGATTCATCCCACTCGTCTACTGTCCACCAGACCCCCCCCCCCCCTCCCCCATGTACTCTATCTCTCTCTCTCTCACCTTTATTTTCCATTTCTTCCACTTACCCTTACTCTGGGTTTTGTTCACTTACCAATTGTCTGCAGTCTCTCTCTCTCTTCGCCACAATGTTGCATATCTCTCACTATTCTATCGCTATTACAATGATCAGTGTTCCTCAGAGCTCTCTCAGTGTATACCACCCCCTCTTCATAGAGCACGTAGCACCCGTCTTGCAACACAATCCCACCCTTAGCCTGTGCAGCTCTCCAACCCACGAGTGAAACGGTATTCTCAATCTTTCTTCTATTCAACAGCTGAGCTCTGGAACTCTCTCCCAGAATAAGTCTTTCCCTCTTCCTATGACTTAAATTGCTTCAAATTCCGTGTGTCCAGGCATGTTGGCTCGAATGTCCCTTGATTTTGGCCCTGTCGCTCTATCAACTCTGGGGGAGGCACTCGCTAAAGGCAGTTCTGCTTTTTGTCTCCCTTTCTCACATAGAAAACAAATACTGTATAACTATTGGCGTTGAGTTTTCAGACAAGTGCAGCTTCATAATAAACATACAGCACAATGTAAAACAAAACAATTATACTGTATATGGCATCATATGTGAACAAGTTAACATTATTCAAAACTAATCTCATCCATTATTACTCTTGACAACAAAAGTTGAGTTGATGCACCTTTGAAGCTCCAACTATATCTCATCCTTTGAAGCTCCAACTATATTTCATCCTGTTGCCATTCTATGAGCACTTTGATTCTAACTCTTTTGTTTATATCATATTGTTTTCACCAATTATCTAAATGCAAGTTTGATACATTAAAATTGTTGTATGATTTATATTAATACCATCTGAGTTAGCTAGCCAGGCAAATATTGCAATGGAAAACAGAAATACTGCGGGTGATTGTACAACCGGATTAAATAGTTTGCCAACAACCAAGAAAATAACTATGTAATATGTAGCTTGAACAAATTATATTGCTACTGTATTTCTTAGCTGTCTGCAGTCACTGTTCAACTGCTTTCGCTTGTAAGACTGCCTTGCATTTGCACGTTTTCTCATCAAAGTTGTTGAATTTTAAAATCCGGCGGCTGGATTCATCAACGTATTTACCATTAAGATCGCTAGTTAATAATAAATGGTTACTCAAATTTAATTGTGTTAAATCTTATCTAAGATTAATTTTACACTTTTTGTTATCTTAACTATCCCATTTTTATACCAAATTGTTGATGTATAATTATGGATTATATGCATATGGTAGTACAGTGTTGGGAGGAGGTTGTAGGTACTATCCAGCCAGGGAGAGCTTTAGGTGGTGTATAAGGATTGCTAGTCTTCTGTTTTGCTGCTTGGCCCTCTCCTACTAACTTTTTCTTAGTGCCTTAGATTCACAATGAGCAATTCTAGCTTGCTCCTATGCTTCACACACTCTTACTTTCTGACAGCAAACGGCATGAATTACAAAATTTACCGGTATATACCCGCACTAACTTAGCTCAATTTTTCTTCTCCTTCCAGGTAAACATGACTCCTAAAGATGGTAAGAAACCCTCTAAGTAAAGGAAAACCCTGAATAAGAAACCTCTCCCAAAGTTTCAGTGACCCAGAGGGAAAGCCAGATGGTTGGGTTGAGCTCTTGTCCCAACCCTCATAAAACAACGCCTGCCACTACAGTCAAAAGGAAATAAAGAGGCCAGAAGTCTTGAAAACATTCCTGGTCCAGATTTGCTGGAGGGTCCATCTCCCCGCCATTATGGGCCGGCGGACTGAGTCCTCCAACCCTTTTCGGTTGGCCCTTATGATGAGTGCAGGGCGAATCCCCAAGCATCCTTGAGGTTGAAAGTGTGTCGGGATCCCAGTTCAACTTTAAAGTTGAGGGCAAACACAGTGCTGCAGACAATTCACGACCCTGTAGACCAATTCCAGAACTTAATCTCTGTGGGGCTCACCAGGTCGGATCTTGAAAACTAATACTCTCAGATGATGACTGACTACGGAGAATTAAGGTTGACATAACAGGGGAATTAAGGTTGACATAACAGCTCTCTCCGAGGTGAGGCGACCTGGCAACAGTGAACCATTAGTGAAGGTTATAATACAACTGGTCTGGCTGTAGCAATGGTGCCCACCTTAGGGGGTGTGGCTTTCACAATGTCGTCTATCTAGTTTACTCAGTGGTGGGGAATTCCCACTCCAGTTGATGAAGAGTATAATGCTGGTGAGACTGAAGCTCACTTTAGGCTTCATATTTCATATTACATTATACACTTCAATTGACAGGAGTGATTTAGAAGACAACAAGCACATACCCGTATGCGGTGCCTGTGTCATTTTATGTAGTTTAAAATGCGTGCTTTGATGAAACCGCGCTAATACTAAACATTCCAAATGTATGGTCAGTATCTCAGCTATTATTGTAATCAATGTATCCTATTAATTAACTAATGAGGTACTTTGCCTAAATACTGCCAAGGTGTATAGGTGATTCTTGTCACATATCTGGTCAGAATTTAGCCTAATTTTATATTCGCCCTTCAGTACAAGGCCGAACACTCTGGGGAATGTTGTTGCTGCTTGGGTGTGTATTTGTGAGTGTAAGTTTATGAGTGTGTTTATGTTTGTGTGCCTGTGTATGTGTAATAATATTATACTATTAATATTCAATCTATTTCAAGCCGGCAGCCAATGAGGCGGAAATACACAGACTTAACCTAGATCTTATCCTAACGGATCAACAGACTGATCCTGGCTGCTAATAATAATGCCTACATACCCCCAAGGGAGTAGAACGTGGGCAGGAGACTGTGTGGGTCCCCCGAGACGGTCCATCCAGACTTAAGCCATCATCACACATACAAGAGTCGGTGCCCGAGTCCAGCATGAGTGAACGATGGGTGACACTCTTCGTGACTCTGGCAAGAACCAGCCCGAGTAGAGCCATCATCACACATACAAGAGTTCAGCACGAGTGAACGATGGGTGACACTCTTCGTGACTTTGGCAAGAACTAGATCGAGTAGGTCACTGTTCCCGATTCACCAAGAGTCAACAAGAGTCGGTATGTGTTCATCCAAGAGTCAGTACCAGTCACAGAGAGTCAACAAGAGTCACGAAGCGTGTAACACGAAGCCAACACGAGTTAAGGAAATTTGAAAAATAAAGGTACAATTCCAGGGTACGAAAACAAAGAGTCGGTACGAGTCAACACGAGTCAACAGGAGTGTAACAAGAGTCAACAAGAGTGTAACAAGAGCCAACAAGAGAATAACAAGAGTCACAAAGAGTGCCGTCATCTGGGGTGTCATCGGACAATGTACCGGCATATATGTATGTGTGTATGTATGTATATACTCATGCACACCCCGTAGCTGGGGGTGGCCGACTCGAGACAGACCGAACAGAAACAACATTTAAAGTTCCAATTTTTATGGTTTGGTACCACTTTCGCGTTCCCTCACCCCTTTCTGTCTCATCTAGTAGATGAAATTTACAAGGGGAGGAGGATTCCTAGCCTACCGTCCCCAGAAGGAAAAGTAGGACAGTAAAATAGACAGATAGAAACTAGTAAGTAAAAAGTATATAGTACAAATATATAGAACAAATACCTCTATATAAAGAAAAGAAATAGCGCTAAAAATTTCATAAATTGTCACACATTATCGCTTGCTTAGACCGAATGACCTCTTCCCCTCTATCAATCTACTGTATTTATCTTCTGTATCTAATTATCTTCCTTATTAATGAACAGAATGATTTGTTGTTTCATGTTTTTTTAATCATTATTTAGTTTCTAATGCTATAGAATGGAAAAAAATACTATCCTACCATTACATTAATAATTATTATGAAAAATACCAGCAAATAAAACATTCCCCCTATCTTTTATGTAAGGCTGAACGTATGATTCCGACACCTTATATTATCAGAGTATAGGCTTATTTCATAATTCGCACATTTTCCGCTCATTTCACGAGTACCCAGGACACACCCCGATACCAACAGTACTCACACGAGTGTAAAACGAGTCACAAAGAGTATGCCAGAGCCATTGCCGAATATGGAAATTTCATCACTCATGTTGGACTCGGGCACCGACTCATGTATGTGTGATGATGGCTTTAGGCTTCACGGCCAGGGAAAGTGTTTGAGGGAACTTCCTCTGCCGACGCTTGGGATCGAAACCCAACACCAGAGCGAGCGCTCTCAATACAGTGATTAAGCGTGCTCGGCCACCGTGTGCGTGTGTGTTTTATGCGTGCATGGTTTAATTTTGTGTGTGTGTTATGTTATGAATATATAATTCTTTATTCATCCTTCTTGCTGATGGTTTGTGTTTATGTGTGTGTGTCATTGTTGTGCGTCGGTGTTCGTGTGATTTAATCGTCCTTTGTGTCGGAAAATCATGGTTAAACAAATCACATTAAATAATCATAAATTGTCTAGTACAGTGACCGGTGAAATACCTGTGTTAACGCATATAGTTAAAACAATGATAATATATAGGCATAGACTTTTCTATCGATAATTAAACCAGTAAGCAGTTTGGGTAATTAGATAATTCTGGGATAATGACTTCTACAGTGGAATGATGCCTTCGTATTGCCAATATTGATTTATGTATCTTTTTTTGCTGACCTTTTGCATAAATATTTACCATATTATGTGCACTAAATTTATGAAAAAGGCTATTCTATTGTCAGTGGGTCTTTAATATCTCGAATCTATCAAATACCCCTTCCGCTATAGAGAGAGGAACAAATATCTAAATACAAGACGGTCAATTAGCCTCCTCTCATATTCCCCTCACTCCAATCCCAACTAACATACACACACACTCACTCACACTCACTCTCGTTATCTCTCTTTCTCTCCGTCTCATTATAATGTTCTTGGGTTGAAGATTCTGATGTCAAAGTAGCAAGTTGTCTTCTTGTCCAAATCCCTTGAGCCACGGATGCCCCGTTTGAAGTATTTGATCTATTATAAACCATAGTTGTCTGTTCAGTGACAGAAAGTCCGGCTCATAATTATCTGACATCATAGTTATAGCCGATGGGTCAAATCTTGAAATCACACGAATATGGTACCATCCAAGGGGGTCAAACCTTCACCATAATCTTGAATAAACAGCTATTGAGTGGTATGGGAGGTCATTAACCATGTTTAGAATATCAACATTAAATCTCCACAAACATAAGAGAAATGTCTTGTGGATTAAAATTGTAGCTACATTTTGTTTTTAGGGTACCGATATTCACCCTGGCCCAAGGACTATTAGGCCCATATTCTTGAACAAACCCCATCGTTGTCATTGGTACTTACTATAGTCTTGCCGTATTCAAACGCCTCCCTCCCTTCTCTTTTCTTCACCTCTCTTCTCTTTTCACTACTTCCTCCCCATTTTCACCTCTAAGTCTAATCCCTCTATAGCCTACTGCTACTTCATCAAATACCTTTCTCATCATCCCCCTTTCTTCACTTCTTCTATATCCAGTCTTCACCCGCCCCCTATTCCCTTTTCACTCCCCTCCCACATCTCTTTTGCCCGTACCCTCTCTCTTCACTCCTATCCCCTCTTCACCCATCCCCTTTCCTTCTTCCATCCCTTCCTTTTTATCCCTCTTTAGTCCCTCTTCCTCGATCTCCCCCCTCCTTCCAGACTTATTACCTGCCGTGTACCCCTCCCTTCATTAGCCCCCTCTTCTCTCGTAACCCCCTCTTCCCCACCTATCATCACGCCCCATAGCCTGGCCCCTTCCTCTCATCTACCCTATCTTCCCTCTCTCCCCCCCTCCCCTCTTTCTTTACCTAAGCCGCTCCCTGTCCTCTTCCTCTCATCTTATTTCTTCCTTCATTAGCAGCCCGACCCTCACCTTACCCTTATTACCTTTCCACTTCAGCCCCTCCTCCACCTCTCTCTCTCTCTCTCTCTCTCTCTCTCTCTCTCTCTCTCTCTCTCTCTCTCTCAATAATAAGAAGCCTAAGCCGTACTCAAATACAAATATTTCAAGTTCCCCTATTTTTAAAGTAATGCTTGGGACTACATTTATAAAAAAACAATGCTAATTTTGTGTAGCTCATTATAATTTCCATGAAAGGGCGCATTGCCGAACATCAACAGGCTTCCACAATCCCCGTTTTATGTCCTTACAAAAGACAGAACAAATGAATTCACCTCGGCCATTATTGTATACAAAATATAAACAAAGAATTCCATGGGTCATATATTTTATCTTCAACAATGGAACCATACTGAGCCGAGTTTGACTAACATAGACACACGGAAAATAATATTGACCAATACAATCTAATGACATTTACTTTTAGAAACTACGATTATCATTAACTTAAAGTTTTATATTGTTGTCAATGTGGTAATCGTTTTTTGGAAATTTATTTATATAATTTTGTTGCTTATTTACAAATAAATAAACACACATAACAAATAATATAGGTCCCTACTAAACATGATATACAGGGTAGCACAGAATTCGGTTGCCCACCTGACAGACATTGGCAACGCTGCCTTTCTATACATCTGTGTAGACAAGCAGTAACCTGCTCAGATCAGCCTATGGATAATTTGGTTTAACACTCCACGAGCGGCTAGGATGGTAACTTCTACTACCTGCCAAGCGGGTGGTTTTACCCTAAACTAGCCTATTTTCCGTGCTCTTTATCATGCATAAACAAGAGCCAGAGCGTAATATAATTATGTATCTGTGAAAGGGCGATAATTGAGCTTTCCAATGACATCAGAACCATCCTTCTACGATCACGGGTTCTCTTGCAACGATCGTGCAACACGAAGGAAAAATCCCTAAAATACGGTAATTTCCTTACATAATTCCCTGTCTAGCGAGGTAGTGGGTGTGGATGTGTGAGGAGGGGAGGTTAGTCACGGCGCTGGAGCCGTGCCGAACGGTTAAGAGTCAACCTCCGCTCCTCCCACCAACTCGTCTCTCTCTCAGAGCCAACTATGTGCTCGAAATTGCACACCGCCTTAAGTCGGGCCCCGCCACATAGTCCTTGGTTCTCTAGACCGCCTTAAGTCGGGCCCCGCTAATAAGGGGTTAACAAACAATATATTCAAAACCATTAGATATACTGGTTTGTGTAATAGCCTATTGCACGCAGAATAGGTAGTATGCTACTGGATATATACTGTATATACATCCAGAAGACGATTGTGTTTTCAAAATTGTTGTAAGTTTCCGATATTACGATATATCAAACTTATATAATATATCTTCTTCAGTTAGTGCATGATATATATAATTATCACGTCCCGCACTACCAAAGTAGGCAATATTGTGAGGTTGGCATATCAAGAAATATGAATTTTGCATATATATTGATGGTATCATCGTCTTCTGGACACCTACAGTATATCTACTTTATGCAAGTCTTGTGAACTGTAGAACACTTCGGAAATTAATCAATATACTTCATAAAATAAAACGCTAATAAACTGTCTCTGTGCGTATTTGGTCTTATACTTAATATTATCCATATATACTAAGTTGTATTGGAACTTTAAACAATACCAGTATCATCTACCACCTCTTCTGCATATAATGGGGTATTGTAAAACATAATGTAATAGTAGTTGTGAAGATAGTGTTTGTTAAAATAATATAATTTACTTTGGGTAATCCACGCAGCCTATTGCTTAGCTACACAGATATATAGAAAGGCAGCGTTGTCAATTTCTTCCAGGTGTGTAACCAAATTCTGCGCCACCCTGTACAGTAGGCTATATTGCATATCACTATGCCCTTATACATTGAACTGTGTAAATGACACATGCGTTCAATGTTCAATGCACTATCATCATTATTTTGTTGAGCTCTAAGCCAAAAGTGAACAGAATCAAATTTATATTTTAACTGTTTTTACACAACCGGTAGTATATTTTAACTGTTTTTACACAACCGTTAGTATATTTTAACTGTTTTTACACAACCGTTAGTATATTTTAACTGTTTTTACACAACCGGTACTATATTTTAACTTTTTACACAACCGTTAGTATATTTTAACTGTTTTTACACAACCGGTAGTATATTTTAACTGTTTTTACACAACCGGTACTATATTTTAACTGTTTTTACACAACCGTTAGTATATTTTAACTGTTTTTACACAACCGGTACTATATTTTAACTGTTTTTACACAACCGTTAGTATATTTAACTGTTTTTACACAACTGGTAGTATATTTTAACTGTTTTTACACAACCGGTAGTATATTTTAACTGTTTTTACACAACCGGTACTATATTTTAACTGTTTTTACACAACCGTTAGTATATTTTAACTGTTTTTACACAACTGGTAGTATATTTTAACTGTTTTTACACAACCGGTAGTATATTTTAACTGTTTTTACACAACCGGTAGTATATTTTAACTGTTTTTACACAACCGGTAGTATATTTTTCCCTGTGTTCCATCGTTTTTTGTTTCTGCCTGGCTTTAAACACGTGCAACTCTGTCATTTGTATTTTGATATGCGGATCTCTCTCTCTCTCTCTCTTTCTCACTAACACACTACCTTCCGCCTACATCCACGCACATAATAATTCCTTACTCTCACACATTTCCACCTAAGCGCACACACACTCACATACACAATGGTTGACAATTAATACAAAAATCACAGCCGATGTTAGAGCCAGTTTGGGTATTAGTATCCCTGACCCTAAAAGCCGCGAGTGTTTGAATGTGTGTGACTGATCCCCGAGAGTAGTCACATTGATGGTCCAACCGCTGACCTTAACGTTGTATCGATGTGTTTCTCTCACACTGGGTTCACGTTAACTTGTGGCACGGCGCTACCCAGAATACTGTATTCTTCCCTATATATCCTGCCTGTCATGTAGAAGCAGGGAAGGTACACTCTAGGACATACATTCTCGCTTTACCTGACTCCTTGACTTGCTTAAATAATCCTCTGATTTTCATGAGAAGATTTGGAACAGTCTTCAGATTACTTTGAAACTATTAAGACAAAACTAGTGTCTTAGACTCTTTACAGCCACGTCATTAATTGTCGCCACTAACTGCTTATGACTCAGATATGAAAGTACCACGGAAACCAAATTAATGACGAGATCCTATTAATTTCGGGGTGAAAGGATTTGCAACCATTATTGTATTTTCATTTTTTGTAGTGTGTTAACTCACCAATATAGGCAATCTTACCTCTTTCGTAAATATGAAGCATGAAGTATCAAGACGCTAGTAACTTCCCCTTGCTACCAGCAGGTGACAGTAGGTTGTGTTTAACCGCCAATCATGTTGGTGGCCTGAGCCAAAATTCATGAAATAGCTAAGGTCTCTTAACTAACAAAACATATATACTTAAAACTTGCAACTATTTCACCGAATACTCGTGACTTGCCAATAACAGACGGCTCCACTCTAGTTTCATATTATATATAGATATAAATATAAATTATCATATTTCCATGTATCTAGATGTTGATGATGCTTTTATTTTATACTAGCCCACTGGGCCTAGGCCCTCTCAAGGTCCATGTATTTAAACCTACAGTATGTGTGCATGTAGGCGGAGGCATTTCATTAGCAGCTATGCAAATTAAAACCCTTTACGTTCTTCACATTGGTATTAGCGAATCAAATACTAGAGGCGTTATATGCCATATAGGTTTCCAAATTCTATTTATGATTTCGGAACTCAAGATCAGCTTAGCTTCCAGGTTGGATTTGTAAATCCGGCTCCTGAATTCACAAAGCAAACCCTAACACCTTATTGGCGGGCTAGGAGGTCTATTTGACCGTACCGCACAGCGTGTTTTTTTTACCCTAAATAGGGTTGTTTCCGTGCTCATTTTCATGCCTAAATAAGACCCAGAGTGTAAAACAAATATCTATCCCTGAAAGGGCGTAAACAGAACTTTCCAATGACACCCGAACCATCCTTGTATGACCACTGGTTCTCTTGCAACGATCATGCAACACGAGTGCAAAAACCCTAAAATAAGGTAATTTCCTTACATAATTCCCTGTGTAGCGAGTGAGAAAGGGGGGAGGAACGTAGAATACAGTTCAGTACATCCACTGTGGTCGTGGGGAGCGGTCATAAGGTTACTACGCTCGTCCCACCGCTCAGCTCTCTCTCTCAGCAACATTACGTGCTGAAAATGGCGCTCGACAGCTGTCGTGCACCGCCACTTAGTCAAAATTTATTTCACTCGACATATGTTGCGCGCCGCCAGATAAGGGTTAATGTTAAGGAACAATAAAACAAAATAACTTTTATTCATTGCACACGCCTCTACGACTGAATTAGTGGTGTGGAGAAGGGATTGTAAGTCATATAGCTACTAATATTCAGAATATGCCTATATCTGCAAGTTATATCTTTATTAAATAGAGTGAAGTATGGCGATTGGTAAGTCATAAAAGTTCGGGGGTAATATATGCAAGTATCACGTCTGTCTATCAATATAAAGGTAAGGATTTAGAGAAAGGGGATTTCAGTAACTTTCGTGAATCTGGTTCTCTGTTAGTTGACGATGTGTTGCCACGTCCACCTCACTGGTTAACAATATGGCCAATCATCTTTCATTTAATGAGTTGATGGTGACAAGGGGAGAATGGAGTGTCATCTCAGCCAAATATCGTCGAGAACTCGAGACGCAGGTCATTCCAGATCCTACCTCGATAGCCAGTCTATTTCGTCGTGGATTCAAGCCACTGTTCGTCTCATCCGTAGTTAAAACCTATGGTAAGTAAACCTCGATTCTACAAATCAACTTACAAGGTTGAGGGAGAGAGAGAGAGAGAGAGAGAAACAAGAAATTGTGTGTGAGTGTGCTGTCTCTCTCTCTCTATCTGTATATTATATATATATATATATATATATATATATATATATATATATATATATATATATATATATATATATATTATATATATATATATATATATATATATATATATATACAGTATATGTATATATATATATATATATGTATATATATATATATATATATATATATATATATAATATATATATATATATATATAAATATATACAGGTATATAATTATATATATATACTGTATATACAGTATATATATATATATATATATATATATATACAGTATATATATTTTTTTTCCCCCCTGGGGGTTAGGGAATAGAATATGCCCCACGTGCCTTCTGCGTGTCGTAAGAGGCGACTAAAGAGGTTGGGTCGGTGGGCTTGCGACCCCCACCCGGAAAAAATATCTAAGCAAAAAAAAAACGAACGAACAGCCTCGGATGCGGACGGAACCAACGTTGACGAACCACGACCGACTAAGGACATGCCTTCGGTCATTCTGAGAATGGCTACGTGGAATGTTAGTGGCATGAATGATGGCACAAAAGAGAGAGAGGTTCTGGAAGTGTTAGTGAATGCCAGGCTGGATGTATGTGGAATGACAGAGACCAAATGGAAAGGTTCAGATGTGAGAGAGTGGGAGTGTGGAATGGGTGTGTGTGCTGGAGTGAGTGAAGGAACAGCGAGAGAAGGTGCATGTTTGTTTGTAAGTAGCAAATGGAAGGAATGTGTAAGAGAGTATGGGTCTGTGGGTTCAAGGATTGTGTGGGTGAGAATGAAAGTAGGAATACAAACGTGGGTGATTGTATGCGTGTATGCCCCGACAGAGGATATACTTGAAAGAAAGAAAGAGGAGTTCTGGATGAATGTGGAGGCGTGCCTGGAGAAGTTTGACAAGAACGAAAGAATATTTCTGATTGGGGATATGAATGGTAAGGTGGGTGATAGGAAAGTTGAGGGAGTGGTGGGAGGGTGGGGGGTACCATCAGAGGTGAATGGGAATGGTAGTGCACTTGTGGACGTATGTGTGGGGAGGAGGCTGTGGATAGCCAACACCTTCTTCCGACACAGAATGATCCACAGGTACACATGGAAACGGATGTTGACGATGAAGGATAAGACAGTGGTGGAACGAAAGTCATTGATTGATTATGTATGTGTGGATGAACGAATGAAGAAATCTGTGATGGATGCTAGGGTGTATAGGGGTATTGGAGGGGGTCTGTCTGATCATTATGTAGTGGTAGCTAAGGTTAGGATACAAAAGAAGTGGGTGAGGAGAGCGGGAGGGAGGCGAGAGGAGGGTGGAATGGTGAGGAGGGTGGAGAGGTTGCAGGAGGAGGAAGTCAGGGAGGAGTACAGGAGAGCAGTGGAAAGACGACTAGGTGGGTTCGACCTGGAAGTTATGGAGGAAGTGGAGGAGATGAGCAAGGTGTTTAAGGATGAGATCTGTGCAGCATGTGAGGAGGTGTGTGGAGTGAGGAGAAGAGGGAGGGGAGTGAAAGGTACAGCATGGTGGACAGAAGAGGTAAGAATAGCTGTGGAAGAAAGAAGAAAGCATATAGAGAGTGGTTGGGTAGTAGAGGGAATGAAGATTCCGAGAGACAGAAACGAGCGAGGTACGTGGAGAGTAAGAGGGTGGTGAAGAGAGTAGTGAAGGAAAGTAAGAGAAGAGTAGATGAGGAATTTGGAAGGAATCTGAGTGTAAAATGGAGGGAGAGTAAGAAACTGTTCTGGAAAGAAGTCAAGAAAGTTAGGGAAGGTAGCAAGGGAAACAGTAAGGGTGTGAAAGATAAGAATGGGATAATGCTAGCCGAGAAGCAAGAGAGAGTCGAAAGATGGAGGGAGTACTTCAGTGAGTTGCTAAATGAAAGGAATGAAGAGCCAGCAAACATAGCTGGATATGGTATGGGAGGGAGAAGAAGAGAAGTAGTGGAGGAGGAGGTGGGGATCAGGAGGTCAGAAGTGTGGGAAGCCATGAAAAGAGTGAAGTTGGGGAAAGCACCAGGAACAGATGGAGTGTGTGGGGAAATGTTGAGGTATGGTGGTGAGATAGTGATAGAATGGGTATGGAAAATGTGCAAACTAGCATGGGAGAAGGGGAGTGCACCCGATGACTGGAAGACTGGCATAATAGTCCCCCTATATAAGGGCAAAGGGGAAAGAGGAGTGTGTGGTAACCACCGAGGAATATGTCTTCTAAGCGTAGTAGGGAAGGTATACAGTAGGGTAGTGATTGAGAGAGTGAGAGTGAGAACGGAGAAATGGATAGGCGACGAGCAGGGAGGTTTTAGGAAGGGAAGAAGAGGATGTGTAGATCAGATTTTTACCCTGAATTGTGTTGTGGAGAAGTATCTGGAGAAGAAACAAAAGGTGTATGTTGCCTTTATGGACTTGGAGAAGGCCTATGACAGAGTGGATAGAGAAGGTTTGTGGAAAGTACTTAGAATATACGGAGTAGAGGGCAAGTTGCTGAAAGCAGTGAAGAGCATGTATGAGGGTGCAAAGGCGGCAGTACGTGTGGAGAGTGAGCAGAGCGAGTTCTTTGACCTGAATGTTGGTTTGAAACAGGGGTGTGTGATGTCCCCGTGGTTGTTTACTGTATATATGGATGGAGTTATGAAAGAAATACTATCAAGAGCAGTGGATGTTGGTGTATCGCTGAAAAGGGAGGGAATTGAGTGGAAGCTACCTATACTGCTGTTTGCGGATGATACAGTTCTGATGAGTGATAATGAATGGGAGTTGCAGGGTCTGGTAAATGAGTTTGGAACAGTGTGCGAAAAACGGAATTTGAAGGTAAATACGGGGAAGAGCAAGGTTATGGTCTTCGAAAGGGGTGAAGTCACAGAGTGTGAGGTGAAGCTGAACGGTCAGGCTATGGAGATCGTCAACTCTTTTAAGTATCTGGGCAGTGTGTTGAGTAAAGATGGGACTATGGATGAAGAGGTGCGGGAGAGGGTACAACAGGGGAAGAGGGTTGTAGGAACGCTAAAAGCAGTAACAAGAAATAGGGTGGTCAGTATGGAAGTGAAAGAAGTCCTTGCATGACAGTGTGGTAATCCCGACACTGACTTACGGAAGCGAAGCATGGACGTTGGTTGAGAGACTCAGACCAAGAGTGAGAGCAGTGGAAATGAATTACTTAAGGAGTGCGTGCGGAGTTACATGGAGGGATAGACAGACTAATGAGGAAGTAAGAAGGAGGTGTGGTGTGGAGGTAGATGTGCTGGAAAGTGTGAAAAGGAACAACTTGAGATGGTTCGGCCATATGGAACGTATGGAAAGCGAGAGAATGACTAAGAGGGTGTACGAGAGCGAGGTGGAGGGACAGAGGGGGAGAGGTAGACCGAATATGAGGTGGAAGGATGGAGTGAGGAACTACATGAACGAAGGCGGTGCTGGTTGGGGGGAGGGGCGTCGACTGACTGGGGACAGAGGTGCATGGGGGCGGTTCGTTCGTGGCCACCCCTTCGGGGATCACGGCGTCAGGCAATAGATAGATAGATAGATATTTTTTTTTTTTTTTTTTTCTTTCAGGCAGGTGAGATTAAAATAATAGGCACAGTTTGCATTATTGAGTTTTTTATTGATACTCTCAATTTTTCGTATAGTTTTTCTAGTATTTACAGGAAGTTGGTAAAGGAGGTTTGCAAAGGGTTCCGACGTTCCGATGGGCTCAGCCATCATTATCAAGGAGAAGTGAAGTTAGAAGGTGATAAGTAAAGAATATATAGGCGATACAAGATCAAGGGAGGGTTTATTGTGTGCTGGTTGTACGCTGGTTGGCTAACCTCAGGCTAGCTCTGGTTGGTTGGCTGGACGGTGCGTATGGGTTAGGCGCAGGAGTGAGCGGGGCCTCTTCTTCGTTTGTCTGTGTGTGTGGAGGGGGCAATCCTGGGGGCATCATGGGGGGCCTCGCTTTGGAAGAGCGTGCCGAGGGTAGGATCTGGCTGTATTCCGATTGTGTGTTTAAAGTAGGTTGGTATGTGTGTATATATATAGCTTCAAGAATGAATAGGCAGCGTGAGTCTATTTCTTTATCAAGAATAGAGGTGTGTTTATCTAAGTCGGGTCTGGTGAGTTCCTGATTGTGTGGGGAATGTGTGGTAGTGGTCCTTGATAGCTCCGGCTTGAAGGTGGAGGGTAAGGCGACGTGACAGACGAGTCCTTGTCAAACCGACGTAAGTGTGAGGTCCACAGTCCTCACTGTTACAGGTGTGTCGGTATATAACATGGTCCTCTTGTGACGGTTTCTTAGCGGTAGCCGGGCTGTTGTGAAGGACTAGTTGTGAGGTTTTCCTTGATTTGTAGTATATGATAAGTTTAAGGTGTTGGTCAGGGTTCGTATTTTTAACGCTGTTGCTGATAATGTCTCTCATTATGTTTTTGTCTGTCTTGTGATCTGAGGACATATGGTTTTTATAGTAAATTTTTATGCATTCAGTGTTTGTATTAGTAGGCATGTCATGATTGTACCATGTTTCAAGGTGTTTGTTGATGGTGTGGGCGATGTCCGAGTTGCTGTACCCATTGTTTACAAGCACCTGGGTGAGCCTCTCGAGTTCCTTGTGTGTGTTTCGCCAGGAGGTGCAGCGTGATAGGGCTCTCCTGATGTAGGAGGCGATGGTGGACCGTAAATATCGCTGGGGGCATTCACTTTCGCCGTTGAGACATAATCCGTTGTTGGTGGGTTTGGTTTAGACAGTAGTGGTAAAGCCTGAGGTGTTGTTGTTGTTTACGAGGACATCAAGGAAGGGGAGATGACCATTAGAGGACTCCTCGAAGGTGAAGTTTAGACTGGAAGAGGCGATGAATCGTTGTTGAAGGTCACGTAGCTTCTGTGGGTCCCTCACACGCACGAAGATGTCGTCCATGTATCTGCAGTAGACGGAGGGGCGGTTGGTAGTCAGGAGCTTTCTTCGATGGTGCCCATGTAAAAATTAGCGAAGAGGACTCCTAGGGGACTGCCCATTGCCACACCGTCGATCTGCTGGTACATGTCACCTCGCGGGCAGGTGAAGGGCGCCTCTTTGGTGCATATATCCAGCAACGTCTTCAGGGCTGTTTCAGGGAGGTCTAAGGGTCTGTTGTCAGGGCAGTGGTAGACTCGATGTAGGATGAGCTCAATGGTGCGGTCAACAGGCACGTTGGTGAAGAGACTCTCTACATCTAGTGAGGCGATGATATGGTCGTCAGTTGGGGGGGCATCTCTCAAAATCTCCAGGAAGTCAGCTGACGAGGAAAGACTGTACTGGCTAGGGGTATAGGGGGTCAGAAGTTTGTTCAAAGTCTTGGCAATTTGGTAGGTGGCGGTAGGGATCTGGGAGATGATGGGGCGAAGGGGGTTACCTGGTTTGTTGGTTTTGATTGTGCCGTAAGCGTACCAGGGGGAGAAGTCACCGATGAGTTTTTTAAGGTGGATCCCTCCTCTCTTCGCGTTGATGGCGGTGATGGTGGTGTTGGTTTTCCGCTTTATTTCCTCGGTGGGGTTATGGGTGATTTTCCTGAATTTTGTAGAGTCGCTTAGGATGTGGTCCATCTTCTGCAGGTATTCATCTTTGTCGTGGATGACCAGGCTGGCAGCTTTATCGGCTCGTCTGATTATGATATTATTATTATTTTGTATTTATTTATTTTTTTTTTAAGAGACAATGAACGGAGGAAGGAAAAACACAGATAAAACAAAAAGGTCCATGTGCCTAAAGGCATCCTCCATTCATAAAATGTTTGTAACAACTGGATTTAAACATTTGTAGATTGTAAGTTTGTGGAAAGCAATTCGAGGGAAGTGAATTCCAAAGAGTAGTAGCTCTGGGGATAAATGAATTCTGATAAGCAGAAGTCCTGCATTGTGGAGGAGAAAGTGTAAATTCATGGGCGCTCTCAGCTGCCCTAGTTCTACGGAGAAAGATGTGGAGAGGCGGCACAATTGAAGCAAGTTCCTCGGAACAATTGCTGTGAAAATATCTGTAGAATAATGCAAGGGATGCAACGTTTCTTCGTATGGATAATGTAGGAAGGTCCTGTGTGATTGCAGGGTTATTGATTAATCTAATAGCTTTATTTTGAATTTTGTCCAACTGACTCAATGCAACCACTCCACTTCCACCCCACAGAGGTGAACAGTAATCCATCTGAGAACGCACATGACTTTTATATATCACGGCCAACTGCTCGTCAGTGAAGAATTCTCGAACTCTGTACAGGAGTCCCAGTTTTTTAGAGGCATTCTTAGCAATGCTTCTAACATAATGTGTCCAGCTCAAGTTAGTAGTTAATGTTACACCGAGAATGTCAATACTAGGGGAAGTGGGAATATTCACGAAGTTGTTTAGCCGCTAAGATGTGGTTTCTGTTGATTAATCCGCTGTTGTGGGAACCACGTGTTTTAGCGGCTTCGGCTAGTAAGGTCGGTTGTAGGTTCGGTGGGGTTGTGAGTTTCCCATCCTTCTCCAGTTTTTGGATGTCGTCCAGGAGAATCTCGATCTCTAGTCGTTTTCGGTGTGGTCGGGGTTTGGATGTGTAGTGGCAATTTAGTCCTTTGTTGAGGAGTTCTTCTTGGTCAGGAGTCAGGTCCGTGTTGGTGAGGTTGATGTACCCTTTGAGGGGTCTGGGGAGTTTGATGTTGCCGCCATATAGTTTGGACAATAGAATAGAACTATGAATAGAACTCCTCAACAAAGGACTCAATTGCCACTACACCTCCAAACCCCGACCACACCGAAAACGACTAGAGATCGAGATTCTCCTGGACAACATCCAAAAACTGGAGAAGGATGGGAAACTCACAACCTCACCGAACCTACAACTGACCTTACTAGCCGAAGCCGCTAAAACACGTGGTTCCCACAATAGCGGATAAATCAACAAACACCACATCTTAGCGGCTAAACAACTTTGTGATAATAATATCATAATCAGGCGAGCCGATAAAGCTGCCAGCCTGGTCATCCACGACAAAGATGAATACCTGCAGAATATGGACCACATCCTAAGCGACTCTACAAAATTCAGGAAAATCACCCGTAACCCCACCGAGGAAATAAAGCGGAAAACCATCACCACCATCACCGCCATCAACGCGAAGACAGGAGGGATCCACCTTAAATAACTCATCGGTGACTTCTCCCCCGGGTACGCTTACGGCACAATCAAAACCCACAAACCAGGTAACCCCCTTCGCCCCATCATCTCCCAGATCCCTACCACCACCTACCAAATTGCCAAGACTTTGAACAAACTTCTGACCCGCTATACCCCTAGCCCGTACAGTCTTTCCTCGTCAGCTGACTTCCTGGAGATTTTGAGAGACGCCCCGCCAACTGACGACCATATCATCGCCTCACTAGATGTAGAGAGTCTCTTCACCAACGTGCCTGTGGACCGCACCATTGAGCTCATCCTACATCGAGTCTACCACTGCCCTGACAACACACCCTTAGACCTCCCTGAAACAGCCCTGAAGACGTTGCAGGAAATATGCACCAAAGAAGCGCCCTTCACCTGCCCACGAGGTGACATGTACCAGCAGATCGACGGTGTGGCAATGGGCAGTCCCCTAGGAGTCCTCTTCGCCAATTTTTACATGGGCACCATCGAAGAAGAGCTCCTGACTACCAACCGCCCCTCCGTCTACTGCAGATACGTGGACGACATCTTCGTGCGTGTGAGGGACCCACAGGAGCTACGTGACCTTCAACAACGATTTATCGCCTCTTCCAGTCTAAACTTCACCTTCGAGGAGTCCTCTAATGGTCATCTCCCCTTCCTTGATGTCCTTGTAAACAACAACAACACCTCAGGCTTTACCACTACTGTCTACACCAAACCCACCAACAACGGATTATGTCTCAACGGCGAATGTGAATGCCCCCAGCGATATTTACGGTCCACCATCGCCGCCTACGTCAGGAGAGCCCTATCACACTGCACCTCCTGGCGAGACACACACAGGGAACTCGAGAGGCTCACCCAGATACTTGTAAACAATGGGTACAGCAACTCGGACATCGCCCACACCATCAACAAACACCTTGAAACATGGTACAATCACGACATGCCTACTAATACAAACACTGAATACATAAAAATTTACTATAAAAACCACATATCCGCAGATCACAAGACAGACGAAAACATAATGAGAGACATTATCAGCAACAACGTTAAAACTACTAACCCTGACCAACACCTTAAACTTATCATATACTAAAAATCAAGGAAAACCTCACAACTAGTCCTTCGCAACAGCCCGGCTACCGCTAAGAAACCGTCACAAGAGGACCATGTCATATACCGACACACCTGTAACAGTGAGGACTGTGGACCTCACACTTACGTCGGTTTGACAAGGACTCGTCTGTCACGTCGCCTTACCCTCCACCTTCAAGCCGGAGCTATCAAGGACCACTACCACACATCCCCACACCATCAGTAACTCACCAGACCCGACTTAGATAAACACACCTCTATTCTTGATAAAGAAATAGACTCACGCCGCCTATTCATTCTTGAAGCTATATATATACAAACATAGCAACCTACTTTAAACACACAATCGGAATACAGCCAGATCCTACCCTCGGCACGCCCTTCCAAAGCGAGGCCCCCCATGATGCCCCCAGGATTGCCCCCTCCACACACGCAGACAAACGAAGCAGAGGCCCCGCTCACTCCTGCGCCTAACCCATATGCACCGTCCAGCCAACCAACCAGAGCTAGCCTGAGGTTAGCCAACCAGCGTACAGCCAGCACACAATAAACCCTCTCTTGATCTTGTATCGCCTATATATTCTTGCCTTTTCACCTTCTAACTTCACTTCTCCTTGATAATGATGGCTGAGCCCATCGGAACGTCGGAACCCTTTGCAAACCTCCTTTACCAACTTCCTGTAAATACTAGAAAAACTATACGAAAAATTGAGAGTATAAAAAAAAACTCAATAATGCAAACTGTGCCTATTATTTTAATCTCACCTGCCTGAAAGAAAATATCCTCCCTGGGTACACTAATATCAAAATATATATATATATATATATATATATATATATATATATATATATATATATACAGTATATGTATATACAGTATATATATATGTCCGCAATAGATTGGTTACTTGGAAAGCGTAACTTGATAATAAAGAGAAGAACCAACGCAGGAATGAATCATAACACCATCTTTTACGACGTTCCGAGAATCGCTGTTCTCATCTTCAGGCCTATAATTAAGATACAGCCAAAATTACATAATGAAGAGCAACATTGTGACTAAAACTATAAAGGCTAGTTTAATTATACATAAGAGTAATGAAAGGAATGAACATGGGAAAACTTAAATATCAAAGCTTGAGTAAACATGGTCAAAATATAAAAATACACATGAAATAATAATAATCCTTAACTCGTGAATATTAATTATATTAAGTGAAAGGCAAGAAAATATGTGAAAGCAAAATTAAAAGTAGGCAAGTATAGTTATTAGAAACAGAGTAAATCTAATAACTATACTTGCCCCCTCCTGTACGCTTCCGCGCTCAGCACACAACTGACAACACCAACCAATCACAGCCACCCACAGCCAACAACCAACCACCGATAAGATTTAGTGCCCGTCTCGCGAATAGACTGCCTTCCACCAATGAACAGCCACCACACACCCAGTAGCTCCGACCACCTCCCTATTCTTGATCCTCGAATTTTGTATAAATATGATGCTTTGTCCCTATTCTAATCATTACCTCTCCTTCCCTGAAGATGCAAGATGTTTACTTGTGAAACGTTGGATTCACCATGAATTTTGCTAACCTGTTGTACCTCATCTCTGAACCCCAGAGGAAAATTGTTAGAACTATTGAAAGCTATAACAATATAATCCTGAATGCTGAAACTGCTATTGCCTTTAACCTCGTCTGTTTAAAAGAGAAGGTATATATATATATATATATGAATATATATAAAATGTCGGGTTGGTATTTCAGCTCAACTTTGTGTAATCTCGTTAACAATCCTGTAATAAAATATCGTGAGATAGAATATGCTCGAGAGGGTCACATCTAGTTTTATAAATCTTGCATTACCTCTTCATCCCAAGGCAGCATTCATATAATAAGAACACAGGTTACTCTACACTCTAATTTATTAAATGGCATGGAATATTAACTCGACTCTATCGATCTGTCATGAACGGCAGACGATAAAGGAAAATCAGTGTAACTTAAATAATATAAGTCACGTTACACACACACACAATATCAGTAATATGAATATGCAGGAAAAATAAGTTACACATGTACACAGTAATTCAATAAGATGATAACACGTATGTGAGCGTAGCGTCTAACGTGAAGATTTCTGGTACAAAACGAACCGGCCTGGGAAAGCGTTCACGGGTGCCGGGCGGTGAGCGCTTATCAAGGGGATTAACGGGGGTTCACAAAGGTAAGGTAAACAGGTATAGTGCGTTCGACCCTAGGTCAGATGGACTGCTTA
This sequence comes from Paralithodes platypus, assembly GCA_032716605.1. NCBI lineage: Eukaryota > Metazoa > Arthropoda > Malacostraca > Decapoda > Lithodidae > Paralithodes > Paralithodes platypus. The sequence continues at coordinate 34,447,205 of CM064523.1, forward strand.
TAATATAGTTATAAACTCACAATTCTATTTAGTGTGATTATAATGCACAGATGAACCAGATGAACGTTACATATATACTAAGGATCTTATAGGCAAGGTAGTTTAAATTAGAACTAACTTGTCTAAGCGGTTTTGTGAAAGAATCAACACACGAGGTACGAAAATAGTTAATGACCGGGTATGAGATCAATTCACACGTATATAGAATTCAAATTCAAATTTAGATCAATGAATCACTATAACAGGGCTTTGGAATAAATGCAAATTTATATACAAAGAGGAAAATACACTCGATTAAAATGCGACTGGAAATCACAGTAAATTAGAATTCAAAAGAACTCAGAATAAAAAGGGGCATACACGATGAAGTTGTACTGGGTGAAATACTACGATAGTAGTATGAAAAGGAAATTTGAATACATTAGCAAATCTCTATCTGGCAATACGTGAATCAAAGATATGACGTAACGCGGATTACATAACACAAGATGTAATTGAACATTTACCGTTATAATAGTAAATTAAATGGAGAATCGGTCCCTAAAATAATACGGAGACACAAATATAAAATAACTTGAACAAGGGTTACTATAAATGTGTGAAAATAATATTAACTTAACAACTCGCACACTTAGATTAGATTAATTCACAAGCACTTGTATAAAATAGATAGCTCGAATAACAGAATTAAAGTTAACTCTTGAATTTTCAATAAGGAAAGATAGATAGATTAAAATTTGGGCATAGGTCCTAGGTAATTGGTGGTAGAGTAGGGAATATCTTCATGGTATATGCTTCGCCTCAACTTGGATACACAAGAGAATAAATAACATATATACTGTAGGTGAAATCTGAGAGTATTCCGTTCTAAGCCTGGGTCGAGATTAGTTTATATAACGGGTGCACAATTTATGATTAAAATCAATACAATGAGGATTACACTTCCAAGGCACACAGAGCAATATCTGGTACTATGAATTCACTTGTACAGATCAAGATTTATGTTAGGACCAATTACTATGTAACGTGTACACAGGTAGGTAATAGAAAAATTTATTGTCACAGATCCTTGGCACAGATCAACTTATTAACACTTCCGGAATACTCACATATTCTACCTTACCTTCAACAATAACCACAAATTGAGATACGCAGAAACACTTAGGATAGCGTGGGGGAGGAGAAGAGCCAAGTATGAGGGTCGGGGCGTCGTAGAGCTCCGGGCACGGCGGCTGGACGTCAGGGGACCACTTCATCAGGCGTCCAAGGGCAGGGGGGCACAGGACAGCAGGCACCTTCTCTCTAAGAAGGGTGAACGACTCTTGGACAGTATAATCCAGACAGAGCGTTGAGGGTGAGCAGCGACTCCCAGACAGTATAATCCGGACGGAGTGCTTGTAGGTGGGTAATACTCCCGGACAATGTATTCCGGACGAAGTAAGCCTACTGAGTGTGAACTGACTTCCTGTAGTTTCAGTCAGGCTATATTTGGGGTATTTTTCTTGGTCAGGTTGCATGATCTCGCATTAATAGGGGCATAGTAAATACATCAAAATTGGCTATGTTGAGGATAATAATTACATGAAAAATATATTATGGTGCTTAATGACATCGCACTGAGGTTCTCGTCCTTTTGACCTCTGTTTCTTACTTATACTGTCTAGCCTGATGAAGTAATTCATAATTTTCTGTTCACTTATTGTTCTGGCTATTTGGATTGTTTATGTAATGATTTTCTTCCATGGCACTTCTTTTCACCATTTCACTTTCCTTCTCGTCTGGCAGCTTCTCGAGGTTGAAGGGCCCCAACGATTTAATTACTCCCAGCGCTCTTTATGCTTAGCTTGCATAAACACATTTTCATCATAGTATTCGGGGGAAAGTTCTGCCTTGGCTGTTTGAGCCCCGCACTGTGATTGGTGGGGCCGTTTGAGGTGATGATTGGTGGGGCTTGACCTGCCTTTTGGGGGCAACTCACCTGTTTGCCCGGGAATTAGAGAATGGGTTCAGGGGTCAGATTTCCCGTTCTTGTGTTTCCCGTTCTCTGGAGAATGGGAAATGTTTTTCTTTCTAAATCCTTTTCTCCTGCTGTTCCTGGATTCTCTGACTGCGGCTACTCTGTGTGGTTCTCCTTTGGGTCTCGTTATTTCAGCACCTTCGACGGTATAAAAGTCTCGACCTCGAAACCTCTTAACACATTTGCGGCAGGTGGGGGTGGTGAGCGTCAGTGTCAAACGGTCCAGTACCAAGCACCAGAGGGTTGTAGTTTCGTCAGGAGGGATGGTGGGGTAAATTTGCACCGTTACTTCGAGTGGTGTCGTGGAGCTGTTGGTCACCTGAAGGAGATGGCTCGGGAAGACGAGGGCTTCAGGTTGCTTCTGGTCGGAGGATATGAACACACTGTTTATCTTCATCTTTGATCCGGGACTAAGGGCTACTGGAGTTGTTGCTGGTGGAGGAGTTGCTCGTGAAGTGTCCCTTGTAGGAGTGTTGGAAGTGGGTTTCCCATGTGAGGGGGGGGCTGGTGGTGAGGGGGCATGTGTCATATGTGTGAGAGTGTGACACAGGCTGGCTAGGTGATCTCACAGTAGGAGTGGCGGCGCCTCTGATGTGCCACGAGGTGGTGCCTTTTAGGGGAGGCCGCCGCTTGTAGGTTGGCTGGAAGGTGGGAGCCCATCTCTGCGGTGGTTTCACACGACGCCCAAATCTCGTACATGTTGGATCAGGCTGGGTGATTGAACATTCCGGGTTGGCATGGACACATTAGTGGGGGGTGAAGTAAAGACAGTTTTATGAATGTTGGAAGGTTCATATGGTATGGAAGTAAGCATGATAGGAGATGTTGATGGATGGGGAGGGTGTGTGGTAACTGGTGGAAGGATCTGGTCAGGTCTCATTTGAGCAGGTGTACTGGTCATGGGGATTAAGGTGTCTGGTTGATTATTAGGTTGGGGTGAAGAGAGGGGGGTTATATCAGAGGTTGGTTGACGATACAAAAGGGGAATAGTTTTTAAGATTGGTGAACTGGGAAGGGTGCATGTAGATTCAGACAAATTTTGCAGACTGACAGAAGAGGAGGGGGAGGGAGGGGTGGGGGATATGCTGACGGCATTATCTTCAATTTGTGTAGGTAATTGAGGAGGGACAGAGACAACGTGAGGAGGAAGGGGAGAGGGGCTGACGGATCCGAATGATCTGGATGGAAGATTTATTTGCAGGGGGTTTGGGCGATTATATGGTTTAGGTATGGGAGGAAGAAGTTGGCGAATGAGTTCCTCTCTAAGAGGAGATAGTGGGGAAACGGAAGGAAGAGGAGGGGGAGAAGGTTCTGAGGTCCCCAATTTCTGGTCATTAGTAGCAGGCAACATGATATTATCTGTGGAATCTGCGAGCATAATGGTATTCTCATCTATTGGTTGAAACCTACGTACATATCTATTTCGGTATGTGCGTAACTCACCAAAGTAGTTTATAGTTATCTGATAACAATTTGGAACAGTTTAAATTTGAAAAGGGCCTTGATACCTAGGTTTTAATTTGGACGGCATTGGCAGTTGAGCAACCATCACGAGGTCACCAACGTGATGAGGACTTACTTGGCAGTTTCGTCAGGTTTTAGGTCTTGCAGATACTCGAGTTGTCATAGGCGATTCTTTAAATGAACTAGGAACTGATCAACATTAGATGAGGGCTCATACGGGACAGCTAGATGGCGTAATGGGAGCAGTAGGGGTGGTACTCCAAAGATGCGCTCATGTGGTGAGATCCCGTCTTTCCGGGGACAGGTGTTAATTCCCCACTGAACGATTTTTACCTGGCTGGGCCAGTCCTTAGTATTCATCTGTTGCAATCTTGTCCGGACTTGGTTTGCAATCGTGCGGTGGCTTCTTTCACAGATGGAATTCCCTTGGGGCCAGTATGGGGAGGAGATAGCTGGGACCATATGTGACTGGTAAATTCTGGGGCGTTGTCGGAATGTATGGCTTCTGGCAAACCGAAGTAAGGGAACACATGTTGGATCATGGCTTCTGCTACTGCTAACGCGGAATGCTCTTTGGTGGGGCAGGCGATCACATATTTGGAGTATGTGTCCACGAAAGTAATGATATATTTGGAAACCTTGACTTCCTTCTAAGGTTCCCATCACATCAACGGCTAATAGTTGCCAAGCTTTGTTTGCCACTAACTTTCCAGAAGGTCTCGGGTTGCGGGTCCTATCTTTGCCTAGGGCACAGGCGCGACAGGCTTCAGTGATGCGTTTGGCAGTGATGTATGGGGAGGGGGTCCAATACACCTGTTGAAAGGTGGCTGTCAGTTTTTGTTGGGCCAGATGGATGCCCTTATGCATATGGATGGATTGCATAGTGGCTAGGGCTGCGGCTGGGGTAATTACAATTTTTCCCTCGGGCGTGAACAAGTTGTCTCCTCGTCTAGTGAGTTGGGAGAACATGGTTCGGGGCATCCAGTCAGATTTTTCTTGTCGTTGAAATAGCTTGAGGAGTTCTTGTTGTTCTTGATTCGTTGAATCTTGGTGGTGGACGGCTAAAATGGGGTGAACATCAAGGGGGGGGGGGGGTTTCTGGGGTGGAAGCAGTGGGTAGCCGAGACAATACGTCAGCATTGGTGTGGAGTTTCCCGGGTCTGTAGGCTATTTCAAAATCGAATTCTTCCAAACTTTCTCTCCATCTGACAGTTAAAGCATTCTTGGTGTCGGATTTCCTTAACCATTGTAGGGCGTGGTGGTCGGTGATGATGGTAACTTTTACACCTGCTAAATAGGCCTTAAAATGCTGAAGGGCCCAAATGATACCCAGGCATTCTCTCTTGGTCACAGGATAATTTACTTCTGCTGGGTTTAAGGTCCGACTGGCACAGGCTATTATGTGTTCTCGGCCCTCTCGTGTTTGTCCTAACACGGCACCTATTCCAGTTTGAGAGACATCGGTGTACAATCGGAATGGTAGGGTGTAGTCGGGGAAAAAGACAACAGGTGATGCAATCAACAATTCCTTCAGGGTGTTGAAAGCCTGTAATCATTGCAGTGTCCACAGGAATGGTTCATCTTTCTTGGTCAAGTCATGGAGAGGCTTAGCAATGGTGGCACATTTTTGTACACACCTTCTATAATATGAGGCTAGTCCGAGAAATGCTCGGACTCCTTTGACATTATGGGTGGGGGGAAATTTTCCCAATGGCATCTAATTTGTGGGAATCTGGTGCAATTCCTTTGTCGGATACGATGTGGCCTAGGAACTGTACTTCAGTCTTTGCCAACACATTTTGAGGGTTTCAGTTTTAAGTTGGCCTCTCGGATTCTTTGGAAGACTTGTTGGAGGCGTTGTAGATGTTCAGCTCAGGTCTTTCCGAACACGATGATGTCGTCCAGGTAAGCCAGGCAGGTTTCCCAGGTCAACCCTTGCAACACGGATTCCATCAATCTAGATAATGTGGCAGGACCATTGCATAAACCGAAAGGTAATACAGTTAATTAGTACAGGCGGCCTTGGCTGGTGGCGAACACCGTCTTTTGTTGATGTTCGGGGAGGACTGGAACTTGCCAATATCCTGCTTGTAAATCCAGGGTAGTGAACCATTTAGCTCCAAGGAGGGAGTCTAGGGAGTCATCAATCCGGGGAAGGGGGGTGGCATCTTTAATCATTACATCATTGAGTCTGCGATAATCTATGCAGAATCTGGTGGTCCCATCTTTCTTTCGTACAAGTACTACCGGGGACGACCAAGGGCTTGTTGAGGGGCGGACCACTCCTGTGGCCAACATGTCTTGTACTTGGGATTCCTCTTCTTGTCTTTGAATGGGATTTTTTCTTCTGATGGGTTGTTTGACGGGGGGTCCAACTGTATGAATAGGATGATGGAGCACGTTGGTTTTCCCACATCTCGATTTGACGTGGCAAAAATGTCTTGGTAGGTGGTTAAGAGATTCTTCAGGTCGGCTTGTTGTTGGGGGGTTATATGGTAAGGAATAGAGGGTAGGGGTAAAGGAGTGTGAGAGGGAGTATCAGCGGGAATTGATAGCTCTTCTGCATAAGGATCTAGTTCTCCAATGGTTAAACCTTTTAGTAAGGTAATGGGCTGGTCTGATATAATGGCGATTTTGATGCAATTCAATCGGTTAGAAATTATACTAGGAGCAGTTAGGCAGTCCCTATCAAAGGGGCTTTGGAGGTGAGGGGTCATAATGGCATCCCCAGGCAAGGTGGGTACAATGGGGATCCATTGTCCATGGTGAGGTGGGAGTGTCACGAGTTTGGCAGTGACTGCTTGAGTGATGGGCAAGATGCAAGGGGAAGGAATCGAAGTTTGAGGAATAGGAACAGGATTGGGGAGTGTGAGGGTAGGAATGGGCTGGATTAAAGGCAAGATTTTGAGTGAAAGAGGGCAAGGGCGGGGGGTATCTCTACTCTTGGGTTTTGGTTGGGTGCCTCGATGACAGGCACTAGTTTATTTATTTATTTATTTATTTATTTATTTATTTTTTTTTGGGGGGGGAGAACGTCAGTGTTCTTCTCCCACAATCGAGGGAAGCACTCAGTTTAGTGAGTAAATTGAGACCCAAATATCCATCGTATAGGGTCTCCTTGGGATCATACACCACAAAAGAGTGGTTTGTTCCGTGGTTAGGAACAAGGGTATTTACATATACTGTAGGGAAGGGTTTGTCCAAACAAATTTATAACTTTGGCATCGGCACTTACTAATATAATTGAGGGAGGTTGAATAGTGCCTAAGGCTTTCTTGTGTTGTTTAAAGAAGGGAGAGAAGAGGCATGATCGGGATACTCCCGTATCGATCAGTAGGCGGACTTTCACCACGTTCAGAGTGAGTTTCCTGTAGATGGGCAGTTTTGCTGAGTCTGCTTCCTCATGAACCCCCGCCATTTTGACGGTTATTTGTGTACGGGGGGCGGTCTGAAAATCCAGATCTTGTGGTGCCTCCATTTCTGGCTCGGGGTCCTCTCCGTTGTCTTCCTCGGAGCCTTCATCAAATCCGGCCGTGCCGAACTCCGTAATGGTGGCGATCCGCCTTGGTTTAATCCAGGAATCTGGGCCCACTAACTGGGTGATCTGGTCCTTCTCCTTGTTAGCTCGGTGAAGGACCTCCGCAAGGACGTCAACAGACACTGATTGTTGCATGGCTTCCAGTCTGCTGGGCGAATCCTGGCCCATTCCTCAGCCTTATCACTGGTTCAGGGTGGCATAGGGCTAGGGGCAGGCACGGTGGACGGGTGTGTGGTGTCTTTCTGTATGGCGGCTACCATATCTTGACCCCAGGTTTGCCTCAGGGTCACAATCCGCCTTACGACCGGCATGTCCGTGTCGTAATTAGTGGGTTCAACAATGGAGAAATGATCCGCCACCGCCAAAGGTAAGATCCTCAGCAGGGCCCTGAAAATTATCTTCTTCCTTTGGGAGGGGGTTTCTTCTGTGGACGCGGTGACAACGAGCTGTGTCAACTCACTGATCGTGTTGTCCAAATTCCCATGGTATTGGACTTGATAAAAATGCCTGTCCGACATTATTTGTCCTAGGACAGGGTTAATGGCAGTTTTTACATAATTTTCAAATGGTGCCCAGGTTAAACCAGACATTTGGTCACGCACATACCCTGATACTTTCCCTGCATATTTACCTAACTTCACTACTACTGTGTAAATCTTGGAAGCGTCTTGGTCCTGGAACATCAGATCCAGGACGGGTTTGACCATTTCCATGTAAATTCCAATGTCATTTTCCTAGGGCTTAAATGCCGGGATATCGAGTGATTTGGCTGCCATAATGATTGGGGAAGTTGTGAGTGCAAGCAAGACATTTTTTAAAGCAAGCTGATATGTCGTATCAAGACACCGCTGCCACCAGTGAAATGTGGGGTTGGTATTTCAACTCGACTTTGTATAATCTCGTTAACAATCCTGTAATAGGATATCGTGAGATAGAATATGCTCGAGAGGGTCACGTCTAGCTTTGTAAATCTTGCATTACCTCTTCATCCCAAGGCAGCATTCATACAATAAGAACACAGGTTACTTTACACTCTAATTTATTAAATGGCATGGAATATTAACTTGACTCTATCGATCTGTCATGTACGGCAGACGATAAAGGAAAATCAGTGATGTGTCAAATATAGAATGGTCTATAATGATAACTTAAATATTATTAGTCACGTTACACACACACACAATATCAGTAATATGAATATGCAGGAAAAATAAGTTACACATGTACACAGTAATTCAATAAGATGATAACACGTATGTGAGCGTAGCGTCTAACGTGAAGATTTCTGGTACAAAGCGAACCGGCCTGGGAAAGCGTTCACGGGCGCGGGGCGGTGAGCGCTTATCAAGGGGTTTAACGGGGGGGCTACACAGGTAAGGTAAACAGGTATAGTGCGTTCGACCCTAGGTCAGATGGACTGCTTAGTTATAAACTCACAATTCTATTTAGTGCGATTATAATGCACAGATGAACGTTAGAAATATACTAAGGATCTTACAGGCAAGATAGTTTAAATTAGAACTAACTTGTCTAAGCGGTTTTGTGAAAGAATCAACACACGAGGTACGAAAATAGTTAATGACCGGGTATGAGATCAATTCACACATATATAGAATTTAAATTCAAATTTAGATCAATGAATCACTATAACAGGGCTTTGGAATGAATGCAAATTAATATAAAAAGAGGAAAATACGCTCCATTAAAATGCGACTGGAAATCACAGTAAATTAGAATTCAAAAGAACTCAGAATAAGAAAGGGCCATACACGACGAAGTTGTACTGGGTGAAAAACTACGATAGTAGTATGAAAAGGAAATTTGAATACATTAGCAAATCCCTGTCTGGCAATACGTGAATCAAAGATATGACGTAACGTGGATTACATAACACAAGATGCAATTGAACATTTACCGTTATAATAGTAAATTAAATGGAGAATCGGTCCCTAAAATAATACGGAGACACGAATATAAAATAACTTGAACAAGAGTTTCTATAAATGTGTGAAAATAATTATTAACAACTCGCACACATAGATTAGATTAATTCACAAGCACTTGTATAAACTAGATAGCTCGAATAACATAATTAAAGTTAACTCAATGGGGAGTTCTTGACTTTTCAATAAGCAAAGAGAGATAGATTAAAATTTGGGCATAGGTCCTAGGTAATTGGTGGTAGAGTAGGGAATATCTTCACGGTATATGCTTCGCCTCAACTTGGATACACAAAAGAACAAATAACATATATACTGTAGGTGAAATGTGAGAGTATTCCGTTCTAAGCCTGGGTCGAGATTAGTTTATATAACGGGTGCACAATTTATGATTAAAATCAATACAATGAGGATTACACCTCAAGGGCACACGGAGCTATATCTGGTACTATGCATTCACTTGTACAGATCAAGATTTATGTTAGGACCAATTACTATGTAACGTGTACACAGGTAGGTAATAGAATAATTTATTGGCACAGATCCTTGGCACAGATCAACTTATTAACACTTCCGGAATACTCGCATATTCTACCTTACCTTCAACAATAGCCACAAATTGAGATACACAGAAACACTTATGATAGCGTGGGGGAGGAGAAGAGCCAAGTATGAGGGTCGGGGCGTCGTAGAGCTCCGGGCACGGCGGCTGGACGTCAGGGGACCACTTCGTCAGGAGTCCAAGGGCAGGGGGGCACAGGACAGCAGGCACCTTCTCTCTCAGGGGGGGGGGTGAATGACTCTTGGACAGTATAATCCAGACAGAGCATTGAGGGTGAGCAACTCCCGGACAGTATAATCCGGACGGAGTGCTTGTAGGTGGGTAATACTCCTGGACAATGTAATGCGGACGGAGTAAGCCTACTGAGTGTGAACTGACTTCCTGTAGTTTCAGTCAGGCTATATTTGGGGTATTTCTCTTGGTCAGGTTGCATGATCTCGCATTAATAGTAAATACACAAAAATTGGCTATGTTGAGGCTAATAATTACATGAAAATTATATTATGGTGCTTAATGACATCGCACTAAGGTTCTCGTCCTTTTGACCTCTGTTTCTTACTTATACTGTCTAGCCTGATGATGTAATTCGTGATTTTCTGTTCACTCATTGTTCTGGCTATTTGGATTGTTTAAGTAATGATTTTCTTCCATGGCACTTCTTATCACCATTTCACTTTCCTTCTCGTCTGGCAGCTTCTCGAGGTTGAAGGGCCCCAATGATTTAAATACTCCCAGGGCTCTTTATGCTTAGCTTGCATAAACACATTTTCATCATAGTATTCGGGGGAAAGTTCTGCCTTGGCTGTTTGAACCCCGCATTGTGATTGGTGGAGCTTGACCTGCCTTTTGGGAGCAACTCACCTGTTTGCCCGGGAATTAGAGAATGGGTCCAGGGGTCAGATTTCCTGTTCTTGTGTTTCCCGTTCTCTGGAGAATGGGAAATGTTTTTGTTTCTAAATCCTTTTCTCCTGCTGTTCCTGGATTCTCTGACTGCGGCTACTCTGTGTGGTTCTACTTTGGGTCTTGTTATTTCAATATATACAATATACATGCTGGTGTAATGGTTAAGGTGGCAACAATCTGTGTGTGATAACCCGGGTTCGAATCCCGGTGGACCATATATACTTTAATTAATTTCATTGGGGGTGTTTGGTGTTGTGGTGAAATTAATAAAATATAGATTATCAGTAGGTTCAGGGATATTTCGTAGCGAGGCCGGTCTACAGTATAATTATGATCTGTGCCCGATGAATATTCCTTCCTCTCACTTAAACATTAGGCCTACCATAGCGCGGTTGGGAGTATGAACATGATTAGATTAATATCCAGTATTCGAGAATGGATGATAAGTCGTAGGCGTGTGCATAAACCTTTAACCGTCCTGGTGGTGTAATGGTTAAGGTGGCAAAAATCTGTGTGTGATAATCCAGGTTCGAATCCCGGTGGATCATATATACTTTAATTAATTTCATTGGTGGTGTTTGGTGTTGTGGTGACATTAATAAAATATAGAATATATATATATATATATATATATATATATATATATATATATATATATACACAGTATAAACAGTATATACTGTATTATATACAGTATATATATATATATACATTTTCCTATGTGAGTAAGGGAGACAAAAGACAAAACTGCCTGTAGCGAGTGCCTCCCCCAGAGTTGAAAGAGTGACAACAGGGCCAAAATCAAGGGACGTTCTAGCCAAAATGCCTGGACACATGGAGTTTGAAGCAATTTAAGTCATAGAAAGAGGGAAAGACTGATTCTGGGAGACAGTTTCAGAGCTCAGCTGTTGAATAGAAGAAAGACTGAGAATAATGTTTCACTCTTGGGTTGAAGAGTTGTACAGAGTAGGGGTGGGATTGTGTTGCAAGACGGATGCTACGTGCTCTACGAAGAGGGGGTGGTGTACATTGAGAGAGCTCTGAGGAACACTGGTTATTGTAATAGTGGCAGAATAGTGAGAGAGATGCAACATTAGGGCGAAGAAAGAGAGAGAGACTGCAGGGAATTGGGGAGTTGACGTGAGTTAATGAGACGGAAGGCTTTCTTTTCCACTTTGTCTAGAAGTGCTTTGTGAGAGGATCCTCCCCACACGTAAGAACAATACTCAATACATGGACGCACTTTGCCCCTGTGCAGAGCTAGAAGCTGCGCAGGGGTAAATAACCCCCGGAGGAGGTTTACCACACCCAGCTTCTAGGAAGCTGTTTTAGCTAGAGTGGTAATATGATCTTTCCAAGAGAGATCAGAAGAAAAAGAGACACCAAGAATATTAAGAGAAGATGAAGGGTTAATGTGTATGTTGTTGAAGAGTAGGTCATTGTTTTCTGGAAGGGGGCGACGAGTAGACAGATGGAGAAAATGAATTTTGGAAGCATTGAAAGTAACTAAGATTTCTCTGCCACAATTATAGATAGTAGCGAGATCAGAAGATAAGGTGTTTTATGGCCTCCTTATGTGAGTTTTGGCGTTCCTGCTGTGAATAATTTTGTGAAAGGCTAGTTGAATGGTGTACTGTAGAGTCTTCAGCAAATGAGTGAATGGGGCTGAAGGTGCAGTTGAGAGGGTTGTTAATGAATAATAGGGAGAGAATTGGAGATAGGACTGAACCCTGAGGAACACCGGAGTTGATAAATTGAGGAAATAAACGGTGACCGTCCACAACCGCAGCTATGGAGTGGCCGGAAAGGAAATTAGAGACAAAGGCACAAATGGAGGGATAGAAACTGTAGGAGGGCAGTTTAGAAATAAGGGATTTATGCCAGACTCTATCGAAGGCTTTCGATATGTCTAGCGCAACAGAAAAAGTCTCACCGAAGTCCCGAATGGAGGATGACCAAGAATTAGTAAGATAAGAAAGATCACCAGTAGAGTGACCATTAACCCACAGAACCCCAGCGACGCAGCGTTTGCGTTGGCAATATATGTAACGCTAAACCCCAGCGCCGCATACGTTGCGTCCGCTACTTCGACCTTATTTACTCTTGTCCTATGGTAGCTAGAGGCTTGAGGATGGTATGGGATATACCTTATGATGTTGCCGAACAGTGCCGGTACTCGGCAACTCCCTAGTCCAGCCGCGCGGGTTAATACGGGCAGATGGGGAATGCCAGTTTACCCACTTATATCACCGCCACTTTCGAGCTAATTTATTCTTGTCCTATGTTTAATGTCCTAGAGGGTTCAAATTTATATGGGATATACCTTATGATGTTGCCCAACAGTGGCAATACTTATCAATTGGCAATACCTAAGTCCTGCCGCAGTGGGGAGTGGGGAGGGAGAGCGCGGGAGGAGGGAGGGAGTGGGAGGACTTGGCTGCCTGAGCCTGCCTCCCACCTGGCCAGTTGTCCTGTGTACTAAGTGAGTGTTGGACGTATCTCGTCGCCTCGCGATGTTTATCACTCCCCTAATGCTCCCCATGAAATAGTTGACTCCCCACCAAGTAGGGAAGAGGAGGAGGAGGATGACCCAGACACCATGGCATTCCTCAAAATTCCGCCAGGTCATGGTAGGGGTAAGAAGAGACGAGAGAGTGTTTCATGTTGCTACATACACAACAAGCTCGGCGATGTGTACACTGGTCTTCCCCAACTCCCCCAGTGCCCCCACCCCTGCCTTCACCACCATCTCCCCTGTCACCCCACTAAAAATACGTCAAAAACCCATATTTCTAAGTCAAAAGTGCCTAAAACAATGTGTAGCACTCATATTCTAACTGTGCACTGGCAAAAAAAGATGGCGGTGTGCGCCCAATAGCAGTAGGGAACACCTTCCGCCGCCTTGCCACAAAGGTGGGTTTGAAACCACTCTCGAATGGCCTAGGTCAACACTTACGACCAGTTCAACTAGGTTTCGGAACTCCAGGGGGGTGTGAAGCTGCTGTACACGCAACCCGCACCTACCTCAGCCAAGCCCAAGAAAAACGAGTGCTTCTAAAGATTGACATGCGGAACGCATTCAACAGCATTCGCAGGGATGTCTTCCTCCGTGCAGCTCAAGAACACATCCCCACTCTGTACCCCCTACTTTGGCAGGCTTATTCCAAACCTTCAATCCTGATTTTTGGCGAGACGGTAATCCCATCAGCGACCAGGTTACAGCAGGGAGATCCAGGTGGTCCTGCTCTTTTCTCAATAGGGGTGGATGCAGCAGCTAACAAAGTAAGGTCAGAACTGAATGTATGGTACCTGGACGATGCAACCTTGGGTGGGTCAGTAGAGAACGTTCTAACCGACCTAAATAACATCGTAACTGACCTCGGCCAGGCTGGGCTAGTGATAAATGACACCAAATGTGAACTTGTCCTCCTCAACCACACACGTGAACAAGGAGAAGAGACTCAGGGCCTGTTTCGAGACATATTGCCAGATGTAAAGATCCTTCAGGAGCACCAGTAAACCCTATTAGGTTCCCCACTAACTCTGACAGCAATCCCACCAGCACTTCAAGTTAAAAAGGAGGAGCTTCAACGTCTCGTGAGTCGCCTGATACACATCGATGCCCACTCAGCTCTGGCCCTGCTCAAGAACTGTTTCTCCATCCCAAAACTCCAATACCTCCTGCGCACATCGATGACTTACACGAACAATGGTGGCCTCCAAGAATTAGACAGCATAATCCGAGAAGCAGTGACCAGCATCACCAACGTGGAATTTAAAGAACGGGCCTGGACACAAGCCACCCTTCCTGTCCGCCTCGGGGGCTTGGGCATACGGAGAGCCTCGGATATTGCCTCCCCAGCCTTTATCTCTTCCCTCATCGCGACCAACGACCTTGTAGTGTCCATCCTTTCTTCTCAACCCGGAATGACACTTAATGGGGACGTAACAGCAGCGATTAACACCTGGAAGGGAAGTACAGGAGTAGAGGAGGAGCCTCAGGGTACCTCCAGGAGCAAGCAGAAAGCGTGGGATACCATCTCGGCGAAGAAAACTCAAGAAAATCTCCTAACCAATGCAGACCAGGTTGCAAAAGCACGCCTCCAGGCAGCCGCCCGTTCGGAGAGTGGCTTGTGGTTACACGCCATCCCCATCCCACCTCTTGGAACTCACTTGGATGCTGAAGCGCTCCGGGTTGCCATCGCGCTCAGAGTGGGTGCGGCAGTTTGTCACCCACACACTTGCAAGTGTGGTGGGGCGATGGATGCTCAAGGTCACCATGCCTTGTCATGTAATTACAACGCAGGCCGCCTGCCAAGACACTCTGCACTAAATGATGTCATAAAACGGGCCCTGCAGAGTGCTAACCGTGCATCAATCCTCGAACCACATGGACTTCACAGAGAAGACGGCAAACGGCCAGATGGGATGACCACTTTCCCTTACAAGAATGGCCGGTGCCTTGTGTGGGATGCCACATGTGTTGACACTTTCTCCACAACCAACATCGCCGGAAACGCCGACGAAGCAGGTGAAGCCGCCCGAATAGCAGAAAATAAAAAGCGAGAAAAATATCAAGCCATCGCCAGAAATCATCAGTTCGAGCCCCTGGCATTCGAAACTTCAGGAGTCTTCGGCCCTACCACCCTTAAGATGGTAAATGAAATAGGCCGTAAAATCAGAGAAGTTTCAGGAGAACCCCGGGAAACCCTCTGGCTCAAGCAAAGACTAGGGATGGCTATCCTCCGGCGCAATGCCACCAGCGTCATGAGCTCAGTTCGACAGGACTGGGTCATGCCACTGTGTGAGGCCCGGGCAGGAGTGGTGTATCCGTAGTCTTTCCACAGTAGGGTAAAACAAAACATAAACTTTATTTGTATGTAACATGTGTGATGCACATAAATAAAAAGGGATGTGTCGGATGGTTGAAAGCCACAGTTGCTCGCGCGTTTGGGGCTAGCAACACGTATTATGAAAAACATGTATCCTCCTTCATTCACTGTCCCCCCCTTCACTCACTCAACCCCACAATTTGCCGGAGGATAGCAGGTTTTTCACAATACGTAGACGGAGGTCTTTTAAAAAACTATAAAACATATTACGGTAAAGAATAAAATCAGTAAAGAGTGCATGAGGGAGGCATTGAATGAAAGGGAAAGTTATGGTGTAGTAGGATGTCTGCCAGCTGGCCTTGAGTGTACGTGCGTGAGTCCATGACCAAGATGGCCGCCAGCCCGCCAGTCGCCAAGGTAACCAGGACGCCCGTGGGACTTGCCACTCCCTCGGCACTTATAAAACTTGAATCTATGCACTTATCACACTGTAACTTCACTTACAATGACATTATGTGATACATGTTGCTAATATATGAACTATGAAGGCACACATGATGCTCGGGTGGTGTGCATCGTACATCTGTTATGCTGCCGCGCTCAGCTGTGGTGGTGCGGGCGGAAAGTTTGAAGACCGACCGAGGTGAGTGGGTTTTTTTGTGCTATTCATAATTTCTCACCTATTTCAGCTATTTAAGAAAATAAACAAAATTGACCTAATCAGCTGGTCTCACAAAGTACTTTTATTATTAATTAGCTGGTGCTCAGAGGGTTAAGGAAGCCATACTAGCGGTCTGAGAGCAGGTTAAGGGAAGATAAATGCTTAAGAAATTTTTAGGCATGAATAGTTTTAAAAACTTTAGAGATGCAAGAAATTAGAGCAATTGGACGATAGTTGAAGGGTTGAGAGCAGTCTCCCTTCTTTGGGACAGGTTGAATGACAGCTAACTTACTGCAAGAAGGAAAGACGTTAGAGGAGAGACAGAGGCGGAAGAGTTTGCCTAGGCAGGCAGTCAGCACGGAGGCACAGTTTTTTAGTACAACAGGAGGAACACCGTCCGGTTCGTACGCCTTCTTAGTATTAAGCCCAGAGAGGGTGGAAAGTACATCCTTGGAAGAGATTATGATGTTAGGCATAAATAGGAGAGAGGGGGGTGGAGTGGGAGAAATAGCACCGGAATCATCAAAAGTGGAGTTTTTAGTGAAAGTGTTAGCAAAGAGTTCAGCTTTGTCAAAGGGAGAAGTGACGGTGGTGCCATCAGAGTGGGAAAGAGTAGGGAAAGACGAAGAAGAAGAATTGTTGGAGAGGTTTTTGGCTAGATGCCAGAAGGCTTGGGAAGAACTAGATTTGGATAGTTCAGTGCATTGATTATTGATGAAAGAATGTTAGACAAGGCGAAGAATCGATTTGGCTTGATTCCGGGCAGAAACATAGGAAGTATGAAATTCTTGAGTTTGAAGGCCACCGTACCATTTTAATGCTTCCTCCTTATTGCATACAGCAGTAGATCAAGCATGAGTAAACCAAAACATGTTTGCATTAGACTGAGATAAAGATAATGGAATATATGCTTCCATGCCCGAGAGGATTACCTCGGTAATGCGTTCAGCACTCTCCGCTGCTCCCCGGTCACGGAAGCAGAAATAATTGCATGGAAAATCAAAGAAATGCTGCCAAAGAGAATCCCAGTTGGCAGCACCAAAGTGTCATAAGTGCCAAAAAGGGGATACTTGACATCTATGCTGCGATATAGTGGGTATTTTCATGAGATGTAGGCACATCAAGTATTGTATAACTACAGGAAAGCCGACAACATTTCAGTAATGCCCCCTCCCCTCCCCCCTACTTACACACACACACACCGGCATCTTGGCAAAGATTTGATATCGGAAACATTTGATCTGCGGTCGGCGACACCATATTCACCATCCCCTCATCTAGCCCAGCTAGATTACAGTCGTGACCTTTTACCTGCTCCTGAACTAATGATCGACCCCTAGTGACTGGACTTGGTTATCCCTTAGTGTGGTGGCAAGTGTTTCTAGTGTTTTAGCGAAGTGAGAAACTGTTAGTTAAATTGCGTGCTTAGTTTTTGCTTTCTTGCTAATCTTGGGATAATATGTTATGGCAGGTATGGAGATCAGATCATCACCTGACCTTCACCAACTCATCCTCCAGGTAAGGGAAGAGATGGCTGATTCGAACTCTAAGGGAGGATAACGTAAATTGTTAGAGGAAAGTGAACTTGCTTAAAGATGAAAATTTAGCTTTGAGACTCAGTACAGAGGAATTGGTCAAGCCCAGTGAGATTTGTGATTACAAGTCTTTATATTAATGGAAGGTGGCTGGCAACCAGGGTGGGAAAATCACTCTAAAAAACCAGGTAGGAGTGAGAGTGAGCAATATATTCGCTTCCTTGAAATACGAATGTGTGGTGGGGGCTAGTCTGGATAAGGATGGGTCTGAAGGAGCACTTGTCACCGCTACTTCAGGAAACACAGCGACTGCTACCCCCCCAGGAATACATACAGTTGCTGCTGCTTCAGTAGTACCTTCAACTGCTACTACTGGAGATTCTATCTCTGCCGCAGCTGCCACCAAATCATCGACAAGGAAAGATATGTCGTTTTCTATTGTTAGCGATTTTACGGTCAGACACCCAGGTACAAGGATTCTTTAAGAAGGGATGGAAAAGTGAGAAATCAATGTTCTGATTATAGTGATCCGTGCACACGAGAGATGGCAGCACGATCGCAAAAGAAAATGGGAGGGTACCTATTAATGTGTAGCCTAATAATCCCAACCTTTTACTACTAACGCTGTGAATTATCAATATAACGTTATCCACAGACTCTGTAAACATGACAGATTTCAATAGACATAACTAAAGGCTACTTTAACCCCTTACGAGCGGGCTAGGTGGTCTATTTGACCGTACCGCCCATCGTTTTTTTGTTTACCCTAAATAGGGTTGTTTCCGTGCTCATTTTCATGCCTAAATAAGACCCAGAGTGTAAAACAAGTATCTATCCCTAAAAGGGCGTAAACAGAGCTTTCCAATGACAATGGACCCATCCTTGTACGACCACTGGTTCTCTTGCAACGATCGTGCAACACGAGTGCAAAAACCCTAAAATAAGGTAATTTCCTTACATAATTTCCTGTGTAGCGAGTGAGAAAGGGGGGAGGAAAGTAGAATACAGTTCAGTACATCCACGGTGGTCGTGGGGAGCGGTCATAAGGTTACTACGCTCGTCCCACCGCTCAGCTCTCTCTCTCAGCAACATTACGTGCTGAAAATGGTGCTCGACAGCTGTCGTTCACCACCACTTAGTCCAAATTTATTTCACTCGACATAGTTGCGCGCCGCCAGTTAAGGGTTAAAGGCCAGATCATTATGAAATTTTCGTCATTATGAGGAGGTTCTGAGATAAGTCTCCACTACCGCCGCCACTGTTGTTGTAAGACTCGGTGTTTCCAACGTCAAACAGGCTGTGATCTCTCCCCAACAGAATATCCCTAGGTGTCATTATTATACCCTAACCTACGTATTTCGCCAAAATGTCTAGTTTTAATACAGCTTTACAATTTAACATATACCTGTAATGTAACTATTACTATAAATTCAAAATTACCTTTATATTCTTGTTGTGTTGTTTGGAGTTATATTTGCATCATATATACTGTAAGTATTGCATATATTGTATGTTCATATTTACTTCTTTCTCTTAGTTTTATATATATTTTTTATTCTAAATAATATACAAGTGTTTTTAACAATATAAATTTACTCTCAAAGACGTTCCTTCTTTATTTAAACGCCTCTCATTATGCGGAAGTTTCCCTAACTATGGTAACACTGCAGACAAGCCAGGTGTAAAGATATCAAAGAGTATCTAATAAGGAGTAATCACTAAGGTCTTTTGGTTATAATATTATGCCCAACGACAGTGGTGCTACCCCTAGGACTCACACGGAACTCGACCTTTCTATCGGCCAGGAGCCGGGATTGAGGGGGTTGTTAGAGAAAATAGATAACATCATGGAAAATATTGGAGAACGCCATATTATCTGTCTCAGTACAGGGAACAATCATGTTTGTAAAGGTAGAATTGCTTCGGCAGTACAGGGAGGTGTTAGGTAAAGGTAGGATGAAGGGAGGCATACCTGTAGTACACAGTGTCTTGCCAAGGAGAGGGGTCAGGAAGGAATAGTCTTCTAGGGCAATTGGTATAAATTGTCGGCTGGAAAAATAAGGCAATGAAAATGCAATGAAAATAAGAAAGATTAAAGAGGAAATGTGGTTACAGATGTAAAGCAAATAAAGGAGAGATGGAAGGAGTACTTCGATGGACTAATGAGTGGAAATAGAAGCAGAGCAGTTGTCAATGATAGAGGTCTGTTAGATGTGCCACCTGAAAGACATGTAGAGTGAGGGAACATAGCTAAAGTAGAATTAGTGAATGCAGTAAAGAAGTTGAAAACTTGAAAAGCTGCTGGTGTAGATAAAATACAATGTGAAATGATAAGGAATGAAGGTGAAGTAGCAATAGATTGGGTGTGGATATAATGTTCAAAAGCTTGGACTAATGGAGTAGTGCCAGTGGACTGAAAGAGAGGAATGATAGTCCCGTTGTATAAAGATAAAGGTGAGCGAAATGAATGTAAGTGTTACAGAGGTATTAGTCTGCTGAGTATGGTTGGTAAGGTATACGCAATAATAGTGATTGGCAGAGTGAAAGAAATTACCAATGGAAAAGTGAGTGATGAACAGGGTGGATATATAAGTGGATGACGATGTCTGGATTAGATTTTTGCAGCGAGACAGATGATAAAGAAAGCATGTGAAAAAGACAAGAAGATATACATGATATTTATGGATCTTGCGAAAGCATATGACAAAGTAAATAGTGAAGGATTATGGAAAATTTTAGAGCTGTTTGATGTAAAAGACAAATTGTTGAATGCTGTGAGGAGTTTTTTATGATGATAGCATGTGTAAGATTAAATGGCGCATTAAGTGAGTGGTGTAGTGTGCAGATCGGAGTGAGACAGGGGTGTGTCATGTCCCATTGGTTGATTAACCCTTTCACTGCGGGACCCGCTCGGGAACGTCATTGCAATTTACTGCAGTTTACAGCCCCTTAAAGCCTCTTAAAGCCGGTGGAGACTAGTGCGAGGGAGTGGGCGTGCGCCAGGCTCCCGTCCGCTCTCCAGCACGTCAACCGGGACACTGAGACTCTCAACCCATATATCGCGAAACCTATGCAGCGATGCCAAAGGCAAATGTAGCACGATATAGCTTAAAGCCGGTGGAGACTAGTGCGAGGGAGCGGGCGCGCGCCAGGCTACCGTCTGCTCTCCAGCACGTCAACCGGGGCACCGAGACTCTCAACCCCTATATCGCGAGACCTATGCAGCGATGCCAAAGGCAAATGTAGCATGATGTAGCTAATAATTAGCCAATATTTGACGATGTCTACGGTAGCGCTGCGAGTGAACCCCGCACGCTACGAAGCTCGTTCTTGTATAATTTTGAAGCTATTTTTTTCTAGTTTTTTGCTGAATGCATTGCATTTCATTCAGGCACTTGCTTAAGCCTTTAGGATTGCCTGAATGAGCCCTAGTATAGCAAAAATAAGCCCGCATCTTAAGTGTTAATATCTACATGGATGGGGCAATGGGAGAAGTAAAGGACAGTACAAGAAAAGAGAAAGTAGAGATGGTGAGTGATGGGAACAGAATGATGGTCAGTAATGTGTTGTATGCAGACGACGCAATGTTATGTGCCGAGGACGAGAATGACCTGTGCCAGATGGTGGAGATATTTGTTGAAGTATGTGAAAGATGAGGTCTGAAAGTCAATGTTGATAATAGTAAAGTAATTGTACTAGAAAAAGAAGGAAACACTTTGTGTAATGTAAGGATTAATGGAGAACAGCTTAAACTAGTAGAAGAGTTTATGTATCTGGGAACCATGATTGAGAAAAGGGGAAAATGTGCAAGAGAAATAGAAAACAGAGTAACACAAGGAAGAAAGGTAGCTCGAGTAATGAAAGCCTTGCTTAGGAGCAGAGACTTGAGTATGGAAGCAGTGAGAAGATTGCATGAGGATGTGTTGGTGCCACCATTGATGTATGAATGTGAAACTCCATGGTATGGCATAATAATGAAAAATCACGAGTGAGAGCGATTGAAATGTAATTGCTAAGAAATGCGTGAGGAATTCAAAGAATAGACAAAGTAAGAAGTGTGAACATAAGGGAGGCGTGTAGAGTTAAGAAGTCGGTAGAGTAAAAGGTTGAAGAAATTGTTCTCAGATGGTATGGTCACATGACAAGAATACCTGAAGAAATAATTGTTAAATGGATCTATGACAGTGAAGTGGAAGGAAGAAGAACGTGTGGAAGGCCGAGAAGAAGATGGTAAGATATGGTGTCAGATTGTGTGTCAATGCATTAAAAGGGAATGGTCGAAGCAAAATAATTAGCAAATGACAGGAATGAATGGAGAAGGTTTGTTAGAGAGTGTACATGAAGGTCTCTGGACCCTTTTAAATGACAAACCTGGAAGGTCTTTATCCCAGATGTTGATGTGGAGAGATCTTGTTCAGAAGTAAAACATCTGAGGTGAAGCCATTGATTCCGGGGGCAGATGAGTGATTGGGGCTTCTGAATGCTTGTGTGCTTGCTTTGTGTGCGCCAACTGTTATATGTGTTCTTCTCCTGTTACCTCATTTTCCTTTCTTGTGTCTCTTGCTGATCTTACCTACCCCTTGTGGGAGTAAGGGCTGGCTACTGACTGACTGACTAAATACTAGTGCTCTATTAGCTTTATTTGCAGCTGCTGCACGTTGATCAGAAGCTTACAGGATTACAGATATTTGTATCCCCAGGTATTTAACTTTAGCAGAAGTGTTTTCTTGTTGGCCCATCATTTCATATATATATATATTATTAATTGCTGATTTGCAGTATCAGACATTTTGCTACATGAGTTTTTCGTTTCATGCCTATCATCTCCAGTGTGTGTATCAATTTTCTATGTGGTAACTTGTCGAAAGCCTTTTGGAAACTGAGATTTGTTTTATGTCTAGTGATTTAGTCATGTCATTATATGTGAAACGTTTATTATAGGATTCCATCAGGTTTGTAAAGCAGGATTTATTATATCCTTAAACTGTGTTGACTATCTCTGAATGGTTTGTAATGTTCTAGGTATTCTACTATCTTATCTCTTCAAATGTATTCCAAAACATTTTCAATAATTGGTGTTAGGCTCATAGATCTATAATTACTAGCTTTTGCCTTTCTGCCATGTTATCATATTGGCGTAATATTCGCATCTTCCAAATAATTTGGTACTTTCCCATTTTGTAGAGACAAGTTATATAATATATATACATTAAGGACTTGGCTATTTCTAACTTAACATTTTTCAATACTACAGGGTGTATACACTGTATAGTATCCGGCCCCGGAGTTCTATCTATACTTAAATTACTCAACTTTGACTATACTTCACTAACACTTATGGTAACATCTCCTATTCTGTGTGCTATTGTGTTACTTTCAATGTTAGGGACGTATACTTCTTTAGTAAAGACAGAGCAGATATATTTTCGCTTTCTGTTACCGTCTGGCCCTTGTCTATTGGCGGTTCAATACCACGTTTGATGTGTCTGTGACTGTTAATGCATCTGCAGAACTGTCTAGGATTATTAGCACTCTTCGGCAATAAATATTTCACAATTTCGTATCCCTGCGCTAGTTACTTGTTATACTCCCTTTCTACTTTCTTTGTATAAGGCGCTAAAGTGCTCACTGTTTGCAGTATTTTTGCAAAGTTTATGCAATTTGCTTCTCTCCCGCAACACCTTGCTAATATTTTTAGTGTACCATGGGGGCTTATAATTTATTGTATTTTTATCATGTTTTAGTATCTTTCCAAGAAAGGTGAGGAGGAAAAGAAACACCAAGAATACTGAGAGAAGATGAAAGGTTGATTTGCGTATTGTTAAAGAATAAGGGAAAGTTGTGTGGAAGATTGTGATGTGTAGATAGAAGGAGAAATTGAGTTTTGGAAGCATTGAAAGTAACAAGATTTTTTCTGCCCCAATCGGAGATATTTTATTGATCAGAATATATGCGTGCTATGGCCTCATTATGTGAGATTTAGAGTGATTGCATGCTGGGTCGTTGTGGGTAGTTGAGTAGTGTAGGGTAGGGTCATCCGCATATGAGTGGATAAGACTAGAAGCACGGTTGAGAAGATAATTAATGAATAATAGAAAGGGAACTGGAGACAGGACAGAACCCTGAGGAACACCTGAGTTGATAGGTTGAGGAAGAGAGTGATGGTCATCCACAACCACAGCTATGGTATGGCCAGAAAGGAAATTAGAGATAAAGGCACAGATGGAAGGATAGAAACCGAAGGAGAGTAGTTTAGAAATTTGAGATTTGTGCCAGACTCTATCTAAAGCTTTCTGAAGACCGATGTGGTGAACACGAGATCCAACATATATTTGCCATATGGCGGTTGCTTAATATTTTGGATCAAATAGTTATCAAGAGCGAAATTTATTATTTTTCGCGACTTCATTAATTAACCCTTGTCTAGCGGCGCCGGACTTAAGTCGGTCTAGAGAAGAAAGGACTATGTGGCGGGGACCGACTTCAGGCGGTGTACAATTTTGAGCAATAGTTGGCTCTGAGAGAGAGACGAGCGGTGGGAGGAGCGTAGGTCGGCTCTGACCGTTCGGCACGGGTCCCGCGCGGCAACTGCCGTCCCCTCCACACACACCCACACTCACTACCTCGCTACACAGGGAATTATGTAAGGAAATTACCGTATTTTAGGGATTTTTCCTTCGTCTTGCACGATCGTTGCAAGAGAACCAGTGGTCGTAGAAGGATGGTTCTGGTGTCATTGGAAAACTCAATTAATGCCCTTTCAGGGATACATAATTGTATTACACTCTGGCTCTTGTTTATGCATGAAAAAGGGCACAGAAACAAGGTCGTTTAGGGTAAAACCACCCGCTTTGCGGGTAGTAGAAGTTAATGACGGGCCTGCTCGTAAGGCGTTAATGTTCAGCCTAAATGGGGAAAATAGTAATCTCCATGTATAACACTTTCGTCTGCATGTAAAGGTTATTGTAATATTTCGTATTATTTTGTATTATGTCGCCTCGTTTTGTCTCAGTAATTGATAAGCTGTAGCGATATTGATATTCATATATTTCGTATTTGTTTTGATACTCACTATACATTACTCTCCGGAAGCACCACTTTCACTGGATTTAGGTATTTTGGTACATTGCAACGCCGCCTCTCGTTTTTCCATTGCTACATTCTTTGAAAAATAATTTATACGGTTCGATGTGATATTCATGAGCGAAATCTTTAATTTTGATGTCAAAATGTATTTCCGTTATACATAATATTACATCAGCATTCTCATTTAATAATAGACATTTGAGTTCATCTAGAATATTTCTGAGAGAGAGAGAGAGAGAATACAAAGGGGTACAAAGGAAATCAAGCAACAACAGATCCAGTGACCCCTCAAGGCTGCTTCCCCTCCATAACACTGATGGTCAAGTGTCCAAACGGTAGTTTCGGGTAGGTAGGGGAAAAATGGAAAGGGACGACTGTCCTGGGACAAATGTCCGTGGCAGGATTAGGAGATGTTAGTAGGGGACAGTTGTTAGTAATATAATAGAGAGAGATAAAACAAAAAAATTATCAGTCCGGCTGGCTCAGTCGATAGCGTCACTGCTTCCCAATCTTGCAGTCTCGCGTTCAATCCCCGCTCAGATTGAAACGTTTTTCTGAGACATAGCCGGCGGTTACTGTCTCCCCATGAGTAAGGGAGATGGGTAATGGTCTCTGGTTGATTAAAGAAGTGTCAAGCGCTTGAGAATCCTCGAAGGAGGAGATACGGGCGCTATATAAATAACCAGACGATTATTATTATTATTATTATTATTCATTTACAAATGCAGTCAGTCGTGGATTTAAGGCAAGGTGTTTGTCTAGGCGAAGTTTAAAAGAATCAACGGTGTTGCAGTCTATGACATCTCGGGGAAGCCCATTCCACAAGTTGACATCTCGATTGCAGAAGAAATTCTGACTCATGCGAGTTAATAGATTTACCAAAATATTTGCAACCGTTCCCTGTGTGTAATTTGATTGGTCTATAGTGAAATATCTATTACAGTATATATTGTCGATGCCTTTGATGATTTTTAACACTTGAATTAAGTCGCCTCTTAATCTGCGCTGGGTTAACTCACAAGCTGCGCAGCTATGGTATTTGAAAGTGCCCGCTATGCGAAGGTAATTTGGTTCACTTCTGATGTAAATCGTCAATTTACCCTATATAAAATTAATACTTAACCATATGCGCCAATTTTACTTTTAATATGAACATATGAACATTGGAAAGAAATAAAACAAGTGGTAACAGCAATTGGCTGGTGAAAATTTGATTTATTAGGTCGTAATCTGACCTTGACAGGCGAGAGAGACACCCTCCCTCTGTCTTGTCTGGCATGGTACTGAGAGACAAGGGATGGTCTCAGACTGGCCTAGAGGGTTGGAGATACACTCCCCCATCCTCCATCCTTTCTCCCACCCATCCTCTCACGAAAGTTCTCAAAAAATATCAGGAATAATAGGGAAAATACCGGATAATTGAGGAGAGGGGAGGAGGGGAATGTGGGGGTTGGGACACATGTGTAGGAGTGGTAGAAGGTAATGGAGGGGAATTATCTCACCTAATTACAAATTGCTTTGTTTTGAGTGCTACAGGGATGCTTTGAAAACAAAATGTATGCCTTGGATCTTGAGAGTCTGGCTGCATTCGCCCAGTAGAACCTCTTAAGAGTCTGGCCGCAGTCCCTGGATTAAAGGAAATAGATTTAATTCTCTAAGACACTCCTCGTATGGTTTTTTCTTTAGGCAAGGTATCATTTTAGATAACTCTACATTGAACTCGTTCTAGCTTGTCTATATATTTTTGGTAGTAAGGGCACCAGGATTGAACGCAATGTTCCAGGAGAGAGCGGACTAAGGAATTTTATAGAGTTAGGATTACATCTTTGGATTTATGCTCAAATGATCTGCCTATAAAGCCAATTATTTTGTTTGCCTTCTTAACAACTTCTGAACATTGTTGACTTGGTTTTAGGTTACTCGATATTGTTACTCCCAAATCAGTTTCTCTGTCTACACTCTTAACCCGTCCAGCACCAGCGACGCGTCTGGCGCGTCGGCGATGTATGTAACGCACAGCCCCAGTGACGCGTCTGACAAATCACCCTAATTGCTCCGACCGTAACCTAGGGTGTAGCCACTCGAGAGGGCTCAGATTTGTATGGGAACTGTGTACGTATCCCACGCAACCGTGCCGATGGTTGAAAACTCTCAAAGTCCACGTGCGTGTGCGTGAGCGCGCAATAACCTGGTTTTTTGGGGTAATTGCCTTCAATTTTTTACTCCTGTAAAATACGTTTTCGGGGGCTCTGTAGGACCATTTTTTAAGCTTTTTAAGCGGTTTTTCGTTGTTTTTCCTTCATTCCTAACCCATTCGCTATTGTTTCTGGAACAAAACAAAAAATGAAAACCGGCCGGGTTCTGGTGAACAAACAATACAAAACTAGCCGGGGCTCCACGGGTTAAGCTGGGTGCCATTCATTGAATAGTTTGCTTTCTCATTTTGGTTTCCTATATGGAGTACTTTACATTTATCCGCATTGAAACACATTTACCAAATTTGAGCCCAATGTGGCAACTTATCTAGATTATGTTGCATATCTTCGACATGTTCATTTAAAAGAACACTATTTGCAATTTTTGTATCGTCACCAAACTTTGAGATTGTACAGGTGAGAGCCTCATCTATGTCATTAATGTAAACTAGAAAGAGAACTGGCTCCAGTACCGATCCCTGGGGTACCCCGCTACTTACATTGATCCATTTGGATGCTTTATCGTTTATGACTACTCTGTGCTTCCCAGGGGCGTAGCTAGAGATTTGGAGGCCCAGGGGGCTTGGTGCCTGGAGGGGCCCCCTCCATGGTTTGCTTATTATAGAAGGGGGTGGGGGGTGGCGAGCGAAGCGAGCCTAATCAGCTGGGGGGTTCGGGGTGGCGCTGTAAGCCCCCCCGAGAAAATTTTAGAATAATAATGCTACCTAGGTGCATTTTGACGATATCCATGACTCAATAGTGGGGTACTGGTAATAATTTAACCCTTATTTAGCGGCGAGCAACATAAGTCGAGTTAAATAAAGCTGGACTATGTGGCGGCGCTCGACATAACTCGAGTGGCAATTTCAGCACGTAATGTGGCTGAGAGAGAGACAAGTGGTGGCAGGAGACTAGCGAGCGTATGACTGCTCCAGACCACCGCGGCGAACCTACTGACACAAATCTCAGCTCCCTCCTCCCTCTCTCACTCGCTACATACTCAATTATGTACTGAAAGTACCGAATTACCTGCTTTTTGCACTCGCGTTGCACGGTTATTGCAAGAAAACTATCCATCATACAAGGATCGTTATGGTGTCATTCGAAAGCTCTGTTTATGCCCTTTCAGGGATAGGTACTTGTTTTACGTTCTGGGTCTTATTTAGGCATGAAAATGATCACGTAAACAGCCCTATTTTGGCTAAAAACACCCCGCTGTGCGGTACACATAAATAAACTGCATAGGCCGCTCGTAAGGTGTTAATATACAATTAATTATTATATCACCGTTATCTAATGGATTAGGAATACATGTACAATGGATGGTACAATACTGTAAAACATATACCACTTTGATGAACTCTTTCTCTTTGTCGTTCATTAGGCATGTCTGAAATAAGAATATAAAATATAATACTAATAAAATAATAAAAAATAATAATGTACATGAAACGTGATAACATTAAAATATTATTTCAACCCCACCACTGGCGTTAGGGAGTTAAAATAGGCGTCATTGGTAGGCCTAATCAAGCTATGCATTACCTCAAATCTCAATACTGGGGGCCTCTTCTTGAGAACCCCAGTAACTTGTTAGAAAGCTTACCAACGTTTACACCTGACCCTGAACCAGCCAAAGGGCTAGATTAACCTACAAACGAGTATTCAATGCTCACAACTGTGTTCCTTCTTATTTCACAGTTCCTGGGCTTGATATGTACAGCCACCATAGCTATAGCCTATATGGAAGGCGTATGGTAGCATAAATAAAAGTTATCCAGAGTCTAAATTTGAAAGAATGAGTCATAGTGCTCATAGCCTAACCAAGGTAGCCTACACTCTACACCATTAATGTTGCCTCTCTATGCTCTATTTTAGTTGATGTATTGCACCCATACTTAATTAACTAATATTAAACGACTATGCATCTTTTTCACGATAAAGCTAAGGTTTAGTAAGACCATAAACATTGTATAGGCTATGTTAGGCCCCCTACAGTTCGAGAACAAAATATGAGACCAAAACATAGTCCTACAAATTTCAAGGCCTAAATATTTAGCACTTTAGAAGTTTAGCCTACTCTACAAATATCTTCGATACCACTCAACTTTCTCACAAGGTTAAGTACATAGGTTATCTATGAAATATAGCTATCGATTTGACCATTACAGTTCACGAAAAAGAAAATATTACCGAAATATTTGGTTCCTATATTTATATATAATTGTATGTAGGCCTAATCTTCGATTATACACTCAACTTACTAACAATCACCATGTTTCTTGTTGTCAAATTAGGCTATATCTTATTATTCCTTTACACATGCTTACGAAAAACACAGTATATTAACCACTGTCAAACTCAATAGTAATGTATATAAAGTATAATCATCAGGCCTACCTATAGGCAGTGCGTCCTAAGCAAGTGGCGGGTAGGAGGCTAGGAGCGAGAGCGACGATGTTTCCCCTTGCACCGCCAAATAAATACTGATGGAGTGATCGTTATTTTTCTAATTTTAAATACCCATGACGTCGCAGGATAGAAGAAAAGAAAGAGGTTAAATCAGAAAACACACATGGTGTTTATTTTACTCATTATTAATATTACTTATATATACAGTATATACTATTAGTATAATTAATATTATTTTAAGATCCATTTGGGGGCCCCCTTCTCTTGGGGGCCCGGGGGGCGATTTCAAACAGCCCCCCCCCGCCCCCCCCCCCCCCCCCCCTTAGCTACGCCACTGGCGCTTCCTGTCACTGAGCCAATTTTTTATCCATTTCAACACACTGTCTTGTATTCCATGCGCTTTTAGTTTTATTAATAAACGTTTGTGGGGGAACTTTGTCAAAGGCCTTTTGAAAATGAAAGTATATAATATCTACAACTTTATTCTCATCATATAGGTTGAGGATATCGTGGAAGAAGTCTAAGAGGTTTGTTAACCTGTCCAATACCAGCGACGGCAGAGAGCCATCAGTAGATAAATCACTCCCCAGTCCCAGCGACGGCTGCCAGCCGTCAGTAATATACGATCCTTGTAACTGCCAGTATCAGGCAGTACCTGGTACCACGACATTTGAGCACTACTCTAAGACCTTATTGGCAACAATTCTCAGCTTATATCCAAGCCCCCACAGGCTGGGAGAGGCAGTATTCCTCCATCTTTTGAGGTGGGAGCTTTTTATATCTTGCCTCTGAAGCAATTTTGGCCACATTGCTTGGGACTGGGGGGGTACATTTATGCTAGTACCCTATGGTACAGTAGCGGTTAAGCAGGAGCTTTTATTACGAAAACCGTGTTGAGTATCTTTAAGCCTTAAAAAGCGGCTCACCACATAAGTCGTGTTGAAAAAACTGGCAAAAAACGGGTGAAAAAAGGGTGGAAATCGAGTGAAAATGGGTGGGATAGTAGTGATCCATACGTCCGACATCTGTGGCCTCCCGGCCCACACTAACTCCAGTTCCCCCACCGCGCGTGAGGATGACAGTGTAACCAATAGTTCGCTAAAAGTGAGCAAGGTAGCAAAATCAGCTAAACTTCCATCTTCGAGGTAACACTGTCAGTGCTCCACGAGTGCTACGTAGCTGTATGTGGCGTCATTGTGTAGCGATTTCCACCTAGTTTTCGGCGCAATACAGTTCCTTTCATACTGATGGTTGATATAGCAGTCAGAACGGCCAAGAAAGGCCCAAAACGGCCACAGAGCACCCGCTAGAGGAGGGTTAAGTATGTTGTTTTCCTCTAAATAATTTACGAGTTTGTCTCTTATGAGTGTTTCTAGCATTTTACATACAATCAAAGTTAAGCTAATTGGATGATATTACTTGGTAATGATTTGCTGCCTTTTTTTAATATCGGTGTTACATTTGCGAGCTTCCACTGATCAGGCATAGTCCCAGACTGTAAGGATTTATTAAAGAGCAATGTCAGTGATTTGGAGAGCTCATACTTAGCTTCCGTTAGAACTCTAGGCGAGATCGTATCAGTTCCATGCGATTTATTTACCTTGAGTTTATCTGAACATTTCAAAACTTCTCTCTATGTAAGGTCTTCTGTTGTAAAAACAGATGCAAAGAAGGTGTTGAAAGCGTTACTCATTTTTGTTACATCTTTAGTGTAGTCTCCATTCTCATCGACTAATGGTCCAATCGTTGAAGTCACTACTTTCTTCTTCCTGATGTAACAACAAAATTTTGCTTGGGTTTGTCTTAATTTGATTTGCAACATGTAATTCTAACGTGTTTTTACTTTGTTTGATTAACTTTTTGGCTTTGCGTCGTAGATCTACATATATAACTTTATTTTCATGGGTGTCAGAGATTTTTTATTTTGCATGAGCTTTCTTTTTAGCAATGTTTTTATTGCACCACTTAGGCCTATTATTATGTACTAATCTTCGTTTTTTAATGGTTTACACTCATGTATAGCATTCGAATAAATGGAGGTAAAAAATCTCCATGATTGGTTTAGATAATTATTGTTAATCATAGAACTCCAGTCAATATCCTTGAATATTGATCTAAGTTTATGGAAGTTTGCTCTCTTGAAATTTGGGGCCTTCTCTTTGCTGGTATTGAGTTCGTTGCTATTGAATTTTAAATGGAAAGTGATCGTACGATGGTCACTATTACTGAATTCATCAACAACCAAATTCTCTATTAATTCTTCTTTTGTTGCAAGTACAAGGTCAAAAACATTATTACCACGGGTCGGCGATCGAACAAATTGATAGAGTGAACTCTCTTGCAAGTTCGCATACAAGTAGTGTCCAGAGTGTGAAGTAAGAGTATCGCCCAACTTCGTAACAGGTAAATCAAAGTCGCCCAAAATTACGGTATCTTGTGAGTTACTTACATCTGCAATTTGTTCGTAAATTCTCGGTCAGTTTGCACTAATTGAACTGGAGGTCTGTATATTAATGCAAGTATTATTTTTGTACCTTTATTATTATTTATTAGCACAAAGGATGTGTTGACGCTCACAATTTGTGGTTTTGACAAGAGGATCTGATTAAGACTTTCTTTAATAAAAAATATAATGACACCTCCATTTCTATTAATTTGGCTTTTGTGACGTTGACCACTCCGTTAGAACCGCATGGCTTGTCCTACAGTGACTCACTAGGATCGCCAGGGCAGTGGATGGGGCTACAGTTTATGTATTAGAGTGTGCTTTATTTCATATGAAAGCTCGTGTCATGGGCAGTCCAGAAAGGCTCTTTGTTTTCGCCCATGTCAAGGCTTTATATATTTAATTGTAAAGTATATATTTTATCATTAACTAGTAATGATAGGATCTGGGAGAGAGAGAGGGAGTAGAACAGAGTGAGAGGGGGCGCGCAGTGTTTTGTGTCCCGCTCGATGACGTCACGGATGGCTGCCTCGCGGGGGTTGGTGGAGAGAGGCCCTTACCATGCTGTAAGCTTTGCTAGTGGTTAGATGACTTGTAACCGCTGTTTTCCCACGCGGCTCGAGCTAGTGCGAGTATATATACAGTTCCTCGCCACTCTCTCCCTCAGATCTGGTTTCTAGAACACACCCATCTTTTTTCCCTTGCTATCTGTCCCCGCTCCGTACCTGAGAATCTTTTCCTCTGCCTATCTCTCTCATTTTCCATATCCTTCACCACCTGTTATTAATATTATACCCCCTCTGGTTAACTCTGCA
Source organism: Paralithodes platypus (assembly GCA_032716605.1). Classification (NCBI taxonomy): domain Eukaryota; kingdom Metazoa; phylum Arthropoda; class Malacostraca; order Decapoda; family Lithodidae; genus Paralithodes; species Paralithodes platypus. The sequence continues at coordinate 34,479,611 of CM064523.1, forward strand.
AAATCAGCTTCATGCTGGCCAGTTGTATTGTGTGTTAAGGTCTGATATAGCCTATGTATGTTAGTTGTTAAGATAAGTGGATCACGAAGCATTGGTTGGCATTTATATTGTTTAGTACTGCTCCTTTAGTTATTAGTGTTCTGCTGGATTAGATAATGCTAGACTAGGAGTCTGATATTATAGGTATTGTTTCCTATGAGTGCTGGCTTCAGTTAAAAGCGGCACGACATACCTGAGAACTGGAGTTGATTGAGTAAATTCTAGTCTGTGTGCCATTGAGAGTAGAGCATGCACGAATGAGGGTTTTTTGCCTATACCATTCTGCACTGTTCTAGTCTCGATTGTTTGTCTTTGAGGTACGCCAGGAGAACGCTTAATACTTCGGTATTAACCCTTAATTAGCGGCGAGCAACATAAGTAGAGTTAAATAAAGCTGGACTATGTGGCGGCGCTCGACATAGGTCGAGTGGCAATTTCAGCACGTAATGTGGCTGAGAGAGAGAGACAAGTGGTGGCAGGAGACTAGCGAGCGTATGACTGCTCCAGACCACCGCGGCGAACCTACTGACACAAATCTCAGCTCCCTCCTCCCTCTCTCACTCGCTACATACTCAATTATGTACCGAAAGTACCGAATTACCTGCTTTTTGCACTCGCGTTGCACGGTTATTGCAAGAAAACTATCCATCATACAAGGATCGTTATGGTGTCATTCGAAAGCTCTGTTTATGCCCTTTCAGGGATAGGTACTTGTTTTACGTTCTGGGTCTTATTTAGGCATGAAAATGATCACGTAAACAGCCCTATTTTGGCTAAAAACACCCCGCTGTGCGGTACATATAAATAAACCGCATAGGCCGCTCGTAAGGTGTTAAGGTTTCTCAAGAGAGCTACCCTTCCCTATAACGTAATATTTGACGCACAGACTTGTGATTTACACTAGGCTATGCGGCATGCCATGCGCACCAGTATCTCGTATCATTGACTCTAGCTAGACTTTATCAGTCACAGTAGACATTAAGTATATTAACCTAATTACTCTTTTTTTGCATACCCATTTATGATTACACAAGCATTTCGCAGCCTAGTTTGATGTATTGAGACACAAACGACTTAGGCTCTTTTTGTTGATAGGAATACTGCATTGTCGTGGCGATTATTATTAATGTTGTTGTGTTTAGGATATTCTTGGCTCCGACGGCATTATATATATTCTGCCTTTTTGTGTGCATAGCCTGCACGAGCATTGTTCCGCTGCCTGCCTTTTTGGGTTCCATTTCCGATACGAGCATCTTTATAGCATCTAACATTTAAAGAAGATTCCTTGTTAGTGTTGAAGGACTTTAGTGCACTTTCTTTCATGCAGGAGTGCCTGACATTTATTGATTAAAGTAACGTAAGCTGTAACTTCTCTTACCACCTTACTTTGCATACCATAACCAAGCACCTTCGGTTATAGGTAGTAATAGGCTGTTTTCACATAACATTAAGCCTAGAGTAGACGCACATTTATTGAGAGTTTGATAGCCTATTATTGCATATAGAACTCTGTAGAGTATTTGTGTTCTTTGTTCACTGGGAATATACATCAGAGGTTGGAGCTAGCGCTTTCCGTTGTAACATTTATGCCATTACTAGTCCAATGAATAAGAGCCCTGATATATTTGAACCCCAGTCGTAACAAATGGCGACCTTACCTAGGATTTGGTGAACCTACATTTATTAGCAGGGTGCATTTGTTGTTTTGGAGAATATTTTGCGAGGATCAGCAAGAATATTTTTTTTTTTGCAACATAGTATAGCCCTTGAGTATTTCCGAGAATTTTTGTGTGTATATCGAGGTATAAGAGTTTGGGGTGCTTCTTTTCTGAATATTGTGGTGAGAAATTTTTGTGAGCATCATGTCTTATACCGGATCAGAGGAGAATGGAGACACAGTACGTAATGTCGAAACTGAGGAACAGCAGTATGATGAAAGGGTTAATCGGGTGAAAAATGAGGAGGATGCTAGGATATTTTTGCAATGGCCTGTTACTGCCGAGCGGTTGGAGGGTATGGAGCGGTACGGTCTTCAATGCCTTGCCACAGCTATCGGTCATGCGGGTACTAGCAGCATGACCAGGGATAACTTGATAACGTGTGTACTGGGCAGGGTGACTGGTGAGCGAGATGGGTTGAGTGCTCAGAGCCCTTCGGCCATGCTTCCCCTACACTCGACTCCCAGCCATCCCAGTAGTTTGCCGACCCCGAGTACGCTTCCACAGTTGGGTGGTGACTGGCAGGGTGGGTTGCCCCTGGGGGGACCACCGGTAATTTCAAACATTGTAGCACCTTCACCTCCTCAAGAGTTAACTCCAGAATTATTGCTTCAGCTCGAATTAGCTAGGATCGAAGAGAGAAAGGCTATCAGGGTATCTGAGCTTCAGCTTCAGCAGCAATTAGAATTAGCCAAGATAGAAGAGAAAAACTATCAGTCAAGCAAAAATCCAAGCTGAGTCGACTAGGTACTGTGCCGACATGGATGTAGAGAAGTCGCGAGTAGAGACAACGGGACAGCGACTTGGGGGTGGTAACCGTGTTCATGAGCAGTCTCTCTCGCACTTATTGAAACTGGTTCCGGTGTTTGATGAGAGTGGTGTAACAGAATTTTTCACACGCTTTGAGAAGAAGTGCCAGGAACACCAGTGGCCAGAGAATAAATGGGCAGCACTTGTATCCTCTAGATTAATAGGCAAGGGTCTTAAAGCCTACGATGCATTACCTTTGGAGTTATGTATTGTGTACGAGGATCTCAAGGAGGCTGTCCTGAGGGCTTACGAACTGCAACCAGAAACGTACCGTTTGAAGTTCCGGGGTGTAACTAAGGGAAGAGATAGCACCTTTTTGGAACACGCCCGGGACTTGTCCGATGCTATGGGGAACTGGCTCCGATCTGAGAAGGTAACAACGTTTGATGGAGTTAAGCAGTTGATGATGTTGGAGCAGTTCTTTAAGAGCACGGGCGGTGATCTAACTTTGAACTTAAAGGAGAAAAACCCAAGAACTCTAGTAGAAGCAGCAGAATGGCTGATCTACGGCTGTCGTTGATTCGGGGTTGCGGGTCCTCACAGAAGTACGATGCAAGTGCTAGGGACCGTTATCCTCCCCCTCCCCATAGCAATGACACATTTAAACCAAAGAGCAATGAAACTAAAACTGAAGCCAAACCTACCACCACACCGTATGTGAAAAGTCAGGGGCCTTTTACATCACAGTATAAGCCGAAACCGAAATTTATGTGTTTTAGGTGCCACCAGGAGGGTCATAAGGCAAATGAGTGCCCTAGTCGACCTCCTCCGGCAGCCGTGTCTTTTGCTCACGGCATTGGAGTGTTCAAGAGGACATCGGAGTTTGTTAGAGGCATTTCTTCCGAGGTAAATACACTGCCAGTGCAGAAGGATCCGGAAGGCTTATTCCCTGTCCGTGATGCCTTTAGTGACCACAGGGGACTCGGTTGTGTGGAGTGGGGGGGTAGAAGACATGAGGTGAGAATTTTGCGTGACACTGGGGCATCGCAAACACTGTTGAGAAATTTCACTGGTAAACCTGTCAATACGGCGCGGGTGGTTGTGGTTCAGGGAGTTAATGCGACAAGGTCATACCCGCTTGTAAGAATGAAGGTGGAAGTTGATGGTGTGACTCGGGACCTGGATGTAGGAATTGTGGAGAAGTTACCTGTTGGGGGCGTCGACCTCCTTCTTGGCACCGACTTTGCGGGGCCTACTTCTGAGGCTCCACCCTTAGTCGTTGTCGAGAATCCGGCCGACGTGAGTAGGGAGGAGCAGGAGTGGGTTGAGAAGTGTCCGATGCAGCCTATGGCGTGTGTTGTCACCGGAGATTCTGCATCCAGGGAGTCACATTCTGGTCAACAATCTTTAGATCAGCGGAGGAAGGGTACCGAGAAGGGGTTGGAAGTTGATGCGGTTGAGAGTTTAGTATCAACGGACCTTCTCGGGGACTCATTATTAGGACCACATTTTGAGTCTGGAGAGGACCCAGTAACTGTTCCTGAAGGGGCAGAGGATGGGCTTAAAAAGACGAAAGAGTTGAAGGAGGACAGTGATGCACAGTCGGGAGATGTAGCAACAAGGTACCCTGACGCGTACCCTATGAGAAATGGGTCGGCGAAAACGGTGGTCCGAAGCTTGCTAGTGTATTTTTCCCGGTATGGTTACCCGCAGGGGATTCAGTCAGTCCGGGGACCCAACTTCACTTCCAGCCTCTTTGTACAAGCAATGCCGCAGCATGGGATTGTTGGGGTTGTGTCATCTGCATATCATCCGGAGAGCCAGGGTGTGTTAGAGCGATGGCACTCAGCCTTGAAATCTGTGCTTCGTTGTTGTTGCTTTGAGAGTGGGAGGGATGGGGATCTTGGCCTGCCATGTGTTTTGTTTACTGTGTGGGAGGTACCTGGGGAGAGTTTGGGATTCAGCCCTAATGAGCTCGTCTTTGGACACCGTGTCAGAGGGCCTCTCCATATGGTTGAAGAAGTATGGGAGGGCGCAGAAAAACCTTGTTCTATGCTCAAGTGTGTCCTCAACAGTCGAGAACGGATGTTGCGCAGTCTGGAGTTGGCTGGCCGTAATTTGACTAGCTCTCAGGCCCTCAGGAAGGACAGGTACGACCTCAAGGTTGAACTCAGGGAGTTTCACGTGGGTCAGGAGGTGTTGATTCTACTGCCCCTTGTAGGTCACCCCTTATCCGCGAAGTACGCTGGTCCTTATAGGGTGGTGGAGGAGCTATCGGACCTGGTTTACTTGGTAGCCACTCCAGACAGGCGGAAGCACAATCAGTTATGTCATGTTAATCCCATGAAGGAGTATGGGAGGCACCCCCCTGAGCCTCTCACTGTGCCTGTGATGACGTTTAGCAGTCAAGGTGGAGAAGGAGAACGGGACAGTCAAGCTCAGGTGGAGGATAACTGGAAGGATAAGAAGTTCGAATGGGCGCCTGAGTGTGAGAAGGTGTTTAGAGAAGTATCCCACCCGTTGTGCACTCACCCGATCCTCAGGGCCCTTGACTTTAGCCTACCTTTCCAACTAGCAACGGAGGCTAGTGGGGTGGGGGCTGGTGCCGTCCTTGTGGAAAAGGACGATGATGGGCTGGGGCATCCTGTTAGTTTCTGCTCGGAGAAGTACAATTCGGCCCAGGGGAGCTGCTCTGTTGTCAAGGAGGAGCTGCTGGCGGTTGTACTTGCTCTGAGGCATTTCGAGGTCTGTGTTCCAGCCTATGGTCCGGTCGTTGTAGTTTACCCAGATCATCACCCTCTCAAGTTCTTGGACCAGTTTCACAATCGCAATATGAGGCTGACCAGGTGGTCACTAAGGTTATTGGTATATAACCTGGACATACGCCATATTGCCGGTTGTGACGACGTGGTTGCAGATGGTCGTTCAAGGGTATATGATCCTGGGTAGATTGACACACGGGTAGCCTCCTGCTTTAGTTTGAATAGTATTTTGCGCTTGGTGCTTGTTGGCTCGCGGTTGTAGCCCAGCGTATTGGGTCGTAAAGCAGGAGTTGAGCGTTTGGTATAGAAGAAAAAACTAGGCTTGCCCCTATAGTGCAGCCGAAATAAACAAATTATAAACATAAAAATCAAATAAAAACTCTTTCTTTGATAGTTGATTTTTTTTTAGTATGTTATAGCAGTAATTCTGAGTTGCACTCCTCTCAGAATGCTGGGCTAGAGAAGCTCGCTCTTGAGGAGCATAACTACATATAATTTAACCTATGGTGTTGGGGAGGGTTATAATTTTGAAAAATGTTTTGTTGAAGAACTGTGCCAGATATTTTACTGCCGCTGGGTGATGGGAAGTGGAGATATAGCATGGGTTCTAACCATCAGATTTTTGTGAGCCTTGGGGCCTCTAAGAAAAATCTTGGGGGGGATGGACGTTGACCACTCCGTTAGAACCGCATGGCTTGTCCTACAGTGACTCACTAGGATCGCCAGGGCAGTGGATGGGGCTACAGTTTATGTATTAGAGTGTGCTTTATTTCATATGAAAGCTCGTGTCATGGGCAGTCCAGAAAGGCTCTTTGTTTTCGCCCATGTCAAGGCTTTATATATTTAATTGTAAAGTATATATTTTATCATTAACAAGTAATGATAGGATCTGGGAGAGAGAGAGGGAGTAGAACAGAGTGAGAGGGGGCGCGCAATGTTTTTTGTCCCGCTCGATGACGTCACGGCTGGCTGCCTCGCGGGGGTTGGTGGATGTACCATGCATGTACCATGCTGTAAGCTTTGCTAGTGGTTAGATGACTTGTAACCGCTGTTTTCCCACGCGGCTCGAGCTAGTGCGAGTATATATACAGTTCCTCGCCACTCTCTCCCTCAGATCTGGTTTCTAGAACACACCCATCTTTTTTCCCTTGCTATCTGTCCCCGCTCCGTACCTGAGAATCTTTTCCTCTGCCTATCTCTCTCATTTTCCATATCCTTCACCACCTTTTATTAATATTATACCCCTCTGGTTAACTCTGCAAAATCAGCTTCATGCTGGCCAGTTGTATTGTGTGTTAAGGTCTGATATAGCCTATGTATGTTAGTTGTTAAGATAAGTGGATCACGAAGCATTGGTTGGCATTTATATTGTTTAGTACTGCTTCCTTTAGTTATTAGTGTTCTGCTGGATTAGATAATGCTAGACTAGGAGTCTGATATTATAGGTATTGTTTCCTATGAGTGCTGGCTTCAGTTAAAAGCGGCACGACATACCTGAGAACTGGAGTTGATTGAGTAAATTCTAGTCTATGTGCCATTGAGAGTAGAGCATGCACGAATGAGGGTTTTTTGCCTATACCATTCTGCACTGTTCTAGTCTCGATTGTTTGTCTTTGAGGTACGCCAGGAGAACGCTTAATACTTCGGTATTAAGGTTTCTCAAGAGAGCTACCCTTCCTATAACGTAATATTTGACGCACAGACTTGTGATTTACACTAGGCTATGCGGCATGCCATGCGCACCAGTATCTCGTATCATTGACTCTAGCTAGACTTTATCAGTCACAGTAGACATTAAGTATATTAACCTAATTACTCTTTTTATGCATACCCATTTATGATTACACAAGCATTTCGCAGCCTAGTTTGATGTATTGAGACACAAACGACTTAGGCTCTTTTTGTTGATAGGAATACTGCATTGTCGTGGCGATTATTATTATTGTTGTTGTGTTTAGGATATTCTTGGCTCCGACGGCATTATATATATTCTGCCTTTTTGTGTGCATAGCCTGCACGAGCATTGTTCCGCTGCCTGCCTTTTTGGGTTCCATTTCCGATACGAGCATCTTGATAGCATCTAACATTTAAAGAAGATTCCTTGTTAGTGTTGAAGGACTTTAGTGCACTTTCTTTCATGCAGGAGTGCCTGACATTTATTGATTAATGTAACGTAAGCTGTAACTTCTCTTACCACCTTACTTTGCATACCATAACCAAGCACCTTCGGTTATAGGTAGTAATAGGCTGTTTTCACATAACATTAAGCCTAGAGTAGACGCACATTTATTGAGAGTTTGATAGCCTATTATTGCATATAGAACTCTGTAGAGTATTTGTGTTCTTTGTTCACTGGGAATATACATCAGAGGTTGGAGCTAGCGCTTTCCGTTGTAACATTTATGCCATTACTAGTCCAATGAATAAGAGCCCTGATATATTTGAACCCCAGTCGTAACACTTTTCACACACATTACATAACCGGGAAGTGAATACTCTGCTAAAAAGTATCTTTCTTCTGTATTGAGCCAAGATTCAGTTGTGCCAATTACATTATAATTTTCTGTAAAAACTAGTTCTTCAAAATCTGAAAATGTATTGCGTATGCTACGAGCGTTTGCATACACAACTTTTAAAGTTGTGGTTTTAGAACTCATGGAACATTCTTTAATCAAATTTTTGGTTCTGGTCGGATCTACATTTACATTCATGGCTGTCCTCGGTCCTCGCTGTCTTCAGTCCTCATCCCTGGTGGTTTGGGATTTGGGTCTTGTTGATGGAGCTTTATCCAAATTTATGGCTATTGACGGATTAGCATTTAAGTCCTTCGCAGGTCGCCGTCCTCGCTGTCTTCGATCCTCCTTCCTGGTTGTCCTGTGTTGAGTCAATTTCTTCTCCAAAAATCCTTCACCGCATCATTGAGAATATGTCCAAAACGTGATGCTCCCACCTGGTTCAGATGAACTCCATCGTCTGAAAACAAATAGTCATCGTAGTAAAAATTGTCCCAGGTGTCGACGAATCCCACGTTCTCCTTCCAGTAGAGGTTAGCTCGATGACGATTTGTGCTGGTGGCTATGTTGTAATATCGGCTCTCTACACCGAGCCAGGGTACGATTCATGAGATGATGATCCTTGACGACTTCTCCTTCAATGATTTGATCAGCTGCTTGTACGTGAGAAGCAAATTTTCTGACAGGGTTCGCTGTACATCATTGGATCTGACGTGGATGACGTATATTGTATTAGCAAGGGCCAGCTTTGATACTTCGTCTTCAACTGCAGCAACTATGTCGTCCAAACCACCACCAGGGATATAAAAACGCTTCCTGGTCTTAGGTGCCCTGGTGCAAAACTCTGTGAGATGATCACGTACCATCAAGTCTCCCACGAGCCGAACTTCTTCTGTTTCCTCTTCGTCATCTGAGTCTGTGAGTATCTGGAAACAGTTGTGACACTCGGTAACCGGTATGATTCTCATTTTCTTGGGGCGAATGTTGTTCCTCCCGACACGGAAGTTGTCTTGAGGGGGAATAGAGTCACTATTTGTTTCTTGTGCATCGGAAGCATCTGCTGAAGTGGCTACAGTAGGCGTTGGATTGTTGGCAGTTGACATTGATACTCCAACATTGAGTGTTACAAACTCTGGAGTGAATCCAGTTTCATGATGAGGGCGTTGATCTTGATGTGGGCTTTATCCAATTTCGCTGTCAGATCCTCTCGTTGCTGGTAGAGTCAGCAGACTTGAAGATTGGCAGTAGCAAACATGGAAGCACCAAACCCACCAGCGCAGTTCGTATAGGTGTGAGGCATGGTGACAGTCACTCTCTTTAGGTCACTTCACTTACTTCAAATCACTTCACTCAATTCAATTCACTTCACTCATTTCAAATATGCAGAAATAGGCCACCAGGGGTGATAGCCTAACCGAAAACAACAAAAATTTAAATACGCAAAAATAGGCCACCAGCGGAGATAGCCTAACCGAAACTATGACAATTGAAATACACAGAAATAGGCTACCAGGGTTAGAAACATTTAGTGGCTCACGTGTATTTGTGATATATACTCAATATTTGTAACTCTCATGCTTGGTGGGTTAGAACTAAATTAAATCAATTTCGGCCCGAGTTGCGTTACACTCATATATCCTTGTATGGTATTCTGGAATATGGATCCTACGACTTGGTATGAATTGAAATATATTCGCCTAGTGGGTTTCCCTTCCCCTTAACATAAATAGGATAGAGGGTTGAGTGTCTTTTAGACTGCCGTGGTGTAGTTGATTAAAGCGTCAGCTATCGTCCTGACGGAGTGCGGTTCGAATCCCACTGAGAGATTAGAAACATTTAGCGGCTCACGTTTATTTGTGATATATACTCAATATTTGTAACTCTCATGCTTGGTGGGTTAGAATTAAATGAAATCAATTTCGGCCCGAGTTGCGTCGGGACACTCAGAAATCCTTGTATGGTATTCAGGAATATGGATCCTACGACTTAGTATGAATTGAAATATATTCGCCTAGAGGGTTTCCCTTCTCCTTAACATAAATAGGATAGAGGGTTGAGGGTCTTTTAGACTGCCGTGGTGTAGTTGATTAAAGCGTCGGCTATCGTCCTGACGGTCGGCGGTTCGAACCCCACTGAGAGATTAGAAACATATATACATATATAATTTATTATATATATATATATATATATATATATATATATATATAATAATACATATATATAATATATATACTGTATATATATATATATATATATATATATATATATATATACCGGTATATATATATATTTTTTTCTTTTCTATGTGATTGAGGGAGGCAAAAGGCATAACTGCCTATAGCGAGTGCCTCCCCCATAGTTGAAAGAGTGACAGGGCCAAAATCAAGGGACGTTCGAGCCAAAATGCCTGGACACACGGAGTTTGAAGCAATTTAAGTCATAGGAAGAGGGAAAGACTGATTCTGGGAGAGTTCCAGAGCTCAGCTGTTGAGTAGAAGAAAGTTTGAGGGTAACGTTTCACTCTTGGGTGGAAGTGTTGCACAGAGTTGGGGAGGGATTGGGTTGCACATCGGGTACCACGTGCCCTACGTAAAGGAGGTATGCACTGGGATGGCTCTGAGGAACACTGATTATAGTAGCGATAGAATAGCGAGAGAGATGCAACATTGCGGCGGAGAGAGAGAGTGTGAGTGGACGGGAGTTAATGATACGAAAGGCCTTCCTTTCAACTTGTCTAGGAGAGCGGTGTGAGAGGAACCTCCCCACACATGTGAACAATACTCAATACAAGGGCGCACTATGCCCCTGTACAGAGCAAGAAGCTGTGCAGGGGAAAAGAACCCCCTAAGGCGGTTGAGCACACCCAGCTTCTGGGAGGCTGCCTTAGCAAGACTGGTAATATGGTCCTTCCAATGAGAGCAGAAGAAAAAGAGACACCAAGAATATTGAGAGAAGATGAAGGGTTGATTTTTGTATTGTTGAAGAATAAGGGATAGTCCGCGGGGAGATCCTGACGGGTAGATAGATGGAGAAATTGGGTTTTGGAAGCATTAAAGTTAACAAGGTTTTCTCTGCCCCAATTGGAAATAGTATTTAGATCAGAATTTAAGAGTTCTATGGCTTCATTACGTTTGTCGTTGAGGGATTGCTGGCTGGGGCGTTCTGAAAAACTAATGGAGTAGTGTAAGGTTGAGTCGTCTGCGTATGAATGGATGGGAATTAAGGTACAGTTAAGGAGATCATTTATAAAATTAGAAAGAATAGGAGATAGGACAGAGCCCTGAGGAACACCGGAGTTTATAGGGTGAGAAGTGACAATGGCCTCCACAACCGTGGCTATGGAACGGCCGAAAAGAATTAGAGACAAAGGCAGATGGAGGGATAGAAACCGAAGGAGGGTAGTTTAGAAATTAAAGATTTATGCCAGACTCTATCGAAGGCTTTCGATATGTCTAGTGCAATAGAAAAAGTCTCACCGAAGTCCCGGAAGGAAGATGACCAAGAGTTAGTGATACGGGATGAAAGAAGATCACCAGTAGAGCGACCCTTAAGGAAGCCATACTGGCGATCTGAGAGCAGATTATGAGAAGAGAAATGCTTAAGGAATTTGGAAGCAAGAATAGTTTCAAAAACTTTAGAAAGACAAGAGATAAGAGCAATTGGACGATAGTTGGAGGGTTGAGAGCGGTCACCCTTCTTTGGGACAGGTTGAATGTGAGCAAACTTCCAGCATGAAGGGAAGACGTTAGAGGATAGACATATATATATATATTTGTATTATATATATATATATATATATATATATATATATATATTAACTCTAATAGTTATTGTGTTCAGTATCCTGCTGTAGCTATATATATATATATATATATATATATATATATATATATATATATATATATATCTATAATATACTATATATATACACAATATATATTATATATACATATATATATATATATATATATATATATATATATATATATATATATAATACAAAATAAGGAATGTTTACAAATTAGCGTCGTCTGCTGCCTTACAAAATATAGGGTCGTTTTGAGATAAACAGGATCTTATCAGTAACAAATACTACACTACCACACTACCATGTAAGCAAATACAACTACTGAAACATATAACACTAAAAACAATCAAGGCTGGAATTCATATGAAGGAAGCAAAAACTATTTTTGTATTGAATACAAGAGGTTTGTTTTTTTATTACACAGATGGTGCTACCGTCGGCGTAGGTCGAGCTTACAGACAAGAGAAATTTGGCAAACGTTTATCAGTAATAAAATACAAAAGAATGTCGTGCAAGGTGGGCAGTTTAACAAGCACTTAATCCAGTGGGCACCAGCTAATAAATAATAAATGCACACTCCAGGACCCGCCGAAAATGGAAATGTTTGTTTTCCCCTAAAACAGTTTAAATAGGTGAGAAATGAAGTAAAAAACAAACAAACACTCACCTCGGTCATTTGGGGGTCCTAAGGTTGACGGGGGGGGGGGCAGCCATCAGTTGGTGCTGGGCGCCTCTTCAAACCTCCTTATTAGGCTATCCTTACTTGGAATTATGCAAGGCTGGCACATGTCATATTTGTAACATATTATGGGGTACCAACATTGTAAAATGCTAACTGAATAAATATTATTATTATTATTATTATTCCCACGCCAACACACCACAGCTGGGTGAGGCAGCATGGCTGATGTATGATGCCTCCAGTTTTCGAGTGACGGTTATTTACACCACCCGAGCATCATGTGTGCCTTCATAGTTCATATATAAGCAACATGTATCACATAATCTCATTGTAAGTGAAGTTACAGTGTGATAAGTGCATAGATTTAAGTTTTATAAATGCCGACGAGTGGCAAGGCCTGCGCGCGTCCTGGTTACCGTTGCGATGGGCGGCCATCTTGGCCCAAGCCGCACGCACGTACACAAGGCCAGCTGTAATAATAATAATAATTACTTCTTCACTTTCCCTTTCATTCTGTGCCTCTCTCACGCACCCTGTTTATTGATTTTATACCTTATCATATGTTTTGTAGTTAGAATATGAGTTTTACACATTGTTTTAGGCACTTTTTACTTAGAAATATGGGTTTTCACATTGTTTTTTTAGTGGGGAGAGTGTGAGGTGGTGGTGAAGGCAGGCGTGGGGGAGAACCGTGCTGCACGTGTGTAGCAACATGACACCCCTCAATTCTCATCCGCAGCTCGTCTCTTCTGACCCCTACGATGGCCTGGAAGAATTTTGAGGAATGCCATGGGGTCTGGGCCATCCTCCTCCTCCTCTTCCCCACTTGGTGGGGAGTCAACTATATCATGGGGAGCAGTGGAGGAGCGATACCCACTCTCCTCCCTTTGTTCCAACATCGCAAGGCGACGAGGTAGTTCAGACACTCGCGAAGTCAACGAGTAAACTGTCTTCCCCCTTCCTCCCGCATGTCCCACTCCCCACTTCCCACCGTGGCTAGACTTGGGGGTTGCCAAGTATTGCCACTATTCGGCAACATCAAAAGGTATATCCCATACAAATTTTAACCCTCTAGCTACCATAGGACAAGAGTACATAAGGTCGAAAATGGCGGTGAGATAAGTGGGTAAACTAGCGTTCCCCACCCGCGCGGCTGGACTTGGGGGTTGCTGAGTACCGGCACTGTTCGGCAACTTCATAAGGTATATCCCATACAAATTTGAACCCTCTAGCTACCATAGAACAAGAGTAAATAAGGTCGACAATGCCGACGCAGGTGCTGCGGCACTGAGGTTTAGCGTTACATACATTGTCGACGTATATGCTGCGGCGCTGGGGTCCAGTGGGTTAATCTTTCACTCCTATAATGCTTTCTTGTCTAGTTTTAATCATAAACATATTTCCTTGTTTAAGTTCTAACATAATAATGAAAACAATGAAGACAAAAAATCATAACAATGCCCATCGCAAGTAAAAGGTATGGTAATTTGCATAATCTCCAAAGTATTTTTATGAAATCCAAACCACCATACGATCATCTGTAACAAGTGATAAGGAGTTGCTGGAACTTCTGCTTCATTTGCCTGCTTTCCCCCACTGTTTCTATTTGTGCCCTCACCTACACAGAGAGTAATCCAGCTAACTCTCACAAACACCTCATCCTCTTATTGATTTCATTACACTTAACAAGCACACCACACTTCTTTCCAACACATCTAAATTACCTGTAACGTACCTTGATTTTGGCTCTCTATCACTCTTTCAACCTTGGGGGGACACTTGTTACAGGTAGCTTTGCCTTTTGTCTCCTTCATGCACATAGACAATAACAAGTGTTTAGTGTACTGTAGTCGTTCGAAGGACTTTATGAGGTAAGATTGTCCCTTTCTTGCATTCTTAACCGGTTCAATATTCGAATAAGCTTATTTCGTGTTATTCTAGTTATCATTATCTAATGTTAAGAAGGATCTCTGGGCACCATAGGAGTATAAACGTTCTCCATTAATCCTCAAACTTTCCCAAATTCTTCCTAAGGTGAGTAAGATGCCAGGGGATAAAGCTATCCCAAGCTGTATTAGTACCCCGCAGAACAAAAGGAAACACCAACACCAGTACCAGGAAAGAAAGAAAGACCAAGCCCCGCCCCCAGGAACAGCGCTCATAGAAAGAAAGAAAGACCAACACATGCCCCCAGTGACCACGTTCATAGAAAATAAGGAGCGTGGGAAGACCCTACACGACCACGACACACACAGGGTTACGCAAATTAACCATACAAAACCTCAATGTCCACCAATAACATATCCAAATCATTATGAAGAGAGCATTAGCTTCGCTAGCAAACAAGCCCCTTTAGAGATAACCTACCCCCTAAATCACAACTTTGAAGAATGCCCTAACTCTAACCAAAACCCCTCAGAGTAACATCTCGCTCATAACTAACAGCCAAGCCAAACCTAGGGCAACTAAGAAGATCAAAACTCCCCAAGCATCCTCCTCTAACAAATCACAACCTCAAACAAATTTTAGTGCAACCCCTTCTATCCCAACACTCAAAATCAGGGTATCACACACAACCCTATTGCCCCGAGATCAAACCCCCTTGATGCCGACCGAAAAAGGGTTACTACCTGCATTAATCAAAGTCAAAGCAAGCATACAGCCCACAGGCTTATATTCATTTTTGGATTGCGAGCTCGGGATTCCTAGTCTAGAAAGGAATCAGTCAGGTGAAACCTTAAGTAAAGATCTTCCTGCTGTATTATCAAGTTATCAACATCCGGTCATTTGGGGACTTACAAATACACAGCCAGGAGAATCTGATAATTCAGGTGAATCCAATAGCCTGGAAATTAATCTAGATGCTAGATTTAGTCTCCTTGTATCAAACCGATGCTCGCAATAGATTAAAAGTCAAAACACCAGCAATCCAGTTTAGTGCAGACAGTACCCGAGAACGTCGAGTGGAGAGAAAGAAGGAACAAGGAAAAGCAAGGCGCCTAAAGTTGTTTGGACCGGATCCCAGATAGAGCGTGTGAAGCCTCCGAGTCCCCTGTGATCAACCGTTGGACAACTACTACCCTCACCACGTGCTCGCCAAATGCTTACCAGTACCTCTCCTCCACCTAAAACCTTTAAGTGTTGTTTTGTTCTGTAATAGGTAATGATGATTGCAATTAGGATTTAACTTAGATATGTTGAGGTTCATGTTATTATGTAATAATTGAAGATTGTCTATTCTTCCCTATCTTATTTGCTATCCGTAACTCTGTTTTAAGAGAACATTTACACATCTTTCGTTGAATAAATGTTTATATACCTCTTCGAATATAATCTCCTATATTCTTTATGTGGAAATATTTAAATGTTCGCTCGGGAATAAAAACATACACCTTACACGTCAAATTCAGTGAACGCTTATTCAGATCTAGTTTTTAGGCTATTATTGTCAGCTGGGTACAATGTTATCGTAAATAGTTTATTCAGTCTTTCTTCTCAGTCACATATTAATGACTAATATTAATATTAAGCCACATAAGGTGTTTGTTGTATGCATATCCTTTGAGTTGCTTTAACTCTATGTGGCTCAAGTTGCATTAACCTATTGTCTACATTTATTCTCAGTCACGCATACATACTATAGTCTAACGTATATATATTCATGAAATTATATTCATAATTATTACTCTCCGAGTTATTAGAGTATTATCTCTAGTTCAAGTTGTCATGACTTATTGTTTCCTTAGAATACAAATAGTGTCTTCATTTACATACCTTCAGTACCAAGTGTATGCGATCGCAGTAACTGTTATATACCTTGCGGGTAGCCAGATTTCAGCTTCCGTTTTCTTTACCATCAGGACACTATTTATTGTGATTGGGACTTTACCTCGCTGTGTGTTATTATTCATATATTCTGGTCTAGAATCTTATTATTATTTTATTGGATTGTTAAACATATATTATTTTCCATTTCATATGAACTGTAACCTAGCTATTAAGAAATAAACATGTGAACCATTACTGTGTATTTTGTGTCCATTGATTATTATACTTTAATTAATTACTTTAATTAATTTCACTGGGGGTGTGGTGGTGAGATTAATACAAATAATATGATTTGAGTGAAGTACAAAGGAGTACAAAGGAGTACAAAGGAAATCAAGCAACAATAGATCTAGTGACCCTTCTAGGTTGCTTGTCCTCCAAAACACTGAGGATCAAGTGTCCAAACAGTGGTTTAGAGTGGGTAAGGGAACATTGGAAAGGGAATTACTGCCCTGGACCTAATGTCCGTGGCAGGATTAGGAAGTTAGTAGGGGACAGATGGGTTAGTAACTGAGCGGGGGATAAAATAAAGTTATTCATTTACAAACGCAGTCAGTCGCGGGTTTGATGCGAGATATTTGTCTAGGCGGAGTTTAAATGAATCAACGGTGATGCAGTCTATAACGTTTCGGGGAAGCCCATTCCACAAGTTGACAACTCGATTGAAGAAGAAATTCTTAGATTCATGTGAGTTAAAAGATTTACCAATAATTTTGCAACCGTTTCCCTGCGTGTAATTAGATTGGTCGATAGTGAAGTACTTACTACAGTTCATATTGTCGATGCCTTTGATGATTTTGAACACTTGAATTAAGTCACCTCTTAATCTGCACTGGGTTAAAGGAAATAGATTTAATTCTCTAAGACGCTCTTCGTATGGTTTGTTCTTTAGGCTAGGTATCATTTTGGTAACTCTACGTTGAACTCGTTCTAGCTTGTTTATATCTTTTTGGTAATAAGGGCACCAGGATTGAACGCAGTATTCCAGAAGAGGGCGGACAAAGGAAATGTAAAGGGTTAGGATAACTTCTTTGGATTTATGCTCAAATGACCTGCCTATAAAGCCAATTATTTTGTTTGCCTTCTTAACAACTTCTGAACATTGTTGACTCGGTTTTAGGTTACTCGATATTGTTACTCCCAGATCGGTTTCTCTGTTTACATTCTTAAGCTGAGTGCCATTCATCGAATAGTTTGCTTTCTCATTTAGGTATCCGATATGTAGTACTTTACATTTATCCGCATTGAAACTCATTTGCCAAATTTGGGCCCAACATGACAATTTATCTAGATTGTGTTGCATATCGTCAACTTGTTCTTTTGAGAGTACGCTATTTGCAATTTTTGTATCGTCAGCAAATTTTGAGATTGTACAGGTGAGACCCTCATCTATGTCGTTGATGTAAATTAGAAAGAGAATTGGTCCCAGTACCGATCCCTGGGGTAGCCCGCTACTTACATTGGTCCATTTTGATGCCTTACCGTTTATGACTACTCTTTGCTTTCTGTCGCTGAGCCAATTTTCTATCCATTTCAACACACCGTCTTGTATTCCATGCACTTTTAGTTTTAGCAGTAAACGTTTGTGGGGAACTTTGTCAAAGGCCTTTTGAAAATCAAGGTATATAATATCTACAGCTTTACTCTCATCGTAGAGGTTGAGGATATCGTGGAAGAAGTCTAAGAGGTTTGTTAAACAGGAACGTTTTTTACGAAAGCCGTGTTGAGTATCTTTAAGTATGTTATTTTCCTCTAAGTGATTTACGAGTCTGTCTCGTATGACCGTTTCTAGCATTTTACATACAACTGAGGTTAAGCTAATTGGACGATAGTTACTGGGTAGGGATTTGCTGCCTTTTTTGAATATCGGTGTTACGTTGGCTAGCTTCCACTGATCGGGCATAGTTCCAGACTGCAAGGATTTATTGAATAGTAATGTCAGTGGTTTGGAGAGCTCATCCTTAGCTTCCTTTAGAACTCTAGGCGAGATTGTATCAGGTCCAGGCGTTTTATTTACCTTGAGTTTATCTAAACAATTAAATACTTCTCTCTCTGTAACGGTGATATTGCTTAGAACATCTGAATTATCAATCTGAATCGGCGATGGTGTAGGGATATCACTGAGGTCTTCTGTTGAAAAACTGATGCAAAGAAGGTATTGAGGGCATTACTCATTTGTACTTCATCTTTGGTGTATTCTCCATTTTCATCGACTAACGGTCCAACAGTTGAAGTAACTACTTTTTTCTTTCTGATATAACTATAGAATTCTTTCGGGTTTGTTTTACTTTGATTCGCAATATGTAACTCTAAGGTCTTTTTACTTTGCTTAATTAACTTTTTGGCTTTGTGTCGTAGCTCTACAAATTTCAGCCATTCTTCGTCATTTTGTGAGGATTTTAATCTATCATTAGCAAATTTTTTAGCAAGCAGGCAGTTTGAAATATCTTTATTCCACCATTTGGGCTTATTATTATGGCCTGGACGCCGTATTTTCGATGGTATGCAGTCTTGCACTGCTTTTAGGTAAGTGGCTTCGAATAACTTCCAAGATGTATTTATGTCGTTATTGTGAATTAAAAAGCTCCAGTCAGTTTCTTTAAACATAGCTCTAAGTTTATGGAAGTTTGCTTTCTTGAAATTAGGGACTTTTTCGATGCTACTATTTGGTTCGTTACTAGTAAACTTTAACACCTTACGAGCGGCCTATGCGGTTTATTTATGTGTACCGCACAGCGGGGTGTTTTTAGCCAAAATAGGGCTGTTTACGTGATCATTTTCATGCCTAAATAAGACCCAGAACGTAAAACAAGTACCTATCCCTGAAAGGGCATAAACAGAGCTTTCGAATGACACCATAACGATCCTTGTATGATGGATAGTTTTCTTGCAATAACCGTGCAACGCGAGTGCAAAAAGCAGGTAATTCGGTACTTTCGGTACATAATTGAGTATGTAGCGAGTGAGAGAGGGAGGAGGGAGCTGAGATTTGTGTCAGTAGGTTCGCCGCGGTGGTCTGGAGCAGTCATACGCTCGCTAGTCTCCTGCCACCACTTGTCTCTCTCTCTCAGCCACATTACGTGCTGAAATTGCCACTCGAGTTATGTCGAGCGCCGCCACATAGTCCAGCTTTATTTAACTCGACTTATGTTGCTCGCCGCTAATTATGGGTTAAAGTGAAAGTTATCGTACGATGGTCGCTGTTACTGAATTCATCACCAACATTCAAATTCTCTATTAATTCTTCTTTTGTTGCAAGTACAATGTCAAGAACGTTATTACCACGGGTCGGCGTTCGAACAAATTGATAAAGCAAACTCTCCTGCAAGTTCGTATACAAGTCATGTCCGGAGTGTGAAGTAAGAGTATCGCCCCACTTGGTCACAGGTAAATTAAAGTCTCCAAAAATTACGGTATCTTGTGAGTTACTTACATCTGCAATTTGTTCGTAAATTTCTTGGTCAGTTTGCACTGATTGAGCTGGAGGTCTGTATATTAATGCAAGTATTATTTTTGTACCTTTATTATTCTTTATTAGCACAAAAGATGCGTCGACGTTCACAATTTGAGGTTTTGACAAGAGGGTAGGGTTAAGACTTTCTTTGATATAAAGTAAAACGCCACCTCCATTTCGATTTATTCGGCTTTTCTCAAACATTACATAACCGGGAAGTGAATACTCTGCTAAAAAGTCTCTATCTTCTGTATTGAGCCAAGATTCTGTTATGCCAATCACATCATAATTTTCTGTAAACACTAGCTCCTCTAAATCTGAAAATTTATTGCGTATGCTACGAGCGTTTGCATAGAACACCTTTAAATTTGTTATTTTAGAACTCACGGAACGCTCTTTAATAATATTTTTGGTTCTTGTCGGATCTACATTTATGTTCATGGCTGTCCTCGGTCCTCGCTGTCTTCGGTCCTTATCGCTGGTGGTCCTCGGTTGCCTCTGTTTTTTTCTTGGTGTTGGATGATTTATGTCACTGCTGCTTCTTCTCGGATGGCGTTTTTTGATCCATGGCTGCGGACTGCTTCGTGCAGGAGACGACCCATGCGTGCTGAACCCACAGGGTTTAGATGAGTGCCATCCTTGCGGAACAGAGTAGGCTGGTTGTAGAAGTTGTCCCAGAGGTTGATGAATTCAACTTCTTCCCTCAGACACAAATATTTTAGTCGGCTATTTGTGCTGAAGGCCTTGTCGTAGAATTTGTCAGGTGCGTCGATCTTGGGGTGAATGCCTGAGATGATGATATTCCTTGACTTGTTTTTGTAGTGCTGGATCATCTTGCGATATTTCTCCATCAACTCTTCGGATCTGGTGCGCATGACGTCATTTGAACCAGCATGGATGACAAAAAGGGTAATTTCATTTGCATCCTTTGTGGTATCTTCGAAGGCTTCCACAATGTCGTCCAGTCCAGCAGTCCAGTATAAGAGCTAAGGCTAGTTGTTTCCCAGCGGAGATAGGAACCCAAGTTGTTGATTAGCGCTGATTCCTAAGGTGGAAATCGCAATCAGATTATTACACGTTTTATTATAGCGTGGCATAACAGTGACTAAAATGGTCTAATGATAGGCGGAATAATATTACAATGCGTCACCGTATCCTGAAAGGGTTAAGGTAAGTGTTCCTGTCCGGTAAGTTGTTTTCATTTTTTCAAACGTTAATGGTGCAATTCGAACATAAGGAAACAACGATATTAACCATTCAAGATACGAGAAACCATTGTTTCCTTTTATTTGAGTTTTAGGAAACGATGTTATCCAATTTAGGAGAGAACTGTGAGGATCAAGGGGTTTATTGAATTATATTTTACCATTTCGATTCAGAGATGGCCTTCCAAAACCGAATAAATTTGTTTAATTAATATTAATATTATTATGAAAAAGCGTTGTTGAATACTGAAAGGCTTAGTCAATCATGTCTACCTACATTTACCCAAGCATAACCAAATGTATGTAATGTAAATTGTATGTATGTATGTACAGTCGGATACCATAGTCTCTAGCCCAATCATACGATTTTGTGGACCCCCTATGTTTTTCTTTATGCAATTACAGCAAAAGAAGTGGGTGAGGAGAGCTGGAGGGAGGCGAGAGGAGGGTGGAATGGCTACAGGAGGAGGAAATCAGGGAAGATTACAGGAGAGCAGTAGAAAAACGACTAGGTGGGTTCGACTGTGTTTAACCCTTAAATGCGGCTCACCACTAAGTCGAGTTAAATAAAGCTGGACTATGTGGCGGCGCTCGACATAGGTCGAGTGGCAATTTCAGCACGTAATGTGGCTGAGAGAGAGAGACAAGTGGTGGCAGGAGACTAGCGAGCGTATGACTGCTCCAGACCACCGCGGCGAACCTACTGACACAAATCTCAGCTCCCTCCTCCCTCTCTCACTCGCTACATACTCAATTATGTACCGAAAGTACCGAATTACCTGCTTTTTGCACTCGCGTTGCACGGTTATTGCAAGAAAACTATCCATCATACAAGGATCGTTATGGTGTCATTCGAAAGCTCTGTTTATGCCCTTTCAGGGATAGATACTTGTTTTACGTTCTGGGTCTTATTTAGGCATGAAAATGATCACATAAACAGCCCTATTTTGGCTAAAAACACCCCGCTGGGCGGTACACATAAATAAACCGCATAGGCCACTCGTAAGGTGTTAAGGAAGAGATCTGTGCAGCATGTGAGGAGGTGTGTGGAGTAAGGAGAAGAGGGAGGGGAGTGAAAGGTACAGCATGGTGGACAGAAAAGGTAAAAATATATGTGGAAGACAAGAAGAAAGCATATAGAGAGTGGTTGGGTAGTAGAGGGAATGAAGATTTGGAGAGTCAGAAACGAGCGAGGTACGTGGAGAGAAAGAGAGTGGTGAAGAGAATAGTGAAGGAAAGTAAGAGAAGAGTAGATGAGGAATTTGGAAGGAATATGAGTGTAAAATGGAGGGAGTGTAAGAAACTGTTCTGGAAAGAAGTCAAGAAAGTTAGGGAAGGTAGCAAGGGGAACAGTAAGGGTGTGAAATATAAGAATGGGAGAATTCTAGTCGAGAAGCAAGAGAGAGTCGAAAGATGGAGGGAGTACTTCAACGAGTTGCTAAATGTAAGGAATGAAGCGCCAGCAAACATAGTATGGGAGGGAGAAGAGGAGAAGTAGTGGAGGAGGAGGTGGGGAGCAGGAGGTATGAAGTGTGGGAAGCAATGAACAGAGTGAAGTTAGGGAAAGCACAAAGAAACAGATGGAGTGTGTAGGGCAATGTTGAGGTATGGTGGTGAGAGAGTGATCGAATGGGTATGGAAAATGTGCAAAGTAGCATGGGAGAAGGGGAGTGCTCCTGATGACAGGAAGACAGGCATAATAGTCCCCCTATATAAGGGTAAAGGGGAAAGAGGAGTGTGTGGTAACCACCGAGGAATATGTCTTCTAAGCGTAGTAGGGAAGGTGTACAGTAGGGTAATGATTGAGAGAGTGAGAGTAAGAACGGAAAAATGGATAGGTGACGAGCAGGGAGGTTTTAGGAAGGGAAGAGGATGTGTAGAACAGATTTTTACCCTGAATTGTGTTGTGGAGAAATATCTGGAGAAGCAACAAAAGGTGTATGTTGCCTTTATGGATTTGGAGAAGGCCTATGACAGAGTGGATAGAGAAGGTATGTGGAAAGTATTTAAACTATACGGAGTAGATGGCAAGTTGCTGAAAGCAGTGAACAGCATGTATGAGGGTGCAAAGGCAGCAGTACGTGTGGAGAATGAGCAGAGCGAGTTTTTTTTACCTGAATGTTGGGTTGAAACAGGGGTGTGTGATATCCCTGTGGTTGTATACTGTATATATGGATGGAGTCATGAAAGAGATACAGGGAAGAG
This sequence comes from Paralithodes platypus, assembly GCA_032716605.1. NCBI lineage: Eukaryota > Metazoa > Arthropoda > Malacostraca > Decapoda > Lithodidae > Paralithodes > Paralithodes platypus. The sequence continues at coordinate 34,502,575 of CM064523.1, forward strand.
CAGTGGATGTTGGTGTATCGCTGATAAGGGAGGGAAATGAGTGAAAGCTGCCTGTACTGCTATTTGCTGATGATACACTTCTGATGAGCGATAATGAATGGGAGTTGCAGGGTCTGGTAAATGAGTTTGGAACAGTGTGCGAAAAACGGAATCTGAAGGTAAATGCGGGGAAGAGCAAGGTTATGGTCTTCGAAAGGGGTGAAGCCACAGAGTGTGAGGTGAAGTTAAACGGTCAGGCTATGGAGATTGTCATCTCATTTAAGTATCTGGGCAGTGTGTTGAGTAAAGATAGGAGTATGGATGAAGAAGTGCAGGAGAGGGTGCAACAGGGGAAGAGGGTTGTAGGAACGTTGAAAGCAGTGACAAGAAATAGGATGGTCAGTGTGGAAGTGAAGAAATCCTTGCATGACAGTGTGGTAATCCCGACACTGACTTACATAAGTGAAGCATGGACGTTCGAGATGAGACTCAGACCAAGAGTGAGAGCGGTGGAAATGAGTTACTTAAGAAGTGCGTGAAGAGTTACATGGAGGGATAGACAGACGAATGAGGAAGTAAGAAGGAGGTGTGGTGTGGAGGTAGATGTGCTGGAAAGTGTGAAAATGTACACCTTGAGATGGTTCGGCCATATGGAACGTATGGAAAGCGAGAGAATGACTAAGAGGGTGTACGAGAGCGAGGTGGAAGGACAGAGAGGGAGAGGTAAACCGAAGGAGAGTATGAAGGCGGTGCTGGTTGGGAGGAGGTGTGAGACTGACTGGGGACAGAGGCGCATGGGGGCAGTTCGTTCGTGGCCACCCCTTGCAGGGATCACGACGTCAGGCAATAGATAGATAGATAGATAGCTATCTGGATTGATTTTCGGATAGATCTTGCTTTTCAATAAATGGTTTATATAGTTTTGTAGTTGATGTTGTTACGTCCTGGGATATATAAACACTGGGCTCTTTCTATTGGACTAGGTATGCGGCAACAAGCAACAACGGAAAACGCTAGATCCAACCCTTATATATAAACCCAGGCAACAAACCACCCTAAACCGTCAAGAGTCCTGCCTGGACAACGAGGTATCCTATGACTCGGTTACAGGGTGCACGCACTATAGACTGCTGATAGTCAAGCAGGCTATATAAAAGATCACACAATTAAGTTGACTTAACGCTTCAAGGAAAAGATAGATAACGGAATTAAATTGCAGAAACAATTTAATAACAAACTAGAAGAAAGTACATTTAACGTTACGTTAATTAATACAACTAATCACCCCTGCGTGAAAGAAGGTGAAAGCAAACAGTCCTCAAAACATCGTACAGGTAGACAAGATGCGGGTTTCTAAACTGCATGCGGCTACTGTAGGATCTGATGCTTAGCAAAGAAAGTATGTTACGGATTTAGAGAACTCTTAACTCATAAGCAGGAATAAATACTAGTGATAGGCCATACAGTGTATAATGGCATAGGTATAATTAAATAAAGGCAGCAACTCGCAACATAACCACATACAGGTGTGCTTCTCACTCTTAGTCAGGCAAGCCTGCTCGGACAGAGTCTCTAAGCCACACCCTGAATCACAATGCTCACAAAAACGGTAAACTGTGGCACAATAACAAGCATACAGAAATAATAAACCCCTAGCTGTTAATCTGCCAGGTGGCAGAGGTCTAGCTGGAAGGATATAGGCTTCGGATACCCGGGCTGAGCCACCTGCTCTAGCCTAGGGGCGTTCCCAAGTCTGTGCGCCAAATTACTCTAATTGAAAGGGTGCTCTCTTGAGAGACTCAGATCGCAAGTATCTGACTCTCTCCTGGCGACCCTAAAACAAAAGCAAGACGTGCTAGCGCAGTGCTGAGTGGACTAGGCAAGGGCCCTCACACTACACAACACTAGACACACAGGGACACAGACAAGAAAATGCCCCCAGACTCCCACGGGTATCCTAGTAAAGTCGTGCGGGTCCACAGGACTCGCACCAGCAGACTTTACTTAAAGGATCGCAAAAAGCCTCCCCTCCGGTCTAGCCCCTGCTAACCTGACACAAGAACACACTAGCAAGCATGAAACCACCAAATATGAGACAACAAAAAAGCTTCCTAGGTCTCATTAACAATTACATCTCTGCATAAGGCCCAAAATCCTATCTAGTTATCTGAGAGCTCGTCGTTAATACAATAATAGATATAAGGTCTATCAAGGGGATGGGATAATTAAATAGATTGGTGAAGTAGTGGAAGGAAGGTATACAAAGTAAGAGAGAAAGTTTCTAAGTGGGGTTGAGAGGGATAGATATCAAGGGGGTCCGAAGGGTACGACAGTGAGGTGAGCTCTGAGTCTTGAATCTGTCTGGACCCCGCCCTAGGCATGCAGAATACATCCCATGCTTGGTAACACTCAACACAGTTACCGGGTCAAAATCCTCTACCCCGTGCGTGAGTCGAAACTAAGCCTAACGTTGCAATCAAATGCATATGGAAACGCTTCAGGCTCGTCCCAAGCTGGCAAGCGAAGCAACATCCCAAGCCGGTCTCTCACTCCCGCTCGTCTCCTCCCGCCCTCACTAGACTTACATCTTATATATTATAATGAAATAATCAACTATCGAGAATAAAATATACTAAGATGCGTTGGTTAAGAATAAGGGCAGCTACAAGCTGTGAAACAACATAAGAATATCCCAGACATTAGTTACATTGTCATAGGATATATACTAAGGAAAAGCCTGCCGGCCGGCTGCCACCAGCCGGTTTCTAAACGGCTGGGCAGCCGACGCGCGCGCATGCCCGCACGTGGCTACTATGCAGAAGCGTCACACCTCCCCCAAGATATAAGACCCTTGACTAAGTTCTTCATATCTAACAGAAAGCTTCTCATAGTACCACACACTGTTGCGACACAAGGAACTATATATAACAAAAATAAAGACTGTTGCGCTCCACCGAGCAAGTTCGACTAACTTAGCGACAATAAGCGAAAACATTCAACTTAGATACTGCTACAACATCTTATACAAAATTCTACACGTTATAAAAATAAAGAGTTTTTATAAGGTTTTTGCTTTTTTAATTTGTTTTTTTCGGCTGAACTACATGTAGTGACAGCCTATTTTCCTCCACACTCAACCCTCAATCCTGTGGCAGTCTAACCAACATCATCCACCCTTGATAGACAATCCGCTATCACGTTATCAGAACCGGCATGTCCAGATTATACTCCTGAAGCATGAGTGACCACCTGGTCAGCCTCATATTCCGGTTATGAAACTGATTCAAGAATTTCAGAGGGTGATGATCGGTATAAACCACTACGACTGGTCCGAAAGCAGGAACATATACATCGAAGTGCCTGAGCGCCAGCACTATCGCCAGGAGTTCTTTTTCAATTACAGAGTAATTCCTTTGTGCACTATTGAATTTTTTACTGTAAAAACTCACTGGATGTTCGATACCTTCATCATCTGTCTGTAACAAGACAGCCCCAGCCCCTACGCCACTGGCATCAGTCGCCAGCTGAAAAGGTCTGCTGAAGTCCGGGGCCCTGAGTATGGGGTGGGTACATAACAGGTGTTTCACCAAGGAAAACGCCTCTGCACACTCAGGAGACCACCGGAACTTCTTGTCCTTAGATAATAAGTCAGGTAAAGGTGCAAGTACAGTCGAATAGCCTTTGATGAAGCGACGATAATAGCCTATCATACCTAGAAACCGCATGATTTGTTTCTTAGTCGTAGGCTGGGGAAACTGATCGATGGCTTTGATCTTTGTCTGTGGAGGGCACATCTGACCCATCCCCACCTCGAACCCCAGGTACAAAACTGTGGCTTTGACAAAATCGCACTTACCCAGGTTTACCACCAAACCTGCTTCATTCAGTTTATTAAAAAGCTGTCCGATGTGAGCACAGTGACTGTTAAAATCCTCGTCGTATATTATGACACATTATGTTAGAAGCATTGCTAAGAATGCCTCTAAAATAATGGGACTCCTGTACAGAGTTCGAGAATTCTTCACTGACGAGCAGTTGGCCGTGATATATAAAAGTCATGTGCGTTCTCAGATGGATTACTGTTCACCTCTGTGGGGTGGAAGTGGAGTGGTTGCATTGAGGCAGTTGGACAAAATTCAAAATAAAGCTATTAGATTAATCAATAACCTTGCAATCACACAGGACCTTCCTACATTATCCATACGAAGAAACGTTGCATCCCTTGCATTATTCTACAGATATTTTCACAGCAATTGTTCCTAGGAACTTGCTTCAATTGTGCCGCCTCTCCACATCTTTCCCCGTAGAACTAGGGCAGCTGAGAGCGCCCATGAATTTACACTTTCTCCTCCACTATGCAGAACTTCTGCTTATCAGAATTCATTTATTTCCAGAGCTACTACTCTTTGGAATTCACTTCCCTCGAATTGCTTTCCACAAACTTACAATCTACAAATGTTTAAATCCAGTTGTTACAAACATTTTATGAATGAAGGATGCCTTTAGGCACATGGACCTTTTTGTTTTCAGTGTTTTTCCTTCCTCTATTCATTGTCTCTTTAAAAAAAAAAAAAAAAAAAAAAAAAAAAAAATCTAGGTACACCGTACAGTTGGGAATGTCGGCTACAATGTCGTTCATTAATTTCTGAAACGTTGCAGGGGCATTTTTCAGCCCGTATGGCATAACATGGCAATGATATGTGGCACCGTCCACCACAAACCCACACACCTCTCGCGCTCGCTAAGACAAGGGCACTTGCCAATAACTTTTAACAAGGTCTATCTTAGTGAGGAACTTGGCTTTTCCTATCTTATCCACACAGTCGTCCACGCGAGGGAGAGGGTAGGCATTTGTGGGGGTTAAACCATTCAACCTGCGGAAATCTATACAAAACCGCACCTTGCCATCTGGTTTGGGCTGCAGTGTGACTGGGGAAGTCCACCTTACTGCACCCTCAGAAATCAGCCCACGTTTCAGCATATAATCCAGCTCTTCCCTAAGTGCTGGTAATTTAATAGGGGGAACACGGTTTGGCACTGATTTAAAGGGCGGGTGGTCCCCAACATCGACATCGTGCACCGCTTGAGTAGTGAGGCCAGGATGCTCCGCGAAAACAGCTGGGTTTGAATCAAACAAGTACTGCACAGCTACACGCTGTTGCTCAGGCAGGTGCAATATCAACTCGTGAGCCACTTGTCTAGAATTCCCCGCCCACTGATCCGCGAAAACATGACAATCCCAATTATCCTCCCCCGCAGCTTGACTGTCCCTTCCTCCTTCTCCACCACGATCGCTGCAGATCAGCACCGGGACAGTGAGAGGCTCGGAGGGGCGCCTCACATACTCTTTCATCAGATTTACATGGCAAAGTTGGTTCTTTTTCTTACGATCAGGAGTAGCTACTAAATAGTCGAGATCAGAAACCTTCCTTACAACCCGATACGGACCAGAATACTTGGCAGACAAGGAGTGTCCCACCAGAGGCAGTAGTATCAGTACCTCCTGATCTACTTCAAACTCCCTCAGCTTCACCTTCTGGTCGTATCTGTCCTTCATCTGAGCTTGTGAACTCTTAACCCTTAATTAGCGGCGAGCAACATAAGTCGAGTTAAATAAAGCTGGACTATGTGGCGGCGCTCGACATAGGTCGAGTGGCAATTTCAGCACGTAATGTGGCTGAGAGAGAGAGACAAGTGGTGGCAGGAGACTAGCGAGCGTATGACTGCTCCAGACCACCGCGGCGAACCTACTGACACAAATCTCAGCTCCCTCCTCCCTCTCTCACTCGCTACATACTCAATTATGTACTGAAAGTACCGAATTACCTGCTTTTTGCACGTTGCACGGTTATTGCAAGAAAACTATCCATCATACAAGGATCGTTATGGTGTCATTCGAAAGCTCTGTTTATGCCCTTTCAGGGATAGGTACTTGTTTTACGTTCTGGGTCTTATTTAGGCATGAAAATGATCACGTAAACAGCCCTATTTTGGCTAAAAACACCCCGCTGTGCGGTACACATAAATAAACCGCATAGGCCGCTCGTAAGGTGTTAAGGTTCCGACCTGCTACCTCCAAGCTCTTTAGCATTCTCTCACGGCTTTCAACTACATACTTTAGAAGCGAGGATGGCTTTGTGACTCCCTCCCAGATCTCCTTGACTATGTGGAGGGGCCCCCTGACCCTGTCCAAAAACCAACTCGTTCGGGCTAAATCCCAAGCTCTCCCCAAATGTCTCCAAAATGTCAGACCTAAAGGTGGTGTATGTTGCTTCTCAAAATCTGAAATTGCCCTGGAGGAGGTTACTAGTTTCAATAGTCCCTATTTTGATTATTCTATATACAAATTAATTTCTGCTGGTAAATTTAAATACATTGTCTACCGTTCCCCAAATACTCCTCCAGAGCAGTCTTTTTGATTCTCTGTCCTCACAACTCAGTGTCCTCAACTTAAATGCTTCTTCTGAAATCACTGTGTTGGGTGATTTTAATGTCCATAATGTTGAATGGCTCACTCATTCAGCCAGGACTGATGATGCTGGTCTTGAATGTGAGCTATTTGCAGACTCATTTAATCTCATTCAACTAGTCAACCCCCCCGTGTACCAGATAATCCTAATCATAATTCCCACCTACTGGACTTATTTTAACAACCAATTCAGAAAATTATGATGTTACAGTGAGGTCCCCACTTGGATCTTCTGATCACTGTCTGATACTGTCTATCACCTACCACACCTTCCCACTCTGAACCTGTTTTGGTGACTAAATGGCATTACGATAGGGCAGACTGGGAGGGTCTTCAGGGTTTCTTTATTGATATTCCCTGGACCTCTTTTTTTTCTAATGATGCACACTCCACCTTGAGCCACATACAAGATTTTGTAAAAATTGGAATGGAAACTTTTATTCCTCATCAAAAGTACAGTAAAAGATCTAATTTTACCTAAATGGTTTGACCATAATTGTGCTAGAGTAACTGAACAAAAAGCAATAGCCTACAATGCATACACAAGATCAAAACACATGAAGCCTTTAATTACTTTAGAAACATCAGAAATCATGCCAAAACTGTATTAAACCTAACTAAATCAAACTTTCTCCATAAGCAGGCAAATAAACTTCTAAATAATCCAAATGATAACAAAATATTTTGGTCTACTCTTAACTCATTCAAATCCAACTTCACTACTGCTTCATCCATTCCACCATTAAAATCTCCGACTGGCAATCTTGTAAGTGACCCACGAGGTAAAGCTAACCTTCTTGCAGATATTTCTCCACCAACTCAACCTTAGATGAAATAAATCAAGATGTCCCTGTACTTAATTTTAATTCACCTGCAATTCCCTCACTTAAGATCCACACCAGACATGTCAAAACTATTTTGCAGAATCTCTCAGTAGATAAGGCTCCTGGTCCAGATGAAATTCCTCCAATAGTACTTAAGAATTGCTCCTTGGTGCTCGCTCCTGTATTGGCAAAATGTTTCCGTCTGTGTACTCATACCTCATGCTTCCCAGTACCCTGGAAAGAAGCAAACATCCATCCAGTTCCTAAAAAAGGTGCCTCTTCTTATCCATCAAACTACAGACCAATAGCTATAACTTCCACTCTTGGCAAAGTTTTTGAAATTATATTAAATAATCACATAATTAAGCATCTGGAGAATAATAAATTAATCAGTGATAGGCAATATGGTTTTAGACGATGTCGATCAACTGCAGACATTCTTTGCCTTCTTACGCATCAAATCAACCAAGCTACAGACCAACATGGTGAAACACATACAATAGCACTGGATATATCAAAGGCATTTGATAGAGTCTGGCATCAATCCTTATTGTCGAAGATGTCACACTACGGCCTTGCATCATTAGTTCCACTAATTTCTTCTTATCTTCATAACAGAAAAATATGTGTAATGGTAGATGGCCTTTATTCTCAATTTCACTCAATAATGCTGGTGTTCCCCAGGGATCAGTTTGGCCCCAACTCTGTTCCTCATTCATATCAATGATCTCATATCTACCACTCATAATCCAATACATTCCTACGCAGATGACTCAACACTCCACAGTTCCTTCACATTTACCAATTCTTTCACCCAATCCGATCTTATAAATTCAAAAATAAACACTGCAATTTCTCTGAACCAGGACCTTTCTAGAATTAATGATGGGGACAAGATAATCTAGTTTCCTTTAATGCACAGAAAACCAAGTACATTCAATTTTCTAACCGACAGAATCTCACTGACTCCATATATTTTTTAATGATGTAAATATTCCCACTTCCCCTAGTATTGACATTCTCGGTGTAACATTAACTACTAACTTGAGCTGGATACATTATGTTAGAAGCATTGCTAAGAATGCCTCTAAAAACTGGGACTCCTGTACAGAGTTCGAGAATTCTTCACTGACGAGCAGTTGGCCGTAATATATAAAAAGTCATGTGCGCTCTCAGATGGATTACTGTTCACCTCTGTGGGGTGGAAGGGGAGTGGTTGCATTGAGGCAGTTGGACAAAATTCAAAATAAAGCTATTAGATTAATCAATAACCCTGCAATCACACAGGACCTTCCTACATTAGCCATACGAAGAACGTTGCATCCCTTGCATTATTCTACAGATATTTTCACAGCAATTGTTCCGAGGAACTTGCTTCAATTGTGCCGCCTCTCCACATCTTTCCCCGTAGAAGTAGGGCAGCTGAGAGCGCCCATGAATTTACACTTTCTCCTCCACAATGCAGAACTTCTGCTTATCAGAATTCATTTATCCCCAGAGCTACTACTCTTTGGAATTCACTTCCCTCGAATTGCTTTCCACAAACTTACAATCAACAAATGTTTAAATCCAGTTGTTACAAACATTTTATGAATGGAGGATGCCTTTAGGCACATGGACCTTTGTTTTATCTGTGTTTTTCCTTCCTCCGTTCATTGTCTCTTAAAAAAAAAAAAAAAAAAAAAAAGTACTTCTCTCGCAGCAAATAAAACGTATGGGAGACCTAGATCCCAGTCCTTCCCATTTTCCATGCAATAACACCGCAACATACTCTTGAGAGTCGAGTGCCACCTTTCCAAAACTCCCTGACTCTCGGGATGGTAGGCAGATGACACCACAGACACTATCCCATGTTGCTGCATGGTCTGCTTAAACAGAGCAGAAGTAAAATTGGATCCCTGATCAGACTGGATCTCCTGAGGGTAGCCATAACGAGAGAAATAGACAAGTAGGTTTTTGACAACAGTCTTAGCCATCCCGTTGCGCATGGGGTAAGCATCTGGATACCGTGTTGCTACATCCATTACAGTTAGTAAAAATGTGTTGCCGGCACTAGTGGGGGGCAATGGGCCAACCATATCGATAACTACTTTGCTGAAGGGCAGCCCAATGACAGGGATGGGTTGTAACGGGGCTCTCGCGATGACCTGATTGGGTTTCCCAACAACTTGACAAGTGTGACACTGTGACACCCATGACACGACACTCGCCTTTAACCCAGGCCACCAGAAAAGCTTGCTCAGAGCTGCCTCCGTCTTACGTGCCCCCAGGTGCCCTGCCAAAGGCACATCATGAGCTAATCTCAATAAGCTCTCACAGCACACCCTCGGTACTACTAACTGGTCCACTAATCCTGACCCGCCATCCCACTTTTTCTTGGGATCCTGATGTCTCCGATACAAGATCCGCTCGGACAAGAAAAAATCACCAGGCTGCGCATCCCCATCGCTCTCCAGTTTGATAGCACCATTACCACACGCCCTGACTTCAGGATCTTCCAGCTGCAAGGAACATATATCAGCAGGTGCGAGATTATCCAAGTTCATCTTAAATAATTTATTTCCACCTCCAATGTCCCGCTGAGCCATCCTTTCCTCACGCTGCGCATAACGATGCTGTCGCAGAGTCTCTTCCTGCTCTGCACCTGCACTAGCGGTGACAGGCCCCGGGGCCTCTCCAGACTCTAACATAGGTGCCAATAATGAGTCACCAAGAAATACTGCCGGCTCAAAACTCTCCAATTGACCAACACTTCCCGTTTTCTTGTGACCTTTCCTCCGCGGTTTGATAGACTGAGGTGGTGGCTGCAAGGCTCCGGATCTCTGAGAACGCGTCACAACACACGCCATGGTTTGTACGCTACACTTCTCAACCCACTCCTGTTCCTCCCTACTAACGTCGGCCGCCTTCTCGGCAACGACCAAGGGTGAAACCTTAGAAGCAGGCACCGCAAAGTCGTTGCCGAGAAGGAGGTCGACGCCCCCAACAGGCAAGTTCTCTACAATTCCTACATCCAGCTCCTTCGCCACACCACCCACCTCCAGCTCCATCCGCACCAGCGGGTAGGACTTCGTAGCATTGATCCCCTGAACTACCACCACCCGAGCAGCGTTAATCGGCCTACCAGTAAAGTTCTTTAACAAAGTCTGAGAAGCCCCCGTATCACGCAATAGCTTAACTCCTCGCCTTTCGCCAGCCCACCTCACAAAACCATGCCCTCTATGACCCCCAAAGACGTCGCGGACAGGGTTCGAGCCTTCCGGACTCTTGAACACAGGCTGTGTCCCAACCTCTGACGAACTACCCTTGGCAAACTCAGAAGATATAGGCGACACCCCTATGCTGCGGGCCAATGACACAACCTTGTTTGGCGGCTTGTTCGGACAAGCATTTGCAAAGTGACCCTCCTTGTGACATGCAAAGCACTCTTTACTCTTTGGGTTCCCTTGGGAGTGGGAGGTACCATTAGACTTCTTCTACGGGACGGTATTTGGTTTATGTTCAGTTTTATTGTCAGTGCTAGATGGTTTTGTGTATTTATGTGTATCAAAATTCTTGGGAGGGGGAGGGGTACGATCCATTGCACCCGACTCACTCCTAGCTGCTGCTCCGCACCCTCGAATTAATGACAGTCGGAGGTCAGCCATTTCTGCTGCCTCCTGGAGAGTTCTAGGATTTTTTTTCCTTTATATTTAATGTTAAGTCCCCGCCTGTGCACTTAAAGAACTGCTCCAAGAGAACCAGCTCACTCAACTCCTCAAAAGAATCTGCCCTCTCAGAACGCAGCCAATGTCGTAGTGCATCAGACAAGTCCCGGGCGTGTTCTAGGAAGGTACTATCCTTGCCCTTAGTCTATCTATCTCTATCTATCTATATGCTCAGGCCCAATCCCCATTTTGGGGGTAGCCGACTCAAGACAGAGCAAGAACAGGGAAAACACAAAAACAACATAAAACAAAAAATAAACACAGATAAAAAACACAAACTCACACACATCCAGGTCACCCAGGAGAAGACCCAGAGACCAGGGTTACCAAGGTCGCTCCAGCACTCCCCCGGCCCCTGACCACCCGGAGAGGTTCCGATCTCGGCAGGCAGACATGCAGCGGAGCCAAAGCCACAAGCCCTCCCACCACACTTCCAGGCACACCCTTCATATTAATCGTCCCCCCGGGCCAGGCGCCTGATGGACTATTATCTAGTCGAACTTGAGCCCGACCCCTTACTCCAAATGACCACGTGTTCACTCAACTATTCACAAGCATTCTCCATTCACTCCTGTCCACCACCACTTCCCCTGCCTGATCTATAGTCATTCCTCTATCATCCAAAGCCTTTCTTACACAGTCTCTCCATCTCAATGGGGGTCTTCCTGCCCTTCTATCTCCCCTTGTACCTGACTCACATATTCTCTTTGTAAGCCTTTCATCTCCCATTCGTTCAACATGACCATACCAGCTCAGCACCCTTCTGTCCACTCTGGCTGACAAATGTTCCTGCTGCCCCACTCTCCTAAGTATCTCTTCATTCCTCAATCTGTCTCTACGAGTAACTCCACACATACTCCTCAAGCAGCTCATCTCCATCACATCCAGCCCTCTTTTCTCCTTTTTCTTCAGAGCCCATGTCTCAGCCCCATACATCACTGTTGGCACAACAATTCCTTGATACAGTGTACTTTTTACTTTCACTCCGAGATTTCTCGTCTTCCACATACTTCCCATTGCTCCGAAAACCTTCCTTCCTTCACACACTCTCTGTTTTACCTCCACTTCCATACCTCCACTCCTGCTTATCGTTCCTCCTAGATATTTAAAACCACTCTACTTGTTCCAATATTTCCCCATCCAGCCTCACATCTAGATTCACCCTATGCTCTCCCCTATTACACACCATTACTTTACTTTTATTGACATTCACCTTCAGTTTCCTCCTTCCACAAACCACACCAAACTCTTTGACTACCCGCTGCAGTTTCTCATCAGAATCCGCCACCAATGCTGTGTCATCAGCGAACAGCAACTGATTCAACTCCCAATCTCTACCATTCTTTCCTACTAAACCCAATCCTCTTCCCATAGTTCTCCTTTTCACCTCCCTCACCACACCATAAACATATTAAACAGCCATGGTGACATTACACAACCCTGTCGCAAACCTACCTTTACCTCAAACCATTCACTCAACTCACCATTTCCTACTCTCACACATGCTCTGCTCCCTTCATAAAAACTCTTAACTGCTTCTAACAAATTTCCTCCTATTTCATAAATCCTTAACACCTTCCACATTGCTTCACGGTCCACACGATCATACACTTTTTCCAAGTCCATAAAAGCCCAAAATATCTCCTTATGCTTCTCTAAATACTTCTCGCATAACTGTCTTACTGCAAACATCTGATCCACGCACCCTCTTCCCCTCCTAAAACCGCACTGTTCTTCTCCTATTGCAACTTCCGTACACTTTATTATCCTCTCTATCAACACCCTGCCATACAGCTTTCCAACCACTGACAATAAACTAATACCTCTATAACTTGAACACTCCTGCCGATCTCCCTTCCCCTTGTACAACGGCACAATACATGCACTCTTCCAGTCTATTGGTACCATTGACACAACAAAGCACACATTGAAAAGTCTCACCAACCAATCTATTATCACATCTCCACCCTTCTTTATACACTCCACAGCAATACCATCCAAACCTTCTGCTTTTCCCGCTCTCATTTGTTTCACTGCTTCTTTCAACTCATTTTCCTCAATCCTTTCATTCATTCCCTGCCACCTGGGTGGCCTGGGTAACCTATCTCCATCCACCTCTGCTTCAATCACTGCTTCTCTTCCATCTCTTGTATTTAACAAAGATTCAAAATACTCGGCATATCTTTTCCTCACTTCAACTGGTTCCACTAGTAATTCTCCATTTTCATCTTTCACTGACTCTTCCCTCTTTTGTCCTCCTTTCCTTACTTTATTTACCTCCTTCCAGAACATATTCTTTCGTTCTTCAAAATTCTCACTCAGCCTTTGGCCCCACCTTTCGTTTGCATCTTTTTTCGCTTCTCTAATTTTCCGTTTTGCCTCTCTCCTTTTCTCCTTGTACCTCTCCCATACCTCAACACTACCATCCTGTAAAACCCTCTCAAAACACTGTCTCTTCTCCTCAACTGCCTTTCTCACCGTATCATTCCACCACTCGCTTCCCTTCCTGATACCTCTGCCTCCTACTTTCCTTTTGCCGCATACTACCTCTGCACTTGCTTTCACTCCTTCCTTAAACTGTTGCCATTCAACCTCTACTTCTCTCTCTTCCATCTCTCTCACTTCCATCCACTTTTCATTTAGTCTTTCCTTGTACTCCCTCTCTTTTTCACTCTTCTCTAACTCACTAACTTTTATTACCTCTCTTACTTCACGCTTGTCTCTTATTCTCCTGTAACTCTTAACTCTTAGCTTTCCCTCCACCAGGTAATGATCTGACATACCCTCCGCCTCACCTCTCATCACATTCACATCCAGCAGTCTACACAATCTTTCCCTTGTCACCAGCACATAATCCATCAATGCCCTCTCTACAATCTCTCCCCTCACAAGTCTATGCCAGGTGTACTTGTGTATACGCCTTTTTTGAAAACGTATTAACTACACTCAACCTACACTCTTCACATACTTTTTTCAGTCTTTCCCAACTACCGTTTACACCATCCACACCAAAACTACCGATGACTCCCTCAACAGGCTCATTTCCTACCCTAGCATTTAGGTCCCCTAAAACTATAACATTTTCATTTTCATCAAACCCTTGTAGACAATCTCTCAAATCCTCCCAGAAACCCTCTACCTCGTCTAACTCTCTTTCACTTCCTGGGCCATACGCACTTACAAAAACCCACCTTTCACCCTTAAACCGCATTCTCACCCACATTAGCCTTGATGACACCTCTTTCCACTCTTTTATAAACTCTCTCAACTCCTCCTTCACAATAATAGCCACTCCTTCTTTCCCCCTGACATTAGTTACATTGTCGTAGGATATATACTAAGGAAAAGCCTGCCGGCCGGCTGCCACCAGCCGGCTTCTAAACGGCTGGGCAGCCGACGCGCGCGCATGCCCGCACGTGGCTACTATGCAGAAGCGTCACAATGTATATAAAATTATATTCATAAATGTGTTTCCAGAGATATGCTTTCATAAATACAAATAGGTAAAGTCTTCAAACTTTCATAAGTGGGCTAGAAACTATGGTATACGAGTGTAGTGTATATACTCTGGCACTTACCCCAGTTTGGGGGGATTCGAGACAGAGCTCGAACAGAGACATCACAACACATCAGAAAAACAAAGCAAAGCAAAACACAAAATCACACACATCTAGGTCGTCCAGGAGAAATACCCAGAGACCAAGGCCTATTTGGGGTCTCTAGCAAATGATTTCCAGGTCCCAGATCCCCCGGAGAGGCTCCGATTTCTGCAGGCAGAGCCGCAGCGGAGCCACCTCAAGCCCGCCCACCATGCTTCCAGGCGTACCCTTCATTACCACCGACTCCCCGGGCCAGGCGCCTGACGGTACGAAGCAAAACAACCGCGTTTAAATCGAAAATGTAAATTACTCTACATCAATATATACAGTATGTAACGAATCAGTATATCAAACAATCAAAACAGTACTGTGAAAATAGAAGTCAATTAGAAAAGAATAGACACTGTTATATGCTCGATTGCCCGAATAAGTAGCTGGTACACTGCTTGAAAAAGAGTAAACATTGAATGGGGAAGAACTATGACTGAGGTTATGTATTGTATGGGAATCTGGAAAATTATATTATTATCATCAGAGTGTCATAAATATTAGATTAAATATGTTCACCTATCTCACAAAGTAGTTTGTATCTAAGCTTATTATATGTATATCGAAGAAATTTCCACTTATAATCATAGCAAGCAATGAAGGTGCAGTTTTGGCGGTGAATCGGATTTTTTGTTGATGACCGTGCATTCTGCCCTAACCCCGTTGGAGAGACAAAGCTTGCATCTGCCCCCAGTGCTCGCTCGATAGAAATAAAACTACAATGAAACCCGACAACTGCAACCTACGCGAGAGAACAATAAAACAAAAATAAACAAAAATAAAGTGTGTGTGGGGGGGGGGGGGGGGGGAGGGGGGAATACAAATCGGACGAACAGATACGCCGGCATCACAATAGCCATGACCTGCCAACCACAACATGCACCACAACAATATCTACCACAACAACTACCGCAACTACCATACCATGCACCACAACAATATCTACCACAACAACTACCGCAACTACAAGAACATGCACCTCAACAATATCCACCACAACAACTACCGCAACTACCGCAACATGCATCACAACAATATCCACCACAACAACTACCGCAACTACCACAACATGCACCACCACAATATCCACCCCAACAACTACCCCAATTACCACAACATGCACCACAACAACTATTCTAACTACCACAACATGCACCACAATAACTACCCCAACTACCACAACATGCACCACAACAACTACCCCAAATTACCACAACATGCACCACAACATGCACCACCACAATATCCAAAACAACAACTACCACAATTACCACAACATGCACTACAACTACTACCCCACCATGCACCACAACACCTACCACAACATGCACCACAACAACTACCCCAAATTACCACAACATGCACCACAACAAATACCACAACATGCACCACAACAACTACTCCAAATTACCACAACATACATCACAACAAATACCACAACATGCACCACCACAACTACCCCACCATGCACCACAACAACTACCACAACATGCACCACAACAACTACCCCAAATTACCACAACATGCACCACAACATGCACCACAACAAATACCACGACATGCACCACCACAATATCCACCACAACAACTACCACAATTACCACAACATGCACCACAACAACTACCCCAACATGCACCACAACAACTACCCCAACATGCACCACAACAACTACCACAACATGCGCCACAACAACTACCACAACATGCACCACAACAACGACCACAACATGCACCACAACAACTACCCCAACATGCACCACAACAACTACCACAACAACTACCACAACATGCACCACGACAACTACCACAACATGCACCACAACAGCTACCACAACATGCACCACAATAACTACCCCAACATGCACCACAACAACTACCCCAACATGCACCACAACATGCACCACAACAACTACCACAACATGCACCACAACAACTACCACAACATGCACCAAAACAGCTACCACAACATGCACCACAACAACTACCCCAACATGCACTACAACAACTACCCCAACATGCACCACAACATGCACCACAACAACTACCATAACATGCACCACAACAACTACCCCAACATGCACCACAACAACTACCACAACATGCACCACCACAACTACCCCAACATGCACCACAAAAACTACCACAACATGCACCACCACAGCTACCACAACATGCACCACAACAACTACCCCAACTACCACAACATGCACTACCACAACTACCCCAACATGCACTACAAAAACTACCACAACATGCACCACCACAACTACCACAACATGCACCACAACAACTACCACAACTACCACAACATGCACCACAACATGCACCACAACAACTACCACAACATGCACCACAACAACTACCACAACTACCGCAACATACACCACAACAACTACCACAACTACCACAACAACTACCACAACTACCACACCATGCACCACAACAAATACCCCAACATGCACCACAACAACTACCCCAACATGCACCACAACAACTACCACAACTACCGCAACATGCACCACCACAACTACCCCAACATGCACCACAACAACTACCACAACAACTACCACAACATGCACCACCACAACTACCACAACATGCACCACAACAACTACCACAACAACTACCACAACTACCGCAACATGCACCACCACAACTACCCCAACATGCACCACAACAACTACCACAACATGCACCACAACAACTACCACAACATGCACCACAACAACTACCACAACATGCACCACAACAACTACCACAACATGCACCACAACAACTACCACAACTACCGCACATGCACCACCACAACTACCCCAACATGCACCACAACATCTACCCCAACATTCACCACAACAACTACCACAACATGCACCACCACAATATCCACCACAACAACTACCACAACTACCACAACATGCACCACAAAAACTACCACAACTACCACACCATGCACCACAACAACTACCCCAACATGCACCACAACAACTACCACAACTACCGCAACATGCACCACCACAACTACCCCAACATGCACCACAACAACTACCACAACAACTACCACAACATGCATCACCACAACTACCACAACATGCACCACAAGAACTACCCCAAATGCACCACAACAACTACCACAACTGCCATAAAATCCACCACAACAACTACGACAACAACTACCACAACATGCACCACAACAACTACCCCAACATGCACCACAACAACTACCACAACATGCACCACCACAACTACCCCAACATGCACCACAACATCTACCACAACATGCACCACCACAACTACCACAACATGCACCACAACAACGACCACAACATGCACCACAACAACTACCACAACATGCACCACAACAACTACCACAACTGCCACAACATGCACCACAACAACTACCACAACAACTACCACAACATGCACCACAACAACTACCCAAACTACCACAACATGCACCACACCAACTACCACAACATGCACCACAACAACTACCACAAAATGCACCGCAACAACTACCACAACATGCACCACAACAACTACCCCAACTACCACAACATGCACCACAATAACTTCACCAACAACCACAACATGCACCACAACAACTACCCCAACTACCACAACACGCACCACAACAACTACCACAACATGCACCACAACAACTACCCCAAGTACCATAACATGCACCACACCAACTACCACAACTACCACAACATGCACCACAACAAATACCCCAACTACCATAACGTGCACCACAACAACTACCCCAACTACCACAACATGCACCAAAACAACTACCACAACAACCACAACATGCATCACAACAACTACCACAACTACCACAACATGCACCACAATAACTACCCCAACTACCATAGCATGCACCACAACAACTACCACAACAACTACCCCAACTACCACAACATGCACCACAACAACTACCCCAACTACCACAACATGCACCACAACTATCCCAACTACCATTACATGCACCACAACAACTACCACAACATGCAACACAACAACCACCCCAACTACCACAACATGCACTATAACAACTACCCCAACTACCACAACAACTACCATAACATGCACCACAACAACTACCACACAACCATAACATGCACCACAACAACTACCACAACAACTACCATAACATGCACCACAACAACTACCACACCATGCACCACAACAACTACCCCAACATGCACCACAACAACTACCCCAACATGCACCACAACAACTACCACAACATGAATCACAACAACTACCACAACTACCACAACAGCTACCCCAACTACCACAACATGCACCACAACAACTAGCCCAACATGCACCACAACAACTACCCCAACATGCACCACAACAACTACCACAACATGCACCACAACAACTACCACAACATGCACCACAACAACTACCCCAACTACCATAACATGCACCACAACAACTACCCCAACTACCACACCATGCACCACAACAACTACCCCAACATGCACCACAACAACTACCACAACATGCACCACAACAACTACCCCAACTACCACAACATGCACCACAACAACTACCCCAACTACCACAACATGCACCACAACAACTACCCCAACTTGCACCACAACAACTGCCCCAACTACCACAACATGCACCACAACAACTACCCCAACTACCACAACATGCACCAAAACAACTACCACAACAACCACAACATGCATCACAACAACTACCACAACTACCACAACATGCACCACAATAACTACCCCAACTACCATAGCATGCACCACAACAACTACAACATGCACCACAACAACTACCACAACATGCACCTCAACAACTACCCCAACTACCACAACATGCACCAAAACAACTACCACAACATGCACCACGACAACTACCCCAACTACCACAACAACTACCCCAACTACCATAACATGCACCACAACAACTTTTTTTTTTTTTTTTTTTTTTTAAGAGACAATGAACGAAGGAAGGAAAAACACAGATAAAACAAAAAGGTCCATGTGCCTAAAGGCATCCTCCATTCATAAAATGTTTGTAACAACTGGATTTAAACATTTGTTGATTGTAAGTTTGTGGAAAGCAATTCGAGGGAAGTGAATTCCAAAGAGTAGTAGCTCTGGGGATAAATGAATTCTGATAAGCAGAAGTTCTGCATTGTGGAGGAGAAAGCGTAAATTCATGGGCGCTCTCAGCTGCCCTAGTTCTACGGGGAAAGATGTGGAGAGGCGGCACAATTGAAGCAAGTTCCTCGGAACAATTGCTGTGAAAATATCTGTAGAATAATGCAAGGGATGCAACTTTTCTTCGTATGGCTAATGTAGGAAGGTCCTGTGTGATTGCAGGGTTATTGAATCTAATAGCTTTATTTTGAATTTTGTCCAACTGCCTCAATGCAACCACTCCACTTCCACCCCACAGAGGTGAACAGTAATCCATCTGAGAGCGCACATGACTTTTATATATTACGGCCAACTGCTCGTCAGTGAAGAATTCTCGAACTCTGTACAGGAGTCCCAGTTTTTTAGAGGCATTCTTAACAATGCTTCTAACATAATGTGTCCAGCTCAAGTTAGTAGTTAATGTTACACCGAGAATGTCAATACTAGGGGAAGTGGGAATATTTACATCATTAAAAAATATGGGAGTCAGTGAGATTCTGTCGGTTAGAAAATTGAATGTACTTGGTTTTCTGTGCATTAAAGGAAACTAGATTCTCTTGTCCCCATTCATTAATTCTAGAAAGGTCCTGGTTCAGAGAAATTGCAGTGTTTATTTTTGAATTTATAAGATCGGGTTGGGTGAAAGAATTGGTAAATGTGAAGGAACTGTGGAGTGTTGAGTCATCTGCGTAGGAATGTATTGGATTATGAGTGGTAGATATGAGATCATTGATATGAATGAGGAACAGAGTTGGGGCCAAAACTGATCCCTGGGGAACACCAGCATTTATTGAGTGAAATTGAGAATAAAGGCCATCTACCATTACACGTATTTTTCTGTTATGAAGATAAGAAGAAATTAGTGGAACTAATGATGCAAGGCCGTAGTGTGACATCTTCGACAATAATGATTGATGCCAGACTCTATCAAATGCCTTTGATATATCCAGTGCTATTGTATGTGTTTTCACCATGTTGGTCTGTAGCTTGGTTGATTTGATGCGTAAGAAGGCAAAGAATGTCTGCAGTTGATCGACATCGTCTAAAACCATATTGCCTATCACTGATTAATTTATATTCTCCAGATGCTTAATTATGTGATTATTTAATATAATTTCAAAAAACTTTGCCAAGAGTGGAAGTTATAGCTATTGGTCTGTAGTTTGATGGATCTGAAGAGGCACCTTTTTAGGAACTGGATGGATGTTTGCTTCTTTCCAGGGTACTGGGAAGCATGAGGTATGAGTACACAGACGGAAAAATTTTGCCAATACAGGAGCGAGCACCAAGGAGCAATTCTTAAGTACTATTGGAGGAATTTCATCTGGACCAGGAGCCTTATCTACTGAGAGATTCTGCAAAATAGTTTTGACATGTCTGGTGTGGATCTTAAGTGAGGGAATTTCAGGTGAATTAAAATTAAGTACAGGGACATCTTGATTTATTTCATCTAAGGTTGAAACTACCACAACATGCACCACAACAACTATCCCAACTACCATAACATGCATCACAACAACTACCACAACAACTACCCCAACTACCACAACATGCACCACAACAACTACCCCAACTACCACAACATGCACCACAACTACCCCAACTACCATTACATGCACCACAACAACTACCACAACATGCAACACAACAACCACCCCAAGTACCACAACATGCACCATAACAACTACCCCAACTACCACAACAACTACCATAACATGCACCACAACAACTACCACACCAACTACCATAACATGCACCACAACAACTACCACAACAACTACCATAACATGCACCACAACAACTACCACACCATGCACCACAACAACTACCCCAACATGCACCACAACAACTACCCCAACATGCACCACAACAACTACCACAACATGAATCACAACAACTACCACAACTACCACAACAGCTACCCCAACTACCACAACATGCATCACAACAACTACCCCAACATGCACCACAACAACTACCCCAACATGCACCACAACAACTACCCCAACATGCACCACAACAACTACCCCAACATGCACCACAACAACTACCCCAACATGCACCACAACAACTACCCCAACATGCACCACAACAACTACCCCAACATGCACCACAACAACTACCCCAACATGCACCACAACAACTACCCCAACATGCACCACAACAACTACCCCAACATGCACCACAACAACTACCCCAACATGCACCACAACAACTACCACAACATGCACCACAACAACTACCCCAACATGCACCACAACAACTACCATAACATGCACCACAACAACTACCCCAACTACCCCAACATGCACCACAACAACTACCCCAACTACCACAACATGCACCACAACAACTACCCCAACTACCACAACATGCATCACAACAACTACCCCAACTACCACAACATGCACCACAACAACTACCCCAACTACCACAACATGCACCACAAAAACTACCCCAACTACCACAACATGCATCACAACAACTACCCAAACATGCACCACAACAACTACCCCAACATGCACCACAACAACTACCACACCATGCACCACAACAACTACCACAACATGCACCACAACAACTACCCCAACTACGACAACTTGCACCACAACAATATCCACCACAACAACTACCGCAACTACAACCACAACAACTACCACAACATGCACCACCACAATATCCACCACAACTACCGCTAGAACCACAACATGCACCACAACAACTACCACAACTACCCCAACATGCACCACAACAACTACCACAACATGCACCACAACAACTACCCCAACTACCACAACATGCACCACAACAACTACCGCAACTACCACAACAATATCCACCATGGTAAAGCGCATCATGGCTCTGAGATCGCCGTCATAAGTAGGGTCACTACTCACTTGTCTACAGTACCTTCAGCTGGCCCTGTGGCGCAACGACCCAGTGATAAAGCAGAAGAATGGGCCACAATTCGCCCCTCCGACTGGAAACCATGTAATGGACAATGTGTTTTGGTGTCATTGAATTTTGTTTTCATGGAACTCACCAAGAGAAGGTCTAGGTCACCTAGTTGGTGGGCTCAGATTCCCTGGATCAAACCCAGACGCATAGCTACGATCAACGAGGATGGAACAGCAGGATTTGAAGACTTTAGCGAAGAAGAAAACGTTGAAGAGCCAGAAACGGTAGCTGAAGCTACAGATGATCTGGATTTTTAATCCACCCCCGTACACAAATAGTTGTCAGAATGGTGGGGGCTCATGAAGGGACAGATCCAAAAAATCTTCCCATCTATAGGAAGATCACTCTAAATGGAGTGAAAGTCCGACGTTTAATTGACACAGGGCTTCCCGTTCATGTCTCTTCTTTCCTTTCTTCAAGCAGCACCGCAAAGCTTTAGGTCTTATCCAACCTTCTTCAATAGTTTTAGTGAGTGCTAATGCTGATATTATCCCAAATTATGGACAGACTCTTCCACTGTATGTTAGTACCCCTGTCCCATATCATGGAACTGAACATTCTTTCATGATTTATGATCCCAAAGAGACCAGGTACGATGGATACTTGGGACTCGATTTGTTCACTTTTCTGAGTGCTTCCATTGATTGCAGAATGAGAACATTGAAGTTCTCACTCCCACTTCAAAAAAAAAAAAAAAAAAAAAAAATGACCCTCAGAAGGTCAAAAAGTCAAAAGTCACACCCCTCCCTAAAACTTTGAGTAACGTAACCACTACCAACAAGTCTATGATTCCTCAAGAAAAACAAAATAAACCTACCATTTGTCTCATACAGATAACCCAAGCTGCCAAGTTAGTGAAAAAGTCCAAAGTCACACACCTTCCCAAAGAACTTAATAATGTAAACCCTAACCCCAAGCCTATGATCACTCAGGAGAAACCGAGAAAACCTACCATTTGTCTCCTCCAGACCACTCAAGCTGTCACTTCCAAACCAGTGACACTCCCCCGTCATCATGAAAGATGGATACCCATATTACTCACCTTGCCTGGGGATGCAATAATGACCCCTCACCTCCAAAGCCCTTTTGATAGGGATTGCTTGACCGCTCCAAGTCTAATCTCTAATAAATTAAATTGCATTAAAATAGCAAATATCTCCAATCAACCTATCACCTTGCCAAAAGGGTTAACCATTGGGGAGCTTGGACCTCATGCAGAAGAACTATCTTAACCTTCAGAAAATACCTCCCAAACTCCTTTTCCCCTACCTGATATTCATTCCCATTTAACCTCTCAACAACAAACTGACTTACTTGATCTAATGACTACCTACCAAGACATATTCGCCACCTCCAGCCGAAACGTCGGGAAAACCAACGTACTTCATCATCCCATACATACTGTAGGACATCCGATCAAACAACCGATCAGGAGAAAAAATCCAATACAGAGACAGGAAGAGGAATCCCAAGTAAAAGACATGCTAGCAACTGGAGTTGTCCAACATTCCACGAGCCCTTGGTCATCTCCGGTGGTACTCGTCCAGAAGAAAGATGGATCCACCCGTTTTTGTATTGATTACTGACAGCTGAATGACGTCACCATAAAAGATGCCACCCCACTACCCAGGATAGACGACTCTTTAGATTCCCTCTTAGGAGCTAAATGGTTCACTACCCTGGATCTACAAGCCGGGTACTGGCAAGTACCAGTACTCCCAGAACACCAACAAGAGACAGCTTTTGCCACTAGTCAAGGAAGATTATACTAATTCACAGTATTGCCGTTTGGTCTATGCAACGGCCCTGCAACTTTGTCCAGCTTTATGGAATCTGTCCTACAAAGATTAACCTGGAAAACTTGCCTGGCATACTTGGATGACATAATTGTGTTCGGGAAAACCTGGGCTAAACACCTACAAAGATTAAGACAAATATTTATGAGGATTAGAGAAGCAAACCTAAAACTCAAACCCTCTAAATGTACTCTGGCCTAGAAAGAAGTTCAATTTCTAGGACACAACATAGTCTCAGAAAACGGAATTGCCCCAGATCCTGACAAACTAGATGCCATCAGTACCATAACTCCTCCAACAAATGTAAAAGGAGTCCGAGCTTTTCTCGGCCTAGATTCCTACTACCGCCGATTTGTAAAAAATGTTGCCACCATTGCCAAGCCCCTACATCACTTAACAAGAAATGAAGAACCATATTTGTGGACAGAACAACGTCTAAAAGCATTCAACTCTTTAAGGGGAGGTTTTTAGTGTGTTTCCTAAACTTCCATCAAGCTTGAAATTACACCCCCATGACCCCCTTTCAAGATAAATTTGTAAATTTTTCGGTAGAAAAATGTCTCGGCCGGAGGCCGGTTGCTCTTAAATTACAGGCTCGCTATCGCTCGCCAGGAAAAAATCGACACTTAAATGGGACGAAAGGTCTTAAAAGTGACATAAATTGGGTGAAAGTTCTTAAAATCGCCAAACTAATGGGGCGAACGTCTTAAAATCTCAAAAGCAATGGGGCTAAACATGAGGGAGAAAGGGGTCGAGAAAAAGTCCCTAAAGTGGAAATCTCCCCTTAAAAGAACTACTAGTAGCATCCCCAGTAGTATCTTTCCCAGACTATATCCAACCATTCCGCTTATATACTGATGTCTCACAATTCGGTATAGGAGCCGTTCTAGGACAAACTAGAGAAGGAAGGGAACATATCATTGCATGTGCCAGCCGAACATTAAACCCAGCAGAAGTCAACTATCCCGTAACCAAACGAGGATGTCTGGGAATAATTTGGGCCTTGCAACACTTTAAAGCTTACCTAGCAGGTCTCAAGGTCACCATCATCACAGATCACCACGCCCTCCAATGGCTACGCAAATCTGACACTAAAAATGCCTTAACTGTCAGGTGGCGGGAATCATTAGAAGAGTTTAACTTCGAAAGTGCCTATCGACCAGGAAAACTCTATACTAACGTTGATACTTTATCCAGACTTCCAACTAACTCCGTCACTAACACCTCTAGCCAGAATACTGACATTCAGCCGATATTAGCCATTCAGCATCAAGACTCATTAGATCAAGACCATCAACAACTACTTAAACAATTTCAACAGCAAGAAAAACCAGACTGGATACCTAGAAGTATTTTCTCCCAACTCACAAGAAGAAGAGATAATTTGTACACTCCAGATGGGAAAATTGTGATCACACCAAATGCGGCACTCTCTACTATGCAATCCATCCATACACACAATGGCATTTATTTGACCCAGAGGAAGTTAACAGCTACTTTCCAGCAAGTGTACTGGACTCCTTCTCCTTACATCACAGCAAAAAGAATCACAGAAGCTTGTAGAGCCTGTGCATTGGGCAAGGACAGGAAAATTAGTAGCGTCCAAATCATGGAACTTCTTGCAGTAGATATGATGGGACCCATGGAAGGAAATCAAGGCTTTAAGTACATTATCACCTTTGTGGACACATACTCTAAATATGTAATTGCCTGTCCAGCAAAGGAACACTTAGCTTTAGCAGTAGCTGAAGCAATGCTACAGCACGTTTTCCCCTATTTCGGATTACCTGAAGCTATTCATTCTGAATTCACCAGTCACATATGGTCACAACTATCACAAATGTGTGGATTCAAGATTAGCCACTCATCCCCATATTGGCCTCAGGGTAACTCTATTTGTGAGAGAAGCCACCGCACAATTGCTAACCAAATAAGGACACGCCTGCAACAGATGAACACCACGGATTGGCCCAGTCAAGTAATAATAGTACAGTGGGGAATCAATACCTGCCCCCGGAAAGACGGAATTTCACCCCATGAATGTGTATTTGGAGTACCACCTTTGCTCCTACCTCTACGTTATCTGTCTGTCTCTTACGAGCCCTCTTCCAATTTTGACCAATCTTTAGTTCACCTAAAGAACCGCCTTCGACATCTTCAATATATCCAAGACCTACAACCTGATGAAACAGCCAAAGTAAGTCCCCACCATGTCGGCGATCTTGTCATGGTTGCTCAACTGCCAGTACCATCCAAACTCAAACCCAGATATCAAGGTCCTTTCGAGATTCTAACTGTTCCAAACTGTTACCAGGTTACCATTAATTACTTTGGTGAGTCATACACCTACCAAAATAGATATATACGTAGTTTTCAACCCATTGATGACAATATGACTATGCTTGCTGACCCCAAAGATAATGACTCATTGCCTGCAATTGATAACCAGAATTTAGGAACCACAGAACCATTGACACCTCCTATTCTTCCACCCATCGCTCCTCCTCAAATAGTGAGACCAAATCTTGTTACACCACCTGTTCAACCAGTAACTAATCCTGATGTCGCCTATCCAAACCAAAATCTTATTCCCCTATTTAACCCCTCTCTCAGCATTCTCTCTGAAACTCCTCCTCCAATTCCTAAACGAATTGTCTCTACACCTCCTCGACTTCCTACACAATCTAACAATACTGTGACTCATCTAAAATCAACTCCTCCTATTACCTCACCTGCCACCAGCCTACCTATTTTTCCTGACTCACCCTGTCCTTTACCTACCACTCCAGCAATCAATATTGTTCCATCTCTAGAAAATCAAACTTCTCCTTCTTTATCTAACACTTCATCAACTTCATCCACTCATCAAATCATCAGACCAACAAATACATCTGATCAAGGAAACTGTTCAACTACAACTAATCCTAAACTTTCTACTCAACTACCTATACCTCTCTCTAAATCTCCTCAACCTTCTACCTCTAATCGTAAATCACCTACACCTTCCCCTAGCCATTCCATAACAACTAAACAAATCTATATCTCCCCCATCCTCTTTCACACATGCCAAAAATGAAATTAAGGTCACCGTCGTTAATGCAACCTTTATACAATCCAACATGTCGAAGATCTGGCTGACGTGTGACTCCACCTAAGAGATGGGCACCCACCTTCAAGCCGACCAACAAAAGGCGGGGCCCCACCAAAACTACCACCTCGGAGAATCAAAAGGTCGCCGCCACACCTGTTGCGAGGTCAACACTTCAACCTGTTCCTCCGACCACTACTCGGTCACCCGACCTAAGGACAGGCCCCCAAACCACCATGCCCTCCCACCTGGGCCAAGCAGACCAACAAGCACAAATGCAGTTAATGTATCACCAACTCCACTACCAGCCACATCTTCCAGCACTAGTCCTACTGCAAACAACATGACAATTAACAGCTTGTTCGTGTCATCCAGCAACACCAGGATGGATATCTAGGGATTCAGATTTTACATTCCTTTATCTATTCCGCCTAATATTTGGCTGTTTATTATATTATTGCTTCGTTCAGTAATTTATTCATTGTAACCGTTATTGACGTTATAATACAACGCTACTACGTTCTGCGTTCTTTCAGGGATTTGTTAATTTATTCAGAACTCCTTTTATGCCATCATAAGTGGTGCTTAATAAGTAAAAATTTGTTTTGTATTTCTATTCATTATAGCTCCTTTTAAAAGCTATAATACACCGCTACTCCATTCTGCGTTTCTTAACCCGTACTGTACCGTAAGATACAGTAATAAAAGTCCCCAGCAGTCCCAAGCAATGTGGCACAAATGGCAGGAGAGACCACCTATCCACCTCCAAAGATGAGGCAAGACTGGCTCTGTCACCCTTCAGTGGGTCTCATATAAGCTGAGATAGTTTTTTATTTCAATTCATAGATACGCCGACTAAGATAGTTTTTTTATTTCAATTCATAGATATGCCGACTAGAGGTAATAATATTCTCGATTTAGTTTTCGGTAACAATGAACATATGATAAATAATGTAGAAATCGGGGACCACCTAGGAAATAGTGATCACAATTCTGTGTATTTTAATATACAATGGAGAGGTAATCCCAGAGAGAATACGACATTAATACCCGACTTTAGAAAAGACAATTATGGTGGGTTAAGAAGAGCCCTATTAACGGACCCTATGGTCAAAAAATTAATTCTATCCAGGTGTCCAAATGCGTGTACCCCATACCCCTTATCCCTTACCCTTAGCTAAAGTCAGGAAGAGACATCAAATTTGTTAGATACATACGATAATTTTATCAAGTCAGTATTCAATGCACAAAATAAATATATCCCCAAAAGAAAATTTAGATCAGCACAGAACCAACCCAAATGGATGAATAATAGACTATTAGACCTTCTCGGAAAAAAAGATAGGAATATATAGAAAAATTAAGAAAGGCGAAATTCACCTACTTGCTTACTATCACAATTTATCAAGACAGGTCAAAAAGGATATTAGGAAACAGAAAAGAAATTATGAAATCAAGGTTGCAAATGACTCAAAAAATAATCCTAAAGCTTTTTACCAACTATATAAATCCAATGTTAGAGATGTACAGTAATTGGTCCCCTTAAAACTTCGATAGGAGAAATTACAGAAAATGATTTAGAAATGTGCAGTACATTAAATAATCAATTTCTTTCCGTTTTCACAAATGAAAATTTGGCACAGTTTCCAGAAGTCCGTAAGGTATATAGCGATAGTATAGAAAATAGCTTAAGTGCGGTTAATATAAGTAGAAATTATGTGCTTAAGTAAATTGACAGACTGAAACCTCAGAAATCGCCTGGTCCGGATGAGGTATATGCTAGAGTATTAAAAGAGTGCAGAGATGAGTTAAGTTACCCATTAACATTTCTATTTAACAAGTCATTATAAACCGGTTTAGTTCCAGAAGCTGGGAAGCTTGCAAATGTAGTTCCGATCTTCAAAAAAGGTGATAAATCAATAGCATCCAATTACCGTCCCATTAGTCTCACATCAATCATAGGAAAGCTACTACAGTCAATTATTGCTAGTAAAATTAGAAACCACTTAGAAACATTTAATTAAATAAATTTTTCTCAGCATGGATTCACTCAGGGACGTTCTTGCCTTACAAATTTGCTTAGTTTTTTCTCAGAGGTGTATGAAGCAGTAGATAATGACAAGTCATATGATATAATATATTTAGATTTCAGTAAAGCTTTCGACAGAGTCCCTCATGAGAGATTGATGAGAAAAGTTGAGGCGCATGGAATAGGTGGGTCGTTGTTGGGATGGATTAGGTCATGGCTAATTGGTAGGAAGCAGAGAGTCAGTATAAATGGTACTAAGTCAGAGTGGGGATCAGTCAAGAGTGGTGTCCCCCAGGGATCTGTATTGGGTCCTCTGTTATTTATTATATACATAAATTACCTTGATTTAGGTATAACTAGTAGGATAAGTAAATTCGCAGACGATACCAAAATAGGGAGACCAATAGATTCAGATAGCGACATAGAGTGCCTCCATAGGGATCTAGATACCTTACACGAATGGTCAGTAAAATGGCAGATGAATTTTAACATTGACAAATGCAAGGTATTAAAGATAGGGAAGACGAATACTAATGCAAAATATAAACTAGCTAATGCTGAATTAGAAAACTCAGACTGCGAGAAAGATTTGGGTGTGTTTGTTAGCAACGATTTGAAACCTAGAAAACAGTGTATAAGCGTACGTAACAAGGCAAACAGGATTCTAGGGTTCATCTCAAGGAGTGTGAGTAACAGAACTGCCGATGTTATATTAAAACTTTACTTGTCATTAGTGAGACCTCATATGAATTATGCTGTCCAATTTTGGTGTCCTAATTACAGAATGGACATAGATTCGTTGGAGAGAGTACAGCGAAGAATGACAAAAATGATTCATAATATTAGAAATCTACCATATGAAGAAAGGTTGACAAAATTAGGTTTACATTCGTTAGAAAGACGCAGAGTTAGAGGGGATATGATAGAAGTGTTCAAGGGGGTTAGTGGGACAAATAAAGGAGACATCAAAAATGTACTGAAGCTCAGTGATAGCGAAAACACTCGAACAAATGGTTTCAAATTAGATAAATTTCGTTTCAGAAAAGATATAGGCAAATATTGGTTTGGTAACAGAGTTGTAGATGGGTGGAATAGGCTACCGAGTGTTATAGTGGGATCAAGAACGATAGGGAGCTTTAAGATAAAATTAGATAGGCATATGGACGAGATGGGTTGGGTGTGAGGGGGATCTAGCAGGTGTGGGCCAATCGGCGCTCAGCAGACCCCGTAATCTTGTGTTAATCTCTGACCGTTTTGGTTGGGTCAGTACTCAAGGTATTAGTGAGTTGGGCCTATAATTGGGCCTAGTAATTGGGGTTGGGTGTGACAGGGCCTTGTATGGGCCGATCGGCTTTTTGCAGACTCCCATTTTCTTATGTTCCTATGTTTTTAAGTGTTGCCAACACAGGAGCAGTGCTCAAAAGGTCGTGGTAACTGGTACAGGGTTAATGTACAGGCAGTTACAAAGGAAAGTACATTACTGACGGATATATACGTCGCTGGGACTAGGGAGTTACTTATCTACTGACGTATATACTGTATATGGTGCTGGGATTGGAGGGGTTAAGTAGTTGGATAATTTATTGCAATCTATTCTAAATTATATTTATTATATTCCAACTCAGTCACTAAATTTACTGTGAATCTGATTTATTTACTCCGTGTAATTTGACCTCATCAACGATCGAATATTATTTTTTGTGTCTCGTGGAGAGATTATTCGCAATAACTTTTAGAGAGTTAAATTCAGATTTAAACTATCTTTCCCCTTAGAATAAAATAAAGTTCATATCTTTATTCCCCGATTTTACATCGCATTAAAGTAAAATATTATTTCCCGTGACCGCAGTCCAACTGACCTATACCCCCAAGAGCGGTACCTTTGAGATCTCACCTGAACACGAGCCTAATTAATTTTGACCACCGTGCAGTCACGCACAACTGAGTGATAGGCCCCGTTGCCTTACCTTGCCCTTGTCACTATACCTCGCGTTAGACACTTGACTCGCATATGTATTGATGTCAATGATTATTGTTGTGTATATATATTCTCCATCAATACATATTTTCTCTCTTCAATTATTGTGTAAGTGACGAACTATATTTCACAAGGGAGTAAAACATATTCAACTCTCTCAAGTCATATTGAATATTAAATTCCTACTCTATAATTATAGTAGTGAAGTTAATACCCCATGTTCTGTACTTATGTCCATTGAATAAATATGAGTTTAATCTATACTGTGTGTTTATTGCCCGATTGAGTAAGTACTTATTATATTCATGAAGTGAGATGTGTTCCTGTCGAGCATATTCCAAATCTAAATATCCGAAACCCGGATTGATAGAGATACAATACTGAAGCGAGTTGGATTACAACCCGGCATAACAATTGTTAAGAACATACAAAAATAATGTTGAGGGAGGCCAAGGAATTCAAACTCGTTTAAAGACCGTGCCACACGCGGGATATCTCCCTCCCTTGACATTATTTTCATATATTTTCTTCAACAATGTTCCTTTATACCTACGTTCAAGGTGTTCATTATTCACATGTGCCTAGTACTACAATCCTATACACATGTGACATAACAACATTGCTTTATATGGGAGATAATGGTATATTAATTATCTATCATCCCCCTCTTTCCTCCACTGACTCTCAAGTGACGGCGTCTCTTCTGTGGATGGACCTCCCTACTGCGAACCTAGAGGTTGGCAGAACTGGGAGCCAAAGCGTCACATTTTTCCTTTGCCTCTCAACTTTTTCTTCATAATTGCAGAGGGGCACAAGACCTTGGGTGGGGCTTTGGCTTCCCGGGCATTTCCACACCTTCCTCAGCTCCCTGCCTTGGAGTGGCTTTGGTCACCTGGGGTTTATTAGTGGTAAGCAGGGAGGGTTCTGTGGGGGTGCTCAGTTATGGCCTTGGCCTTGCTCGGGACCTTGGGGCTGCTCGACCAGACAGCCTGGGGAACAGCAACAACAACAACAACATGCACTACAAATATTAGAGCATCAGCCCATATGACCAATGCAAATATCGTGTAACATACACAAAATCAAAGTAATAAATACAATAGGTCAATATTAACATTTGATATTACAAACCAAATGCGGAAGAAAACAATTATGTATTAGTAGCTGGTACGCTAAACATCATGTGTTTTTGTGCAAATGTGCTAGAGCTAATGTCCTATTAAATGCGGGATTCATTAAGTATCAACCAAAATGTAATAGTGTCTATACGGGTATACTAAGTAAATCAATGATCAAGACGGTATCGTCTAAATCACACCATATCTGGTTGCTCAGTTATATTAGGGTACCATATGAAACCTCTGGCAGAATTCGTTCAAATCCATTAGCACAGTACGTTTGAGAAAAATCCTGCTCACAGTCTCGATCTCCCCATATACACAAAAACAATAAATAAGATAAATTAATGAAATATCGATTATAATATATCATAAATACCGCCATTGTTGTAAATTACTTTTAACACAGCCACACACATTAAGAAAACTAGTCAGTACCACCATAGCCATACCTTGAATGCTCAGTAGATGACATTTCTCCAGCACGCGTATAGTCATTGAGGGTATTGTTACAAACAAATATATCGACTCATTATCAAGTTCAGCGTGTGAGCAAAAACTGTTCAAGTGTTATTGGTCGGCTATATCTAGGAAGGTGCATTGGCATATAATACTAATGTTATTTGGTTACCAAAATTATTGAAATGGCCACGGTTCCTCTCAATTCGTCCATTAGTTTTATAAATGTCTTATTTACAAACAGTCAGGCCAATAAAGAAACAAAATAGCACACACATAAGGTCACATAAAGTACGCAAATCTCTGTTCTGGTGGAGAAAATAATCATTGCAATATTAATTTCCACCACAACCATAACTACCACCATCATCACAGGTAATCTACATACAAGTCTACCACAAATACCAAGAGGATTTTTTTCTTTTTTTAATTACCATCACAACCACAACTACCACCATCACTACAGGTACCAGTCTACTACAATTACCAAGAGTACCACAACTACCATAACCTTCACTACTAAAGAGACCTTCAGAACTTTCATGGATTAACTCTCTCGCATCCGATAACTTAATTATAATGCAAATGGTGAGCCCTTCTCTAATTTGCCATGAAATACCAGGCTGGGCGAGTTTTCGAAGCCTTGTGTTTTTCTGTATTTTCATCCACCTGAATGCTGTTTATTGTGATGTATCATATGTCAATGGAAATAGGAATAACTATACTACATTATAAAAAAAACAAAAAAACAAAAAAAACAAAAAACAAATGCAATATGAAAGTGTAAACGACTCCGGAATAAAAGTTTTCCCGGGCAATTGCCTTCACACCGTCCTGTCTCGAAATTGTGAGTGATGACCATATATTTTTATTTGCTCAAATAATCGTATTCTTTCTCGTCTTTCCAAATCTGAAAACAGAAATTGTCTATCTTCAATAGTTTTCAAGCAGTGACCGAAAACAAAATAAGTATGACTTTGCATAATATGGTTTATAACATTTGCGAATTATTTTGTTGTTACGATGTCTATGGTTCTCAATTTAGGCTGTATGAATACGGCAGATAATGCTGAAGAGAATAAAAAAAAAAAAAATTTCCTACGACAAATAACTTTTGCTCTATGAATATTTGAAATGAAGAGCCAAAATGCGAATATTTACGCTTCACTCGTCTCCGTTCCGCCGACGCTAGCCGGGTTCCGAGCTGTGCTCAGATACGTATATAACTGTTTATATCACCGTAATCAGAATATTATGTTCTTTCTAATGGTGAAAACCAAAATAATATAGCGTAATTGGTTCGCGAGCTATGCGCAATTGTTTCCATGCATTGTTATTGTTATGT
Source organism: Paralithodes platypus (assembly GCA_032716605.1). NCBI lineage: Eukaryota > Metazoa > Arthropoda > Malacostraca > Decapoda > Lithodidae > Paralithodes > Paralithodes platypus. Next base: position 34,537,146 of record CM064523.1, read on the forward strand.
TCAGTAAATATATGAGAATGTTTTTACAGTTGTATATCTTTGCCACAATATACAACACTTTTATATAATTTTCCTTGCCAATAATTGTATAATGTTCATAGAACACATGTCAGCCATGAAGGTTGTCAATTTTACTTACCTGGTAGGGCCACAACCCTTTCCAACGAGAAGGGAAATGGCTCCTGGGCTGACAGTGAAAAAACAAAACAAGAAAGCCAGGTTATCTTCAAGTAATACATTCAGAAATAATTCTATTGTACACACAAATAAAGTAATATATAAATATATATATATATATATATATATATATATATATATATATATACAAGGTGTCAAACAAAATATAATGAATGGTAACAAAAATATGTGTATGTGTGTGTGTGTATATATATACAGTATATATATATATATATATATATATATATATATATATATATATATATATATATAAAATAAATACAATAAATATATAAATAAAATGAAATAAATAAAATAAAATAAATAAAAACAATAATAAATCAAATAAACAAATATATAAATAAAATAAAAATATAATAATAATATAAATACTTGATTATGGGCCTTGGGCTTGCTCGGGACCTTGGAGCTGATCCGCTAGATACCCTGGGGAACAGGAATAAAAAAAAAATATATATATATATAGAAGTATGCAATTTCTACCTAAGAAATTAATGCCGATATGGAGTAGTGGGCATGGGATGCAAACAAGACCACCCAAAAATATGTGCAAAATTCATGAAGCACGGGCGGGATGAAAGAATCGGTTGCAAGCGTGGATGGAAGTGCATCGACTACCACCCATATGTATGCAGAATCTCACTCAACAAAAGGGCATGTACTATGAGAGACTGCAATCTTCCACACATAAAGGGAACCAAAATACTGACGCCCAGAAACAACGTCAACAAACCAAGGGAACACGCTACAGGACACATTCAAAGGGAATTTGCTTACACACCAACACATGAGGAAAAAATAGAAAGCCAACGCAATGCCCTCAGAAGCTGGCCAACCATCCAGCAAACTCACAAGGTCAGACCAGCAGCGGTACACACGGCTATGCCCGACCAAGGTGCTTTTTTAGAGGTAGTAATGGGACGTCTTCTGGAAGTGGAAAAACGGTCTCAAGCGATAATGGAGAGATTCCTAGCCCAAACCGAGGGGCCAGACATGAACCACAGAGGAAGGTGCAACTACCACTAACTAGTTTTTTGTGGGCAACATCAGAGGACTTTACCCACGAAACAATCAATGTAAAGTCCCTATGTTGGAAGAAATTGCAGAGGAAGACAACTCAATTTTTCTAGCCCTCACAGAAACACACCTGAACGAAAACATTTTGGATGCAGAGATCAATATCCATAATTTCACTCTATTCAGAGCCGACAGAGAGGACAGAAGCCACGGAGGAGTAGCACTCTACCTAAGGGAGGATATGGCTGCAAATACCGAAACTTTAGTTGCATTCTCAAACGGCACAACAGAGCTACTAGCAGTACACATAAGACAAACCGACATGCTCATCATAATTCTGTATCGACCTCCAAACACCACAGGGGAAATTTTCAAGGAGGTCACAGAGAAAATAAAATCACTCCTACAAAATCTTCCAACTCCCGCTACAGATGTCATCATCACAGGAGATTTCAACCTGCCCATCATCAATTGGGCAACCATGAAAATAGATGGAGGAACCAGGGATGAAAAACAGCAAGCCAAGGAGCTAATGACTATCATGGACACTGCATACACGAAGCAATACATCGAGGAACCTACAAGAGGCAACAACACACTGGACTTACTATTTGGCAACAACTTCGACCTGGTACACTCGTATGAAACTGTAAAAACTATAATGTCCGACCACAGCCTCATCAAAGTTAGAACCCCCACACCAGCCGCCACACCACCAAGAAGATGTCAACAGGAATCAAGCCAAATACCCTGCACCTCTCTGAAAGATCTCAACTTCTACAGCAAAGATATAGACTGGGACAGACTGAGAGCAGAACTGGCAGGAACTGATTGGAGGGCACTATTCGAAGATAAAAACGTCGACGAAACTCTCAGTATCCTCCAGAAACAATGCCTGGAGACCTGTAAAAACACCATACCACCCAAATCAAGCAGGAAGCAGATCAAGCAGATTCCCAGAGATAGAAAAATACTAATGAAGAAAAGGACGTACTTGAGAGCCAAGCAAAGGAAGACCAGCTATGCGCACAATATCACCAAACTACAAGAAGAGCTCGATGAAGTTGAATGTAAACTCATCCAGTCACACCAAGAGCAAAGAACACGCGAAGAACTACAAGCAGTTGCAAACATACGAGTAAATAGCAAATTCTTCTATGCATACGCAAAAAGGAGACTCAGGAACACCACAACAATAGGACCACTTGCAAAACCTACGGGCGAACTTGAGAGTGACCCAACCGAAATGGCCAAGATACTCAAACAGCAGTATGAAAGTGTCTTCAGCCCGCCAAATGAAGACAAGAAAATCGAGAATGCAACAACTTTCTTTGGCAACGCTCCAGAGACACCACATCAACTCTCCTCGGTAACAGTATCAACAGAGGACATAATAGCAGCCATCGACAAGATTGGACCAAACTCTGCGGCAGGACCAGACGGCTTTCATGCCCAACTGCTAAAAAACTGCAAACATCAGCTAGCCCTGCCTCTAAAACTGCTGTGGAGCAAGTCCCTCCAAACTGGATATGTACCACAATCCCTAAAAGAAGGTAATGTCACACCAATACACAAAGGGGGTAGTAAAGGCATAGCCAAAAATTACAGACCAGTGGTACTGACGTCACATCTTATTAAAATCATAGAAAGAACAATAAGAGCTAAGATGGTCAGCTTCCTGGAAGATAATGAGGCGTTCAACGAGGGGCAACATGGCTTTAGAAAAGGCCGCTCCTGCCTCTCACAACTACTATCACACTACGACAAAATCCTACAGGATATTCAAGACGGAGAAAATGTAGACGTCATATATCTAGATTTCGCCAAAGCTTTTGACAAGGTGGACCATGGGATCCTTCTACATAAACTCAAATCACTGGGAATAGGGGGAGACCTTGGAAGATGGCTCCACAGCTTCATCACCAACAGAAAACAAAGAGTCACGGTTCAAGGAAGCCTATCAGATGCAGGTGGGGTCATCAGCGGAGTACCACAAGGATCAGTACTGGGACCTCTCCTATTCCTCATCATGATAGGAGACATCGACAGGGACCTGGAACACTCAACAGCCACATCGTTTGCAGACGACACCAGACTCATGAAGAAAATCACCTCACAACATGATGCTCAGCTACTACAACAAGACTTGGACAAAATCCTGAAGTGGGCAGAAGAAAACACATGGCCCTAAACGGAGACAAGTTCGAGCTTCTAAGGTACGGGAACAAGAGAGCACTACAAAACGACACCAACTACAAAAGTGGACAGCAAGAAATTACCGCCAAGGACACAGTGAAGGACTTGGGAGTAAATATGAGCAGTGACGCCACTTTTTCCCAGCATATTACCAAAGCCACAACAACAGCAAAACAAATAGCAGGCTGGATCCTGAGAACCTTCCACACAAGAAATGAGAGGTGTATGCTAACACTGTGGAAGTCACTGGTCCTACCACGACTGGAGTACTGCTCCCAGCTCTGGTCTCCCCAAAAAGTAGGAGAAATAACAGAAATTGAAGCCACCCAGAGGACATTCACCAGTAAAATCCATGGGTTTCAACACCTTAACTACTGGGAGAGACTTAAGGAGCTGCAGCTGTACTCACTTCAAAGACGTAGGGAGAGATACATCATCATCTACGTCTGGAAGATTTTGGAAAAAAATGTACCAAATCCAAACATCCAAGAGACTCAGCACCAAAGGCGAGGGAGGCTGTGCTATGTGAGGACTACGCCGGGATCAACACAAACAATCAAATCCCTGATCCATCACAGCTTTACATACAATGGAACCAGACTGTTCAACTGTATACCAGCCCCTCTCAGGAACATGACCGGGGTGTCTCCAGACACCTTCAAGAAACACTTGGACATGTGGCTGGCCAAAATACCGGACCGGCCACCAACACCAGGATACCCCAGCACCAACTCCAACCGACTTCTGGAATGGAGAGTGGAAGAAAGGGAGCTGCCTGGTCGCAGTGGAGCCCCAGCTCAACTGTGTCACTAACGGACGGAATACAACTAAGTGTAACTAAGTGTATATAAAGCAACAAAATAAAAATATAAATAAAATGAAATAAATAAAATAAAATAATAAAAACAATAATAAATCAAATAAATAAATATTTAAATAAAATACAAAATATAATAATAATATAAATACTTGATTATGGGCCTTGGGCTTGCTCGGGACCTTGGGGCTGTTATATACTGTATATATATATATATAATATATATATATATAATATACTGTAATATAACTAAAATTCCATAGAGTACTTACCATACTTCCTGTAAGCATCCTGTAAGCATTCCTGTGACATCTTTGTGATTATAATGTATTTATTTCGTAGGCAGTATTTATTGATAAATATATTTGTCTTTCAAGCAAAAAATAGTGTAGTCATCAATGATACCTAGACAAAACTGCATCAATACTCAAGGGGTTAACCAAGATTCACTCCCTTCAGTCACCAAAAGTCACAAGTAACATCTTATATAAATATATAATTCGAATTATTCACTAATCACTTTCACTGGGAAGATGAAATAATCCATAATTGCCTGCCTATAGCTAGGCATGGTGGGCCAGAGGGAGGGAGCCAAGAATTTAACGGGCCGGGACCCTGCCTCACAGTCTGGGGGCCGGGAAACTACTGACTTTACAAAGGCCCGGGCTCCTCAGAGAGGGATGCTATAGGGTTGCTAGATACTTCCTTTTGTAACTTACTGATGCCTAACTTACCAGTCCAAATTGCGTCAAAATCGAGTCATAAACTTATTTTTGGCGAATATTTCTAACTTACAGGTGGCATTATGACGCGATTGCGTCATACGACCACTCTTGGAGGGGTGGCGTTATGACGCGATCGCGTCGTAAGAATGCGGGAGGGTTAAGTATGAGTTTACGAGATATGCAATATGTTGAAGTAGTCCCCCCCCTCCTCTCTCTCTCTCTCTCTCTCTCTCTCTCTCGGTAAATTACAATAATTTATAACAATTGAAACATAAATTGATGCTATAAACAGCTTATTGTATTAGAAGAAAATTAAAGACACTAAGTAGGACAAGGAAGAACATAATTAACCCACTGAGCCCCAGCGACGCAGCGTTTGCGTCAGCAATGTATGTAACGCTAAACCCCAACGACGCAACAGTTGCGTCAATGTTACTCCGGTCCCAATTTCTTCGGTCCTATGGCACCTAGAGGGCTCAGATGTGTATGGGAACTGTGTACGTATCCCACGCACCCATGCCGATGGTTGAAAACTCTCAAACTCCAACCGCATGCACATGAGCACGCAAAAACATGTTTTTTGGGGGAAATTGCCTTCACTTTCTTAGTCTTGTAAAATCCGTTTTCGGGGGCTCCGTAGGACCATTTTTTGAGCTTTTTGATAGTTTTTTCGTGGTTTTTCCTTCATTCCTAACCCATTCGCTATTGTTTCTGGAAAAAAAAAAATCAAAACCGGCTGGTCCCTGGTGGTACATTTATTAATAACTAGCTGGGGCTCAGTGGGTTAAGAAACTTCCATTGCAAAGGACAATGTAAATAATCCTAAGCAATTCTACAGTTATGTTAATAAAAGTGAACAGGTTAAAAGTGGCAATTATCCACAATTTTATAATAACCAGTCAGTAAAGGGACTTTCACACAGCCCTTCCGACACTTTCAGACTGCAAGGCGACAGGCAGTCCTGTGTAGTTTTGTGAATGTTCCTGTATTGCCAGGCAGTGGCCCGGAGTGTCGGGGCGCAGTCCCGTGTTGTCTGGAAAATTCCTAATATTTGTTTAGTTTGCTAAAAAATTATTGGGAGGTTCGGCCTGACATTATTGGTCGTAATTCTGCATTGCAATGATTCAGTCGGAAGTAAGTTATTCTGTCGGTAGTCTGTCCATTGGCTGTCCCCTATTGAAGGGAAGGATGAAAAAACCTGACTCCGACCTGACTGGATTTTATATTTTATATTTTCTTATGTGGATGAGGGAGACAAAAGACAAAACTGCCTTTGACAAGTACCTCCCCGAAGGTTGAAAGAGGGACAGGGCCAAAATCAAGGAATGTATGAGCCAAAATGTCTGGACACACATAGTTTAACTCATAAGCTGCGCAGCTATGGTATTTGAAAGTGCCCGCCATGCGAAGGTATTTATTCCTGACTAAAATCGTCAATTTACCATATAATATATAATTAATACTTATCCATATGCGCCTATTTTACTTTTAACATGAACATATGCACATTGGAAAGCAATAAAACAAGTGGTAACAGCAATTAGCTGGTGAAAATCGTATATTCTTGGTATTAAATCCAGAGAGGGTAGAAAATACACTTTAAAAGAGATTAGGATATTCGGCATAAGTTGGAGAGAGGGGTATGAAAAGGTAGGAATAGCACTGGAATTATCCAAGGTGGAGTTTATAGCGTAGGTTTGGGTGAAAAGTTCAGCTTTGTCAGAGAGAAAAAAGTGACTGTAGTGCTGTCAGAGTGAAGAAAAATTGTTGGAGAGGTTTTAGGCTAGATGCCAGAAAGCTTGGGAAGAGCTAGAGTTGGATATTTCAGAACACTTGGTATTGATGAAAGAGTGTTTGGCGAGTTGAAGAACAGATTTGGCTTGATTCTGGGCAGAAACAGGAAGAATAAGATTCCTGAGTTTGAAGGCGACGGTACCGTTAGTATGCTTCCTCCTTATTGCGGACAGCAGAACAAGTGTGAGTAAACCCAGATTTATTTGCATTACACTGAGAGAAAGAAATTGGAATGTATGCCTTCAATCCAGAGAGGATTACCTCAGTAATGTGTTCAGCACTCTCCAAGGGTCCCCAGCCAAGGAAGCAAAAATCATTCTTTGGGAAATCGAAGAAGTACTGCTAAAGATCCTCCCAGTCGGTAGCGTCAAAGTGCCATAAAAGCTGCCAGCTGGGATTATTGGGTGGCCATACTAGAGAGATAGAACACACATTCAGAGACGAGAAACGGTCGGAATTCTTACAAGAGCATCCCGCCAGAGATTTGGCAGTCAGAACTATTTCCTGCCAACCGAGTGATGTGGCAATGCCACCAAGCTGCCCGCATCCCACATCATCCCATCGAGCCACGTCATGTTTCCGCGTTAAAAATTCGGCTAGCTTCAGGCTTCAGTTAACCACTGGGTTGCTGAGCAAGGAAGATTGCTGTAGGTCTCATCTATCATCATTCTATCGTGAGACAAACTCCCCGCAACATCACCACTACTACCGCCATACCTGTTACTGCCTTTGGCGCCCCCCTGCCTCCACCTCATCCACATCGACCAATACCATGCCTGCCCTGGCTCTGTCACCCTCGCCCACTATAGAGGACGAGCATACCATGCTACACCACAAAGAAGATGCCTCACCCACAGAGCAGTAGGTGGAGAAGCATGCTCCCCTACCTGCAACGACTAACAAAAAACACCGCAGGGAGATTACTGAGGTAGTTCAATTCAGCTCTGTTACTACGACAAGGGGTTGCGAGAATTAAAGGATGGCGCCAAGAAGCGTAGGATCCTGGAGGAGAAGGCCAAAGAGCTAGGACCTTCATGCACTGGTACGTATTTTTGACATTGTATTTAAAAAAATAAGTTATTAATATGATTCATATATATATATATAATATATATATATATATATATATAACGGGTGGATGGGACTCGTTAGCCTTGGTCGCCAACCCATCTAGGGGAGACAACCTTATAAAAATGCGGGTGGAGGGGACTCGTCAGCCTTGGTCGGCAACCTGTCTAGGGGAGTAAACCTGATACAAATCCGTACTGTTTACCTAAGTGTAAGGCAGGTTAGTATTCTAATGTTGTACAAGTCACAAATATGGTCCTGTATGGAGTATGTTACTCTGTTTTGGGCAGGAGCAGCACAGACACACCTGGCAGTACTGGACAAGATTCAACGGAGAGCTACGAGGTTGGCAGCCGGAGTGGAGGCAAATCAATCACAAGGCGTTCCTCTTCTCACCTTATAGCACAGGAGAAACTTTGGAGGCCTGCTAGTGTTGTACAAGGCGAATGTTATGGAGGTGCAGCACCTGGAACCATTACGCCAGCCACCACAGACTACAGCCTACAACACTAGAGCAGCTCGAACATCCAGGGAAGTAGCTGTCATCGTGCACCGACTACACACCACCCGCTGCCAATGTTCTTTCACATGTAAATATTCTTATAATTATGTGAAATAGATTAAGCTGTAATGTTGATATTTTTTAACTTAGCAATTTGCAAATATCTAAAGAGCATATTCATCCATGCCTGTTATTATCAAATATGTAAATAACTGTAAATAGATTGTATTTAATAATAACTAAGCACAAGCTGGTCTTTAGATAGTGATGCTGTATAACATGTTTTCACATTTACCAGCATCATATGTATCACAATGTATTAAGAGAGAGAGAGAGAGAGAGAGAGAGAGAGAGAGTGAGAGAGAAAGAGAGAGATGGGGGGGGGGGTATTACCGGTCGGTAGTAAGACTGGCTTGGGGTGGGGGATGAGATGATAGAAGTTAGCTTTCATTGTAAACAGTGTATTTGATTTGATAGTTGACACACGTAATGTATTTATATATTTAAAATTTGGTTAGAAAGATGAGGAAATGAAATTGTATTGTTGTATTATTTCATTGATGCGTGAACATTGTGATAGTATGGCATTTTGAAAAGAGAGTTGTTTTATTCGATGCTTATCAATATATAATAAAAAACTACCCATCAACCCTCAAATCCTTCCTCATAGTAAAAAACAAGTTGGCAAAGAAGGCTGCGCATTGATTCAAGTCAAGCACTGGTACTGTGTCTTAGTTTTATGCTTCACATATTTATTAAAGGGAAGAGCGTAATTTATTTGGGTCAGCCTTTTTAGATCGCCAGTCCCACCACAGCGCATAGATGATGCCCACGAAGCTTCTTAAGCATGGTTCACACATACAAGAGTCGGTGCCCGAGTCCAGCACAAGTGAACGATGGGTGACGTTCTTCGTGACTCTGGCAAGAACCAGCCAGAGTAGGTCACTGTTCCCGATTCACCAAGAGTCAACAAGAGTCGGTACGTGTTCATCCAAGAGTCAGTATGAGTCACGGAGAGTCAACAAGAGTCACGAAGAGTGTAACACGAATCCAACACGAGATGAGGAAATTTGAAAAATAACGGTCAAATTCCAGGGTACGAAAACAGAGTCGGTACGAGTCAACAAGAGTGTAACAAGAGTCAACAAGAGTGTAACAAGAGTCAACTAGAGTCTAACAAGAGTCACAAAGAGTGCTCCAAAGAGTGGCCCCCATTGTGCAGGTGCCCGATTCACCCAAGAGTGTAACAAGAGTCAACACGAGTCACGAAAAGTTATGCAGAGTTCAACACGTGTCTGCATGTGTGTCCTTCGGACTCCTGACGGGGACAAGAAATTTCATGCAGGTTTGAAATTTCTAGGCCACGTCACGAGTCCCCAGGACACACCCTGATACCAACATGACTCACACGAGTGTAACACGAGTCACGAAGAGTATACATGAGTCATTGCCGAATATGAAAATGTCCTCACTCGTGTTGGACTCGGGCACCGACTCTTGTATGTGTGAACCATGCTTTACTTTTTTAGATGGAGGAGACAGTGGTTTGGGTTACCACCCTAGGATGAAGGAAATGAAGACCAGCCGACTGCAAATGACGTTGCAGAGGGTTATGATGGTGGGTGTTTAATAATACTAACCATGCAGTCTTGCTATCCTTCTCAGCATCACTCTCCCACATTGACATTACTATTCAATAAATCCTTGCAGTCTGGAACTATGCCTGATCAGTGGAAGATAGCCAACGTAACACCGATATTCAAAAAAGGCAGCAAATCCCTACCCCGTAACTATCGTCCAATTAGCTTAACCTCAGTTGTATGTAAAATGCTAGAAACGGTCATAAGAGACAGACTCGTAAATCACTTAGAGGAAAATAACATACTTAAAGATACTCAACACGGCTTTCGTAAAAAACGTTCCTGTTTAACAAACCTCTTAGACTTCTTCCACGATATCCTCAACCTCTACGATGAGAGTAAAGCTGTAGATATTATATACCTTGATTTTCAAAAGGCCTTTGACAAAGTTCCCCACAAACGTTTATTGCTAAAACTAAAAGCGCATCGAATACAAGACGGTGTGTTGAAATGAATAGAAAATTGGCTCAGCGACAGAAAGCAAAGAGTAGTCATCAACGGTAAGGCATCTAAATGGACCAATGTAAGTAGCGGGGTACCCCAGGGATCGGTACTAGGACCAATTCTCTTTCTAATTTACATCAACGACATAGATGAGGGTCTCACCTGTACAATCTCAAAATTTGCTGACGATACAAAAATTGCAAATAGCGTACTCTCAAAAGATCACGTTGACGATATGCAACACAATCTAGATAAATTGTCACATTGGGCCCAAATTTGGCAAATGAGTTTCAATGCGGATAAATGTAAAGTACTACATATCGGATACCTAAATAAGAAAGCAAACTATTCGATGAATGGCACTCAGCTTACGAATGTAAACAGAGAAACCGATCTGGGAGTAACAATATCGAGTAACCTAAAACCGAGTCAACAATGTTCAGAAGTTGTTAAGAAGGCAAACAAAATAATTGGCTTTATAGGCAGATCATTTGAGCATAAATCCAAAGACGTAATCCTAACCCTTTACAATTCCTTAGTCCGCCCTCTTCTGGAATACTGCATTCAATGCTGGTGCCCTTATTACCAAAAAGACATAAACAAGCTAGAACGAGTTCAACGTAGAGTTACCAAAATGATACCTAGCCTATAGAACAAACCATACGAAGAGCGTCTTAGAGAATTAAATCTATTTCCTTTAACCCAGCGCAGATTAAGAGGTGACTTAATTCAAGTGTTCAAAATCATCAAAGGCATCGACAATATGAACTGTAGTAAGTACTTCACTATCGACCAATCTAATTACACGCGGGGAAACGGTTGCAAAATTATTGGTAAATCTTTTAACTCACACGAATCTAAGAATTTCTTCTTCAATCGAGTTGCCAACTTGTGGAATGGGCTTCCCCGAGACGTTATAGACTGCAGCACCGTTGATTCATTTAAATTCCGGCTAGACAAATATCTCGCATCAAACCCGCGACTGACTGCGTTTGTAAATGAATAACTTTATTTTATCCTCCCCTCAGTTACTAACCCATATGTCCCCTACTAACTTCCTAGTCCTGCCACGTTAGTGGCAGGGCAGTAGTTCCCTTTCCAATGTTCCCTTACCCACTCTAAACCACTGTTTGGACACTTGATCCTCAGTGTTTTGGAGGACAAGCAGCCTAGAAGGGTCACTAGATATGTTGTTGCTTGATTTCCTTTGTACTCCTTTGTACTCCTTTATGTACTTGACTATTCTAGTTCAGGCATCGGGACAGGTTCAGGTAACGGCGTCGGCATAGGTGCAAGTGCAGTTGCAGCTTTGGAGGTGTCAACAATATATTGGTTGTGCTGATGCACAACCAATTGAAGAATATGCTGGTACAGAACATGGGGTTGCCGGCAAGTTACAGGATGTGCTTGCACACAGATTTGTTATTGTCAGCAAATTCATGGTTTTGCTGAAGTACAACTTAGGGTTGTCTGTAAGAGACAGAATGGGCTGCCAAACATCTTATAAGGGGATTGCATACAATTTATTGGATATATAGGCTTACAGCTTACTCAAGGTCCTACCTATCCGAGGTTCTTTTGAAAGGTTGTATTATGGCAGTGGCCAGGCTTGCGTGCCTCTCTCCCTCCACTGTAGTTAGTCATGACTATTTGTATTACTGTCGGTAGTTTTCCTCGTACAGGTTACAGGTGTTTGTGTATCCTGGAATCAATAGTTGTGTAGTACGTCTTGATCCAAGGTCAATCTGGAGAAACAAAGTGTACATTCCCAGGTAACTAGGGGTTAGCTACTCCTTTCCCCCTGCGATAATGATACACTAAAATGTCCTGTCTTCTTTGACAGTTAAATTGACTTGGACAAGGAAATTTGTCTTTCTCGTAAATTTGAGGTATGTCAAATGAAATTATTGTGTATAATTACTAGCCTAAACATATATATTTAAGTAGTATCTTAGATAACTAAACTGGTAACGTGGATACGGTCGATGACGAAAAATATTGCATGTTAAAATCCACTTACTTTGTTCCCTTCGTGCTTACACTTCTTCATTAACCCCTGCTGTACCGACGACGCTTGATTACTTTCATTCTAGCTATACTTTGACGATTTTGTGCAGCTTAAGAAGGATATGTGGTAGTAAAAAGGGTTAGTTATGATAGTTCGAAGCCTGTGAATTCTTGGAGGCCCTTCTTAAACTGAATATAACCGTATATTAGTGGCAAGCATTGTAAGATTTACGTGTCTTCAACTAATGTATATCTTTGCATTATTTTCACATTCAAATTTTTTGTCTCCGTTTTTCAAGGTTTTTAAGTGCCTACGCATGGAAGGATAAAAGCACGGTTTGTGTGAACATAAAACAACACTAATACATTAATTATGTGTTTTCTTTACTTGGCCCGAAATCTCAGATTCTTGGCAAATTATTATTTTATACTGAATTTCAGAATTAAAATGTATTACTTTACGCCTATTCTTGATATTCATATCATATTTTAATAGCTGATAATACATTTCGTTAGAAAACCATTGTAACAGCTGAGTAATCGATGAATATACACAAATTCCTCCACAGCACCAGAAAAATATATTATACACAAACGTTGATTAGTTGGGGACTAATAGAAAGAGAAGTGAAGACAATTGCAGTGAAGAAGGAATAAGAAGATATGTAGAAGAATTGAAAACATTTTGACTATTGAGATTGCTCACTACTGCTAAGGCAGCCTCCCAGAAGCTGGGTGTGCTCAACCGCCTCAAGGGGTTCTTTACCCCTGCACAGCTTCTTGCTCTGTACAGGGGTACAGTGCGTCCTTGTATTGAGTATTGTTCACATGTGTGGGGAGGATCCTCTCACACCGCACTCCTAGACAAACTAGAGAGGAAGGCCTTTCGTATCATTAATTCCCGTTCACTCACCAACTCTCTGCAATCTCTCTCTCTTCGCCGCAATGTTGCATCTCTCTCGCTATTCTATCGTTACTACAATAATTATCAGTGTTCCTCAGAGCTCTCCCTGTGTATACCACCTCCTCAACGTAGGGTATGTGGTACCCGTCTTGCAACAAAATCCCACCCCTACTCTGTGCTAGTCTCCAATCCAAGAGTGAAACGTTACTCTCAGCCTTTCTTCTATTCAACAGCTGAGCTCTGGAACTCTCTCCCAGAATCAGTATTTCCCTCCTCCTAAGACTTAAATTGCCTCAAACTCCGTGTGTCCAAGTATTTTGGCTCGAACGTCCCATGATTTTGGCCCTGTCACTCTTTCAACTATGGGGGAGGCACTCGCTACAGGCAGTTCTGCCTTTTGTCTCCCTAACTCACATAGAAAATAAAAAAAGTACAAATATTTATTCTAATAAAATTGGTAGTGATGATGGTGATAATAATTATGATGATGATGATGATGGTGATAGTAGTAATGGTGTTATAGGTAGCGCCAGCGAACTTGACAATAATCTTGACCCCTTAACTGCTTATAACTCGAAGTGAATGAAAGCAATCGGGCTGACGTTTCTATTATTTGGGAAGAGTCCATTAGGAAATAGGTGTGGATATTTACAGCCAGTTTGCTCTAGGCTCTTTTGAGTTACAGAGAGTTCAGGGATCAAGATTATTGTCAAGGTCGTTGGCGCTACCTATAGTGATGTTCATGGTGATAACTATAGTATGTAATTTAGATATGGAACGAATATCAATTTTCACTATTTGCGAATACGAATACGAATACGATTTTGTTTTTTTGTAATATTCGCGAATACGAATACGAATAGCGAATATTTCAATCCTTATTTCATCCTTCAAGAACTGGTAATTATGTTTATCTCACCAACAAACGTTAATTAAATTACTATGAAATTAATTACCAGAAGTTAATGACGATGTGAATGTGTAATTTCTTAAATATCATAAATGAACTGTATGAATTAATGTTTAATATATTGTAAGAGTTCAGCCATAGAAAATTTAATAATTAAAATTAAATCCATTCAATTTTCTGTTTCCAGTCCTCAGTCCCAATGTTGCCGCTTTTTTGGTACTAAAGTACCAGATTTGGTACATTTGACTCTCTCAAGTACATGTTATACATTTTCCAATAAAATAGTCCATATCTGGTACTAATTCGAAATCAGTGAGGACATATGATGGAATATATTTTAGTGACATGTTATTACATTGGATATGTCTGAAATGGCAATATTGGGACGGTTCAAATGTCCAGGTCCAGCACACGTTCGTTTACCGGGCAATGATTCCACTTTAGAATAATTTGGTAGGCCTACTTTTCACTAGTTTGATCTGGTACTATTAAATACAGTCAAGTAGCAACACTGCTCAGTCCTCCTTCATTCCACTTAGCGGCCTTAGTGGCTTAGCGGCCCCAACGCACATCTACACTGTTATTTATTCGTTTGTGTTAACTTTAAAATTTAATATTTAACATGTTTGTATATATTCAATTAGTTTCCTGAACATATTCGCATATTTGCAAATAGATATGAATGGAAATGCGAATACGAATACGAATACGAATATGGAAAAACATAGCGAATATTCGGACATACGAATACGAAACGAATATTCGGTCCATCTCTAAATGTATGTGTATATACTCATGCCCCATTGCTGGGGGTGGCCGACACGAGACAGAGCCCAAACAGAAACTACATTTAAAGTTCCAATTCTAAGGGTCCGGGACCACTTTCGCGTTCCTTCGCCCATTTCTCTGTCTCGTCGAGTAGGAAAATTATTTCATTGCCTGAAACTCGCAAGTAGTCCAGACCAGATGGCTGGAGTAAAATAGGAAATAAGAGTAATTGGACAGAGGAAGAACAAGGTGAGAAGTGAGAAGTACAGTCAACTAGTATAATCCGCAGAATCTCAGAATATTGTTTAGGCTTATGAAAAGCTTAAAAGTTAATATATAAAATAAATGTGTAATGCATTAAATGGAAAATAGATGAATTAATAAATGTAGCCTATAAGCAATACAGTTTCCTACAGCAATCTGAACAAAATATAATTGCATAACTAAAATTTCCGAGACTCCGTGAATTAAACGAATTGACTGTACAGTAGAAAACTGAAAGTTCTCGGGCTCAATCAAGTGCTTCATTGCAAGTAGTCAATTAATGTATTCTTATAATATATTCTCATGACTGCACACTCAATGATATAAATCCAAGCCCGTTATGAACTGCAACATGAAACTCCGAAATATAAATATTAGGTAAACAAATTAATGAGAAGATTCGATTCTGTTCGGGATACATTATTGTTGAGTGTGCCTCCAAACTGTCTGACAACTCCTAGTGGATACCAGACTCCGATACCATAAGGGACTGGGGTTCTCGAAAAGGGGCTCTAATCCTGACGCTATTCTTGACTTACATTTTGCTGGCTTAATAATCCAGAAGGGTTGATATCCTCTGAAGTCCTAGTTTAACTAACTAATCCGATACTAGTCCACCAATAATATGAAAGACCCCGTATACAGTCGAGGTAATTTATTCTGAAAAACTATGAAGCCTTGAACTGATTAAATGAGTCTCCCAAATGCAATTATCAGGTTTCGAATTAATAAGGAGCTTCACTTCCACCCGAGATAGCTTGGACAATTACTGTATAAACAGCATTAACCCCTCTTTGGCGGCACCCGGCTATAGTCTGACAAGAGAACCCCAACCTAAAGAGCGGGGCCCGGCTATAGTAGCATGCAATTTTGAGCACGTAATGTGCTCTGAGAGAGAGCCGAGCGGTGGGAGGAGCATAGGTCGACTCATGACCGCTCGGCACGGCTCCCGCGCGACTACTGACGTTTACTCCACACACATCCACCCTCCCTCCCTCACTACACAGGGAATTATGTCAGGAAATTACCTTATTTTAGGGATTTTGCACTCGTCTTGCACGATCGTTGTAAGAGAACGCGTGGTCGTAGAAGGATGGCTCTGGTGTCATTGGAAAGCTCGATTATCGCCCTTTCAGGGATACATAATTGTATTACGCTCTGGCTCTTGTTTATGCATGAAAAAGAGCACGGAAATAAGCTCGTTTATGGTAAAACCCCCCGCTTGGCAGGTAGTAGAAGTTACCGCCTAGGCCGCTCGTAAGGTGTTAATGGCCACGACTGTACATCTACCTATAGAACCTTTAGTCCAATAATCCCAGTGTGTCTTGTAATTTGGACTTAAATTCACCTCCATTCTGTCTTTTTTCCTCCTTATTCCCTTCAAGAGGACATTAATTACAGCCAGTCTTGCCTTTTGTTCTGGAAAGGAAAACAAAATATTAGAAAAAACTCCCTGACTTTTAACTCTCTGATGGTTCTTAATCCGCGGGCTAAATGTTAGTAATGGGAACCAAGGATAAATGATGATGATGATGATGATGGTGTTGGTGCTGGTCATTATATTTGTGGAGATGACCACGGTGATGTTGATAGTGCTGTTGGTGGTGATCGGTGGTTTTGATGATGATAGTGGTGATGATAATGATGGTGGTGATAATATTGATAGTAGTGATAGTAGTCATGATGATGATGATAATGATGGTGGTAGTGATAGTGTTGGTGGTGCTAACTATGGTGATGATGGTGGTGGGGATGATAGTTGTGATGATGATGATGGTGGGTGATGATGATAATTGTGATAATGATGGTGATGGTTGTGATAATGCTAGTGGTATTGACAGTTTTGGTGACATTGATGATGATGGTGATCATTGTAATCATTTTTGTGGTGATACAAATGAGAACATCAATACTGATGTTGATGAGTATGAATTATGATGAAGATATGATTGATACATCGTGATGATATTTATGATGACAATGGTGATGATCAATTCTCATTATTAGTATGAACTAGGAGGGGTACCTGGCGTTGCCCGGGTTTAAATTCTACTACCATAACCACCATCATCAATCACCAGTACCACAATCATCACAATACTACTAGTACCATAATCACCGGCCTCGACCTCCCTGTGCCTCATTAAACGGCGACCTCGATTTCGGCCGCTAAATGACCTCCGATTTTGGATCTGACCTCATCCGTACCCCCATTTTGGGGAGCTGCGAACAACTTTCGTTCCAAACACCTTTTCGATAGGAGGCCTCCTTCTGCCCCAAACGGCCATTTTTTTCGCTCCCGTTTACTACATAAGTTCTGCCGAAAGTTCTGCCGAAAATTGTATTAAACAAAAGTTTCTCTGATTTCCACTAAACTCGCCTAAAACCATCTCCAAAGCCTGGGCTTTCCAACGGTGCCCCACACTCCCACCTGGCACCAAAACTTGTGGGAGGAGTTTAGTAACAAAGGTCGGGTAACTGACAAACAGACAGACAAACATTGACCTTTATTTATTAAGATGTTGTGAGGCTGATGATAATTTCGGTGATAGGGTTAATGGTTATGTTGACAATAGAGAATTAATTTGTGTTATGTTTGAGATGATGGAACCTATTATAGTCTAGTCATTATAACAAGTCTAGAAATGTTACCTCTAACCTCTTGTAACTCAGCAATGGAGCAAAATTGCTACGTGTCTACACCTATTTACTGATTCTATCTATCTATTGCCTGACGCCGTGATCTCCGAAGGGGTGGCCACGAACGAACCGCCCCATGCATATCTGTCCCCAGTCAGTCGATGCCCCTCCTCCCAACTAGCACCGCCTTCATCCATATACTTCCTCACTCCATCCTTCCACCTCTATTTCGGTTTACCTCTTCCTCTCTGTCCTTCCACCTCGCTCTCGTACACCTTCTTAGTCATTCTCTCACTTCCCATACGTTCCATATGGCCGAACCATCTCAAGGTGTTCATTTTAACACTTTCCAGCACATCTACCTCCACACCACACCTCCTTCTTACTTCCTCATTTGTCTGTCTATCCCTCCATGTAACTCCACACGCACTTCTCAAGTAACTCATTTCCACCCCTCTCACTCTTGGTCTGAGTCTATTCTCAATCGTCCATGCTTCGCTTCCGTAAGTCAGTGTCGGGATTACCACAGTCATGCAAGGACGTCTTTACTTCCATACTGACCACCCTATTTCTTGTTACTGCTTTCAGCATTCCTACAACCCTCTTCCCCTGTTGCACCCTCTCCCGCACTTCTTCATTCATACTCCCATCTTTACTCAACACACTGCCCAGATACTTAAATGAGCTGACAATCTCCATAGCCTGATCATTCAACTTCACCTCACACTCTGTGGCTTCACCCCTTGTGAAGACCATAACCTTCCTCTTCCCCGCATTTACCTTCAGATTCCGTTTTACGCACACTGTTCCAAACGCATCTACCAGACCCTGCAACTCCCATTCATTATTGCTCATCAGAACTGTATCATCAGCAAACAGTAGTACAGGCAGCTTCCACTCATTTCCCTCCCTTATCAGAGATTACACCAACATCCACTGCTCTTGCTTGTATTTCTTCTCCAGATATTTCTCCAAAACACAATTCAGGGTAAAAATCTGATCTACACATCCTCTTCCCTTCCTAAAACCTCCCTGCTCGTCACCTATCCATTTCTCCATTCTCACTCTCACTCTCTCAATCACTACCCTACTGTACACCTTCCCTACTATGCTTAGAAAACATATTCCTCGGTGGTTACCACACACTCCTCTTTCCCCTTTACCCTTATATAGGGGGACTATTATGCCTGTCTTCCAGTTCTCCCATGCTAGTTTGCACATTTTCCATACCCATTCGATCACTATCTCACCACCATACCTCAACATTTCTCAACACCCTCCATCTGTTCCTGGTGCTTTCCCCAATTTCACTCTTTTCATGGCTTCCCACACTTCTGACCTCCTGATCCCCACCTCCTCCTCCACTACTTCTCTTCTTCTCTCTCCCACACCCTATCCAACTATGTTTGTTGGCGCTTCATTCCTTACATTTAGCAACTCGTTGAAGTACTCCCTCCATCTTTCGACTCTCTCTTGCTTCTCAACTAGCATTCTTCCATTCTTATCTTTCACTCCCTTACTGTTTCCCTTGCTACCTTCCCTAACTTTTACCAATTGCCTCTTCCCAAATGGTAAAAGTATCAGCTCGATTCCTCAAGTCCTTTATAGAGTTATGCAAGGTTGGGGGTTGAGCTTTCTAGACTCGCCAAATAGAAAAACACTATAGACAGATTAAGCCAAATAGTATTTTAATATACAGGTATTTATTCTCTGTTTACTTTAGCACTGTTATCAACTCGACTCTATTCTCAAATTTAAGTTAAATCTTAATTGTTCAATATTTTCCATCCATTCATTGACTTTTGTTTCTTTCGTCTTCCCTTTATTTTACCTTCCCTCTTCATCTCTGTTACTGAACATTGAAGAATCAAAGGATCCTTTAACCTTATAAATAATTTGAGCTTCCCTCCTTTAATGTTGTTGTTTAAGTTATTGTTATTAATGATCGCGAATTTGTTTGTTGTCCAATGTTTTTCCTTTAATTTCCTCCTTCCTCTGTTTATAGAACCATATAACCTAATCGTAGGCATGTTTTCAGATGTAACCTATTCCTATGCATGTTTTTAGTTGTGTAAATATTTTCGTCTTCTTTCATTTTACTCATAATCCCTAGTTTTTTCCCTTTTGCCCCTTGAACAAATTTTGTTATCTGTTCTTCTTTTGTTATCCTCTTTCCCAAACTATCCATGAATTTATTGCGAGACGAAAATTATCCACCTATGAATTGCTTCCATAATTTATGAAATTCATATGATAACATAGCTTGTTTTCGGGTAAGGGCTGCTTGTTGTGTATAGTGTGTGAGGTGCAAGTGGAATGTTATCGTACTCTTGGAATGGCTGTGGATGTGAATGTAGTCTGTAACCAGTGAAATCAGCTCACCCATGCTGATCAACTGCTATCATATGCTTGTATTCATGCAATATGTATACTGCACCTCCAATGTCCACCATTGCAGCTATAGGTTAATAAACCTACGTTGTACCGAGCGGTTGGCAAATCCGGGACCTTCCTATTTCGCTAATCAGAATAATCTACCTTTTCATTCTGACTCTTTTTACCCTCCTCTCATTATCTTCTTGAATGCTCTAAATTTTCCATTTGTTATTACTATCCCCTTACTATTAATGTATAAGTTATGTTTGTTTCTCATTTATAATACCGCTTGGAAAATTTTCCACGTAGTCTAAGATTATTTCTTTGCGCATTCCTTTTCATGTAAGTCATGTTTTCACGTATCGGACTGGTATTGTTTTCCTTTCAGTACATTGCTATTATTAATTCCTTCCTTCACTCTTCCCATCCCCATGGCTGCACAACAATAGTAAGACATCAAAGTTATTACTTACATTTACATTATCTTCTATGTCTTGATATACTTTCAATACTGAGATATTTCGTATGATTACTTTCATTACTATTCTACCATTCGTTCCATAAATCTCACTTATTACACTGTGCAATGGCTGTGCAATAGTCAAGATATCTTGGTGTCAGTGTCCTTAGACCATTAAGATATCAGCCTCTGTTATATATGAGGAGGAGTTAGGGCTGTATGAACTATACTGTACAGTATGTAGGTGGATCTGTTATATATGAGGAGGAGTTAGGGCTGTATGAACTATACTGTACAGTATGTAGGTGGATCTTTAATTGCCAAGGGAAAGGTATCAATCAGAGTGAGTAGTCGAATCAGGTTTCACACATATATTATATTTATTATGAGTAGAATCATAGGACGTGATAGTCCCATCATGACATGAAATACTATGGGATATTTTATATATATTGGGCCTACCTATAAGAGGTTACCCGAATTAACAGAATACAATTGGCAAGCAATCAGGTATCAACTTTATTAACTTTACCTGTACAAGAACAAGGAAACAATAAATAGGACAAGTAATACATACTGTATATACACGACGTACACAGAATTATACAAGGATGATATATTCAATAATCAAGAATGATGCTCGTGAGTGTGGTTGGAATGGTAAGGGGTAATCTAGCTGGATTCTAGTATGATGCAAGGTAAGGCAGAGCTGGTTATCTATGAGTAGACAGCGGTTATACAACTGAATGGTCGAACTAGCTTGTAACAATTTACTCCTAAGATAACAATATTAATTACTGATAGGGTGTTGAGGGTTTGAATTTAACGACAACTGATCGAGTGAAAGTTACATTAAGAAGGGGGCCTGATAGACAGACCACGAATAACTTCTGCAGTGAGGCTGACAGAGAATATAGAGATACTAAATACTCTTTGCGTCCAACAAAAAATGGCTTCTGCAATTAGGCGATTCCGAAAAAAAATTCTAACCCTGTTTGTTATCCACGTGTAAACAAAGCCTTTCAACCCTGCGCTAGCTTTGAAATATTATTTGTTTACCTCTTAGACTGCATTTTGTTTGTATCTATCGATAACGTTCGAAGTGTAATATCTCCGTAATTATATATACTCACCCCGAACATCATAGAATAAAATAGTCTTATTGCCTGACGAATACATCCTGTCATTTATGTAAACGTCAACTGGAACACCCTGTATATATATATATATATATATATATATATATATATATATATATATATATACATAAAGTATATGTATATATATATATACATTTATAATCTCTCAGTGGGGTTCGAACCGCCGACCGTCAGGACGATAGCCGACGCTTTAATCAACTACACCACGGCACTGCGGCAGTCTAAAAGACACTCAACCCTCTATCCTATTTATGTTAGGGAGAAGGGAAACCCACTAGGCGAATACATTTTCAATTCATACGTAGTCGTAGGATCCATATTCCAGAATACCATACAAGGATTACTGAGTGTCCCAACGCAACTCGGGCCGAAATTGATTTAATTTAATTCTAGCCTACCAAGCATGAGAGTTACAAATATTCTAACCCACCAAGCATGAGAGTTACAAATATTGAGTATATATCACAAATACACGTGAAATATTAGAAACATTTAGTGGCTCACGTGTATTTGTGATATATACTCAATATTTGTAACTCTCATGCTTGGTGGGTTAGAATGAAATTAAATCAATTTCTGCCCGAGTTGCGTCGGGACACTCATAAATCCTTGTATGGTATTCTGGAATATGGATCCTACGACTAGGTATTAATTGAAAATATATTCGCTTAGTGGGTTTCCCTTCTCCCTAACATAAATAGGATAGATTGAGTGTCTTTTAGACTGCCGTGGTGTAGTTGATTAACCCTTATTTAGCGGCGAGCAACATAAGTCGAGTTAAATAAAGCTGGACTATGTGGCGGCGCTCGACATAGGTCGAGTGGCAATTTCAGCACGTAATGTGGCTGAGAGAGAGAGACAAGTGGTGGCAGGAGACTAGCGAGCGTATGACTGCTCCAGACCACCGCGGCGAACCTACTGACACAAATCTCAGCTCCCTCCTCCCTCTCTCACTCGCTACATACTCAATTATGTACTGAAAGTACCGAATTACCTGCTTTTTGCACTCGCGTTGCACGGTTATTGCAAGAAAACTGTCCATCATACAAGGATCGTTATGGTGTCATTCGAAAGCTCTGTTTATGCCCTTTCAGGGATAGGTACTTGTTTTACGTTCTGGGTCTTATTTAGGCATGAAAATGATCACGTAAACAGCCCTATTTTGGCTAAAAACACCCCGCTGTGCGGTACACATAAATAAACCGCATAGGCCGCTCGTAAGGTGTTAAAGCGTCGGCTATCGTCCTGACGGTCAGCGGTTCGAACCCCACTGAGAGATTAGAAACATTTAGTGGCTCACGTGTATTTGTGATATATACTCAATATATATATATATATATACAGTATATATATATATACAGTATATATATATATGTACCGGTATATATATATATTTATATGTATATCTTTGCCCAATAAAGCGTTCTCTCCTCTCGCTAAGCATTAGGCTATTCATGGTATAGTTGGGTACAGTACATGATTAGTTTGATATCCAGTATTCGATAAATGGATATCAATCCTGGTTATGTGCTGTACTTATACCTGTCTTGATGGTGTTATGGTTAGAGTGTGTAAGTTCTATATGTGAAATTCTTGGTTCGAATCCTGGGAGAATCACATGGTTTCATAAATTCTTTTGGGATGTTATTGGTATTAACACCTTATTGGCGGCCTAGGCGGTCTATTTGACCGTACCGCACAGCGGGTTTTTTTTTAACCCTAAATAGGGTTGTTTACATGATCATTTTCATGCCTAAATAAGACCCAGAGTGTAAAACAAGTATCTATCATTGAAAGGGCGTAAACAGAGCTTTCCAATGACACCCGAACCATCCTTGTACGACCACTGGTTCTCTTGCAACGATCGTGCAACACGAGTGCAAAAACCCTGAAATAACGTAATTTCCTTACATAATTCCCTATGTAGGGAGTGAGAAAGGGGGGAGGAAAGTAGAATACAGTTCAGTATGTCCACCGTGGTGGTGGGGAGCGGTCATAGGGTTGCTACGCTCGTCCCACCGCTCAGCTCTCTCTCTCAGCAACATTATGTGCTGAAAATGGCGTCGACAGATGTCGTGCACCGCCACATAGTCCAAATTTATTTAACTCGACATATGTTGCGCGCCGCCAGTTAAGGGTTAAGAACGATGTTAAAAATAATATACATATATATATATATATATAGTGTATATATATATATACTGTATAACATCATCAATACATTATAATTATGTTTCCTTTCAATAATCTTTAAAATTGTATTGCAAACTTAAGTAAGTCGAACCCCAATGAATTAAATGGTTATATAAAACAAACAAAAGGTAACTACCTCCACCATCGCCCCACTAGTTGTTGAAAGAGGGGAACATGTGGATAGTGTAGTTGAAATAAGTGATGGTCATAATTATTACTTCGTTTCCTTTTTCACAGAGGAAGCTACAAAAATCATTCCTCCTATCCCACTGGTTCAAATAAGCAGCTGTGACACCCTCTGCAATATAGACATTTCAGAATCAGATGCTTTAGATGTTATAAATAAACCTAAATTTGGCAAATATCCTGGACTCGATCAAATTTCCCCAATAATTACTAAACAAATAAGATTAATGCTCAAAACCATTACTTATCTCTTTCATAAAACAATGCAATGTAAGAAAGTATACCTATCTAAAGAATGGAAATTAGTAAACTTAACACCAATCTGTAAACAAAGTAATAAATCAATGCCAGGCAACTAACTTCAATTATATGTAAATTGCTCAAAATCTTAATCCTTTATAATTATACTTGTAAGCCATCTAGAAAATAGTGCCCTTATTATATACTTACAACATGGATTCAGAAACATTTGCTCATGTCTGACAAATCTCCTTGATTTGTTCTTGTATGCTATATTTAAAATACGCAATGAACATAAAGCAGGTGACATACTGTAGTTCATCTCGATTTTCAAAAAAGCTTTTGATGAAGTCCCTCATAAAGACCTTCGAGTAACTATATCATGTGATTTAAAATCCACCCAACAATGTTCCGAAGTCCTTGTAAAAACGAACAGATTAATAGGTTTTATTGGAAGATATATTTTTAATTTAAATCTGAAAAAGTTATTCTAACTTTATACAATTTGTTGGTTCGTCCTATTTTAGAATATAATGTTCAGTTCTGGTCCCCATATCATGTACAAGATATGGAAAAATAGAGAGAGTTCAGCCGATAGTAACTAAAATGAATCTCAAACTAAGAAATAAACCATACTAGGAGTGACTAAAATAATTAAGTCAATTCAGCTTAACAAAGCGCAGAATAAGAGGGGACCTTATACACAAATTTAAGATTATCAGAGACAACAGTAAATACCTCATAATTGATCATTCCAATTACACTCCAGGTGACGGATATAAAATAATCGGAAAGGCCTTTCGTTCAAATGAAGCAAATATTTTTTGTTTTCAATCGAGCAGCTAACCTGTGGAACAAACTACCGAACAATGTTGTAAACTTCTGCAATTTCCACATTTTCAAATGGCACATAGACATCTTCTTTCAGTATTCTCGGTGTCTCATTCAGTTCTTCTGCTCTCTCTTGGAAGGACCATATTACCAGTCTTGCTAAGGCGGCCTCCCAGAAGCTGGGAGTGCTCAACTGCCTCAAGGGGTTCTTTACCCCTGCACAGCTTCTTGCTCTGTACAGGAGCACAGTGTGTCCACTTTGAGTACTGTTCACATGTGTGGGGAGGATCCTCTCACACAGTACTTCTAGACAAATTAGAGAGGAAAGCCTTCCGTATCATTAACTCCCGTCCACTCACTAACTCTCTACAATCTCTCTCTCTTTGCCGCAATGTTGCATCTATCTCGCTATTCTATCGCTACTACAATAATCAGAGCTCAGAGCTCTCTCAGTGTATACCACCTCTACGTAGGGTACATAGTACCCGTCTTGCAACTCAATCCTACCCCTACTCTGTGCAACTCTCCAACTCAAGAGTGAAACGATACTCCCAATCTTTTTTCTATTTAACAGCTGATCTCTGGAACTCTCTGCCTGAATCCATCTTTCCCTCATCCTATGACTGAAATTGCTTCAAACTCAGTGTGTCCAGGCATTTCGGCTCGACTGCTCCTTGATTTTGGCCCTGTCACTCTTTCAACTATGGGGGAAGCACTCGTCACAGGCAGTTTTGCCTTTTGTCTCCCTCATCCACATAGAAAGAAAAAAAAAACAGTGTCGCAACTCCCAACTGACTGCAATTGTGCTTAAGTAATTACTTCTCAAAGGAACCTATTCCTTACCCTTGACTAAGTAGCCTAGTGTGGATCATAAGAGCTTTTGCTGCTTGCTTTCCTTGGTCATCCCTTGTAGTGTTTGCTACTATACCTTCCTTCCCTCTTTCCCCTTTTCCTTTCTCAATGGCTACACATAAACCTGAATCTCTATTGTTCCCCATACCGGTTGCCTATAGAGAACAATAAAAACAATTTCCTTTTTTTCCGAATCGTACGCTATTAAAACTGCCCAAAGCCTTTATTGGGCGTGTTCACAATGCGAGATTACAGGAGTCTGGCAGTTTCAAAATACAAAAGCTAAGATCCTTTAGCGGGCATTAACGGATTTTAACGGCTCTTTTTTAGGGCAGTTTAGAACAGTAATAGAAATTTATCTTTGTGCATTTTTTCTTTTCTATTGTGGGGATATGGGAGTATTAGGAGACCCATTTCCCTTTACGTACCTTAGCGTAATGTCTTCCTTCTCTGTAAAATTCGCTTTCATGGAACATAACACCTTCAATACAAACTCTTTATTTTCGTTTTGTTTTTGCTAGCACTAGAGGATTTTTTTTTTTTTTTTCAAATTAGGGAATCCTATTCAAACTTCTGGGATTCAAAGGGTTACAAACTATCTCAACCGACATGTTGACTTCCACAGATCTTCCTTAATCTGAACAAAATCGTTCAAGGATAGTCAGAATATATACAAATGTGTCATCGTACTGAAAGCGTTAATTTCATGATCACAAGTATACATACATTTTTTGTTGCATTCTGTTTCTCGTTACATTTCTTGCCCTAGCATAGACATTGCGTCCGAGTTCTAGAACATGACAGTACCACTTGTGCAATACCAAAGTCGTCGTTCCCAAGTAAATTGCAGGGTTGAGTATGCAGTGTTCTTGTTATGTGAAATATGGCATGTACCCATCTACTATCGAATGCCTACATAAACTAATTGCCAAATTACATTTTATGCAGCCAACTGATGGTTTTGCTATATAAAATTATGCAGGATACCTGCTTATTTACAGTATTAATCATGCCCCATGGTTACTCTAGGCCATCAGTACACTATATTTATAGCTACCCTTCACACCAGTCATGTGTCCGCTCAACTCCATCAGTAGCTCAGGACGCATTTTTGTTCTTATATTCTGGATATCAGTATACATATATATTCAGCTTAACCCGGGAAGCGCGAGCTATTAGTTGTGAACACCCTACCACCAAGTGACGATATTAGGCTTCATTCCCGCCTAAAATCATCATTTTACGATAAATATCGTTATCACTTATTCATATGCGCCTATTTTACATTTAATATGAAGATATTAAAATGTAACAGCAATAAAGCAAGTGGGAATAGTATTTGGGAGTGAAAAAGACGAATTATTGCCGACAGTCCAGTCATGAAGTGTGAGGCGAACTCGACGTATACCCTCCCTCTCCTAAGCCTAGAGGCAGACTGAAGCCCCTCTCTCACTCTCTCTCTATCCCTACGCACTTGATAGGCGCAAGACAATACCTTGGAACCGGGTTGGAGACATCGGCGCGGTAAATAAACCGATAAACAAGGGAATGAGAGAAAAAATAGGTGATTATTGAAGGGTGGGGAGGTGGGGGGGAAGGAGGGGGTTTTGACACATGTGGAGGAGTGATAGGAGTTATGGAGGGGAATTGTCTCACTTAATCACATATTCCTTTGTTTTGAGTGCTACTGGGGCCTTTTAAACTGTTTTTTTTAGGCCTTGGATATTAAAAGGTTTGTCGCATTTCACCACCAAAACCTCTTACCCTCTGGGCTACGCAGCCCCTGTAGTATACACCGTACCCCTGTGCGTAGATATTTTGATTCATTCCTCACTAAAATCGTTAATTTACCATAAATATAATTAATATTTATTCAAATGAGCTTATTCTATGTTTAATATGAAGATAGTAACATGTAACAACAATAAAACAAGTGGGAATAGTGCTTGTATGGTCAAAATCGCGAATTATAGTCGGCCGGTCCATTCATGAATTGTGGAGCAGAGCGAACCAGACCCTCCCCTCGCGAGGCTTCAAGCTTGACTGACTCATTCACCCACACCCTACCTTACCCATCACACTCGCTAGCAACAACACCACACCCTGGAACCGGGTTGCAGATATTGGCATGATATAATCACGAATAAAGATGGTAATAAGAGGAAAAATAGGTGATAATTGAAGGGGGGGGGGGGAAAGGGGGGGATTTTGACAGATGGGAAGGAGTGATATGAGGTATGGAGGAAAAAAAAAAATTAAGTGCTACTGGGGCCTTTTAAAAGTGTTTTTTATTAGCCCTATGATCTTAAGAGTCTCTCCGCAGTTGCCTACTAAAACCTCTTAATAGTCTTCCAGCAGCTGCCGGGTTAAGAGTCCTCTCACCGTTCTCGGGTTAAGAAAGAATTTTAGAAGTCAGAGTGTTTTAAATATCTAGGAGGAACAATAAGCAGGAGTGGAGGTATGGAAGTGGAGGTAAAACAGAGAGTGTGTGAAGGAAGGAAGGTTTTCGGAGCAATGGGAAGTATGTGGAAGACGTGAAATATCGGAGTGAAAGTAAGAAGTGCACTGTATCAAGGAATTGTTGTGCCAACAGTGATGTATGGGGCTGAGACATGGGCTCTGAAGAAAAAGGAGAAAAGAGGGCTGGATGTGATGGAGATGAGCTGCTTGAGGAGTATGTGTGGAGTTACTCGTAGAGACAGATTGAGGAATGAAGAGATACGTAGGAGAGTGGGGCAGCAGGAACATTTGTCAGCCAGAGTGGACAGAAGGGTGCTGAGCTGGTATGGTCATGTTGAACGAATGGGAGATGAAAGGCTTACAAAGAGAATATGTGAGTCAGGTACAAGGGGAGATAGAAGGGCAGGAAGACCCCCATTGAGATGGAGAGACTGTGTAAGAAAGGCTTTGGATGATAGAGGAATGACTATAGATCAGGCAGGGGAAGTGGTGGTGGACAGGAGAGAATGGAGAATGCTTGTGAATAGTTGAGTGAACACGTGGTCATTTGGAGTAAGGGGTCGGGCGCAAGTTGGACTAGAATAATAATAGTCCATCAGGCGCCTGGCCCGGGGAGACGATTAATATGAAGGGTGTGCCTGGAAGTGTGGTGGGAGGGCTTGTGGCTTTGGCTCCGCTGCATGTCTGCCTGCCGAGATCGGAACCTCTCCGGGTGGTCAGGGGCCGGGGGAGTGCTGGAGCGACCTTGGTAACCCTGGTCTCTGGGTCTTCTCCTGGGTGACCTTGATGTGTGAGAGTTTGTGTTTTTTATCTGTGTTTATTTTTTGTTTTATGTTGTTTTTGTGTTTTCCCTGTTCTTGCTCTGTCTTGAGTCGGCTACCCCCAAAATGGGGATTGGGCCTGAGCATATAGATAGATAGATAGAGTGTTAATTGAGATATACTTCGCCCTTTTGATTAAAAGAGTGCATTTCAAAACTAAGTAAAATCGTCTATTGTTAGCTAGAATATAATGAAAATAGCATCCTACGTACTCAAGGGGTTAAAAAGCTCTGCAATGGCAGATTTATTCCTGCATCAATGTACTGTACAGTACATGTGCCGGAGATATCTAATATGCTAAACACATTTTGAAACTGTTAACAGCGCACACAGTAGTTTTCCTTCTAAAATCTGCTTTCATTTCTTTGTCAAAGAGCTGAACATTTATTTTATATATGAATTTGTCTAACATTAAAACAAACAAATATGTAAATACAATTAGCTTATTTGAGACTTCTCGTAGCTAAGGGTCAAATAACGGCTTTCTATAACTCCTTGAGTATATGTAGGAGTCTTATATGTTATATTTGTTAATAACTCCTTGAGTATATGTAAGAGTCTTATATGTTATATTTGTTAATAACTCCTTGAGTATTATGTAGGAGTCTTATATGTTATATTAGTTAATAACTCCTTGAGTATATGTAGGAGTCTTATATGTTATATTTGTTAATAACTCCTTGAGTTATTATGTAGGAGTCTTATATGTTATATTAGTTAATAACTCCTTGAGTATATGTAGGAGTCTTATATGTTATATTTGTTAATAACTCCTTAAGTTATTATGTAGGAGTCTTATATGTTATATTTGTTAATACTAAGCGATTGCACACAGTTTCAAAATATTCATTGTCAAGTCGTATTTCCTCTCTTACATGTCTAAATATAATCGATCTTTCATTCTCACATGTAATCTGTCCTTTAACCAGTGTTGATGTTTTGTTTTTTTGTTTTTTCTATGTGGATGAGGGAGACAAAAGGCAGAACTGCCTGTAACGAGTGCCTCCCCCAGTTGAAAGAGTGACAGGGCCAAAATCAAGGAACGTTCGAGCCAAAATGCCTGGGCACACGTAATTTGAAGCAATTTAAGTCACAGGATGAGGGGAAGATGGATTCAGGGAGAGAGTTCCAGAGCTCCACTGTTGAATAGAAGGTTTGAGAATATAATTTCAGTCTTGATGTAATCCTCGTTGCCTGTTTGTGTGTTTGTATGTCTGCCTACCCGTTTGTACGGAGAACTATAGGGAGTATATAATATGAAATTTCGTCATTATCTTCCTGTTCTATTCAAATTATAACTCCATCTCTCTCTCCCTCTCTCTCTCTGCTACCATTGTCTGTGGTCGGCTTAGCAGTGGTCGTCTCACGTTTCAAAGCCTTAAGATGGACGGACACTTTTATCGGATCTCACAATTTTTAAAGTCTGGAATAAAGGAGAAGAAGGCGGAATAAAAATGGATGAGAAGAGGAGACAGGCGGGAGAAAGATAGATAGATGGATAGATCGATAGATAGATAGATAGATAGAGAGAGAGAGAGAGGGAGAGAGAGAGAGAGAGAGAGAGAGAGAGAGAGAGAGAGAGAGAGAGAGAGAGAGAGAGAGAAAGAGAGAGAGAGAGAGAGAGTGAGAGAGAGAGAGAGAAACAAAAACAAATAGTGTCCACAAATACTAGTGCTGAACCTTATCAATTCTAACTTTCAGCCATGGTTGCGTGTTGTATTCATATTAAGGCTAAACATTTTGCTATAATCCACATTGTCAAACCCATTAAGTATTTTAAAAGATTCAATGAGCTGACCTCGTAATCTGCGTGCCTCCAACTGAAAGATATCAAGAGCTCTCAATTGGTCCTCATAGCTCAGTCTTCTAATACATGGAATAAGCTTTGCAGCCCTAGCTTGTACTCTTTTCAGTCGCCCTATATCTTTCCTGAGTGCTGAAGACCAGAATTGAACAGCATACTCCAGCAGAGGCCGTATCAGACTGTTGTAAAGTGTGAGGACTATTTCCTTATTTCTATACTTTAATTGCCTCTTAACCCGATGACTGCGGGAGACGTTCCGGAATACCATGACAATTTATAGCAATTTACAGGTTTTTAACACCTTACGAGCGGCCTATGCGGTTTACATTTTCATGCCTAAATAAGACCCAGAACGTAAAACAAGTACCTATCCCTGAAAGGGCATAAACAGAGCTTTCGAATGACACCATAACGATCCTTGTATGATGGATAGTTTTCTTGCAATAACCGTGCAACGCGAGTGCAAAAAGCAGGTAATTCGGTACTTTCAGTACATAATTGAGTATTAAAGCTTGTGGAGACGAGTGCGAGTGAGCGAAAACACGGTAGGTTCCTGTTCTCTCTCCAACCAGGCGGCCAGGGCACTGAGTAGTATGAGGCACACTCCCGCTGGACATAGAAGCGCTGCCAAAGGCAAATTTAGCGCGACATTAGCGATAATCGCTCAGTATTAGCGAATGTCTATGGTAGCGCTGAGGGTGAATCCTGCGCGCTACGAAGCTTGTTCTGGTGTAATTTTGAAGCTATTTTCTTCTAGTTTTTGGCTGATCACATTTAATTTCATTCAGACACTTGCTCAATCATTCAGGAGTGCCTGAATGGGCCTTAATATATGCCTGCAGCGTAAGTGTTAACAAAGCCCAATAATTGCTGAGCTTTCTTCTCTGCTTCAATGCACTGCTTGGAAAACTTTAAGTCACTGCTGATCAGAACACCCAAATTCTTTTCCAAGTCAGTCATTTTCAGAGGCATTCCCAATTGCGAATAGCCTGACTTGGAGTTTGCTTGGCCGATATGCATCAACTTATCCAAGTTTAGAGGCGTCTGCCATGTCTTCAACCATTCACCCAGTTTGTTAAGCCCTACTGTACCAGAGGGTATTACTATAAATGTAACCTCCAGAACAAAGCATTGTGGCCAAAATTACTTCAAAGTCGAGAGAGAGCATCCTCTCACCCCAAAAGCTGGACGAGTACTGAGCCACCTCGCCTGTGGGACCTTAGATACATATTACATCTCACTATTCAATCATTTATTAACCCGTACTGTACCGTAAGACACAGTAATAAAAGTCCCCAGCAGTCCCAAGCAATTTGGCCAAAATGGCAGGAGAGACCATCTTTCCACCTCCAGAGATGAGAAGTGTTGCCATCACGGGAGCAGTGCTTAAGCGGTCATGGTAACTGGTACAGCTTTGTACAGGCAGTTACAAGGAAAGTAAATGAATGACGACTACATCCGTCGCTGGGACTGGGGAGTTACTTATCTACTGACGACTATAGTCGTCTCTGGGATTGGAGGGGTTAAGATTCATTATATCCATCTCTCATATAATTTTAAGGTGTTAGTTACAGTGAACTATACTTATGTGGGAGACTGTACACCTTGCAGATCATTTAACCCTTCAAATTCATGACTCAGATTCCTTTCCCACACAATGAAAGCTTACTCTTGCACTTTGATGTCGCCCATGCACTGATCGTATGACCAGTTAAGATCACGTGTTGGAGAGGTGCTTTGAGGTGACCAAGAGAGGTAGGAGGTAGGAAGGAAGATTTGAGTTAGATAGACTCGAACCTTGGGCACGACAATACAGCCTTAGAGACTTCCTCTCAACATAGGAAATTCTCGTTCATATATAATTAGTACAGCTGCATACATCATTCAGTTGTTACTTAATAAGTAAAGTGGTATACGGATACAAAACAGATTCTTTCCTTTTCCCTTTACCTAAAAATATTAATATTATATTTATAAGGTTTAAGACGTAACAGTGGCAGCATTACTTTAACTAAATAAAGATAGTACTATTATCTATCTTATCTATCTATCAACGAGCAGAGGACGGAGAGCTGAGATCTAGTTACAACATCAACTTCAATCAACCTATTATATAACTCATAAGGACAGATAGACACCCTTAGTCTTCCTTACTTGGAGTTAATAAGATCGTACATGTGTACGTCTTCCTAAACCTAAACTCTTGCTACAGTGACTGTGAACAGTCATTTGTAACATATGGTGGCCACCAGCAGTCTTCATTAACTGATTGTTGTCAGTTAACTGAGGCGACTACATCACGTTCCTTCGAAGAATTCTACACTCTACCATTATCTACTATTGATCCAGCATTTTCCAGTCTCCATTCTACCATTCTCCAGTTTTATCCAGTTTATCCAGTTTCTCTAATGTTCCTGTTTCCTGATCAAGTGATTTTGATTTAGGCTATCTCTGTTAAAATATCCAACCACAAATATACCACGATTTAACCGTTAAGTTAGTAAACCTAGCAGCTCTTCATTCAATCAACTTTCCACGGCGATTCCTGTGTGGGCATCCCACGAGTAGGAGTTGGCTGCCGGGAGACAACATCAGAAGGAGAGAGAATGCAGACGTCAGCAGAGCGGAGTCAGCGTGTGATGACTCCTCAAAACTGACCTGCTCAACCACACTCACTCCTAGCTGTGGCGGCCCTAGAAAAATCGTCTATCCCTATCAACTACTTACTTCAAGTGTATATAAAGGTGTGTACAGTGAAAATCAAACATCTATAATTTGTTTCACGGTCATTTTTTCTGAGAAGTGTCGCCAAGGTTTCGAAGCAGTGTTTACAAGTCATGGTGCCAGGTACCGCTTGGTAGAAGGACCGAATTTTTACGGACGTACGTCGTACGGCGCTGGTACTGGCGAGTGAATTTTTTACTGTCAGCCAATGTACGTCGCTGGTACAGTAAGAGTTAAGATCCATCCAGAGATGTTCAACCCCTTTGGGGTCCTTCACATTCATTCCAAGCTTTATAGCATCTGCAAACTTGGAGATAACACTCAACAGACCAATATCGATGTCATTGACATATATGATAAACAGAAGTGGGCCAAGGACAGATCCCTGTTGAATTCCAGAAGTAATTGGTGTCCACTCAGAAGAAACACCATTGATTACTACTCATTGCTGTCTCTATTATCCAACTTTCTATCCATTTTGTGATTTTTGTATTGATACCTAGTGCACTCTCTTTTGACATTAGCCTGAAATGAGGCACTTTGGCAAACATTTTTTTTAAATCTAAGTAAAGGATGTTTATGGCTCTACTGTTGTCATACTCACTCAGACTTTCATGGAAAATTCCAGCAAATTGGTAAGAAGACATGATCGGTGTTGCCTGAATCCATATTGGGAATCTGTAATTAAGTTGTGGATTTCCAGGTAGTCTACTATCTTGTCTACTAGTATCGCTCTAAGAGTTTTACTATGATAAAAGCCAAGCTAATTTGTCAATAATTCTTGGGACACTCATGATCCCCAGTGTCCAGTCTTCAGGGGCCTCTCCAGTTTCTTTTGATTTATTGAAGGTTTCTGTCAAGAAAGGAAGAAAGGTGCGATTTTATCTCACACTTCTCGTAATTGTGGTCACTACCTCCGAGTGACTCTCCAACAGGATAAGCTGGTCACAATTTCTTCTTCAATGATCTAGACACAACACAAGATCTAGTATAATGTTGCCTCTAGTTGGCTCGATCACCCACTGGGTAAAAAAGTTAGCAATAGCAAAGTCCACAAATTCCAGTTTACTAGGTAATTGAAGTCACCAAAGATCACACTGGTTTTGCCATCGATAAGACCATTCGGTCTTGTGTACAGAAATTAATCCTTTTCAGCTTTTTCATGTGGAGGCCTGTACACCAGAACAACCCAATAGATAGAGTTACCTAGATTTACTGTAGGTCTACTCGAAGCAGTTCATGTTCTGACCTGATCTTGCAGTCAATTTGATTTAGAAAAACTGTGATGTATAAAAGAATTCCACCCCCTTCCTTCATGGTCCGATCTTTGTGGAACATTCTATATCCAGGTATTTCAAATTCCCTAACATAATCTCTGGTATCACTGTGAATCCATCATTCTGTAAACAACAATGCCTGAAGTTCAGAGAACATATTCCTAATTGACCTGTCATAAAATATTACTACCTTAAGGGGAGATTTCCACTTGAGGGATTTTTGTCTTGACCCCTTTAGCCCTCATGTTTTGCCTCATTGCTTTTGAGATTTTAAGACGTTCGCCCCATTAGTTTGGCGATTTTAAGAATTTTCACCCCATTTATGTCACTTTTAAGACCTTTCGTGCTATTTAGGGATCGATTTTATCCTGGCGAGCTATAGCGAACCTGTAATTTAAGAGGAACCGGCTTTCAGCCGGGACATTTTTCTACCGAAAAATGTAAAAATTTGTCTTGAAAAGGGCTCAAGGGGGTGTAATTTTAAGCTTGATGGATATCTAGAGACCAAACTAAAAACCTCCCCTTAACCCATTGGCTGTGAGAGACGTTCTGGAACTCCATGGCAATTTACAGCAATTTACAGGCTTTTGAAATATCTTAAAGCCTGTAGAATCGAGTGCGAGTGAGCAGGAGCATGGCAGGCCCCACATCCTCTCTCCAGCCAGGCGGCCGAGGCACTGAGGAGTATGAGCCATACTCTCGCTAGTCAAACAGCGCTGCCAAAGGCAAATGTTGCGCGACATTAGCGATAATTGCTCAGTAATAGCAAATGTCTATGGTAACGCTGCGGGTGAAGCCCGCGCGCTACGAAGCTCGGTCTGGTGCCATTTTGAATATATTTTCTTCTAGTTTTGGATGAATACATATAATTTCATTCAGACACTTGGTTAATCAATCAGGAATGTCTGAACGAGCCCTAATATGGCGGAAATATACCCGCAGTGGAAGTGTTAAAGAGGTTCAGGTTTTTCTTAGAACCCCTTAGATTACCTCGTATCCCGAAGGAAAAGGGGGCTCTGGGGGTATAGCATTTGCTAGCACACTATTTCTCTGCACATTTTAAGAGGTGTTGCAATGCTCTATATGTGGTGAATCCCTACCTGAGGTAGAACAATACTATCTATAGGTAGCGCCAACGAACTTGACAATAATCTCGATCCCTGACCTCTCCGAAACTCAAAAGGACCTACAGCAAGCTGGCTGTAAATTTCCACACCTATTTCCTGGTGAACTTTTCCCAAATGATAGAAATTTCATCCCGATTGCCTTCATTCATTTTGAGTTATAAGAAGTTAAGAGGTCAAGATTATTGTCAAGTTCGTTGGCGCTACCTATAGTGGTTCAGAAACTGACAATTAAGATGTAGAGTCTAGTGTGAGTTGTGGGTCATCATTCATTCTATCGGGATTGAAGAGTTTTCTTACTCTCAGTGGGACTTAATCCTTCTTTTGTGGGAACTCTTGTCAGTACCTGAAGATCACCAATTGGTGAGGGTTTGTACTTTTCATGCTGAGGGATACTTTCTACATTTTTGCTTGCCCTCAGCAAGCTGTAAAGATGGTGATTTAGGAAAACACCAAGTTTGAGTTTACTACTGATGCTTAGGTGCACACCATCACAGAGCTGGAGGTTGTGCTTCCCATAGAACTCATCAAATGGGTCCACAAATCTCACCCTTTTCTGGGTACACAGGTCAGCGAACCTACTATTTAAGCCTAAAGAATAATATAACGTGACAAAATTATACCGACAAAATGGAGAATGAGATTATAGTAAATACTGTACACATACACACACATACAGATTTGCACAAGAATATATATATATTATCTTTAGTGCGATTATAAATCACAGATGAAAGTTAGAGATACACTAAGGGTCTTAGAGGCAAGGTAGTTTAAATTCGAACTAGATTGTCTAAGCAGTTTTGTGAAAGAATCTACACACGAGGTACGAAAAATAATTGTAGAACGGGTATGAGGTCTTTTGAAATCAGGTAGTTTTCCTCTTTGCTGGCGTAAGGCTAGTATCACTCCTATTCCAAAGGGAAATACTGCCTCATCATCTCCTTATGACTATCGCCCTATCTCCATTACGCTTATCCTATCCAAGCTCTATGAGAGGCTTTTGTCCAGACGCCTTTCCTCTTATTGTAATAGTCATAATTTGATACCAAACTCACAGTTTGGTTTTCGTAAGGGACTGGGTACATGTGATGCGCTTCTGACACTCACCTATGACTTGCAATCTTCATTGCCACATTTCGAGTACTGCTCACCTGTCTGGTTGTCAGCAGCTGACTGTCATATCAAGTTGCTTGACAGGTCACTAAATTCTATCAGTTTTATTCTACCTCATTTGTCTCTTGATCTGTGTCATCGACGTAAAGTTGGTGCCCTTAGTCTTTTATTTAAAGTTTTTAACAACCCTCAGCATCCCTTACATGGGGTTCTGCCTGGGCCCTATGTCCGGGCTCGTGCAACTAGATTCACAAGCAATCTTAATGATCTTGCCATAAGCCATGTTAATTTTTCTACTACACAGCTTTCACGGTGTTTTGTGCCGGCCATGGTTGACTTGTGGAATAAGTTGCCAAATCAGCTAGTCAAGTCAGCTCATATCTCCACTTGGGTAGGCTGAACCTAGGATGAGGCCCGAAAATAAATATTTCAAATTTTGTTGTTGCTTTTCTAAAATGCTTCTTTCAACATAGGAGAATAGCATAGGAGGGAACAAAAAAACATATCACATCCATAACACCCCGGGGCGGGGGTTCGCCCACGCCCCCCAAAAAAAAAAATATTTTGCCTTCAGCCACCAAAAAGAATTTGTTGTGTCTTTTGTCTAAAAGGCTTCTTCTGTAAGCAATAGAAATAATCATATGAGGGCATAAACACCCATATGACATCCCTAGCCCCCCTCTGAGGGGGCCCCAATATCATGGAATTCGGTGGGAAAAGGTTGGATAATCCTTCATGAGGTCTGGTATCTCCAGATTTTTTAATTTAGTTTGCCATCAAACTCCGTATTCTACGACCGCCTGTAGAAGAAAAAGCTTTCATAGGAGGACAAGCTAATACATTTTCTTCCAAATCCTTGAAAATTCCTTGAAAATCTAAGAATTTCATTAGCCAGAGATCATATTTTGGCACTTCCGAGTCTAACTACATTTTTTTGTATTGCTAGAATTCGTTCCCCTTCTACACACTATAAATAGGGCTATATAGCAAGGCCTGTACGTTTAGATAATGGCCGTTTCGCCGAAATATTCCGAGATTCGACCTATTTCATGTCTAAAATTGCTCTAACCAAAAGATATATATATATTATATATTTTTTTCAGCATCTTCTATTATTCAATATGGATAAACGAAAATGCTACGTTGTAGGGGATGCTTGTAGGATACGCCATACAAAAATTGCGGGAAATTTGAAACATTTTCAGTGACTAGATGATTTTACAAATAGTGCAATGAAATTCTGCGCTCGCGCGCTGATTTATTCAGCGAGTCTTAGTATTTCCATTGGTAATAAGATGGTGTAATGCCAGAAACACAATCTCTTATACAGGCTGACTTGGGGGTCAAAGGTTCAGCCATCTAGAGTTAATGCTTTTTTGCTGCATTTATTCTAATTTTTAAACTTTTTTATTATATTTTATTGTATTATATTTATACTTGATATCCTCCACTGCATAATATGTTCTATGTGTTTAATATATGTATATGTACAGTATACAGTGTATGTTTTTTTTTTTTCCTAAGTTGCAGTAGTCTCTCTTCAGTGCCTTCGGGTGTTTTGTGTGGATTCATCTTGCTGGTGTTTCTGCACCCTGGTTGGAGACTTCGGCATCTCATATAATAGTAATAATAATAATAATAATAATATAATGGAATTCAAATTCAAATTAAGATCAATGAATAACTATGACAAGGTTTTGGAATAAATGCAAATTAATACAAAAGAGTTAAAATACACTCGATTAAGATGCGACTGTAAATCACAGTAAATTAGAGTTTCGAATGAACTCGAAATAAATGGGGCGTACACGACGAAGTTGTACTGGATAAAATACTACGATTGTAGCATGAAAAGTTAATTTGAATATATTAACAAATCCCTAAAAGCAATACGCGAATCAAAAATATGAAGTAGAGCGGATTACATAACATAAGATGTAATAAAATATTTACTTTGACAATAGCAAATTAATAGAAAATCGGTCACCTAAACAATGATGTAACAAATAAAATAACTTGAATAAGAGTTACTATAATGGTGTGAAAAGAATTACTAGCAACCCGCACACGTAGACTAGATTAATTCACAAGCACTGGATAAATTAGATAACTTGAATATTTGAATTAAGGTTAAGTCAACAGGGGTTTCTTGACTTTTCGATATGGAAAGATAGATAGATTAAAATTTGGGCATAGGTCCTAGGTAAATTATGGTAAAATAGGGAATATCTTCGCGGTATACACTTTCGCCTCAACTTGGATACACAAACGAATAAATAACACATACAGTTGAAATCTGAGAGTATTCGTTGTAAGTCTGAATAGAGGTAAGTTTATATAACGTGTGTACAATTATGAATTATAATAATAAGATAGGAGTTAAACTTTAAAGGATTCACTGAGCAATTACTGGTACTATGAAATCACTTGTACAGATCAATATTTGTGGGAGGATAAATGACTATGTAACGTGTACACAATTTGGTATTAGAGTAATTAATTAACACAGATCCTTGGCACAGATCAACTTATCAACACTTCTGGAATACTCGCATATTCCACCTTACCTTCAACAATAGCCACAAATTGAGATACGCAGAACACTTAGGTTAGCGTGGTGGGGAAGGGGGGGGGGGGGGGGTAGGAGAAGGACCAAGTACAAGGGTCGGGGCGTTGTAGAGCTCCGGGCACGGCGGCTGGACGTCAGGGAACCACTTCATCAGGAGTCCAAGGTTAGGGGGCACAGGACGGCAGGCACCTTCTCTCTCGGGGGGGGGGAGGGAGAGAACGACTCCCGGACAATATAATCCAGACAGAGCGCTAGGGTGAACGACTCC
Organism: Paralithodes platypus; assembly: GCA_032716605.1. NCBI lineage: Eukaryota > Metazoa > Arthropoda > Malacostraca > Decapoda > Lithodidae > Paralithodes > Paralithodes platypus. Next base: position 34,577,501 of record CM064523.1, read on the forward strand.
CGGACAATATAATCCAGACGGAGCGCTAGTAGGCAGTTCATACTCCCGGACAATATAATGCAGACAGAGCAACCTATGGAGTGTGAACTGACTTCCTATAATTTCTGTCAGGCTATATTTGGGTTAATTCTCTTGGTCAGGTTGCATGATCTCACATTAACAGGGGCATAGTAAATACATAAAAAGTGGCTATGTCGAGGATAATAATTACATGAAAAATATATGTTGGTGCTTAATAATATCACACTGAGGTTCTTGTCCTTTTGACCTCTGTTTCTTATTTCTACTATCTAGCATGATGATGTAATTCGTGATTTTCTGTTCACTAACTGTTTTGGCTATTTGGATTGTTTATGCAATGATTTTCTTATGCAGTATTTCCTATCACCATTTCTCTTCTCTTCTCGTATGATAGCTTCTCGAGGGTGAAGAGCCTCAACGATTTAAATATTCCCAGGGCTCTTTATGCGTAGCTTGCATAAGCACTTTTCATCGTAGTATTCGGGGGATAACTTTGCCTTGGTTGTTTGAGCCCCGCGCTGTGATTGGTGGGGCTGTGCGAGGTGATGATTGGTGGGGCTTGACCTGCATTTTGGGGGCAACTCACCAGTTTGCCCGGTGTCACAGGAGCGTGTAATTACTCCTGTGAGGTTATGACAAAACTATTGTGTTCCAGACGTACAGGTACATTCCCATACATTGTGTCTGTAATCAACCTATGTATGTATACCTGATGTATATCTGGATATTTCTAGTCAGATTAGGAGGGATGTCTTTTCTACCTCCTTTATCTTTCATCGGATCCCCTTGATATTTTAACACTAACCTAATTAATTAATTTGTGGCACTTATTGTTCTAAGACCCTATTTGCTAATACTACTAGAAATAGAGTAGATGGTATCTTAGAGACACTCCAATACCTTTGTCAATCGAAGTGAGAGGGAGCGAATACCGACGGCTAAGTAGTTTGGTAGTTTGACTGGTTATAAGGCATATCCTTATAATTCATCGATAATACGATAATACGGAGTAATATCTTGCTTTCTGATATCATTGGGGACAGATTAAGGGCCGTTTATGGGTATAGTGCTTGTGGGTAGTGAATAAGGTGATGTATAAAGTGGTTTCATTTGGTGTAGAGGAACTCCCCTACCTGGTAATGGATTAGCCCATCATCTTGCTGTAAGGCCAGGATTGAATAGTTCCTCACTGTATTCTCGGCTGTGATAGTGATAATAGCTCCCATAGTGTGTCCCTGGATTTACACCATTATACCATCATACCAGGATATTTTACTGCCACGGATATACTGTATAGGAGAGCTATCACCGGCCAGGGAGTATAGTCCCACGATAGCTGAGTTTTTTTTTCGTACCCACTTTATTAATTAACCCCTTCAGGTGCAGCCATATGTTTTCTTCCTTGCGTACTTACTTTAATTACTTGCGTAATCATTTTAATAATTAGTACTATCAATGGTTAGTAACCTAATGCATATTGTTTGCTCAGTTTCATAATTCACTGCTTAATCTAAAGTTTAACTTAGTGAGTCAGTTATTAAGTATTTAACACCTGGTCACCCAGATAGTATTTGTGCCGTTTTTTTCGTGTGCCCGTTATTATTTCGGTATCCGTTTATGTACCTCCGGGTATGTGCCGACACTGTTATTGTTCACCATCTTTGTTGATGCCGTAGACTAACTAGACTATTGTTGCAAGGGTCCGCCAGTATTAGACCAACTATTGTGAACCAATGAAGGGGGTTGTGATTGTGAGAGTTCAATTAGGAAATACTATTACTTTCGTATCGGGATATACATGTAGACTCTGCCTGGGTGCGGTGATCTACTTGTATATGCCTTTACCGTCATTTTATTCTTGTGATCCTTTTGTTGGTCCAGTGGCCGAGGGAGTCCTCGACCAGTGTGATCCAACCCTAGTTTTTGTGTCCACATTCAATCACCCGGAACTGTGTTGCAACAATTCTCTAATTTGGGCTGATGCTTTTGATCACGGCAGGGTGACATACTGTAATAGTGGAGGGATGGTGGCCTCTTATAGAGGTAACTGTTACAGGGTGGTTTTTCCTAGTACAGTCACTGCACCCTTCTTGATCATAGCACGGCACTGTTGATAATATAGTAGGCAGGAGTCTGTGACCAGAGTGTCTGTTCTGTGGGGTTATGATCTGAATTGATCCTCGTTGGGATGGAGTAGTATCTCTGTCCATTTGGCCGGACGAGTAAAATACAGCGGCCTAAAAGTATATCGGGAAACCTACCCCACTTGTTGTGGTTCCAGAGAGCCTGGACCCAGTAGTGCTACGTGTAGTAGTGTCTGTTCACGATCTGGGATACTGGGGGTTATAGAGAGGGTATTGCGTTACCGTTAGGCAGGCCCGGGTCCTTCTCTTACAGTACCCTCGATTTGTGACAGTGGCGACCTTGCCAGGATATATTCAGTGTTTAATTGGGGTTACGAAAGAAAGTACTTGCTTGTTTTGAGCTGTGTAAGCTCTGTGTGTTCATCATGGAGAATAATGTGCAGGTTCCGCTTCATCTGCTGACCGAGCAGGATGTCCGTGATTTTTTGGCCACCCAACCGGACCTGCAGCAGATTGATTAGTGGACTGCCGATGAATTACGGTTACTGTGCTCGCTATTTTGTGGGGATTCGTCGGGGTTGACCAGGGGGAAGTGTGCGCGCTCTGTGGAGGACTTGGTCCAGCGAGGTGTGACCCAACTGGCGGACAGGTTACCCACCAGGTGGGTGCGGAGTCGCCAGAGCGGCCAAGCTGGTCCAACAGTGTGGACAGTCTCGTCTCCAAAGAGGTGCCCATCCCCGCTACGGGTGCCCCAATTTACACCGGCGATATCGCGGAACACAGAATGTTCGAGGGCGGCTATGGGGGAGATAGGGCTCCTCCCATCTCCGTCGGTGTTCCTCCTGGTATTTCGGCCATTTGTCTCGGCCCTGGGCTTTATGCCACTCCGAGGGTCCATCACTCCATCCCCTTTGTCCCAGTAATGTTAAGAGAGGCTCCCCTCCAACTGCAACTGAAGAAGATGGAGATGGAGGAGAGAGCGAGAGAGTTTGAGGAGAGAGCGAGAGAGTTTGAGCGAGAAGAGAGAGAGAGAGAGAGAGAGAGCAAAAAGAGAGAGAAAGGGAGAGACAGTTTAAGCTGGAGCGGACAAGAGTGGAGGCCGAGGGGGGAGGAGGCTGTGGTCATGGGCATAGTGTTCAGGATCGGGAGGAGTCAGCCGAGGTGAAGCTCACTAGGTCACTCAAGCTCGTTCCGGCCTTTGACGAAGCGAAGGTAACGGAGTGATACCTTCGCTTTGAAAAGAAGGCCCGAGAACATGGGTGACCTAGGGAGAGATGGGTGGGACTCGTGGCCAATGTCCTGAAGGGTAAGGCCCTTGAAGCTTACGATGCTATGACCTATGAGGAGCTCGAGGATTATGACGATGTCAAGCGGCGCATCTTGAAGGCCTATGAACTGAGACCCGAAGCGTACTGGCTCATGTTCCGGGGGGCAAAAAAGAGACACAACGACACCCATGTAGAGTATGCCCGCTATCTTCGAGACTCTCTCCAAAAGTGGCTTTTCAGTGAAAGGGTTGAGACCTTGGAGGACCTTAAACAACTCGTCTTAATGGAGCATTTCATTAATAATACGGAGCGCGACCTGGGAATAAAGCTCCGAGAAAAGCGGTTTGGGACTGTCACAGAGGCAGCCGTCTGGACCGATGATCAGGTCCTGGCTGTTCGGGGTGCCGATAAATGGGGTGGTACATCTGTTCCGATCAGGAGATGGCCGGGACAGGGAACAGCCTCAACAGATACCACTCCGTCCCAGACGGAAGCCGGGAAGAAGTCGCCAAAGCTGGAACGAAGGGCCAAGGGTGCCTCCAAAACTATTACTTGCTTCTTCTGCAAGGAGCCTGGGCATATCAAGCCTAATTGCCCGAAGTGGAAGGCTTCCCAGAACCGCCGCCCTGTGTCGTTGGTGGTGGAGGCCAGTCAGGTTGAGGAGTCTGACCTGCGGAGAGGGAAGCATGCGAGGGAGGCTTGGTGCGGGCCGGGGTATTATGAGAAATTGACACCTGTGGCTCCAGTCTCTGGTAACTCGGGCGGCTCCCCCAAGGGGTCAGTGAATAGCTCCGCCTTAGACTGGTGTAAGGCCTTCATCCATCCAGGGGTGGTGGAGATCATGGGGAAGTCCTACCCAGTGATGGTGTTCCGTGATACTGGAGCTAGACAGTCCATGTGTCGGAATGTCACTGGGGCTTCGGTGCATACTGGTGAGTATGTCGTGTGCCGGGGAGTAAACACCGATGCTTGCTACGACTTGGTGCCAGTGAGGTTGGAGTGTCCCCTGGCATCGGCGTCTGCAAAGGTCGCTGTGGTGGACACTCTGCCAGTCGACGGGGTAGACTTTCTCTTGGGCACCGATCTGGCCGGGGAGCGTGTCTTTCCCCCGCCAGTGGTGGTGTCGGAGACCGTCGTTGCCCAGCCTGAGGCTGGAGACTTGGCGGAGGAGGAGTCAGGCCTGTATCCAGTCTGTGCTGTGACTCGGTTGATGGCCCACTTGGCACAGCCGGAGGGGTGTGAGGACACAAACGGATGTCGGGACCGACAGTCAGGATGACGGGTCACCGGATGAACATTCTATTTCTGTATCAGAGTTGGGGGAGTCGGATAATGAGGAATCTGAGGCATTTCTTCCGACCCTGGATCCGACCCCCAGAGAGGTGACTAGCTCCCGAGATGGTACTAGTCCCTCGACCGAGGCCTCCCTTTAGAGTTCGCACTTAGCTTCTGTTGGACCTACAGAATTGTGTGAAAAGCAGCAGGAGGACCCTTCGTTGATACCCCTGTTCGCGAAGGTGGGAGCGGAGAGGAGTTCAGAGGAGGACTCGGAGACTTTTGTGATTAAAGGGCAGGTGCTATACCGGCAGTGGATTCCAAGTAGGAATGCCGAGCAGGTTGCTGGAGAGCGACTTCAGCTGGTAGTGCCGGTGAGGTACCGATAGTCACTCCTTCAGCTTGCCCATGAGTCACCCCTAGCCAGTCATATGGGTATAAGAAAGACCGTGGACCACCTAAGGTTCAGGTTTTGGTGGCCCAAGATGCGTGCTGAAGTAACCGAGTACCTACAGCAGTGCCACATATGTCAGGTGACAGGGAAACCGAATCAGTCCATTCCGGTAGCCCCACTCATACCTATACCGGCGGTAGAGCCTCCTTTCACTAGAGTCATTATAGACATGGTTGGTCCCCTTCCTAGAACTTCCTCTGGTAAGAAGTACTTACTGACTATCATGGACGCCACTACTCGTTACCCTGAGGCTATTCGACATCTAGTAGCCAAGCCAAGTCTGTTATGAAGCAACTCCTGGGTTTCTTTACTCGATATGGTTTCCCCCGTGAGGTGCAGTCTGACCGCAGGGTGAATTTTACCTTCAACCTTTTCAAATCTACCTTCAAGGCGTTGGGCGTGACACAGGTCTTGTCCAGTGCCTACCATCCACAGACACAGGGGGCTTTAGAGCGTCACCCTAATCCCTAAATCCATTTTAAGGAAGTTCTGTTACGACCACGAGAAGGAATGCGACGTAGCTATCACGTTCGTCCTATTTGCCATCCGGGAAGTACCCTCAGAGTCGTTAGGGTTCTCCCCTAATGAACTGATGTTTGGTCACCGGGTCCGGGGACCCTTAGATGTGGTGTACGAGGTATGGAGTGGCTGGGTTGATAGTGCGGAGCCTCTCTTAGAGATGGTGCGCAAGACCCGGACTCTACTCCATCAGGCACTTGAGCTGGCGAGGGAACATCTGCTCACTGCTCAGGACAGAATGAAGACCCACTATGACAAGAGGAGTAAGAAACGGGAGTTTAAGGTTGGCGATTAGGTCCTAGCTCTTTTACCATTGCAGGGTAGTCCGTTGGCGGCCCAGTTTAGGGGGCCCTATCGGGTCACTAAGAAAGTAGGTCCTCTTGATTATATAGTGGAGACTACTGACCGACGTAAGTCCCATCAACTCTGCCATGTCAATATGCTCAAACCCTACTACCGACCTGTTACTCCTGCATGTTCGTCGAGTGCTCTCGGGCCTCGTGACAGAAGTCAAGGGGGCCATGTTGAGGCTGAGAAGCAGAGCATGAGAGGGGACAATGACCAGGTTTCCGAGTCTCACCCTGCAGGTGATAGTACTGCTTCTGGTGCCATGGACCCGGGTGTTCCCCCTCCAGTGCTTGCTGTATGGATGGAGGAGGAGGAGTATTGGTGTGAAGCAATCCCGGCCGGCCTGTGGGGAGCGAATGGGTACATGGCCCTGCGGGAGAAGTTGTCTCATCTCCCAGCCGGACAGGGTGAAGAACTCTGTGCCAGGCTATGGCAGTATAACCAGGTGTTTGGTGACTCCCCGGGAAGGACTAGCTGGGCCATTCACGATATTGACATGTTGGATAACAAACCAGTGAAGTTGCCACCCTATCGGCTTAATCCTCTTAAACAGCAGGCGCTTGAGACCGAGTTATCTTACATGTTAGATCGGGGTCTCATCAAGAAGGGGTATAGTGAGTGGAGCAGTCCAGTGACGCTGCAGCCTAAACCGGATGGTAAGGTCCGGTTCTGCATAGACTTCCGCAAAGTCAACGAGCTGTCCTGGACCGACACCTACCCGCTTCCCCGAGTTGATGACTCGGTTGATAGGATTGGCGCAGCCACCTTCATTACAAAAATAAACCTTGTGAAGGGCTACTGGCAGGTGCCCCTGACTGACAGAGCTAAGAGGGTGGCTAGTTTTTTCGTCAGTGGGGCGCTATACCAGTGTCAGGTTATGCCCTATGGGCTGAAGAATGCCCCAGCTACCTTCCAATGCCTCATGGACAAGGTGGTAGAGGGTGTCCCCAATTGCACTGTTTACATAGATGACGTAATTATTTATGATACCACGTGGTAGGAACATGTCGAGCATGTAGAACATCTCGTCCGGCGACTAAGCGAGACGGGTCTGGTCGTTAACCTAGCCAAGTGTGATTTTGTTAAGGCTGAAGTCCAATATCTGGGCTATGTGGTGGGACAGGGAAGGGTTTGTCCGCCTCAAGCTAAGGTTGAAGCGATCCGAGACTTTACTCCACCACAGTCTCGAAAAGCTCTACAACGCTTCCTTGGTATGATAGGTTACTATCGCCGCTTCATCCGGGACTACTCGACAGTTTTATCTCCCCTTACGGATCTCTTGCGTAAGGATCGGAAATTCAAATGGTCGGAGGAGTGTGACCGCGCTTTTTCCGATGTGAAAACCCTCCTCTGTCACCATCCTATCCTTCATGCACCCGATTTTGCCAAGCCCTTTGTTCTGGCGGTGGATGCCAGTAATGTTGGTGCCGGGGCGGTCCTGTTGCAGAGGTAGGATGATGTTGAGCATCCGGTGAGTTATTTTTCAAGAAATTTAACCGAGCGCAGCGTAACTACTCCATAGTGGAGAAGGAGTTGCTAGATCTCATCCTGGCTCTGCAGCATTTTGCTGTGCATTTGCCGCCCTATGGCCCTGTTATTACGGTCTACTCGGATCACCATCCTCTCCTGTTCTGTTCTTGGCTAAGTTTAGGAACAAGAACCAGAGGCTCACCTGATTGGGTCTAATGTTGCAGGAATTCAACTTGGACGTCCGGCATATCCGGGGTGTGGATAATGTGTTAGCTGATTGCCTGTCCCGGGAGGGGATGGAGACCTGAGTGACTGGTGGTGGTGGGTTATACTTTGTTAAATATAGTTTATTTATTAGAGTTTATTCATAGAGATATAAGTATAGAAGATATATTTATAGAGTATAGAGACTATAGCGAATATATTTATAACTAATATAGCATAGTGTGTATTTGTTGGGGATCCTTTGAATTGATTCTGTCATTGTCGACTTTCCCTGTTTCGGTTATGGACATTTTTTGTCCCATTAATCCTAAAAGTTTCCATCCCCGGTGGAGGTGTCACAGGAGTGTGTAATTACTCCTGTGAGGTTATGACAAAACTATTGTTTTCCAGACGTACAGGTACATTCCCATACATTGTGTCTGTAATCAACCTATGTATTTATACCTGATGTATATCTGGATATTTCTAGTCATATTAGGAGGGACGTCTTTTCTACCTCCTTTATCTTTCATCGGATCTCCTTGATATTATAACACTAACCTAATTAATTAATTTGCGGCACTTATTGTTCTATGACCCTATTTGCTAATACTACTAGAAATAGAGTAGATGGTATCTTAGAGACACTCCAATACCTTTCTCAATTGAAGTGAGAGGGAGCGAATACCGACGGCTAAGTAGTTCGGTAGTTTGACTGGTTATAAGGCATATCCTTATAATTCATCGATAATACGGAGTAATATCTTGCTTTCTGATATCATTGGGGACAGATTAAGGGCCGTATATGGGTATAGTGCTTGTGGGTAGTGAATAAGGTGATGTATAAAGTGGTTTCATTTGGTGTAGAGGAACTCCCCTACCTGGTAATGGATTAGCCCATCATCTTGCTGTAAGGCCAGGATTGAATAGTTCCTCACTGTATTCTCGGCTGTGATAGTGATAATAGCTCCCGTAGTGTGTCCCTGGATTTACACCATATACCATCATACCAGGATATTTTACTGCCACGGATATATAGGAGAGCTATCACCGGCCAGGGAGTATAGTCCCACTATAGCTGAGTGTTTTTTTCGTACCCCCTTTATTAATTAACCCCTTCAGGTGCAATCATATGTTTTCTTCCTTGCATACTTGCTTTAATTAGTTGCGTAATCATTTTAATAATTAATACAATCAATGGTTAGTAAACTAATGCATATTGTTTGCTCAGTTTCATAATTCACTGCTTAATCTAAAGTTTAACTTAGTGAGTCAGTTATTAAGTATTTAACACCTGGTCACCCAGATAGTATTTGTGCCGTATTTTTCGTGTGCCCGCTATTATTTCGGTATCCGTTTATGTACCTCCGGGTACGTGCCGACACTGTTATCGTTCACCATCTTTGTTGATGCCGTAGCCTAACTAGACTATTGTTGCAAGGGTCCGACAGTATTAGACCAACTAATGTGAACCAGTGAAGGGGGTTGTGATTGTGAATGTTCAATTAGGAAATACTATTTTGTTCGTATCGGGATATACATGTAGAGTCTGCCTGGTTGCGGTATTCTACTTGTATATGCCTTTACCGTCATTTTCTTCTTGTGATCCTTTTGTTGGTCCAGTGGCCGAGGAGACCTCGCCCAGCGTGATCCAACCCTAGTTTTTGTGTCCACATTTCAATCACCCGGAACTGTGTTGCAACTATTTTCTACTTTGGGCTGGTGCTTTTGATCACGGCAGGGTGACATACTGTAATAGAGGAGGGGTGATTGCCTCTTATAGAGGCAACCGTTACAGGGTGGTTTTCCCTAGTACAGTCACTGCACCCTTCTTGATCATAGCACGGCACTGTTGATAATATAGTAGGCAGGAGTCTGTGACCAGAGTGTCTGTTGTGTGGGGTTATGATCTGAATTTATCCTCGTTGGGACTGAGTAGTATCTCTGTCCATTTGGCCGGACAAGTAAAAGACAGCGGCCTAAAAGTATATCGGGAAACCTACCCCACTTGTTATGGTTCCAGAGAGCCTGGACCCAGGTAGTGCTACGTGTAGTAGTGTCTGTTCACGATCGGGGATACTGGGGGTTATAGAGAGGGTATTGCGTTACCGTTAGGCAGGCCCGGGTCCTTCTCTTACAGTACCCTCGATTTGTGACACCGGGAATTGGAGAATGGGTCCTTGTGTCGAATTTCCCGTTCTTGAATTTCCCGTTCTTGACTTTCCCGTTCTATGGGGAATGGGAAATGTTGTCCATTACTCCTTTCTTCTTTTGATTTCTAAATCCCTTCCTTCTGCTGTCCCTTGATTCTCTGACCACGGCTACTCTGTGCAGTTCTTCTTTGGGTCCCGTCACTTCACCACCTTCGATCGAATAAAAGTCTCGACCACGAGACCTCATTCTATACTTGCGGCAGGTGGGGGTGGTGAAAGTTAGTGTCAGTCGGTCCAGTACCAAACACCAGAGGGTTGTAGTTTCGTCAGAAGAGATGGCGGGGTCAATCTCCACCTTTACGTCGAGCGGTACCGTGGAGTTGTTTGTCACCTGAAGGAGATGGCTCGGGGAGACGAGGGCTTCAGGTTGCTTACTGTCGGAGGAGATGAACACGCTGTTGATTTTCATCCTGGAGACGGGGTTAAGGGCTGATGGAGTTGTTGCTGGTGGAGAAGTTGCTTGTGTAGTGTCCACTGCAGGAGTGTTGGAAGTGGATGGGCCAGGTGAGGGGGACCTGGCGGTGAGGGAGCCTGTGTAATAGGTGTGAGTGTGTGACACAGGCTGGCTAGGTGACCTCGCAGTAGAGGTGGCGGCGCCTTTGATGTGCCGCGAGGTGTTGCCTTTTGAGGGAGGCCACCGCTTGTAGGTTGGCCGGAAGGTGGGAGCCCATCTCTGCTGTGGTTTCACACGACGCCCGAATCTCGTACATGTTGGATTAGATAAGGAGGGTATTAAGCGGGATGATTGAACATTCTGAGTTGGCATGGAAATATTAGCAGGAGGTGAAGTAGAAACAGATTTCTGAATATTGGAAGGTTCATATGATATGGAAGTAGGCACGATGGGAGATGTTGATGTTTGTGGAGGGGGCGTGGTAACTGTAGTTGATGGAAGAGCCTGATCAGGTCTCATTTGAGCAGGTGTACTGGTTAGGGGGATTAAGGTGTCTGGTTGATTATCAGGTTGAGGTGAAGAGAGGGGAGTTATGTCAGAGGTTGATTTACGATGTAAAAGGGGAATAGTTGTTAAGATTGGCGAACTAGGAAGGGTACATGTAGATTCAGACAAATTTTGCAGACTGATAGAAGGGAAAAGGGGGGGAGGGTTGGGGGATTTTCTGATGACATTATCGTCAGTTTGAGTACACAATTTAGGAGGGGCAGAGACAACGTGAAGAGGAAGGGGAGAGGGGCTGACAGACCCGAATGATCTTGATGAAAGATATATTTGAAGGGGATTTGGGCGATTATAATATGGTTTAGGGATAGGAGGAAGAAGTTGGTGAATGAGTTTCTCTCTGAGAGGAGGTAGTGGGGAAACGGAAGGAAGAGGAAGGGGAAGAGGTTCTGAGGTTCCCAACTTCTGGTCATTAGTAGCAGGCAACATGTTATTATCTGCAAGCATAATGGTATTCTCATCTATTGGTTGAAACCTACGTACATATCTATTCTAGTATGTGCGTGACTCACCAAAATAGTTTATAGTTACCTGGTAGCAATTTGGAACAGCTAAAATTTCGATAGGGCCTTGATATCTGGGTTTTAATTTGGACGGCACTGGCAATTGAGCAACCATCACGAGGTCACCAACGTGATGTGGACTTACTTTGGCGGTTTCGTCAGGCTTTAGGTCTTGTAGATACTGGAGTTGTTGCAGGCGATTTTTTAAATGGACTAGGCACTGATCAAAGTTAAATGAGGGCTCATACGGGACAGCTAGATGGCGTAATGGAAGCAGTAGGGGTGGTACTCCAAAAATGCGCTCATGGGGTGAGATCCCGTCTTTCCGGGGGCAAGTGTTAATTCCCCATTGAATGATTTTTACCTGGCTGAGCCAATCCTTGGTATTCATCTGTTGCAATCTTGTCCGGACTTGATTTGCAATAGTGCGGTGGCTTCTCTCACAGATGGAGTTTCCTTGGGGTCAGTATGGGAAGGAGTGGCTGATCTTATATCCACACATTTGAGATAACTGGGACCAGATGTGGCTTGTAAATTCTGGCGCGTTGTCGGAATGTATGGCTTCTGGCAATCCGAAGTAAGGGAACACATGTTGGATCATGGCTTCTGCTACTGCTAACACGGAATGCTCTTTAGCTGGACAGGCGATCACATATTTTGTGTATGTGTCCACGAAGGTAATGATATATTTGAAGCCTTGACTTCCTTCTAATGGTCCCATCACATCAACGGCTAATAGCTGCCAAGCTTTTGTTGCCACTAATTTTCCGGAAGGTTCCAGAGTGCGGATCCTGTCTTTGCCTAGGGCACAGGCGCGACAGGCTTCAGTGATGCGTTTAGCTGTAATGTATGGAGAAGGGGTCCAATACATCTGTTGAAAGGTGGCTGTCAGTTTTCGTTGGGCCAGATGGATGCCATTATGCATATGTATGGATTACATAGTGGCCAGGGCTGCGGCCGGGGTGATTACAATTTTTCCCTCGGGTGTGAACAGGTTGTTTCCTCGTCTGGTGAGTTGGGAAAACATGGTTCGGGGCTCCAGTCAGGTTTTTCTTGTCATTCAAATAATTGTAGGAGTTCTTGTTGTTCTTAATCCGATGAGTCTTGATGGTGGACGGCTAAAATGGGGCGAACCTCGGGCGGGGGGGGGAGGGGGGGACATCTCTGGGGTGGAAGCAGTGGTTAGCCGGGACAGAGCGTCAGCATTGGTGTGGAGTTTCCCGGGTCTGTAGGCTATTTCAAAATCGAATTCTTCCAAACTCTCTCTCCATCTGACAGTTAAAGCATTCTTGGTGTCGGATTTCCTTAACCATTGTAGGGCGTGGTGGTCGGTGATGATGGTGACTTTTACACCTGCTAAATAGGCCTTAAAATGTTGAAGGGCCCAAATGATACCCAGGCATTCTCTCTTTGTCACAGGATAGTTTACTTCTGCTGGGTTTAATGTTCGACTGGCACAGGCTATTATGTGTTCCCGTCCCTCTCGTGTTTGTCCTAACACAGCACCTATTCCAGTTTGAGAGACATCCGTGTACAATCGGAAGGGTTGGGTGTAATCTTTGAATGAGACGATAGGTGATACAATCAATAATTCCTTCAAGGTATTGAAAGCCTGTAATCATTGCGGTGTCCACAGGAAGGGTTCATCTTTCTTGGTTAAGTCATGGAGAGGTTTAGCAATGGTGGCAACATTGTTTACAAATCTTCTATAATATGAGGCTAGTCCGAGAAATGCTCGGACACCTTTGACAATAGGCGGGGGGGGGGGGGGGGGGAGATTTTCCCAATGGCATCTAATTTGTTCGGATCTGGTGCAATTCCTTTGTCGGATACAATGTGGCCTAGAAACTGTACTTCGATTTTTGCCAACGTACATTTTGAGGGTTTCAGTTTTAAGTTAGCTTCTCTAATTCATTGGAAGACTTGCTGGGGACGTTGTAGATGTTCAGCCCAGATTTTCCCGAACACGATGATGTTGTCCACGTAGGCCAGGCAGATTTCCCAGGTTAACCCTTGCAACACGGATTCCATCAATCGGGAGAATGTGGCAGGGCCATTGCATAAACCGAAAGGTAATACGGTGAATTCGTAGAGCCGGTCTTGGCTGGTGGCGAACGCCGTCTTTTGTTGATGTTCGGGGAGGACTGGAACTTGCCAGCACCTTGCTTGTAAATCCAGGGTAGTGAACCATTTAGCTCCAAGGAGGGAGTCTAAGGAGTCATCAATGCTGGGAAAGGGAGTGGCGTCTTTAATCGTTACATCATTGAGTCTGCGGTAATCTATACAGAATCGGGTGGTCCCGTCTTTCTTTCATACGTGTACTACTGGAGATGACCAAGGGCTTGTAGAGGGGCGGACCACTCCTGTGGCCAACATGTCTTGTACTTGGGATTCCTCTTCTTGTCTTTCAATGGGATTTTTTCTTCTGATGGGTTGCTTAACGGGGTTTCCAACTGTGTGAATAGGATGATGGAGCACGTTGGTTTTCCCCACATCTCGATTTGAGGTGGCAAAAATATCTTGGTAGGTGGTTAAGAGATTTTTCAGGTCAGCTTGTTCTTGGGGGATTAAATGGGAAGGAATAAGGGGTAGAGGCAAAGGAATGTGAGAGGGAGCATCAGCGGGAATGGATAGCTCTTCCGCATAAGGCTCTAGTTCCCCAATGGTTAAACCTTTTGGTAGGGAAATGGGCTGATCTGAGATGTTGGCGATTTTAATCTGTTACAAATTATACTAGGAGCGGTTAGGCAGTCCCTATCAAAGGGACTTTGGAGGTGAGGGGTCATAATGGCACCCCAGGTAAGGTGGGTACAATGGGGATCCATTGTTCATGATGAGGTGGGAGCATCACGAGTTTGGCCGTGACTGCTTGAGTGATAGGCAAGAGGCAGGGGGTAGGATTCGACGTTTGTGGGGAAGGAACAGGATTGGGGAGTGGTATGGTAGGAATGGACTTGATTAAAGGTAAGGTTTTGGTTGAAGGAGGGCAAGGGCAGTGGATATCTCTAGTCTGAAGTTTAGGTTGGGTGCCTCGGTGAGAGGCACTAGTTTTCTTTTTAGTTTTTTTGCTTGGGGGGTGAGAACGTCAGTGTTCTTTTCCCACAATCGAGGGAAGCACTCAGTTTCGTGAGTAAATCGAGACCCAAATATCCATCTTATTGGGTCTCCTTGGGGTCAAAAACCACGAAAGAGTGGTTTGTTCCGTGGTTAGGAACAATGGTATTGACATACAGGGGAAGTGTTTGTCCAAAATGTTTAATAACTTTGGCATCGGCACTTACTAACACAATGGAAGAAGGTTGGATAGTGCCTAAGGCTTGCTTGTGCTGCTTAAAGAAGGGAGAGAAAAGACCTGATCGAGACGCTCCCGTGTCGATAAGGAGTCAGACTTTCACCCCATTCAGAGTGAGTTTCCTGTAGATGGGCAGTTTTTGTGAGTCTGCTTCCTCATGAGTCCCCGCCATTTTGACAGTGATTTGTGTACGTTGGCCGCCTAAAAATACAGATCTTGCTGTGTCTCAATTTCTGGCTCTGGGTCCTCTCCGTGGTCTTCTGTGGCGATCCGTCTGGGTTTGATCCAGGGGATCTGGGCCCACCAACTTAGTGATTTGATCCTCCTTCTGGTCAGCTCTGTGAAGGACCTCCGCAAAGACGTCAACAGACACTGACCATTACAGGGTTTCCAATCTGCAGGGTGAATCCTGGCCCATTCTTCAGCCTTGTCACTGGCTCGGGGGGCTAGGGGCAGGCATGGTGGATGGTTGCGTGGTGGCTTTTTGGATTGCAGCTACTTTATCCTGACCCCGGGTTTGTCTCAGGGTCACAATACGCCTTACGACAGGCATGCCCGTGTCGTAATTTGTGGGCTCGACAATGGAGAAGTGATCCGCTACCGCCAAAGGTAAAATCCTCAGTAATGCCCTGAAAATGATCTTTTTCCTTTGGGTGGGGGTTTCCTTCGTGAAAGCGGTGACAGCGAGCTGGGTTAACTCACTGATCGTGTCGTCCAAATTCCCATGGTATTGGACTTGATGAAAATTTCTGTCCGAGATGATTTGTCCTAGGACAGGGTTAATAGCTGATTTCACATAACTCTCGAATGGTGCCCAGGTTAAACCAGGCATTTGGTCACGCACATACCCTGACACTTTTTCTGCATACTTCCCTAATTTTACTACTACTGTGTAAATCTTGGAAGCGTCCTGGTCCTGGAACATTAGATCCAGGACGGGTTTGACCATTTCCATATAAATCCCTATGGCATTCTCCTCGGGCTTAAATGCCGGGATATCGAGTGATTTGGCTGCCATAGTGATTGGGGAAGTTGTGAGTGCAAGCAAAAAAAAAATTAAGCAAGCTGATTTTATACCGTATCGAGACACCGCTGCCACCAGTGAAATGTCGGGTTGGTATTTCAATCGACTTTGTATTATCTCGTTAACAATCCTGTAATAGGATATAGTGAGATAGAATATGCTCGACAGGGTCACGTGTAGATTTATAAAAATTGCAATAACTTCTCACACTAAGACGGCATTCACACAATAAGAACACAGGTTACTTTACACTCTTATTTATTCAATTGCATGGAATGGTAAATCAATTATACCTATCTGTCATATTCGGCACAAGGTAATTGGAATCAGTGATGTATCAGAATAGAATAGTCTATAATGATGAATTAAATATTATAAGTCACGTTACACACACAGTATCAGTAATATGAGTATGCAAGAAAAATAAGTTTATACATGTACACAGTATTTCAATAAGATAATAATACGTATAGGAGCGAAGCATCTAACGTGAAGACTTCTGAAATTAAAATGAACCCGCCTGAAAGAGCGTTCACGGGCACGACGCAGTGAGTAGCTATCAAGGGGATTAGCAAGGGGTCACACAGGTAAGATAGGCAGGTGTAGTGTGTTGGCCCTAGGTCAGATGGACTGCTTACTTGTGAATTCTCAATTCTCTTTAGTGCGATTATAAATCACAGATGAAAGTTAGAGATACACTAAGGATCTTAGAGGCAAGGTAGTTTAAATTCGAACTAGATTGTCTAAGCGGTTTTGTGAAAGTACACACGAGGTACGACATATAATTATATACCGGGTATGAGATCTAATCACACGTATATAGAATTCAAATTCAAATTAAGATCAATGAATAACTATAACAAGGTTTTGGAATAAATGCAAATTAATACTAAAAAGAGTTAAAATACACTCGATTACGATGCGACTGTAAATCACAGCAAATTAGAGTTTCAAATGAACTCGAAATAAATGGGGCGTACACGACGAAGTTGTACTGGATAAAATACTACGATTGTAGCATGAAAAGGTAAGTTGTTGTTGTTGTTGCTGTTCCCCAAGCTGCCTGGCCGAACAGCCCCAAGGCCCAGAGCAAGGCCAAGGCCATAACTGAGCGCCTCCACAGAACCCTCCCTGCCGACCACAATAAAGCCGGGGGTGACCGAAGCCACTCCATGGCGGGGAGCTGAGGAGGGTGCAGAAACACCTGGGAAACCAAAGCCCAAACCCAGGGCCCTGTGCCCCTCAGCAATTATGAAGAGAAAGTTGAGGGGCAAAGGAAAAATGTGACGCTTTAGCTTCCAATCTTGGTAGATTGGGAGGTCAATCCACGGAAGAGACGCCGTCACTCGAGATCTAGAAAATATATAAGTAAAAGGAACAGTCAGAGTAAGCTATGGGTATGGCAGAGATCGCTCAGTTCTCACTCTGATAGACCAGCCCATCACCACTGAAAAGGTAAGTTGAATATATTAACAAATCCCTAAAAGCAATACGCGAATCAAAGATACTAAGTAGAGCGGATTACATAACATAAGATGTAATATAATATTTACTTTGACAATAGCAAATTAATAGAAAATTGGTCACCTAAACAATATGGTGTAACAAATAAAATAACTTGAATAAGAGTTACTATAATGGTGTGAAAAGAATTACGAGCAACCCGCACATGTAGACTAGATTAATTCACAAGCACTGGATACATTAGATAACTTGAATATTTGAATTAAGGTTAACTCAACGGGGGTTTCTTTTCGATATGGAAAGATAGATAGATTAAAATTTGGGCATAGGTCCTAGGTAAATGATGGTAAAATAGGGAATATCTTCGCGGTATACACTTTCGCCTCAACTTGGATACACAAAAGAATAAATAACACATACTGGTGAAATCTGAGAGTATTCCGTTGTAAGTCTGAATAGAGGTAAGTTTATATAACGTGTGTACAATTATGAATTATAATAATTAAGATAAGAGTTACACTTTAAAGGATTCACTGAGCAATATCTGGTACTATGAAATCACTTGTACAGATCAATATTTATGGGAGGATAAATGACTATGTAACGTGTACACAATTTGGTATTAGAGTAATTAATTAACACAGATCCTTGGCACAGATCAACTTATTAACACTTCTGGAATACTCGCATATTCTACCTTACCTTCAACAAGGCCATAATAATAAGCCCAAATGGTGGAATAAAGATATTTCAAACTGCCTGCTTGCTAAAAAATGTGCTAATGATAGATTAAAATCCTCACAAAATGACGAAGAACGGGTGAAATTTGTAGAGCTACGACGCAAAGCCAAAAAGTTAATTAAGCAAAGTAAAAAGACCTTAGAGTTACATATTGCGAATCAAAGTAAAACAAACCCGAAAGAATTCTATAGTTATATCAGAAAGAAAAAAGTAGTTACTTCAACTGTTGGACCGTTAGTCGATGAAAAAGGAGAATACACCAAAGACGAAGTACAAATGAGTAATGCCCTCAATACCTTCTTTGCATCAGTTTTTACAACAGAAGACCTCAGTGATATCCCTACACCATCGCCGATTCAGATTGATAATTCAGATGTTCTAAGCAATATCACCGTTACAGAGAGAGAAGTATTGAATTGTTTAGATAAACTCAAGGTAAATAAAACGCCAGGACCTGATACAATCTCGCCTAGAGTTCTAAAGGAAGCTAAGAATGAGCTCTCCAAACCACTGACATTACTATTCAATAAATCCTTGCAGTCTGGAACTATGCCTGATCAGTGGAAGCTAGCCAACGTAACACCGATATTCAAAAAAGGCAGCAAATCCCTACCCAGTAACTATCGTCCAATTAGCTTAACCTCAGTTGTATGTAAAATGCTAGAAACGGTCATACGAGACAGACTCGTAAATCACTTGGAGGAAAATAACATACTTAAAGATACTCAACACGGCTTTCGTAAAAAACGTTCCTGTTTAACAAACCTCTTAGACTTCTTCCACGATATCCTCAACCTCTACGATGAGAGTAAAGCTGTAGATATTATATACCTTGATTTTCAAAAGGCCTTTGACAAAGTTCCCCACAAACGTTTACTGCTAAAACTAAAAGCGCATGGAATACAAGACGGTGTGTTGAAATGGATAGAAAATTGGCTCAGCAACAGAAAGCAAAGGGTAGTCATAAACGGTAAGGCATCTAAATGGACCAATGTAAGTAGCGGGGTACCCCAGGGATCGGTACTAGGACCAATTCTCTTTCTAATTTACATCAACGACATAGATGAGGGTCTCACCTGCACAATCTCAAAATTTGCTGACGATACAAAAATTGCAAATAGCGTACTCTCAAAAGAACAAGTTGACGATATGCAACACAATCTAGATAAATTGTCATGTTGGGCCCAAATTTGGCAAATGAGTTTCAATGCGGATAAATGTAAAGTACTACATGTCGGATACCTAAATGAGAAAGCAAACTATTCGATGAATGGCACTCCGCTTAAGAATGTAAACAGAGAAACTGATCTGGGAGTAACAATATCGAGTAACCTAAAACCGAGTCAACAATGTTCAGAAGTTGTTAAGAAGGCAAACAAAATAATTGGCTTTATAGGCAGGTCATTTGAGCATAAATCCAAAGAAGTTATCCTAACCCTTTACAATTCCTTAGTCCGCCCTCTTCTGGAATACTGCGTTCAATCCTGGTGCCCTTATTACCAAAAAGATATAAACAAGCTAGAACGAGTTCAACGTAGAGTTACCAAAATGATACCTAGCCTAAAGAACAAACCATACGAAGAGCGTCTTAGAGAATTAAATCTATTTCCTTTAACCCAGCGCAGATTAAGAGGCGACTTAATTCAAGTGTTCAAAATCATCAAAGGCATCGACAATATGAACTGTAGTAAGTACTTCACTATCGACCAATCTAATTACACGCGGGGAAACGGTTGCAAAATTATTGGTAAATCTTTTAACTCGCACGAATCAAAGAATTTCTTCTTCAATCGAGTTGTCAACTTGTGGAATGGGCTTCCCCGAGACGTTATAGACTGCAGCACCGTTGATTCATTTAAATTCCGATTAGACAAATATCTCGCATCAAACCCGCGACTGACTGCGTTTGTAAATGAATAACTTTATCCTCCCCTCAGTTACTAACCCATCTGTCCCCTACTAACTTCCTAGTCCTGCCACGTTAGTGGCAGGGCAGTAGTTCCCTTTCCAATGTTCCCTTACCCACTCTAAACCACTGTTTGGACACTTGATCCTCAGTGTTTTGGAGGACAAGCAACCTAGAAGGGTCACTAGATCTGTTGTTGCTTGATTTCCTTTGTACTCCTTTGTACTCCTTTGTACAATAGCCACAAATTGAGATGCGCAGAACACTTAGGATAGCGTGGGTGGGGGCGGGGGGGAGAAGGGCCAAGTACGAGGTTTGGGGCGTCGTAGAGCTCCGGGCGGCTGGACGTCAGGGGATCACTTCGTCAGGAGTCCAAGGGAAGGGGGCACAGGACGGCACTCACCTTCTCTCTCGGGGGGGGGGGGGGGGGGGGGGGGAGAGAGAGAGAGAGAGAGAGAGAACGACTCCCGGACATTATTATCCAGACAGAGCGCTAGGGTGAACGACTCCCGGACAATATAATCCAGACGGAGCGCTAGTAGGCAGTTCATACTCCCGGACAATATAATGCAGACAGAGCAACCTACGGAGTGTGAACTGACTTCCTATAATTTCCGTCAGGCTATATTTTGATTATTTCTCTTGGTCAGGTTGCATGATCTCACATTAACAGGGGCATAGTAAATACATAAAAAGTGGCTATGTCGAGGATAATAATTACATGAAAAATATATGTTAGTGCTTAATAATATCACACTGAGGTTCTTGTCCTTTTGACCTCTGTTTCTTATTTCTACTATCTAGCATGATGATGTATTTCGTGATTTTCTGTTCACTAACTGTTTTGGCTATTTGGATTGTTTATGCAATGATTTTCTTATGAGGCACTTCCTATCACCATTTTTCTTCTCTTCTCGTATGATAGTTTCTCGAGGGTGAAGAGCCCCAATGATTTAAATATTCCCAGGGCTCTTTATGCGTATCTTGCATAAGCACTTTTTCATCGTAGTATTTGGGGGATAACCTTGCCTTGTTTGTTTCAGCCCTGCGCTGTGACTGGTGGGGCCGTGCGAGGTGATGATTGGTGGGGCTTGACCTGCATTTCGGGGGCAACTCACCTGTTGGCCCGGGAATTGGAGAATGGGTCCACGGGTCAAATTTTCCGTTCTTGAGTTTCCCGTTTTCTGGAGAATGGGAAATGTTGTCCGTTAATCCTTTCTTCTTTTGATTTCTAAATCCCTTCCTTCTGCTGTCCCTTGATTCTCTGACCACGGCTACTCTGTGCGGTTCTTCTTTGGGTCTCGTCACTTCATATATATATATATATATATATATATATATATATATATACCGTATATATATATATATATATATATATATATATATATATATATATCGGTATATATATATATATGTATAAATATACTGTATATATTGTAACATCCGTACTGACCGGATGTCATGTGGCCAGACCAACCTGTTGAACGTGACTTTACAATTATCTCGTGGCAACAACTCACCTTGCTTACGAGAGAGATAGAGAGAGAGAGAGAGAGAGAGAGAGAGAGAGAGAGAGAGAAACCAGCCAAGTTTTTGTGGACGTGGAGGGGCAAACTACCGGACGAGACGGAACCAGCCCCCTTCTCCCTACTGCCCCCAACCACTCACGGGCCTCGTTCACCTGTTTCTCACCTGTAACTTGTCGACGTGTTTCCTGCCTTCTTACTGGTCCCGGCACCTGCTTCCTACCTCCTGATTGGTTAGCTAGGTCCAGGGAACGATATATAAGACGGGGATTTGATAATTCAAACTAGTACATTTCTAGCTGGGGAACACGAGCAGTGTGGTGGGGAGACGAGACAGACTTCAAAGGCTTGTATATTAGTATGTGTTAAGTTGCGTCCGGGAGCGACCTCTTACATGTTAGTTAGGGATTATTTGTGACTATTAATTAACCAGAGGTATGTCGAAAACATACACTCATTTGCTTTAAGATTTTGTGATTGGAGAAATCTTTTTACTTTACTGTTTAATTTACTTGGAGAAATCATTTTACTTTACTGTTTAATTTACTTGGAGAAATCATATATGTTTAATTTACTTGGAGAAATCATTTTACTTTACTGTTTAATTTACTTGGAGAAATCATATATGTTTAATTTACTTGGAGAAATCATTTTACTTTACTGTTTAATTTACTTGGAGAAATCATTTTACTTTACTGTTTAATTTACTTGGAGAAATCATATATGTTTAATTTACTTGGAGAAATCATTTTACTTTACTGTTTAATTTACTTGGAGAAATCATATATGTTTAATTTACTTGGAGAAATAATTTTACTTTACTGTTTAATTTACTTGGAGAAATCATTTTACTTTACTGTTTAATTTACTTGGAGAAATCATATATGTTTAATTTACTTGGAGAAATCATATATGTTTAATTTACTTGGAGAAATCATATATGTTTAATTTAATTGGAGATATATATATTTTGAATTACTGTTAAATTTTGGTGATTAGAATTAATGTTTGATTCAGAGATGATTTGTGAGTGAATATTCTACTTTACATATTAACGATTAACTAACTGGATGTAAAGCTATTGTCATTCATAATTAAGGATTAAGCCTTGTATAAGTTAAATGCTTACCTGACTATTATTCTTTAATTTGTACTTTAGTGAAATCAGAACGTATGCAAAACGATCCTGAAACTCTATCATAACTTTCATTGCCTATTATTTTGATTAATTGTAAAATTCCTTATTTACGTTTATAAATATAATTCCCTTTTATATGTGACTTTATAATATTTCCTTACCATTTTAATTTAGTCAAATGTCTTTCAGTAAGAAGAATAAATAAGATAAAATACTAAAGGAGAATACTAATAATAAACTAAGAATAACGAGATAACATAGAAAGAGTATAACCTTCTTTAGAGGGTTAACAAACTTAAATTAATTATATATAAAAGATCTTAATACTTTGCTGATAATCAAGATTAATTGAGATATACTAGAGTCTTAAAACTTTGCTTGCATACGAACTTTTGTACTCGTTATAAATAGCCTATTTCATATTAAACTTTAAATGTAACTTTAACTAGTTTACTTATTAAATATAATTGAAGTGTATCAGAGTATAAAGGATAACTGTCCCAACAACTGAGGGAAAGCAAGTGACAACAGAACTAACTTTAATATTTTACGTTCTTTTGGCCTTCAGCTGTTTTGCTACACTTACAGCTTAACTGTTCTATCTACATTTATTTAGTTATCCACTTCTAAATCAAGATACGTAACAGATTAACTGGTGACCTTGCCAGGATTCGTTTTGTATAAGTTTCACTAAGTTTATATCATATCATAATCATGCCTGAAATTATTAATAAGGAAGATGTTAAGAATTTCTTAGATTAGTCACCCGTTGCCGATGACATCGATCACTTGTCCAAGGCAGAGTTAATAGTACTAGCCTCGTATCTTGAGCTAACGGTCTCGGACATGTCAAAGCCTGAAATAGCCCAGATCATAAAGTCAGAGTTTTTTGGGATTCACGAGGGCAGTGAGCATAACGGGGACGAGGGCGGTGAGCATGGCGGAGCCGAGGGCGGTGAGCCAAATGGAGCGGCTGGTGGAGGACTCGGTAATGGGATACATATGCGGTTTGGTGATCATTTGCCAGAGGGATTTACCCCTGAGCAATATCTTGATTTAGCTATGTTAAATGCTGCCCAGGCAGACGCTCAGCTGCAAGCACAAACTCACTCTCAAATACAGGCACAACAAGCCCAGGCACAAGCCCAGGCACAACAAGCCCAGGCACAACAAGCCCAGGCACACCAAACTCAGCTACAGCTAGATCATGAATATTGCATGGCCCAATTAACTGCTCAAACCGAGGCCAAAAACCATGTGCTTGCTCCCCCTCCGGGATTAACCATGACTAGTGTAATTCCCCCGTTCACCGACGACAATGTTCAGGACTTTTTTATGTTGTTCGAGGAGGTTGCTACAGGTATGGGGTGGACAAGGGATCGGTGGCCATTTATGTTGCAAACGGTGTTGACAGGACAAGGTCGGGAAACTTCCATATCAGTAGAGTCTGAGGTTCGGCAAGACTATGACCGTCTCAAAGCAGCCATTCTAAAAACCTACAAACTGCTGCCTGAAGCATATAGACAGACTTTCAGAAAGACTCATAACAAATTTGAGGAAACTCATACGATGTTTGCCAGGACCATGAACAAAGCTTTAAATAACTGGCTAACAAGTAAGAATGTCACTGAGTATAAGGGTATGAAAGAGTTAATCTTGCTTGAGAACTTCCTATGGAAGGTAGATTCACCAGTAGCCAATCATTTGAGAGGGAAAAAGGTAGAAACTCTTGCTGAAGCTGCAGACATGGCTGATACTTATGTACTAAATAACAAATTTCGTGGGAAAAAGCCCTATGATAATATTAAGTTCTCCAATCACAAATCTGATAAATCTAGTCACTCGCAAAAGCCTGTAACGTCTCCCCACGTAAGCCAAACTAAAAATGCTCCCCCAACTAAGAATGTGACTCCTGGTAATGGTAACAGAGGTGGGGCCCAAACTAATAATAATAATGCTTACAAGGGGAATGTATCCCCGAAAGTGTGTACCTATTGTGGCAAGAGAGGCCACTTAGCTTATCAGTGTTGGGCTAAGGAGAGAGCCGAGAGATCGGGGCCGACAGTAGCCGCCATAACTGCCTCCCCAAATATCCAAAACCACCCAAATGTGCCCTTGATGCAGGACTCCCGACAGAAGGAGTAGCTAGCTACTAACTTAAATTAGACAGGAAATGGTGTAGTAGCGTGTGTGGTACAACCCGCAAGGGTTAAGCCTGTCTTAGAGTCTCCATCAGTTCAGGATAGCTACCGTCCCTTTATTTCATCTGGATGTGTGAAAATAAATGGTTGTGTACATGAGGTAAATATCTTGGGAGATACTAGTTCTACTAGCACCGTCATGGTGAATCCCTATTCTGAATGCCCAACTGGCGAATCAGTAATAATGAGAGGTGCTGGAGGTCAGTTTTCTGCTAACCTGGTGAATGGTGAGATTGAGTGTGATTTGCTGAAGGGTGAAGCCTGTATAGCTTTGTGTAGGCCTCAGGACATCCCTGTGCCTGGGGTAACACTCCTTTTGGGTAATTATGTGGCTGGTGAGAGGGTCCGACTAGACCC
This sequence comes from Paralithodes platypus, assembly GCA_032716605.1. Lineage (NCBI taxonomy): Eukaryota > Metazoa > Arthropoda > Malacostraca > Decapoda > Lithodidae > Paralithodes > Paralithodes platypus. The sequence continues at coordinate 34,602,467 of CM064523.1, forward strand.
CATTTTGTCACTTTCCCCTGTTGACGAGCCACTAACCGGTGAGCTCGAGAAGGAGATGCCAAAGGTTTTCCCAGTGTGTGCTGTCGCTCGATCTATGGCCCAAGTAGCAGTTCCCTCAGATATAATTGTACCAACTGTGAAGGTAGATAGAAGGGATGTAAGAGTAGTGAATGATGCTCTAACTGTGCCTGAAGCGGAGACTGAAGTAGATCTGTCTGACACCTTTATGGCTAACCTTGAGCCGAATGATTATGAAACTCCTAATCGTCCTAGTGGCCTGGTAGAGTTGCAGTGAGATGACAATGAGTGTAAGGAGTTAGCTGCCAGTGCCGTGAGTGAAGAGAAGAGTGAAAAGGAGAAGGGTGAATGCTTCTATATGAAGAAAGGAGTTTTGTGGCGAAGGTGGAGACCTCCACATAGACCTATTGATGACGGGGCATCGGACGTACATCAGGTAGTAGTTCCTAAACCTTGCCGTAGAGATATACTAGAAATGGCCCATAGTATACCCTTAGCAGGGCACCTAGGTGTGAGGAAAACCTTAGATCGCATTAGAGCCCACTTTCACTGGCCAGGAATGTGTGCAGATGTAGTGGAGTTCTGTAGAGTGTGTCACACCTGCCAGATGACAGGTAAACCTAATAAAAAGGTGCCTGCACACCCTCTGGTGCCCTTGCCAGTGTTCGAGAACCCTTTCACTCGGGTGGTAGTGGATATCGTTGGCCCATTGCCAAAGACATCCCAGGGACATATATTTGTTAACTATAATGGACATAGCAACTCGATACCCAGAAGCTATACCTTTAAGAAATACTTCAGCTCAAACTGTTATTAAGGAACTGCTCAAATTCTTCACCAGAATGGGTTTCCCCCATGAGGTGCAGAGTGATCAAGGTATTAATTTCACTTCCAATATATTTCAGCAGTCTCTGAAGGAATTGGGTATCGAGCATGTGAAGTCCAGCTCCTACCACCCAGAGAGTCAAGGGGTCTTCGAACGTTACCATCAAACACTTAAGTCTATGTTAAGAAAATATTGTGAGGAAACTGGAGGTGATTGGGACAAGGGGGTACCTTTTCTGTTGTTTGCCACCCGTGAGGTTCCAACTGAATCTCTGGGTTTTTCACCTAATGAACTAGTTTTCGGTCACCAGGTACGTGGTCCTTTGCAGCTATTACAGGACAGCCTAGTTGGTCAGGAAGGGAACCAAAATCTCCTCAGGTATGTGTCAGAGTTCAAAACCCGGCTGTGATCTTCGTGCGAGTTTGCAGCACAAAATCTAAGAGTAGCTAAAGATGCCATGAAAGTATAGTACGATAAAAAAGCCCGTGTTAGAGAGTTTCAGCCCAGTGATGAGGTCTTGGTTCTCATTCCCCTTTTCGGCCAACCTTTATCAGCAAAATTTAGAGGACCATATAAAGTACTGAAAAGGGTGAATGTTACTGAGTACTTAGTGGCTACCCCAGACAGGAGGAAGCCTAAGCAAGTATTTCACATACATATGTTAAAACCCTATCATAGGTCCCCTGATTCCTCTCTTCCAGATTCTCCTACTGTGGCAGTAATAAGGACCTGTGGACATCCTGGTGCGGGTGATGTTTGTAGTCCTTACCCACAGATCCCGCAGCAGACTGTCCCAGATCCTGAAGGTATCGATTTTGACTTGTCTTGTGGTCTATCCAACTTTAAATATAATTCAGTAGCCTGGGGGGAATTACCAACTAAATTATGTCATCTTCCCTCAGAGAAAGCTAAAGAACTAATCAATGTTTTATCACAGTCTCCCAGTGTGTTCCGTGATACTCCAGGGCTCACCTCGTTGGCCGTGCATGACATAGATGTCGGGAATGCAGCACCCATCAAATTATCCCCATACCGTGTCTCACCACAGCGCAGGAGTATTCTGCAAGTTGAATTAGATTTCATGTTGTCCAATGCCATAATTACTAGAGCATTAAGCCAGTGGAGTAGTCCGGTCACACTTGTGCCTAAGCCAGATGGGAGTTATAGATTTTGTATGGACTACAGACAAGTCAATGCCGTAACAAAGAATGATACTTATCCACTGCCACGGATTGATGATTGTATTGACCAGATTGGCACTGCCAGTTTTATAAGTAAAATTGACCTTATGAAAGGATATTGGCAAGTACCTCTAACTACTCCGGACAAGGGAGATTTCATGTTTTGTGGTAAGCAATCAAGCCTTCTGCTGGCCTTATGGCCTGAAAAACGCTCCAGCTACCTTTCAGCGCCTCATGAATCAGGTGACTGAAGGGATGTGTGGTGTACATTGACGATATCCTTCTTTTTTCCCATACATGGGGAGAACATCTCAAACAAATCAGACTGCTTTTTGCTAACCTTGCTGAAGCAAATCTTGTAGTGAACTTAAAAAAATGCACTTTCATTAATAGTACTGTCCAATATCTTGGGTATATAGTAGGACAGGGTCAGGTTGCACCTCCTCATGCTAAAGTAGAGTCAATTTCAAATTTCCCAACACCTACCAATAAGAAAGAAATCCAAAGATACTTAGGGGTGATTGGATACTGCAGGAGGTTTATTTTAAATTTTTCAAGGTTAACAGCAACTTTAACAGATCTTCTCCGAAAGGATGTGAAGTTTGAGTGGTCCTCCGATTGTGAGGAGGCTTTCAGTGCTACTAAATACATTCTCTCTAACTATCCTGTTCTCCGTGCCCCTGATTTCACCAGATCTTTCTCCCTAGCTGTTGATGCAAGTAATACTGGGGTCGGAGCAGTGTTACTCCAGGAGGATGACTGTAATGTATTGCATCCTGTTTGCTATTTTAGTAAAAAGTTAAATTCTGCTCAACGTAATTACTCTGTCATAGAAAAGGAGCTGTTAGCATTGATTTTGTCCCTCCAATACTTTGGTGTTTATGTTCAATCTGCCCCTGGTTCCCTTACTGTATATATTGACCATCACCCATTAAAGTTTTTGCACAAGTTCCAAAACAAGAATCAGAGACTGACACGGTGGAGCTTGTTGCTGCAGGAGTACGCCTTAGATGTCAAACACATCAAGGGGGTCCAGAATGTGTTGGCAGATTGTCTGTCAAGAGTCTGAAAATGTGTCCTATACTTTCCTCCTATTGAACTCTTTTCTAGCGGTGGAGGTGTAACATCCGTACCGACCGGATGTCATGTGGCCAGACCAACCTGTTGAACGTGACTTTACAATTACCTCGTGGCAACAACTCACCTTGCTTACGAGAGAGATAGAGAGAGAGAGAGAGAGAAACCAGCCAAGTTTGTGTGGACGTGGAGGGGCAAACTACCGGACGAGACGGAACCAGCCCCCTTCTCCCTACTGCCCCCAACCACTCACGGGCCTCGTTCACCTGCTTCTAACCTGTAACTTGTCGACGTGTTTCCTGCCTTCTTACTGGTCCCGGCACCTGCTTCCTACCTCCTGATTGGTTAGCTAGGTCCAGGGAACGATATAAAAGACGGGGATTTGATAATTCAAACTAGTACATTTCTAGCTGGGGAACACGAGCAGTGTGGTGGGGAGACGAGACAGACTTCAAAGGCTTGTATATTATTATATGTTAAGTTGCATCCGAGAGCGACCTCTTACATGTTAGTTAGGGATTATTTGTGACTATTAATTAACCAGAGGAATGTCGAAAACATACACTCATTTGCTTTAAGATTTTGTGATTGGAGAAATCTTTTTACTTTACTGTTTAATTTACTAGGAGAAATCATTTTTACTTTACTGTTTAATTTACTAGGAGAAATCATTTTACTTTACTGTTTAATTTACTTGGAGAAATCATATATGTTTAATTTACTTGGAGAAATAATTTTACTTTACTGTTTAATTTACTTGGAGAAATCATTTTACTTTACTGTTTAATTTACTTGGAGAAATCATTTTACTTTACTGTTCAATTTACTTGGAGAAATCATTTTACTTTACTGTTTAATTTACTTGGAGAAATCATTTTACTTTACTGTTTAATTTACTTGGAGAAATCATATATGTTTAATTTACTTGGAGAAATAATTTTACTTTACTGTTTAATTTACTTGGAGAAATCATTTTACTTTACTGTTTAATTTACTTGGAGAAATCATTTTACTTTACTGTTCAATTTACTTGGAGAAATCATTTTACTTTACTGTTTAATTTACTTGGAGAAATCATTTTACTTTACTGTTTAATTTACTTGGAGAAATCATTTTACTTTACTGTCTAATTTACTTGGAGTGGAGAAATCATATATGTTTAATTTACTTGGAGAAATCATATATGTTTAATTTACTTGGAGAAATCATATATGTTTAATTTACTTGGAGAAATCATATATGTTTAATTTACTTGGAGAAATCATATATGTTTAATTTAATTGGAGATATATATATTTTGAATTACTGATTCATTTTGGTGATTAGAATTAATGTTTGATTCAGAGATGATTTGTAAGTGAATATTTCTACATTACATATTAACGATTAACTAACTGGATGTAAAGCTATTGTCATTCATAATTAAGGATTAACCCTTGTATAAGTTAAATGCTTACCTGGCTATTATTCTTTAATTTGTACTTTAGTGAAATCAGAACGTATGCAAAACGATCCTGAAACTCTATCATAACTTTCATTGCTTATTATTTTGATTAATTGTAAAATACCTTATTTACGTTTATAAATATAATTCCCTTTTATATGTGACTTTATAATATTTCCTTACCATTTTTATTTAGTCAAATGTCTTTCAGTAATAAAAATAAATAAGATAAAATACTAAAGGAGAATACTAATAATAAACTAAGAATAACGAGATAACATAGAAAGAGTAAAACCTTCTTTAGAGGGTTAACAAACTTAAATTAATTATATATAAAAGATCTTAATACTTTGCTGATACTCAAGATTAATTGAGATATTCTAGTGTCTTAAAACTTTGCTTGCATACGAACTTTTGTATTCGTTATAAATAGCCTATTTCATATTAAACTTTAAATGTAACTTTAACTAGTTTACTTATTAAATATAATTGAAGTGTATCAGAGTATAAAGGATAACTGTCCCAACAACTGAGGGAAAGCAAGTGACAACAGAACTAACTTTAATATTTTACGTTCTTTTGGCCTTCAGTTGTTTTGCTACACTTACAGCTTAACTGTTCTATCTTCATTTATTTAGTTAACCACTTCTAAATCAAGATACGTAACAATATATATATATATATATATATATATATATATATATATATACAGGTGTATTGAAATAACTGTCACAGACTATGACGAACATATTGTAAAATGGAAAGTGAACATATATTGTCGTATCACATTTTCCGAGAAAAAAACATGTTTTTAATTGAGATACATGAAGGGCGTGCCTGGAAGTGTGGTGGGAGGGCTTGTGGCTTTGGCTCCGCTGCATGTCTGCCTGCCGAGGTCGGAACCTCTCCGGGTGGTCAGGGGCCGGGGGAGTGCTGGAGCGACCTTGGTAACCCTGGTCTCTGGGTCTTCTCCTGGGTGACCTGGATATGTGAGAGTTTGTGTTTTTTATTTGTGTTTATTTTTTGTTTTATGTTGTTTTTGTGTTTTCCCTGTTCTTTCTCTGTCTTGAGTCGGCTACCCCCAAAATGGGGATTGGGCCTGAGCATATAGATAGATAGATAGACATGCTTATTAGAAATCTAGCAAAACGGGGTTACAAATAAAGCACTAAATAATTGATAGATTATTAACATGTTTACTATGGACTTAGCTAAAGTGAAAATATTGGTTTACATATTCACACATTATAAATTACGAAATCAAAGTATCTTAGCAATTGGTGATGATATTAGGTAGTTAGCAGACAAAAATTAAAAAAAAATTAAAAAGATTAGCGTAAAAAAATATGTAACATTGGCAACTCTGGTCACAGGGTATAATGCTGATGCCCAAGTCTGGGTCGAGTATCCAAACGTAGTTGAAGGTAATTCAATTGTTTATGAAGCATAGTTCTTGATTCATAGATTCATTGGGGGCTGATCGTTCCTGTCATGAACGAAATTCCGAAAATGTTTTACGACTCGGTATAAAGATTCAGAGATTAAAAATATTGGGCATGATTGATTTCTGTATTACATCAGTTGGTGGTAATTAACATTATTTCGAACAGTGGTTTAGAGTGGGTAAGGGAACATTGGAAAGGGAACTACTGCCCTGGAACTAATGTCCGTGGCAGGACTAGGAAGTTAGTAGGGGACAAATGGGTTAGTAACTAACCGTAATCAACCGTATCTTTAGCGCCCGGTGACGTCATTGTGTTTGTTCGGTTGTGTTTTTTATGTATTGTCTGAAATAATAAAAACATTCTTTAGATAACAAAAAAAAATAATAATAATATTTCAATTAATCTCCTCTTATTACACTGTAATGACCATGTACATTAGTGGTAATTAATTTTGAGTGATTTTGAGGTCTCGAACATATTAAACAAATCTCTTAAATGCATATGCTCAGTAAGAATTAGTTAGGAGATTCAATTCAACCCGAAACCGCTTCGAATAAGTTTGTATTTGAATAAATGTTCACTACTGTACAATTAATGAAATAACATTAGGTATAATAACTTTATAATGCCCACATTGTTTGGTTTTATTCATCTTTCAACATTGCTTTTGTTTACTATTATATGACAGTTGTATCTGTTGACCACTTGAGGATCGTAATTTGCTTCATCCAAGACTCCTTCGGTCTGTCCAATGTAGAAAGAAAACTACAATTTTGTTTGGCATTAACAGAAAATAATTACAATGGTAATGTATAAAGGGAATAATACTTATAATACTTCACCCCGAAAACTAATTATGTTAATAATTCAACATTGCTGGGTATAAATTAGGAGATGGGGGGGTGGGGGGGGGGGGGAGGGGGGGGGGGGGGGGGGGGGGATGAAGGGGGAGACCAATGCCAGTGTTTGGCTTATAGCACATGCTTGGACGACACTGAATATTATACTTTGTCCTTTAAATCATAAATGATTAACTATTTTGTATTTTTTCATAGAATAAAGTGAACTTGTTATGTTAATCGGTACTTAGCAGTTTAAGTCTGTAATCGTTTTTTCAATAGTCCCTTGTATATATATATATATATATATATATATATATATATATATATATATATATATATATATATATATATATATATATATAATTATATCCACATGAATTTATGTATTCAACAGACCAAGGAAACACCTATTAGTGAGTGAGAGCACAGTGAGAGCACACGGGTCGGTTGAGCTCCTCAAAAGAGGGGATTTTCGGAGGGGTATCGTGGGACTGAGTGACCCATATACGTATCAGAAGATCGGCGATGATACGGTGTTTCGGCACATAGTAAACAGAACTGGTTTATTGTTTAAACATCGCCCACAAAGCATATTTAGTTTAATCTTGAGAGTGTTATTACCAGTATCAGTGAGGGGACAAGGAGCCGTCAGGCACTAGCCCAGCCCTGCCCAGGCACCATAAACCTCCAGCAGTGACCACAAGGTGAGTGAGGTGACCGTTTATAGGGCAGGCAGTTTCACCCTTATGGTTCCCCACCATAGGCCTCATCTTCCATCTACCCCAAGGACCTGACCCTCGGTCCTTCAACTTCTCAAACAATTCTAACCTTTATGAAGTATTTGCTATAAGGTCCATTTTCATTTCCCTCTCTCTAACCATTTAGGAAATACTTGCTACAAGGTCCATTTTCATTTATCTCTCTCTCTCTCTCTCTCTCTCTCTCTCTCTCTCTCTCTCCTTTTTATCCTTAACATCTTTCCATCCACTTTCAATCACCGCACTTAACCGCCTCATTGCTATTATTTTTTTGGTTATCTATAACTTCAGATCGCTTTTTATCATTTTAGTTATTTGTTTTCCTCTAACATCTTTCATACCCAACCAGGCCAGCCCCCTCTCCAGCTCTCTCTCTCTCTCTCTCTCTCTCTCTCTCTCTCTCTCTCTCTCTCTCTCTCTCCTATTTATCCTTAACATCTTTCCATCCACTTTCAATCACCGCACTTAACCGCCTCATTGCCATTATTTTGTTGGTTATCTATAACTTCAGATCGCTTTTTATCATTTTAGTTATTTGTTTTCCTCTAACATCTTTCATACCCATCCAGGCCAGCCCCCTCTCCAGCTCGCTTTCTTTCTCCCTCGCCCCTGCTCTCTCTCTCTCTCTCTCTCTCTCTCTCTCTCTCTCTCTCTTAACATTTTGTACAATTTAATAATTTTTCCATAACTGCTGCCCTAGATCCGGTTACCCACTCAGATTCTGGCTCTCGCTCACTCTCTGGCTCTCTCCCTATCTTGATGTTGACAGCATTATTAATATCCTAAGCATTCAATAATACTCAACATCAGGGTGGCGTCGCCAGTGTAAGTAATCATAGGATATAATTGGCGTGCTTCCTTTCAATCAGTTAGATCTTTTAGTTGTACCGGTGCCCAATGCCGAGGATTTATACATTTAACCACTTAGCTTTAGGAGAAGCAGGCCAATTGCCCATCAGAAAGGTTGACTATGATATGTGATGTTTTTTTTTTTTTTTTTTTTTTTTACATATCCCATCAGAAAGGTCGACTATGATAAGTGAATTGTTATGCATCCAGCCAATTATACATTAATAACAACAGCAATAATCTAGATATGTGCCAGGAGAGATTTCCCGGGGTTTCTGAAACAAGGGAGACATGGTAGAGATGGAAGCACCACGGGAAGATCAGGAGGACGGCTTGGTAGAGGCAGAGGAACGGATAATCTTGGAAGACTATGGCCTAGCAGATACTAAGTGTCTTAAGTGCGGAACAACCAATGCAAGAAAGAATTCGCGAAAATGTTCTGGCTGTCTTAGATCTATTCATTTATCTTGTGCTAAGCTGACAAAGAAAACATCAGGAGAACAACCAAACTGGAAATGTCTCGCATGCCCAGGGCCCACTGCAGAGCCAACCGGGGCAAACACCGGCAACACCGGTCGCCGACTTGACCCAACTGGTGACCAAATGGAAAGCGCGGATCCAGGTCCTTGCCCGGGTACCTAAAGGAGCCAGAATCCAAGTGGCGGAGGCCCTTACAACCATCATAAAGCAGGCCCTACAGCTCAAGACACCCCTCGCATGGGCACGGCTCCTGGGTTTCTCCTATGGGGCCCTCCGAAAACCACCCAGAACCAACATACAAGACCATCTTCAGGTTTCACTAGCCACCAGAGTGAAACGTCAAGTAGCACAGTATATGGATGGAAACAAACTGGTGGAACCCCCCGAACAGCAACCAAACAGGGCCCAGAAGCACCAGGAGAAGGAAGAGGAAGAGGCTGAACAGCTACGTAAGAGGGTCACTGCGAAGCTGGCGGATAGTGACATCAAAGGGGCCGTCAGACTGTTGTCCTCTTCAGAAGGTTTTGCTGGTCAAGGCACCGAAGTTGTTGAAGCCCTACAAGAAAAGCACCCACCTACACCTAGGGACCTAAACCTCCCCCCTGCCCCAAATGACCAGATGCGCCAACCTTTAGTTGTCACGAAGGAGCAGGTGGTCGCCGCAGTGACTTCATTCCCAGCAGGCTCAGCCGCGGGCCCAGATGGTATCCGACCCGCCCACCTCAAAGGCCTCTTGGGTCAGGGATCAGGAGCTGCTGGGGAGGCACTCTTGGAAACCCTCACCAAATTCATCAACATGGTTTCAAGAGGGGAAGTACCCGACTGTGCCACACCCCTATTTTTTGGGGCATCACTCTGTGCACTGGCAAAAAAAGATGGCGGTGTGCGCCCAATAGCAGTAGGGAACACCTTCCGCCGCTTGCCACAAAGGTGGGTTTGAAACCACTCTCGAATGGCCTAGGTCAACACTTAAGACCAGTTCAACTAGGTTTCGGAACTCCAGGGGGGTGTGAAGCTGCTGTACACGCAACCCGCACCTACCTCAGCCAAGCCCAAGAAAAACGAGTGCTTCTAAAGATTGACATGCGGAACGCATTCAACAGCATTCGCAGGGATGTCTTCCTCCGTGCAGCTCAAGAACACATCCCCACTCTGTACCCCCTACTTTGGCAGGCTTATTCCAAACCTTCAATCCTGATTTTTGGCGAGACGGTAATCCCATCAGAGACCGGGTTACAGCAGGGAGATCCAGGTGGTCCTGCTCTTTTCTCAATAGGGGTGGATGCAGCAGCTAACAAAGTAAGGTCAGAGCTGAATGTATGGTACCTGGACGATGCAACCTTGGGTGGGTCAGTAGAGAAAGTTCTAACCGACCTAAATAACATCATAACTGACCTCGGCCAGGCCGGGCTAGTGATAAATGACACCAAATGTGAACTTGTTCTCCTCAACCACACACGTGAACAAGGAGAAGAGACTCAGGCCCTGTTCCGAAACATATTGCCAGATGTAAAGATCCTTCAGGAGCACCAGCAAACCCTATTAGGTTCCCCACTAACTCTGGCAGCAATCCCACCAGCACTTCAAGTTAAAAAGGAGGAGCTTCAACGTCTCGTGAGTCGCCTGATACACATCGATGCCCACTCAGCTCTGGCCCTGCTTAAGAACTGTTTCTCCATCCCAAAACTCCAATACCTCCTCCGCACATCGATGACTTACACGAACAATGGCGGCCTCCAAGAATTAGACAGCATAATCCGAGAAGCAGTGACCAGCATCACCAACGTTGAATTTAAAGAACGGGCCTGGACACAAGCCACCCTTCCTGTCCGCTTCGGGGGCTTGGGCATACGGAGAGCCTCGGATATTGCCTCCCCAGCCTTTATCTCTTCCCTCATCGCGACCAACGACCTCGTATTGTCCATCCTTTATTCTAAACCCGGAATGACACTTAATGGGGACGTAACAGCAGCGATTAACACCTGGAAGGGAAGTACAGGAGTAGAGGAGGAGCCTCAGGGTACCTCCAGGAGCAAGCAGAAAGCGTGGGATACCATCTCGGCGAAGAAAACACAAGAAAATCTCCTAACCAATGCAGACCAGGTTGCAAAAGCACTCCTCCAGGCAGCCGCCCGTTCGGAGAGTGGCTTGTGGTTACACGCCATCCCCATCCCACCTCTTGGAACTCACTTGGATGCTGAAGCGCTCCGGGTCGCCATCGCGCTCAGAGTGGGTGCGGCAGTTTGTCACCCACACACTTGCAAGTGTGATGGGAGGATGGATGCTCAAGGTCACCATGCCTTGTCATGTAATTACAACGCAGGCCGCCTGCCAAGACACTCTGCACTAAATGATGTCATAAAACGGGCCCTGCAGAGTGCTAACCGTGCATCAATCCTCGAACCACATGGACTTCACAGAGAAGACGGCAAACGGCCAGATGGGATGACCACTTTCTCTTACAAGAATGGCCGGTGCCTCGTGTGGGATGCCACATGTGTTGACACTTTCTCCACAACCAACGCCGCCAGAAACGCCGACGAAGCAGGTGAAGCCGCCCGGATAGCAGAAAATAAAAACCGAGAAAAATATCAAGCCATCGCCAGAATTCATCAGTTCGAGCCCCTGGCATTCGAAACTTCAGGAGTCTTCGGCCCTACCACCCTTAAGATGGTGAATGAAATAGGCCGTTTAAAATCAGAGAAGTTTCAGGAGAACCCCGGGAAACCCTCTGGCTCAAGCAAAGACTAGGGATGGCTATCCTCCGGGGCAATGCCACCAGCGTCATGAGCTCAGTTCGACAGGACTGGGTCATGCCACTGCGTGAGGCCCCGGCAGGAGTGGTGTATCCGTAGTCTTTCCACAGTAGGGTAAAACAAAACATAAACCTTATTTGTATGTAACATGTGTGATGCACATTAATAAAAGGGGATGTTTCGGATGGTTGAAAGCCACAGTTGCTCGCGCGTTTGGGGCTAGCAACACGTATTATGAAAAACATGCATCCTCCTTCATTCACTGTCCCCCCCCCTTCACTCACTCAACCCCACAGAAATGTATCATTTACCTTCCCTGTTATGTATAATCTATAAAACTAATTTATGTAATGTCATTTTACTGTGTTGTGAAATTTCATTTGACCCACTGGGCACCAGCTAATACGTACATCTAATGTACATTCCATGCGCAGGGAAAATTGTTTTTGATTGTCACTAAAACAGATTAAATAGGTGAGAAATGAAGGAAACAAAAACTCACCTCAGTCATTTGGGGGTCCTAAGGGTGAGGGGGGGGTCAGCCATCAGCTGGTGCCGGGCGCCTCTTAAAACCTCCCGCGCCGGCACACCACAGCTGGGCGAGGCAGCATGGCTGATGTACAATGCCTCCAATTTTCGAGTAACGGTTATTTACACCACCCGAGCATCATGTGTGCCTTCATAGTTCATATATTATCAACATGTATCACATTATGTCATTGTAAGTGAAGTTACAGTGTGATAAATGCATAGGTTCAAGTTTTATAAATGCCGACGAGAGGCAAGGTCCGTGCGTGTCCTGGTTACTATGGCGAAGGGCGGCCATCTTGGCCCAAGACGACAGCAGAACATACACCCGTACATACGGCCAGATGACTGACACCCCACTCCCCTTCACTTTCACTTTCATTCTGTGCCTCTCTCACGCACTCTGTTTATTGATTTTATCTTTATCGTATGTTTTATAGTTAGAATATGAGTTTTACGCATTGTTTTAGGCACTTTTGACTTAGAAATATGGGTTTTCACATTGTATATTTAGTGCGGAGACAGTGTGAGGTGGTGGTGAAGGCAGGCGTGGGGAAGAACCATGCCGCATTTGTTGTGTAGAAACTTGACACCTCTCATCCTCAGCTCGTCTCTTCTGACCCCTACGATGGCCTGGAGGAATTTTGAGGAATGCCATGGGGTCTGGGTAATCCTCCTCCTCCTCTTCCCCACTTGGTGGGGAGTCAACTATGTCATGGGAAGCAGTGGGGGAGCGATACCCACTCTCCTCTCTTTGTTCCAACATCGCGAGGCGACGAGGTAGGTCAGGCATGATAGGCATGTAGCCTATCACTCGCGAAGTCAACGGGAAAACTGTCTTCCCCCCTCCTCCCGTGCGTCCCCACTCCCCACCGCAGCTGAACTTGGGGGACTGCCAAGTATTGCCACTGTCCAGCAACATCCTAAGAAACATACCATACACATCTGAACCCTCTAGCTACCATAGGACAAGAGTAAATAAGGTCGACAGTGGTGGTGATACAAGTGGGTAAACTGGCGTTCCCCATCCTCGCAGCTGGACTTGGGGATTGCCGAGTAATGCCACTGTTCGGCAACATCATAAGATATATCCCATACAAATTTTAACTCTCTAGCTGCCATAGGACAAGAGTAAATAAGGTCGACAGTGCTGACGCAGGTACTGCGGCTCTGGGATTTAGCGTTACATATATTGCCGACGCATATGCTGCGGAGCTGGTGCCCAGTGGGTTAACCATAATTGACAGTAGGTGTTGTATATTGGACAAGTTCACTGGTAGGTACAGTATTTGTGTAACTAATTTATGTTATTTTACAAAGCCATTGAAATTAGTTATATCTCTTCCCTAATATACATTTTATTATTACCTGTTTATTGTCACGTTTATGTTTCATTTACTATTATTTTGTCGATAATAACTACCTGTTGGACAGACAAATGATTATGAAAAGTTATTTTGGATGTAATTATGAACACATAAGAATATACTTATCTGAATTTGTTATTGTGGAATTAATTAGTTTGATTTTTTCAGATGTCTACCCGATCGAAAAGATAAGTTTTACTAATTGGCCAGATGGATGCTAACATCACAGCAAGTGGCCTACCCACCAAACTGCAAGTACTCAAAAATTACTTTTACCAAAAAAAGGAGCAAAAGTTGGGATGTACCAAATGTCTGAATCTGTGTTTGGATGTCATTCTCATATTTTGAGAGAGAGAGCGCAAATCCCAACAATGCGTTGAGATTCAACTTTGAGGAAGGTGGAATCCCTCCTCAAGGACTATGACCTGCTTCAACTTTCAGGATTCAGCTTTCCATGACTTGTTCTTTACAGAACAAGTTACAGAAAGCTGAATCCTTCCGAGTGAAGGAAGCAATGTTCAAAGAGGCAACAGCAACTGAGATTATGGACATTGCTCATTCACAAGCAAAAGAGATGATGAAGAATCAGGAGGACATCCATTTTCTTGAAATGCAGCATGAAGATCCCAAGTCCTGCAGAATGGGTCCTGCTGATATGAAGCTGCACCAAAAGGAGGCAAGGAAGAGGATTAGACTGGACAACATTATAAACAACAGGAGAAGGCCAGGAAGGAACAGGAAATTGCAGAAGAAATGGTGGCTTGAGAGAGTGAAACTTCTTCAGAGACCGAATTATATTCCGGTGACCCATCTGTGAAATTTTTTACAACCTCCTCCAAAGGAAGCACCAAGAAGCGACCCAAGCTTCTGATGTCACAAGACTTGGAAGGCATCAATTATCCGCTGAAGGTTTCCTACCGCGATTCAGCTATGGTGTATTCTGCAATGGCTAAAGCATTCAGTCACAATTTGAATAAACTTTCTGTTTCTAAATGCACTATGCACCGGACACACAAAGCTCACAGGAAGATGATTGCTCAAAGTTATCAGTGTGAAGAATTTTGCCCTGGGCACCCTCTTATCTTGCATTGGGATGGTAAAGTCCTACTGGACATTGAACAAGGTAAAGAGAGTGTTGCCAGGATTGATGTAATTGTTTCTGGCGACGGCAAGGAGAAGTTGCTCATCCTTCCTAAGGCGACAGCCGGAACCGGAGTGGAAATAGCGCGAGTCTGCTTCGAATTAGTCAAAGAATACAGGATGGAAGAGCGTGTATGGGAACTGTCCTTTGACACTACAGCGTCAAACAGCGGGATTCATTTTGCCGCATGTGGCCTGATTGAGAAAGGTCTTGGCAGAGAACTAATATACTTCGCCTGTCGGCATCGTATCTAGGAAGTTGTCCTGAGTCACATATTTAAGCATGCGCATGGACCTTCAATTGGCCCTGATATTTCTGTTTTTAAGAGGTTCCAGGCACAATGGAAATCCATCAACCGGTCGGAGGTAGTTTCATACAATTTTGATCAAGAAAACGACACTATCAAGGAACTAATGGAGAAGTCAGTTCTGTTGGTGAGAGGGATGGTGAAACATCCACAGCAGTGCGATGACTACAAGGAACTGCTACAGATGGTTCTCACTTTCCTGAAAGAAAGAATATTGGCGGAGTTCCCTCTCCGAACACCCGGTGCTTTCCATCATGCTCGTTGGATGTCCAAAGCCATCTACTCCCTGAAAGTGGTTCTACTGAAGAAGCAGTTCAAGATGTTGAGTCATGATTTGAAAGCTCTAACAGCAGTAGGTCTCTTTGTGTCCCTCGTCTACATTCGAGGCTGGAATCGTGCCGCAATAGCAAGCAAGGCTGCCTCAGTTGATCTGGAATGTCTCTGTGATGCAGAAGCTTTTGCCAGGTCAAGATATTCATATGGAAATGCTGCGTGAGACGCCATGTCTCGAAACCTATGGAACATCTGAGAGACACTTAACGCTGTGACATTCTTCAATGCAGATGAGGCAGATGAAGACAAGCCTCTAATGGTTGCCAGTTTGGCAAAGCCTGTATCATAAAAAGAAATAAAGCGACTAGAAGGGAAGAACATCGGAAATTTTGTCTCAAAATACATGGCCAATTTTGTGACAGAACGATAGCTTTCTTCCATTCATTTGACCTGGACACTGAGTTCTTGAAGAAACCAGTTGGCAAGTGGCCTAGAGATGAGGGCTTCAAGCAAGCAGCGGCAACTGTTTTAAAAATTGCTGTCGTAAATGACCGAGCTGAGCAAGGCTTCGCACTTACGAAAGAGTTTAACTCTTCCCTGACAAATAATGAAGAGCAGCAGTATTTACTCCAAATAGTTTTGCAGAATTGTGAAAAATTATCACAGAAAGCCAAAAAGGAATTTTTTGACAATTCATTGAGACAAAGAGGTATTGTTTGAGGCAGATTTTAAAATAATGTGTAGCCTAATGGTGAGGTATTATTTTTTTGTAATATAATTCCTGGGCTGAATATTGTTTTTATTTTTGTTGTTATGCCCTGGAGGAGAATATATCTCGGTACCCCTATATATACAGGGTGTATTGAAAAAAATACTTACAAACTTCAAGTGCTAAGTACCGAATACAAAAAAAAACAAGTTCACTTTATTCTATAACAAAATAACAAATAATTAATAATTAATGATTTAAAGGATATAAAGTCAAATGTTCAGTGTCGTCCAAGCATGGGTTATAATCAGAACACTGGCATTATATTTCATGCTCTTCCCCCCCCCCCCCTCCCTCATTTCCTAGTTTATACCCAGGAATATTGAATTATAAACAATTAGTTTTCAGGGTGAAGGAATGTAAGTAATATTCCTTTTATACACCGTCTACAACTCAAATGATTTTATGTTAACTAATTTTTATTTTTTTTCAACATAGGAAAGACCAAAGGCATCCTGGATG
This sequence comes from Paralithodes platypus, assembly GCA_032716605.1. Taxonomy (NCBI): domain Eukaryota; kingdom Metazoa; phylum Arthropoda; class Malacostraca; order Decapoda; family Lithodidae; genus Paralithodes; species Paralithodes platypus. The sequence continues at coordinate 34,618,990 of CM064523.1, forward strand.
AAACAAATTACGATCCTCAATTGGTCTGCAGACATTACTGTCATATATTAGTAAATCAAAAAGCAACGCTGAATGGTAAAAATACCAAAACAATGTGGGTATTGCAAAGTTATTACCTAATGTTATTTAATTAATTGTACAGTAGTGAACTTTATTTCAAATACAAACTTATTCGAAGCAGTTTCGGTTTGAATTGAATCTCCTTACCAATTCTTACTGAGCATTTGCATTTCAGAGATTCGTTTAATAAGTTTGAGACTTCAAAATCGATCAGAATTAATTACCACTACTGTACAGTCTACGACAGAACTGTTGTCAATGGCCTGAGGCAATGTGTTAGTTCACTTATCTTTCAATAGATGGCCCTTTAATTGCTTCTAATAAAAGGGGGCGAGGTTAATACAGAGGTTTGAACAACGAGATTGAACACCATGAGAGGTAACCTAGGAAAATTTGTGATACCTGAGGCTTGCCAACTTTCGTACTTTCGTTATTGTTGTTGTCGTTGTTGTCGAGCTCACGCCGCGTCCATACGCTTGGTGGCGTTAGTGTCGATCTGCATCGTCTGCATGTCATCAGCTTAGCTATATTATTCAGCAATGCATAACGTTTGAGCTTGAAATGCACACACATAAGTTTGGATTCCCAATTAAGGTAACTATCGTAATAATATTGATAAATTGTGTTGTGAGACGTATAAAATAATGTTGACAAATAAGAACCATTCATTACAGCTAGCAGACCGTGCAGACGCCACTCGGACTCACGGAGGTAGGGCTGATGTTGATGATATGTTAATATTTTCTTTATCTCTCCTGAAAGAGGGATTAATGCTGGTCCTTATGTCTCACCGAAAACCAAGGCCCTTTCTTAGATGTATATAGGAGGAAAGAAAAGACCCAATAATTATATAGTTTCCCTATAGCAAGTGAAAGGTAGACTTTGCTGAAGGCAGGCAATGAAAACATTAGGTTAATCGTGAAATAACCAGGGTGGCGTATATCTCGATCAGTAAGTTTTCTTATATCTCCCTGCTCTGTATTACTGTAACAATATCCATGTTTACCTAATAGCTTATTCTTGTTTATCCACAGATCGGTGTAACTTGTGGATTTGTGCCAGTGTTCTGCTGGGGAGGTCACACATCATATCCATAAACTAATCTAAATAAACGGAACAATAATTATGTATTATGTGTTATTATCCTTAACCATGTTATAATAGGGATCCGACATGAAACTACTTTTAATGATGTGTTAAACGCAATATAGGCCCATAGCATAGGCTATTAATTAATGCAGTCATTGGTCACTACAATACATACTTTGTCAGCCCTAAATTACGTTTTCGCAGCTAATTTTGAATATCCTGATAGCAAATAAACATTTACATTTGATTTTAATGTGTTCATTCCTCTTAGTCATTTATGAATAGAAAATGTCTCTGTAAATGCCATATTCAAATGCGTAAAATCAACCTGAGCAACGCTTGATAATCATATAACTGCGAAAATGTAGTTTCGACCATCATTACTATCATCATTATTACCATTACTATCACCGTTACTATCATTACTATAATCATTATCACCGTTACTATCATTGTCATCACCATTAACGCTCAAAGAGCGGGTGGTGGAGTATATTTCACTGTGCCGCTCAGCGTTTAATTTTTTTACCATAAATGGGGCTGTTTCCGTGCTCTTTTTCATGCATAAACAAGACCCAGAGCGTAATACAAGTATGTATCCCTGAAAGGGCATAAATTGAGCTTTCCAATGACACCCGAACCATCCTTCTACGATCACTGGTTGTCTTGCAACGATCGTGCAACCGAAGGGCAAAATCGCTAAAATACGGTAATTTTAGTTATATAATTACGTATGTAGCGAGGGAGTGAGGGTGGATGTAACAGGAGTACATCTCAGTTGGTCCACGGCGGCCGTGGCGAGCGGTCATGAGGTAACCCATGCTCCTCCCGTCATTCGTCTCTCTCTCAGAGCCAATATTGCGCCAAAATTGCACTCGGACTTAAGTCGGGCCCCGCCCCATAGTCCAGATTTTTCGATACGGACATAAGTCGGGCCCCGATAGACAAGGGTTAATATCATCGTTATCACCATTACTATCATTGTCATCATGGTAGAGTAATAGACTTATAGTAGAGGTAATGAAACCAATAAGTTGGTAAATATTTTCATAACGAATAAACAATGATACGGTACTATCATTTGGTATGTTTATAACAGTGGTGATTCTGACATTAGTAACGTGTGTAGGGAGGCTTGCTTAGCCTAAAGTAAACGATCAATATTGAATACAGTAGCTGTGTGAAGTATGAAGACAAATCCCCTAGATTTTGTTCACCAATATTATACCACATCCATACACTAGATGGCGTTGGTTGCAGCCTCAAATCGATGCCAGACTCGCTATCTAGGGTATCATTTATTTTAATGGGAGGCATTGGAAGTTTCCTATCTCCCTTTAATATTCTCTGGGTTTGAAAAAGGAGTAGTCAAACGTGTGTGTGTGTGTGTGTTCGAGACCAGCACACAGAATAAGTTTAATGTTACACAACACGTCACAGGCTATATTATAAGACTAGCCCATGCTGGAAGCCTAGATCACAAATAAGTAACCACATCAGGTGTTATGTTATTTAGTGTCAAATATACCGACGACCAAGTTTCGTCCTTCGCATTTCCCAGTCCCTTCTCCTCCCCCTCTTTCTTTCACCCCAATTCTCCTTCTCCACTCCCCTCGTCTCCCCTCCTTCCCACCTCTCTCTCTCTCTCTCTCTCTCTCTCTCTCTCTCTCTCTCTCTCTCTCTCTCTCTCTCTCTCATTTAAAAAAACAAATGTTAGTTTAAGTATCAGTAGAATACAATATTTCTCAATTTCATTCTTACGCAAATGATACCCTCTAAGTTACGCAGATACATATTATGCGATTGCTTTAAATGTACTAATCCATGACAAAATGAACATACCAATATTGATTAGTAATAGAATAAGCAGCGAGGCAGCGAACAACATCTGTTGCTCGCTGTCGCTTGTTATCGATTCCCAAAGAACACGTCTAAGCTATATATGTTAATATATACTAAGTGTAACAGTAATATGTGTGAGTTATTCACTTTGAGACACTGGTTTATGTTAAGCATAATTCACCAAAGATTTAAGTTATTTGTGTTTTTTAGGAATAAGTTGGAAAATGCATACAATTATGACCACACCTTTTATAATGTTTGGGGAGACGACGCTTCAACCTCTTTCCTATGTCCACAATATGCAAGCACCCCCCCCCCCCCCTCCCCCCAACCCCCCACACACACACACAATGGGTAGCGCCGAACTGTGTGTTGATCTTAGTGATAAGTTACAGTAATGAAGTTAGTAATTAAGTATCCACCGAGAAAAGTATAATGCAATAAGCATAGCGTGTTATAATACATACTAATTAAGGTAGATCATGTATTGGTCAATCACAGTGCCGTGAATACTGAAATGGAAAGCAATATATACCCTAATAACGAAATTGTTTTTTTATTACAAAGACAAAAATATCGGCTCAGCTAAAGCTTTTTCCTAACTGAGCCGACATTGTCATATCTGTATAATACATACATTGTTCGTTATGTGGGTATAATTTGTTCCAAGCTAGATTACAATGCGATCCAACTTGTCTTGACGAGTGGATTGTAACATCCCTTCTTGATTACTTTTACATGTATACGATTGTTAACACTAACCAGGACGTCAAGGTTGGCCACTTTTAAGTGGTATTCCGACGGAGCATATCTACTTATTTTCTATAACAAATTGTATGAGGTAATGAACAGAATACGAGTTAATAATTGAGAATCAGTAAAGGTAGAAAGAAGAGTATTAGTAAAACGCCATAGTATTATTTATTGACAGCTTTGAATACGATGAGGAAAATTGTATAGTCGATTACGAGAGAGAAGGGGAGAGAAAAGGAGAGAAGGGGAGAAATTGGGGAAGGCAGCAGAGAGAGAGAGGGGGAGGGGGGATGAGAAATGCGAAGGACAAACTTGATCGTCGGTATATTTGACACTATAAATAATATAGTACCTGATGTGGTTACTTATTTGTGATCTTGTGATTTGTGATCGTAATGTATAATGTGTGAATAGGTAAATCTATACTTTCCCTTTAGTTAAGTCCATAGTAAACATGTTAATAGGTAAATCTATACTTTCCCTTTAGTTAAGTCCATAGTAAACATGTTAATAGGTAAATCTATACTATCCCTTTAGTTAGGTCCATAGTAAACATGTTAATAGGTAAATCTATACTTTCCCTTTAGTTAAGTCCATAGTAAACATGTTAATAGGTAAATCTATACTTTCCCTTTAGTTAGGTCCATAGTAAACATGTTAATAGGTAAATCTATACTTTCCCTTTAGTTAAGTCCATAGTAAACATGTTAATAGGTAAATCTATACCTTCCCTTTAGTTAAGTCCATAGTAAACATGTTAATAGGTAAATCTATACTTTCCCTTTAGTTAAGTCCATAGTAAACATGTTAATAGGTAAATCTATACTTTCCCTTTAGTTAAGTCCATAGTAAACATGTTAATAGGTAAATCTATACTTTCCCTTTAGTTAAGTCCATAGTAAACATGTTAATAGGTAAATCTATACTTTCCCTTTAGTTAAGTCCATAGTAAACATGCTAATAGGTAAATCTATACTTTCCCTTTAGTTAAGTCCATAGTAAACATGTTAATAGGTAAATCTATACTTTCCCTTTAATTAAGTCCATAGTAAACATGTTAATCATGTATCAATTATTTAGTGCTTTATTTGTAACCCTGTTTTGCTAGATTTCTAAATAAGCATGTATCTCATTTATAACACGTTTTTGGGGAAAATGTGATACGACAATATATGTTTATTTTCCATTTTACAATGTGTATGACATAGTCTGTAACAGTTATTTCAATACACCCTATATATATATATATATATATATATATATATATATATATTATTATATATATATGTACTGTATACATATATTTTTTTCCCTATGTAAATGAAGGAGACAAAAGGCAAAGCTACATGTAACAAGTATCTCCAACAAAGTTGATAGAGTGATGGAGCCAAATTCAAGGTATGTTTGAGTCAAAATGTCTGAACATATGGAGCTTGAAGTAGTTTCATATAATGAGTGAAAGCCCGATGGAGGGAGAGAGTTCTTTAGCTTGTTTGTTGAGTAGAAGAAAACTAGGAAAATTGGTTCAATCTTGGGTTAAAGAGTTGGACAGTATATGGGTTTTAAGTGTGTTGAAAGGCGGGTGCCCCACACTCTCCGTAATGGAGGCGGTATATATAACTGAAAAAGCTCTGAAGAACATTGATTATTGTAATAGCAGTGGTGAGAGATATGCAACATTGCAGCGTGCAGAGAGCGAGATTGTAGGGAATTAGTAAGAAGTGAATTGATGAGACAAAATACTTTTGCCTCTACCTTTACGAGAATTGCGGTATGGATTAAACTTTCCCCACACATGCGAACAAGTTTTTGAGTGATTGCAAGCTGGGGCGTTCTGAAAAACTAGTATAATAGTGTAAGGTAGAGTCGTCAGCATATGAATGAATAGGATTGGAGGTACAGTTGAAAAGATCATTAATAAATATTACAAAGAAAATCGGAGGTAGGACAGAACCCTGAAGAACACCGGAGTTGATAAGATGAGGACATGAACGATGGCCGTCCACAACCACAGCTATGGAACTGCCAGAAAGGAAATTGGAGATAAAGGCACAGGTGGAGGGATAGAAACCGAAAAAGGGTATTTTAGAAATTAGATATTTATGCCAGACTCTATCGAAGCCCTTTGTTATGTCTAGTGCAACAGAAAAAGTCTCACCACAGTCCTGAAAGCAGGATTACCTAGAGTAAGATCACCAGTAAAGCGACCCCTGAGGAACCCATACTGGGGATCTATCTCTCTATGAGAAGAGAAATGCTTAAGAAATATTGAAGTAAAAAGAGTTTCAAAAACTTTTGAAATGCAAGAAACGAAAGCAATTGGACGATAGTTGGAGGGTTGAGAGCGGTCACCCTTGTTTGGGACAGGTTGAATGAGAGCAAACTTCCAGCAAGAAGGAAAGACGTCAGCGGAGAGGCAGAGACGGAAGAGTTTTCCTGGGCAGGGAAGCACAGTTTTTTAGTACAACAGGAGGAACACCGTCCGGACCGTACGCCTTCTTAGTATTAAGCCCAGAGAGGGTAGAAAGTACATCTTTAGAAGAGATTAGGATATTAGGCAACAACTGCTTCAACTTTCGTATGGTTCGGCACCTAGAAACCAACGTCCCTTGAATTTGGCTATATGTCACTCGTTTGGCCCTTGAGGAGACTTATGTTACAGGCAGCTTTGCTTTTTGTCTCGGTCATAACAAAAGTAAAAGTAATTTCATTCACAATAGACACGAGCTCTTGCAGCCATTTTTGTGTTAGTCTGACTAGCTCTAGACGTTTGCATTTAGCTTAGGAAAGACCTCTCGTAGTTACCAACGTCTGACAGTGTGTCAGATTGACTATACAATTCCTCTAATTAACCAATTTTATCATAAGAACATAAGCAAATGGGAGTCTGCAAAAAGCCGATCGGCCCATACAAGGCAGATCCCTGTCACACCCAACCCTAATTACAAGACCCAATTATAGGCCCAACTCACTAATACCTTGAGTACTGACCCCACCAAAATGGTCAGGGATTAACACAAGATTACGGGGGTCTGCTGAACGCCGATTGGCCCACACCTGGTAGATCCCCCTTACACCCAACCCATCTCGTCCATATGCCTATCTAATGTTATCTTAAAGCTCCCTATCGTTCTTGATCCCACTATATCACTTGGTAGCCTATTCCACCCATCTACAACTCTGTTACCAAACCAATATTTGCCTATATCTTTTCTGAAACGAAATTTATCTAATTTGAAACCATTTGTACGAGTTCTTTCGCTATCACTGAGCTTTAGTACATTTTTCATGTCCCCTTTATTAATCCCACTAACCCACTTGAATACCTCTATCATATCCCCTCTAACTCTGCGCCTCTCTAACGAATGTAAGCCTAATTTCTTCAACCTTTCTTCATACGGAAAATTTCTAATATTATGGATAATTTTTGTCATTCTACGTTGTACTCTCTCCAATGAATCTATGTCCATTCTGTAATAAGGACACCAAAATTGAACAGCATAATCCATATGGGGTCTCACTAATGACAAGTAAAGTTTTAAGATAACATCAGCAGTTCTGTTACTCACACTCCTAGATATGAACCCGAGAATCCTGTTTGCCCTGTTACGAACGCTTATACATTGTTTTTCTAGGCTTCAAATTATTGCAAACAAACACACCTAGATCTTTCTCACAGTCTGAGTTTTCTAATTCCATATTAGCTAGTTTATATTTAACATTTGTATGCATCTTCCCTATCTTTAATACCTTGCATTTGTCAATGTTAAACTTCATCTGCCAATTTACTGACCATTCGTGTAAGGTATCTAGATCCCTTTGCAGACAATTTGTTTCACCATTTTGGTATCGTCTGCAAATTTACTTATCCTACTAGTTATACCTAAATCAAGGTCATTTATGTATATAATAAACAACAGAGGACCTAATATAGATCCCTGGGGGACACCACTTTTGACTGATCCCCATTCTGACTTGGTACCATTTATGCTGACTCTCTGCTTCCTACCAATTAGCCATGACCTAATCCATCCTAACAACACCCCACCTATTCCATGTGCCTCAACCTTTCTCATCAATCTCTCATGAGGGACTCTGTCGAAAGCTTTACTAAAATCTAAATATATAATATCATATGACTTGTCATTATCTACTGCTTCATATACCTCTGAGAAAAAAACTAAGCAAATTAGTAAGGCAAGACCGTCCCTGAGTGAATCCATGCTGAGAAGAATTGATTAAGTTAAATGTTTCGAAGTGGTTTCTCATTTTCCGAGCAATAATTGACTCTAGTAGCTTTCCTATGATTGAAGTGAGACTAATGGGACGGTAATTGGATGCTATTGATTTATCACCTTTTTTGAAGATCGGAACTACATTTGCAAGCTTCCAAGCTTCTGGAACTATACCTGTTTCTAATGACTTGTTAAATAGAAATGTTAATGGGTAACTTAACTCATCTCTGCATTCTTTTAATATTCTAGCATATACCTCATTAGTACCAGGCGATTTATGAGGTTTCAGTCTGTCAATTTCCTTAAGCACATCATTTCTACTTATATTAACCGTACTTAAGCTATTTTCTATGCTATTGCTATATACCTTACGGACTTCTGGAAACTGTGCCAAATTTGCATTAGTGAAAATGGAAAGAAATTGACAATTTAATGTACTGCACATTTCTAAATAATTTTCTGTCATTTCTTCTATCGAAGTTTTAAGGGGACCATCTCTAACCTTGGATTTATATAGTTGGTAAAAAGCTTTAGGATTATTTTTTGAGTCATTGGCAAGCTTAATTTTATAATTTCTGTTTTCTTTCCTAATATCCTGTTTTACCTGTCGTGATAGATTCTGATAGTAAGCAAGTAGGTGAATTTCGCCTTTCTTAATTTTTCTATATTTTCCTCTCTTTTTTCCGAGAAGATATAATAGTCTATTATTCATCCATTTGGGTTGGTTCTGTGTTGATCTAAATTTTCTTTTGGGGATATATTTATTTTGCGCATTGAATACTGAGTTGATACAATTATCGTATGTATCTACCAAGTTTGACGTCTCTTCCTGACTTAAGATGACAGGTGCCTGAGAAGGGATACACTCATTTGGACACCTGGATCGACTTAATTTTTTGACCATAGGGTCCGCTAACAGGGCTCCTCTTAACCCACCTTAATTGGCTTTTCTGAAGTCCGGTATTAATGTTGTATTCTCTCTGATATTACCTTTCCATTGTATATTAAAATACACAGAATTGTGATCACTATTTCCTAGGTGGTCCCCGATTTCTACACTATTTATCATATGTTCATTGTTACCGAAAACTAAATCGAGAATATTATCACCTCTAGTCGGCGTATCTATGAATTGAGATAAAAAACTATCTTGTACTACCTCAATAAACTCCTTTGAATCAGAGTCGCCTATTTGTTGCTGCCAATCTATATAGGGAAATTAAAATCCCCCATAATGCACACGTTGCTAAACCTTGATGCTATTTTAATTTCCTCCCATAATGATGTTCCGTCATTTCTACTCATATTTGGCGGTCTATACATAATTCCAATAGCTAAGGTCTCGCTACCTTCGTTAACCTCTACCCAAACACTTTCATTTTCATTATTTACTCTAATACCTGATTTAATACAGCTTTTTAATGAACTCCTGACAAACACTGCTATACCACCGCCCCTCCTACTTGTTCGGTCATATTTAAACAAACTATATCCCGGTATATCAAACTCTGCTAAAAAAATGCCTGGTTTCTGTATTAATCCATGTTTCAGTTAGCGCTATTATGTCTATATTTTCTTTGCTAACCAGTGCTCTAAGTTCGTTCATTTTGTTACATAAACTCCTACAATTTGTATAATAAACCCTCAAACTATTACTTGTATTTGCAACTATTTTTCTATTGTTTTTACTCATTTATTTTTACCTGTTGAACTACTGGACCTAGACGAAAAATCTACGCTATCAGAATGTTTAATCTATTTCACGTGGCTGGGATTCTATTTTACTTACACACCTATGGTTTACTAACAAAACCCCGCAACAAATTTGTCGAGTGAGCTGGCTAAGATCGAAACTCCTAGTCGAGAGAGATGTACTCCATCCTGGGCATACAGTTCATCCTTACCATAGAAGAGGGTCCAGTTATCCAGGAATGGAATAGTATTTGCCTTGCAATACTTCTCCAGCCGGCTATTTACACCAATAGCCCTGGAGGACCATTCCTTCCTTACCCTTCTTCTTGGTAGGATACTGTGTACCACAGGAACTCCACCCTTCTCCTTGATCCTCTCCAACAATTCCTGGTACGTGGTGAGCAACTCCTCAGTCCTGCATTTCCAAATGTCGTTCCTCCCTGCGTTGAGGAAGATGATGAGGTCCTCCCCACTCGCTTCCATGACACCATCTAGCTTTTCTGCCACCCTTTCGACTCCGGCACCAGGCAGACAGACAACTTTACCAACATGTGTGTTAGTAGCCCTGCTAAGGTATTTAACCATTGAATCCCCTACAATTAAAATAGACTTAGCTGTTTTCTGTTGCCGGCCTGTAGCAGAAGTAATAGCAGCAGAAGTAGCTGCAGATTTCCTCCCCTCCCCTCTCACTGCCCCGCTGTAAGACGGGTCATCTCCTTTCTCCTTTCGCCCTTCACTGCCATCACACTCGTCATCCATGGCGCTATCATAGAGTTATCAAGTCAATCGAATCACATCCCTGCTTAACCACTTCAACATGCTGATGTCATATTAATTACACTGTGAAAACAGCATTACAACGGTTTTACTGAGGTTTGGAATGACATTTGGAAACTATAGGGTTAACATTCTACTTATCCCTTTGATTATTAAAGGTCCGTAAAACTGAATCAAATTGCTAAAATTAATATAGCGTAAGCATAATAACAAATCTGAAGATTATTATTAAATGTTTGTGTACTTACCGAAGTTATTGTGTGTGACTATGTGTATGGATTTATGTATGTGGACGTTCATGTCAATGTGTGTATGTACAGGGGAAGTGTGGTGAAGTGGTTTTGCCACTGGACTGGTAATCCAATGGACCCGGGTTCGAATTCCGATATGTCAATGGGAATATATTATTGGGATGGAATTTGTGCTGTACTTAGTATCAGTACATTACCACAAAGCCCACCGAAACGCCAAAAAATACCCTCATTGTTCCCTGATTAAATAGCACTGTATGAATATTCCCATATTCAAAATATGCTACAGGGGGACAATGCCTAGTGAGTTCGTTGCTCAATAAGTGGTGTTCTGAGAGTGAGGGTCCGAGTTTGGGAGATAAGACAGTGAAGCACTGAGGCGAGGCAGCTTCAGAGATGGGGCTACTTCGAGCCATGAGTGGGCAAATAAACCCCATGCATCCTGCGAAGGCAAGATGGCAGTAACTGGTTGCAGCTAAAAGTGCTTCACATTTCTCACCCCTACACTGGAACAAGACCTAAGGGCTTCACCGTTCAATGTGTAACGGTTGAATGTACAGGCTCTCAGCCTATGCCCGAGAGGGAATAGTTGGAATATAGAAACAAAAAATATGCGTATTGTGTGTATGTACACTCACGCGTACTAAAAGTTGCTCAGGGGTGGGTCCTTCCTTCCCCTACTCCACCCTGGGCAGGTGGAAGGGGGAGTTGGGTCCAAGTCTACCCCCACCTCCCACCCCCAAACTATCCCCAACTCCCCCACCTTCCTTCTCTAGCTGGCAGTTAGTGATTAGCGACGATTGTTCTCATGTATTACAAATTATTGTTAAACCATCATAGCACATGCTGACAATATCCAACATTTAGCACTTACTAGGAATTTATAAATACAATATATTGTATAATTATTGTATTCTCAAAATGAGTTCCTATACACGTGGGTTACACGAATCTTGGTTATAGTGGTATTGTGCTTCTCTCTCTCTCTCTCTCATTCTCTCTCTCTCTCTCTCTCTCTCTCTCTCTCTCTCTCTCTCTCTCTCTCTCTCTCTCTCTCTCTCTCTCTCTCTCTCATTGCACTACTTTCTACGATCAAGGCTTAATGAGATTTCAATATAATAACACCGTAGTTAAATCCAATCTCATACAGTATTCAGGATATTATGTTCACCATTATTGCAATACGATCCACTCCTAGGTTTTCAAATAACTTACACAGTCGGGCTATTATATCATAAAAGGAAAGGACTAAAGGCAAAGATTGGCTGGAATAGTGTTGTGGTTGTTATTGATTGTTTCGTTTATCATTGCAATTAGTTACTCTCATTTATTCAATACCATATATACTATAATCGGTTTGCATTTAATTATATGTAGCCTATACACTTTTTTTCAATCAATTAAATGTAGAACTCGATACAAATTATTATCAAAGTTGGTGTTAACTTTTAGTTAGGTTTGAGTATAGGACTTCACTCCTTACAGAGTGTGCACAATACTATCTACTGTCTTCTTGAACTGTTCAACTGAGGAAATGTTTACAACTTCTGAGGAAAGTTTGTTCCAGGTAGAACATATCTTAAATAGGAAACAGTTTCCACAAATACTAGTGCTGAACCTTTTCAATTCTAACTACCAGCCATGGTTGCGTATTGCATTCATAATAAGGCTAAAAATGTTGCTATGATACACATTAACAAACCCATTACATATTTAAAAAAAAAAAAATTAACTGATCTCGTAGTCTGCGTGTTAAGAGAGAGAGAGAGAGAGAGAGAGAGAGAGAGAGAGAGAGAGAGAGAGAGAGAGAGAGAGAGAGAGAGAGAGAGAGAGAGAAACAAAAGGGAGAGAGAGAGAGAGAGAGAGTTAGAAGACCAATACAGCCGATATTCTTGTAACCCACGTTGTGTATAGAGACTCATTGTGAGAATACAATTCTACAGTATATTGTATTGATACATTCCTAATGTTTTGTTGAATGTTGGCTATTGTAAGCATGTGCAATGTTGGTTTAACAATAATGTGCAATGCATGAGAACAATCGTCGCTAATCACTAACTGCCAGCTAGAGAAGGAATGTGAGGGAGTTGGGGATAGTTTGGGGGTGGACGCTGGGGGTAGACTTGGACCCGACTCCCCCCTTCCACCTGCCCAGGGTGGAGTAGGGGAAGGAAGGACCCACCCCTGAGCAACTTTTAGTACGCGTGAGTGTACGCACGTGAACAACGCTGAGTGTGTATGTATGTGTGTGTGTTAATCAGTGCACATACCTGTCCTCTCCTCCCCGCCTGCCTAATTAACCTTTATTACCTGCGTGCTATACTAAGGCGGAAGAAGGGGGACATACAGTAAATCTATAGGACTAGTTATATTTGGTCCTAGTATGTTCATAGGTGTATGTGTGTTAATGTGAGTATGTGTGTAAGCTTATATTTGTCTCTTTGTTTCTCTGTCATGAATGTGTGTGTGTGTGTATATGTGCGTGTGTGTGTTTGTGTGTGCGTGTACTAAGTTAATTTAGTTACGTTATGATGACTGAAGGTGGAATCGAGTTCGGTTGTTTCGTATAGGCTACTAAACCCAAAAGTAATAAACTCAATATACTCTGGGAAATAATATTACGGCGTAACTTTGTTAATACATGACTCTATTGAAGTGTATTATTTGTTCTTATTACATTATCATTTATTTTCTTCCACTTTACATAATTACATTAAATAGTAAAGATAAATTCACAGTAGAGTAGATTATACGAAACATTTGAAATAGAATCATACGTTGTATTAAAATTAATTCAAAACGCAAATGTCCAATCCAGATAATTCTTAATTACTTATTAATGTATATGTTTTCATTAATCTCATTTGAGGGTGTTTGGTGTTGGGAGTTAATTAATTGAATTATAATATGTTTACACTGAATACCTCTCTCTCTCTCTCTCTCTCTCTCTCTCTCTCTCTCTCTCTCTCTCTCTCTCTCTCTCTCTCTCCAGTCAGTCAGTAGCGGTCAAACAAGAAGGAAGTGTCTTTCCGAGCTCCGAGCGTCGTCCCCTGCCCCACCCCACCGTGCATGCTGCCTTTCCCCTCTGCCCTCACCAGTATCTTGTAACTTAGTATTACCAATATCCCTTATAAATTCTCATTATCCCACACAATTCGCCATATAGAACCCCCTTTACCAAAACATTTATAACACATCACTATAAAACTCACGTGTGAGTCTGCCACACTCAAGCTACAGAAAAATCCCTCTCTATAAGCTTAAATATCTCCTCCTTGTCTAAATACCTCCTTTGATTTGTCCCACACTAACTCCCAGCTGCCTATCCATTGTAATTCCTAGTTTTCAATAACTCCCTCTCACTCTATCACTCTCATCTCTCTCTCTCTCTCTCTCTCCCTCTCCTCCCAACTCCCCCCCCCTCCCCCCCCCCCCCCCAACCCCCAACAAAAGGCACCGCCGTCCCCTCAACAACTTCCGCTTTACGAGGAGTGCCCCACCCGGGTGAATACAGCCCCCCAATAAACTAATTCTCTCTCTCTCTCTCTCTCTCCTCCCAACTCCCCCCCCCAACCCCAACAAAAGGCACCGCCTCTCTCCCCTCCAACGACTTCCATTTTACGAGGAGTGCCCCACCAGGGTGAATACAGCCCCTCAATAAACTAATCCTCTCTCTCTATCACTCTCTCTCCCTTTCGTTCTCTCTCTCTCATTCTCTCACTTCCATTTTCTCACTCTCACCCCCGCCCTTCTCTCTCTCTCTCTCTCTCTCTCTCGCTCAAATCTCTCTCTCTCTCTCTCTCTCTCTCTCTCTCTCTCTCTCTCTCTCTCTCTCTCATATCTCTCTCTCTCTCTTGCTCATATCTCTCTCTCTCTCTCGCTCTTATCTCTCTCTCTCTCTCTCTCTCTCTCACTCTCCCCCCCCCCCTCTCTCTCTCTCTTTCTTTCTCTTTCCTCTCATCCCAATTCATTTCCCCCCCCCCCACTCTCTCTTTCTTTCTTCTCCTCTCATCCCTAGTTCGTCCCCCCCCTGGGCTGCACCGCTCCGGAGCTGCCGCCAAGTGTCAATTAGTACCACCGGGGGGGGGGGGGGGTGCCCCCCCCCTTCAAACCCCGGTTTAGGAGGGGAAATAGGGGTATAAAATAAGGGCTCTAGGACCATCCACCCCACCCCCAAAACCCGTCCCAAATTTCTTTTTAAAGTGCCGACGTAACAGAAACTACCCTCACCCCCCACCAACACCTTGCAACCTGCATCATCAACATCGGAACAACTTTTAAGGGAAGTGACCACTCCAACATTTTGTACCTTTCGTTTTTGCAAATTCTCCCTCACTAACCACAAATCATGGCACCGATCAGAATTAAATGCCCCTCCTGTAACAAGAACTACTACAAGGAATGGTATCCGCGTCATGGGTATCCAAATGCCAAGTGTTTTATGTGTTTAACTGGTGAAAACTTTTTGCTCTTGGAGTGCACATTAGAAGCACACAAGGCACAGGCTGACGAATTGAAGCGAGATAATCTCACACTAAAGGAGACTGTAGGTGTACTTTCGCATCAAAATTTCTTACTAAAAGAGCGAGTAAAGGACATAGAGAGTAAGCAAGTCGACATTGTTAAAAATCTTCATAAAGAAAACCCATCCAATGATCTATTTCAGACAGTAGTCAACAGGTGTCACAAGAACAAATCCCAAGGGAATGGGAAAGCGACACCATGTATCCCTATCAAAAACAGATTTGCTGTTCTCGCCGAAAACAATGAACACGAGGTAACTGACCACGTGAATGGGAATGGGAATGGGAAAGCGACACCAGGTAACCCTATCAAAAACAGATTTGCACACGAGGTAACTGACCACGTGAAAGCAAGCTCGAAAGGCAAGAAAATTCCTGACGGGAAAACAACGAAACCATCAAATCACGGAGTCAGCGGGAAGGAGAAACTCACCCTAGTCTATGGTGACAGTCTCATGCGAGGTCAAGGAGCTGCCTTTGCCACCAAGAACAGAGGAAAAAGGTCAGTAAAGGTCATTCCAGGCGGTAAAGTCGAACATATCTTGAAAGACATAACTAACTCCGCCATACCAGAGGGCACCTGTGTAGTCGTCAATATTGCTCAAATGACTGCTTTGACGGAGGTAAGGCCCCAATTAAGACCATAGAAAAAGATTTCGAGAACCTAATTAAAGTCATGAAAAGGAAGACCACGAAATGTGTGGTAAGCGGCGTCATACCCTGGATTAAAACAAGCTCATATGGACAAAATAGAGCCATAGAAATTAACAACGCAGTCAAGGTCATGTGCGAACAAGAGAAGTAGTCCAGTCAATCTGTAGTTTGATATGGAAAAAATTGCAACAGAATTTATTTTTGCTGTAATGTAATCTACATGTCCTCCTAATCAACATACCAAAAGTGGAGGAAAAAGGATATGGTGGAAAGTTACCTAATTTGCATAAATCCAATATGGCTGCCAGGCCATTTCCGAAAACCTTAAATTTGCCCTCTTTACTTGTAATTATTGCAATGGGGTGATTTTAGTGTCTACACATATATTTTCAGGGTCCATAAACATGACTGTAAATATATCTACATGCTTCAAATGATATTTTTTGTCAAATCGAAAATAAATAATATATTTTTGTTGGTTCATGTGTAAGTAATCATTGTGTGTTGGATCTCGGTATTTCCCTTTTTAATTGTGCTGCTTTATCATTTTTTAATCATCTACATATTTTTAACAGTCTCCTTTTCTGTTTCAGATGCATGATGGAGTCCTGTGTAATTTGCAATGAAACCCTAGACAATGGGGAGGCAACTGTTGTGCTTCGTCAGAAAGGATGTGATGGTATTAGTGAAGCCAGCAAACTTCGTGGATTGATGCTCACCACTATTGTAGGACAATCTGTGCACAAAAAATGTCGCTTTGAATACTGCAACAGAAATTCCATTAGCCGAGACCTAAGGAAGAAACAGGAGACTTCATCGACTACCTGCCGTCAGCTCCGATCAAGTGATGGCAAGTTCTTATTTAATGAGCACTGTTTGTTTTGTGGCCATCCTGCTAAATACGCTGGAAGGAAAAGAGGATTTGATGTATTCCCAGTCAGGACAGGAGACTTCCAATTGACTATTCAGGATGTGTGTAAAAAACGTGGGGACTCCTGGGCTCATACTGTACAAAGTCGGATTGAATTTGCCCAAGACTTACATGCAGCAGATGCGATATACCACCAACTATGCAGTACCAATTTCCGAACAGGAAAGAAGATACCAGCTATATACAATCAATCAGGTGAAAGTAGTCAGTACACATCAGGCAGGCCAATTGATTTATTGAAAGCAGAAGCATTTTTGAAAGTGGTTGAGTACTTACAGAAAAATGAGGATATGCAGATATCTGTAAATAATCTTGTTGAGAAGATGAAAGAGTACTGTGACAAGGAAGCATATACTGCAAAGTACATGAAAGTCAAACTAGAAGAACATTTTGGTAACAACATTGTGATCACAAGCAGTGGCACGAAAGGCAACATTGTCACACTCAGAGCTACAGCTTCACATATTCTAAAGGAGTTCTACAATTTGCCAAAATTGCAAGACAGTGAGAAAGAGAAGCTTAGGTTGGTTCAGGCAGCTGCAGAACTCATCAAAAGTGACATAAAGTCCATGGAGTCTATGGGCGATACTTTTCCTAGCTCTGATGGTATTGCCTCCCTGGAAAAGAATTCCGATTTTGTTCCAGAGACTTTGCACCTTCTTCTTCAAACAATCTTCAGCGAGAAACAAGCTGAGCGCAAAATAGCAGCTATAGGTCAAGCAATTGTTCAAGCTGCTAGACCTAGAATACTAGTAGCACCTCTGCAGATAGGTCTGTCAGTGCAAATGCACCACCACTTCGGATCAAAGTTTCTCATTGACTGCCTCAATAGTCTTGGATTCTGTTCATCGTACCCTGAAGTAAAACGGTTTGAGCGCTCTGCTGCAAAGTTCCAAGGTATTGATGTACCTAACATTACATCACAACATTTCATCCAGTTTGTTGCTGACAATGTAGACCACAACATTGTTACACTTGATGGTCACAACACTTTTCATGGAATGGGTATTATTGCTGCAGTAACACCTATGACCAAACCACGAAAACAGATCCCCAGGATATCAGTAACAGCAGAGGATGTAGCAGCTGTCGGGAGAATCAAAATACACTTCTATAAATCAACAAACAGTAAGACTCAACCCTTGATATATGACAAACTGCATTTGCCTATCTATGAAGACCCTACAGCAATGCTAGACCTGCTTTGGAAAATTTCTTGGCCACTTCGTTCACCAAGACCTGGGTGGTCAGGAATGATGCAAGCAGTGTCGCATGGTATCCACCCAGGGAAGTCATCCATTATTTTCCTCCCAATGATTGATATGGATCCAACTAACCTCAGTTGCATATACTCAACTCTCTGTTTTGTGTCTTCTGAAGCCAAGCGCCAGAATATGCATCCAATCCTCACTTTTGATCAACCTCTCTGGTGGAAGGCTCAGATGATCCTTGCTGGTGAAAGCACAAACAGTGACCTGCACTCTATCATACTCCGTCTTGGAGCCTTCCACACTGAAATGAGTTTTCTGGGGTGCATCGGCAAAATCATGTCTGGGACTGGCCTAGGTGAGCTGCTTGAATTGGTATATGCACCAAATGCTGTTGCCCATATGCTTAGTGGCAAAGCAGTAGCAAGAGCATTCAGGGGACACTGTCTTGTAGATGCAGCATTAAATGCAATGATTATATCTCAGACATTTAGTTTTCCTCTTCCATAAATGAATTGTGCTGTTCCAGAGACTACAAAGGTTGACAGCACTGCAGATGTGCAATTGGAAGAAGTTGATGATACTGATAAATCTCTGCCTGTGACAGTTGAAGAAGAGGATTTGCGTCATGCAATTCACATGTATGATGACTTGATGAAAGGTGAATTGTCTGTAGATGTGGTATGTATGGATGGTGTCCTCGAAAGAGTTAAACAAAGAGTGAATGAAGAAAAAGCTACATTGGCGTCCAATTCCACTGCTCGGTTGTTGATACAGTATATGACGATGGTTGACCTTCTTCGACAGTTCATCAAAGCTGAGCGTACAGGAAACTGGAGTCTCTACCTGCATACATTACCTGCAATGTTGCCATACTTCGCTGCTGCTGGCCATAACCATTACGCCAAATCTGTATACATCCACTTGCAACAGATGCATCAGCTCAAGACACAACATCCAGATGTTTATGATAAATTCAATGCAGGGTATCATGTTGTACGACGAAGCGACATATTTTGGGGAGGACTTTCATCTGATTTAGCTATAGAGCAAGTACTAATGAGAAGTATGAAGACTACTGGTGGATTAACGCGTGGTCGTGGAATGTCTGAAGCACAACTTACACAGTGGCTGCTGTCCATGCCTGCATGTGCCGATGTCAATATGGCCATGCAAGAGTTCATGGCAACAAGTTATACTACAAGTGAACAACACAAAGAAGCCACAGATGCAAGACAAAAGAAAGATGAACTTGACATGTTATCAATACTGGGTCTCCTGCAAGAAAGAAACCCCTTTGCACAAGACCCAATACTACGGAACATTGACCAAACTGTCAATGCCCACAAAGCTTCAGAAGTGGGCAGAGAGGTACTCAAAAGTATGGAGGGAAAGAATGTCATGGAGTATGCTTTCAGGAAAAAAATCAAGTGATAACCCTTGACCACAGAGTCTCGCCAAAGGTAGATGGTGAAATGATTCATGTTGATTCCCAGCTGCTCTTTCAACGTCTCATAATGGCTGCACCTGATGTTGTGGATGATATTGAAAGCATATTCCAATATGAACTGTCTTCTCCTCCATCATCTTTGTTTGAGACCAATGGACTTCTTCGCCAAGCCAATAAACCTTCACTCGCTAATTCAATTTGGTAATTGGCACAATGCACAGATATGTCAGCTCAAGTTGATGAAGATGCTATGAGCTATGTGATTGATGGAGGCTCTCTTCTACAGCGCTTGCCATGGTCACGCGATGTCACATTTAGTTCCATCTGCCAGCGCTATGTAGACTACGTTCACGAGAAGTATAGAAATCCCATTGTATTTGATGGCTATGAAGCAGGTCATTCTACAAAAAATATTATACATAAGAGAAGGTCCAAAAGAATTGTCGGTATGCAAGTAAATTTTGCTGAAGGAATGTGTGTAAAAACAAAGAAAGAAGTTTTCCTGGCCAACACAACAAACAAGCAGAAGTTCATTCATATGCTGAGTGCCAAGTTACAAAAGAAAGGCATAAAAACAATTCATGCAGCTGGTGACGCAGATGTGCTAATTGCAACGACAGCAGTAAATGAGGCATCCAAGTGTCCTACTACACTCATTGGAGAGGATACCGATCTCCTGGTGTTGTTATGCATGCAGCCAAGCCAGACGGTATTTCCACTGCTCTTCAGGTCAGAGGGACGGCAAATATCAAAGAAGATGAAGAGAATATGGGACATCAATTTGGTAAAGAGGAAACTGGGCCAAGATACATGCACATTATTGCCAGTAATACATGCTATTACTGGCTGTGATACAACCTCCCGTATGTTTGGTATTGGGAAAGAATCTGCTCTTCGGAAACTAAGAAGTGACAGTGATATGCAAGAATATGCAAAGGTTTTTCTTAGACAATCTTCAATGGCAGAAATTACAGCTGCTGGTGAGAAGTTAGCGAGTCGTCTGTATAGTGGTGACAAAAACGAGGGATTGGACTCTCTACGTTACAGATTGTTTTGTGAGAAGGCAATGAGAGGCAGCTATTCTGTTCAAGTACACACCCTTCCTCCAACAGCATCAGCTTTATGTTACCATAGTGCCTGTACATATTTTCAGTGCCAAGAGTGGATGGGTAACACTTTGAAGCCAGAGGAGTGGGGATGGATATGTAATCAAGGCCAATTAGAACCCAAAACTACAGACTTGGCAGCTGCCCCAGAATCACTGCTGCAGATTGTGCGCTGCAAGTGTAAAGTTAATTGCGACACTCGACGCTGCTCATGCAGAAAACATGGCCTGGAATGTTCAGCTGCATGTGGAGAATGCAGAGGGGTTGGGTGCACAAATGCAATGGCATCTGAAGATAGCTTTGTAGACAGTGAATGAATGAAATGTATACATGGAGATGTTCAAGATGATTAACCCTTTCACGTTCTGATGACGGTTCTGGCCATCATAGGTTCCCGAGGTTTCATTTTTTTTTTTAGCAAATGTTTATTTAAAGGAAAGTGTGTTTTTTATTTCATTTTCTTTTATTCTCTGGGTTATTATAGATGAAAATTCAAACTATGATACATCATTCAAAAGCTAATTTATTCAGCTACACAATGGTATGTGGTAATCCGAATGATTTTATTGTTATTATTTTTTTTTTGGGGCAAACATTTATTTGAAGGAAAGCGTGTTTTTTATTTAATTTTTCTTTACACTGGGCTACTATTGATCAAAATTCAAACTATGATACATTATTCAAAAGCTAATTTACTCAGCTACTTGATGATATCATCAAAATTATTCTATCTTTGTTAGGTATTTTTTGACAATTGTTTCTAGAAGGAAAGTGTTAAATTTTTGCCTTTCGGCTATACTCAAATCGTCTTTTTTGCCTTTTATTTTGAGTTTAGATTTTTATTGAGCACAGTACCTTAAAGCACAACCCTTTACCTACCAAACAAGACCAATCCCAACCCTCTACAATGAATAATAATGGTGATACACTCATTTGAAGTACAACATTCTGTGTTACCGCTACAATATGTTTATGATTAACATGTTTATTTTTAACCATGTTCCACCAATCCCATTTTCCTCTACTTTTGATATGTGATGTAATAAAGCATTAGGAACATCATACAACAGGTTTCATTTCTGTTCTAATTATTTCCATCATAGGCCATAATTTGTGCTAGATTGACTGGACTAAAGGTACTGTATGTGGGCAATTGGACCACCTTTGTAGGGAACTCGTCCCTGTACAGCGGAGATGGCATTCATTTATCAAAAAAAGGCGTTCAGCACATGAGTGACACCCTAAATCAAGCAACCTACATTGCCCATGAAAACAACGCCAGTCAGGACCGAGAGATAACTATGCTAATAGACTCCTCTGAGTATTGACATCGCTACCCCCGGAAAAGCCCTCCCACAACCCCACCCAATCAAACTCCACCCGCACAGTTAAGAGAAATAAATAACCCCGCCCAACCCTTCCAAGTCCATCACAACCATTTAAACGAAACCGTCAACCCCAATGGCCCACAAGTTGCGAAAATTTACCTACCTGAACCACAAAACAAACTTAACAACCCCACCCAACCCCATCCAAGCCATCCCAACCAACTGAATGAATTTGACAACCCGCCGCGGCTTCAAGTCACAACCCCAAACCCATCCCCACCAATAAGAAAAACAAATCCAGCGCATGCTGAGAGAAATGATATAAAAATAATATCCATAAATGCCTGCTCAATAAGAAACAAAATAGACAAACTCAAATGTCTGTTATTAAATGAGAAAGTTGACGTTATTTGTATAACGGAAACACATCTGAACCTTAAAAATAAAGATCTACTTTATGAATATCACATAGAGCAATATACATTTTTTCATAAAGACCGTAACAATGGAAAACAATGTACGTTGCAACCTACTTAAACCCAGTTGAGGTGACTCTCCCCGAAAGTAATGCAGAAATAGTGTGCGTCAAAATAAATACAAAAAACATTAACTTAAATATCACTACAGCGTACCGACCACCGAGACTAACTGTTGCCGATGATACAATTTTTTATGAAATACTAGAGAAAACCCTTAATTCCGACGAAACAGTTTTACTAGGTGACTATAACCTCCCCCTAATTGACTGGAATACCCTGACCGGAAAAAATGCTGAGTCACGCCTAATGACAAGCTTCATCCAGGACAATTTTTTGACTCAACACGTAAAACAGCCGACGCGAGACAGGAATATATTAGACCTCGTAATCACTATCCAAGAAAATCTATTATCAAACCTGGATGTAGGTTAACATCTGGCAACGTCCGATCATAAAATCTTAAGAATCAACGTTATAAGCAAATATTCCTCAGTAAAAACAACAGGAATGGTTTCGGACTTCAAAAACGCAAATTATGACGGACTTAAGGACTCGCTATCAAACATACACTCAAACCTCATAAATATAAACGAAGTAAATGAACAATGGGGACATTTTAAGTCTACAATTACAGAAGCGCAAAAACAATTTGTACCCATGAAACCAAAACGTAATACGAAATCAAGTATGCCCCCTTGGTACAGTAGAGACATAGAGCAAGGCAATAAGGAAAAGGAATCAACTCCACAAACTTGTAAAAAATAACACAAACACTGAAGAAATTAAATACTTGTACAAAAATAGTAGAAGGGAAGTGAAAAAAATAATTAGGGCGAACAAACAAAATTACGAAATGACTATTGCCAGAGAAAGTACCACAAACCCCAACAAATTCTACAGTTACGTAAATAAAAATAAACAGATCAAAAGCGGAATCGGACCGCTAATAGAAGATGGCCAGACAATAACAGGTGACACAAACACGGCAAATCTGCTCAACAAATATTTTGGCTCAGTTTTCACAGAAGAAATTATCGATCATACCCTTGAAAATAACACCTCAACTCATGCGATAGGAGATTTCACCATCAGTGTTAGCGAAGTACAAAGCAAATTGAGTAATTTAAATGTATATAAGACCCCGGGACCCGACATGCTCCACCCGAAAATAATTAAGAATGTTAAGGACGAAATAGCAAAACCCCTGACACAACTATTTAACTTATCATTACTACAAGGGATTGTACCGAGTGATTGGAAAGATGCGAACATTACGCCGATATACAAGAAGGGTAGCAAGGCCAAAGCGAGTAATTACAGACCAATTAGTCTACCTTCAATTGTAGGAAAAATCATGGAAAAAATCCTTAGAGATAAGATAGTAGATTACCTCGAATCAAACAACCTAATCAAAAATAGTCAACACGGCTCTAGATCAAATAAGTCATGCCTAACAAATTTGATTGAATTTTATAACAAACTATTCACATATAACGACATGACGAAATCACTAGATATAATCTTCTTGGACTTTCAAAAAGCTTTCGACAAGGTGCCTCACCGAAAACTATTGGCTAAACTGGAGAGGATAGGTATCAAAGGTGAAATTCATTCTTGGATACAAAATTGGCTTACAGACAGAAGACAGAGAGTGGTGATAAATGGAGTGGAATCGGAGTGGGAGCCTGTCACTAGTGGAGTTCCACAGGGTTCAGTCCTTGGACCGGTCCTGTTTCTCATTTACATTAACGATATTGATGTAGGGGTAAACAACACCATTTCCAAATTCGCCGACGATACAAAAATAGGAAATACAGTCCTGAACGAAGATGATAGAAATGCGTTGCAATCTGATTTAAACGAGATATCAGAGTGGTCGAAAAAATGGCAGATGCCCTTCAATGTCGATAAATGTCAGGTGCTGCAGGTTGGTAGCAGAAATATGAAATACAAATATGAAATGAATGGCAAATAAATAAAAACCGCAACGGTAGTAAAAGACCTAGGGGTACTAATATCTGAAAACCTAAAAACTTCCGACCAATGTATAGCAGCTGCAAATAAGGCAAACATAGCATTGGGCTTTATTAAACGAAAATTTACATATAAACATGAGAATGTAATAGTGCCACTGTTCAAAAGTATGGTGAGGCCCCACCTTGAATATGGTGTGCAGTTCTGGTCACCTTATCTGATCAAGGACATTGTAAGACTCGAGTCAGTACAGCATAGAGCGACGAAGATGATACCCTCATTAAGAAATAAACCATATGAAGAAAGACTTAAACGATTGAACCTGTTCTCATTAAAAAAGAGGAGGTTGAGGGGTCAGCTTATTGAGTGCTTTAAGATACTAAAAGGTTTCGACAAAGTCGATGTAAATGCACTATTCACATTAAACAATACTAATCAAACTCGCGGAAATGGAATGAAATTAAAAACCAAAAAGGCAAACCTATATGTCACAAAGAGTTTCTTCACCTACAGTGTGGCGACAGAGTGGAATAAACTACCAGCGAGAGTGGTGGAGAGCGACACAATAAACGCTTTCAAGGGAAGGCTTGACCTCTATCTGCAGAGGGCTGGGGTGATATGAAAAAAAAAAATAATAAAATAAAATATATATGTGTATGTGTGTGCACTGTACAGTATGTATATATATACTGTATATATATGTATGTATGTGTGTATGTATGTATATGTGTGTGTGTGTGTGTATGTGTGTATATGTATGTACCGGTGTATATATATATATATATATATATATATATATATATATATATATATATATATATATATATATATATATATATATATATATATATATATACATATAGTTTGTAAGGCCAGACTGCCTAGTAAGGACCTTGAGGTCTGTGTGGTCTGTGTATCTATGTAGCTCTATGTAGCTCTATGTAGCTCTCTCTCTCTCTCTCTCAGCTAATGGATCAAGCTGGTGTTATGACCACTCTAAAGGCTCCTTCCCCTCCCCTAATATTGCCTTCTTTCCTTCGTTCCTCCTTCTATTCCTTCATACATTTTCTTCCCCCCACATCGCTCCTTCCTTCCTTTGATATATTGTTTTCCCCTTCAGACTAATTCATACATTTTTATTCCCTCCATTAATATATTTACTTTTCCTTCATACATGTCCTTCCTGTCCGTCATACACATTTCTCTTCTCTCCATACGGCACCTTCATTTCTTCATATAACATAGTACCGGTATGTATCCCGCTATGCTCCTTCACCATCCCTCAAGATACGTTCCTTTAATTCACTTGATACATTTCCTCTATACAATTTTCCTCCTCTCTAAACATTACATTCCCTCCATACAATCTTCTCGTCCAGACCCCATTTTCGTTTTATTCATATATTACTTATCTTCATACAGATACTTCCCTACATACATTTAAACCTTTCCATGCATTTCCTTTTATTTTCATACAATTATGCCCTTCAAAAGTCCACTTCCTTCCCTCCATACCCCTCCTTCCTTCCCTCCATACCTCCTCCTTTCTTCCCTCCATACCCCTCCTTCCTTCCCTCCATACCTCCTCCTTCCTTCCCTCCATACCCCTCCTTGAGTAAGTCATGTAACATAATAATTTCAGGCATTATTCCCAAGATCGATGCAGAGACCGGTTTCTACGATAAGGCGTTCCTAATAACAGACTTAAATCCCTCTGCTCACAGGAAGATGTCGAATATCTCAATCTCTGGGACCATTTCTACAATCAACATATTCTCTTTCAGGATGATGACTGCCATTTGAATTCAGTCGGAGGAGCACGCCTAGGCAGACTCCTACATGATGCAGTCTGCACTTTCAGATCAAAAACGACAACCGAGCAGGGGCAGTAGCAGCGACATAAACTACCCCATATCAAATGTAAACTCTATCCAAAATAATATCACGGCCTGCTACGTTAATGCACGCAGCTTACGCAATAAATTCGAAGACCTGGAAGCACTTGCATGTATGGAGGAATGTGATATAATCGGTGTTTCAGAATCTTGGATCAACACGGAAAAGCGTGATTTTTTGGCGGAATACGCATTACCAGGTTATACTCCCTTCAGCTGCGAAAGATCCCATAGAATGGGAGGTGGGGTTCTGCTATATGTTAAAAGTAATCTTCACCCAATCGAGGTAACCAAACCTGCCATAAATAATATTGATACTAGTTACGTTCAAATAAATAATCAAGCAAGCAAGATAATAATTGGCCTAATTTATCGACCTCCTGCACAATCACCCGATACTGACGAGAAACTCTATGATCAAATAGCGGAAATAAGTTGTCAGGAAGAAGCAGTAATATTTGGCGATTTCAATCTGCCAGTCACAACATGGGGCGAACCACTAAATGCTCACGCGGGACATGATCTATATGCTAATCTTAAGGAAAGTGCCCTTTATCAACACGTAGAACACCCAACGAGGGGAAATAACATTCTGGATATTATTCTAACGACAAATGAAAGACTTGTAAATAGCGTTAAAATCGGACCGGAATTTAGCTCTAGTGACCTTAGGATAGTGTCCTTTAACATTAAAGTAAATAATGACAAAGAAAACGTGAGCACGGAAAAAGTACCAGATTATCGAAGGGCCGACTTTAACAAACTTAGAAGGCATCTTGCCAATACTGACTGGAGTGAAATGACTGAAACTCACGATGTAAATCGATTATGGAACATATTATCTAATAACCTAAACAAAGCAATAAATACAAGCATCCCTCTACGAAACCGGCGCCCAGCAGGCAAATATAAGCCAAAATGGTGGAATAATGAAATAAAAAACATCCTCTTAGTAAAAAAGCAGGCATACCAAAAATATAAGGCAACTCAGAATAATAGCGATAAATTAGAACACGATAGACTGCGTCGAACAACCAAAAATCTCATCAAAGGAAGTAAGAAGAATCTGGAACTTCATATTGCCAGCTCCAGCAAGTCCAATCCGAAAGAATTTTACAGCTATATAAGAAACAGAAAAACGGTAACTTCAACAATAGGCCCACTTGTTGCGGAAAATGGAGATCATACAGATAACAAAGTACAAATGGCGAATATCCTAAATAACTATTTTGCATCAGTTTTCACGTCGGAAGATACTACCGGTAACCGACCTACCCCTACGAATCAATCAAATGGCACTGAGCTCGAAAACTTTACGATTTATGAAGAAGATATCCTGTTCGCAATCAACAATTTGAAAGTTAATAAAACCCCAGGCCCTGATAAAAATATCCCCAAGGATCCTAAAAGAAGCAAAACACGAATTATTAAACCCACTCGCAAATCTGTTCAACAAATCATTGAATGTTGGGATAGTTCCAAACGAATGTAAACTAGCTAACGTGACACCCATATACAAAAAAGGAAATAAGTCCTCTCCCGGCAATTATCGACCAATTAGCTTAACATCGGTAACCGGCAAATTAATGGAAACCATTATAAGGGACAAAATAGTAAAACATTTGGAAGAAAATAATTTAATAAAAGATTCTCAGCACGGTTTTAGAAATAAACGTTCATGCTTAACAAACTTACTCGACTTCTTCAATGATGTTTACAAATCATATGATAAGGATAGAGCAGTTGATATAATATATCTCGATTTTCAGAAAGCTTTCGATACCGTACCCCACAAGAGACTAATTGACAAAATAAAAGCTCAGGCATAACAGGAAAAACTCTGAAATGGCTCGAAAATTGGCTCTCAGACCGTAAACAACGAGTTGTAATAAATGGTGAAGAATCAGATTGTGCAAAGTAAATAGTGGCGTTCCCCAGGGTTCGGTATTAGGTCCTATTCTTTTTATAATTTACATAAACGACTTAGACGAAGGAATAGAATGCAAAATTTCGAAATTTGCTGACGATATAAAAATTACTAATAAAGTAACCTCAACAGTACATTGGCAAAAACTACAAGGTGACCTAGACACTTTAGAAAACTGGGTAGAAAAATGGCAAATGAAATTCAACATAGAAAAATGCAAAGTATTACACATCGGTAGTAACAACGCTAAAAAAGATTACTCAATGAACAACATTCAACTATCAAATACAAATAATGAAAAGGATCTGGGAGTTATAATATCAAGTGACCTGAAGCCGAGTAAACAGTGTACAGAGGTAATAAAAACTGCTAATAAATTGGTGGGTTTCATCGGCAGAACATTCAAATTCAAATCAGAAAAAATCATACTTACTCTATTCAACTCATTGGTGCGTCCCCATCTCGAATACTGCGTGCAATTCTGGTCACCGTACTACCGAAAGGACATAAATAAACTTGAAAGGGTGCAACGCAGAGTCACTAAAATTATACCTAGATTGCGTAGTAAACCGTACGAAGAGCGCTTAAAAGACCTAAATTTGTTTAGCTTAACAAAGCGCAGAATGAGAGGTGACCTAATAGAGGTGTTCAAAATCTTCAAGGGATTCAGCAACCTAAATGTAAGCGAATTATTTACGATCAATCAAGCAAACACGAGAAACAATGGTTACAAGATTATAGGCAAGCGTTTTCATTCTCACGAGGCGAAGCATTTCTTCTTCAACCGCGTTGTGAATAATTGGAACAGACTACCCTCGAACATTGTAAACTGTAATACTGTCGAAACATTTAAGAACCATCTGGATAAACACATGGCAAATAACCCCCGATTAACACAGTTTCTTTCAGAATAACGCGCAACGAAATGTCAACGCATACCGCAATGTATATTGATTTTCATACATCTGTTCCCTTTCAGAATTGTAGTAAATAGAGTTAGCTTAGATTACAAATCAACTTCTTTTTTCTCCCTGTCCTGTCCGAATTTCCGTGTCAGTTTTTCAATACTGCATGGTATTTTTCCTATCTGTTTCCATGCCAGTATTAGCTGGAGGGAGTGGTGGGTGGGGAGGAGCCTTCTTCTTTGCTATCCTTTTCTCTACCTCGTAGTCAGTAGATTAGTAGTTTTAGATATCCAAACTGCCCCGTAAGGACCAATAGGTCTGTTGCAGTTTTGTTCTCCTTTGTATTCCTTCTCTCCATACCTCCTCCTTCCTTCCCTCCATACCCCTCCTTCCTTCCCTTCATACCCCTCCTTCCTTCCCTCCATACCCCTCCTTCCTTCCCTCCATACCCCTCCTTCCTTCCCCCCATACCTCCTTCTTCCTTCCCTCCATACCCCTCCTTCCTTCCCCCCATACCCCTCCTTCCTTCCTTCCCTTCATACCCCACCTTCCTTCCCTCCATACCCCTCCTTCCTTCCCTCCATACCCCTCCTTCCTTCCCTCCATACCCCTCCTTCCTTCCCTCCATACCCCTCCTTCTTCCCTCCCTACCCCTCCCTCCTTCCCTCCATACCCCTCATTCCTTCCTTCCATACCCCTCCTTCCTTCCCTCCATACCCCTCCTTCCTTCCCTTCATACCCCTCCTTCCTTCCCTCCATACCCCTCCTTCCTTCCATCCATACCCCTCCTTCCTTTCCTCCATACCCCTCCTTCCTTCCCTCCATAGCCACCTTCCTTCCCTCCATACCCCTCCTTCCTTCTCTCCATACCCCACCTCCCTTCCCTCCATACCCCTCCTTCCTTCCCTTCATACACCTCCTTCCTTCCCTACATACCCCTCCTTCCTTCCCTCCATACCCCTCCTTCCTTCCCTCCATACCCCTCCTTCCTTCCCTCAATATCCCTCCCTCCATACCACTCCTTCCTTCCCTCCATACCCCTCCTCAGTCTGTCCGAATACATAATTATACTTCTAATAAAGAGGACATTTACATATGGAGTCCCTCAAGGTTCATTCCTGTGCCCAATTTGATTTAATATTTTTGTTTAATGACTTATATGAAAGCTTTGAAAACGGTCTATTGGTCCAGTATGCTAATGATACTCAGTTTCTGTGTACCGGAAATGTAGATGAAGTTGCTAGTATCATTCGCAATACCGAAGAAGCATTACTGAGAGTCAAGAAGTATTTCCTGAGCAATGGTCTAATGCTAAGCTCCAGTAAAACTCAATGCATTTTCATTGGTAACAGACAACTGTTGTCATACATCCCCCCTAATGTAGTTATCAATATTTATGGGGATACTATAACTCCAAGTAATCACGTTAAAAATTTAGGCGTGTACATTGATCGATTTATGCTTTTCGACAAACATACTAATGAATTATCTAAAAAAGTTGTTGGTACATTTAAATGTTTATTAATCGCATAAGTGCCAGTCTCGATAAACCTTCTCGAATAATCGTTGTAATTGCACAATCCCTAGTACTGAGTATAATAAACTACTGCATCCGGGTATGGTCCTCAACAAATGTAACAATAACTAGCGGTGTACAGAAATTACAGAATCTTGCAGCCAAAGTAGCCATAGGTGGTGCAAAGAAATACGATCACGTAACACCGATAATTAAAGAATTTGGGTGGTTAAGAATCAAAGAAAAGCATAGGTTGGACACATGTACTGATGTTTTAAGGTGCTAAACGGTTTCTATCCAACATTTCCTACTGTAAGTGACATAACCAATAGTTCAACCAGACAACAAAATTGTCTGTATGTACCTAGAACTAGAACAGATGCTGGAGCTAGACGTATGAATGTCATAGGACCAAAGATATGGAACAATCTGTCTTCTAACATTACAGATGCTTATACTGTATCTGACTTTATAGGTAAACTTATAAGGCTCCTTTTAAGCAACACATCTATAACATAAGCTACTGTTATTTTAGTACTTTGACACAACTGTATTGGTTTATGTATATATTGTATATTATGTATCTTACCCTTGACTTTGTAATATTTTATGTTAACATATACATATTTTAATTGAAGCTGTAAAGAATAATCACTTACTAGTGGAAAAAACATTATTTTAATTTGAATTCCTTCCCTCCATACCCCACCTTCCTTCCCTCCATACCCCACCTTCCTTCCCTCCATACCCCTCCTTCCTTCCCTCCATACCACTCCTTCCTTCCCTCCATACCCCACCTTCCTTCCCTCCATACCCCTCCCTTCCTTCCCTCCATACCCCTTCTTCCAACTCTCTCCTTCCTTCCCTCCATACCCCACCTTACTTCCCTCCATACCCCTCCTTCCTTCCCTCCATACCCCTCCTTCCTTCCCTCCATACCCCTCCTTCCTTCTCTCCATACCACTCCTTCCTTCCCTCCATACCCCTCCTTCCTTCCCTCCATATCCCTCCTTACTTCCTTCCATACCTCTCCTTCCTTCCCTCCATACCTCCTCTTTCCTTCCCTCCATACCTTCTCCTTCCTTCCCTCTATATCCCTCCTTCCTTCCCTCCATACCTCCTCCTTCCTTCCCTCCATACCCCTCCTTCCTTCCCTCCATACCTCCTCCTTAATTCCCACCATACCTCCTCCTTCCTTCCCTTCATACCCCTCCTTCCTTCCCTTCATACCCCTCCTTCCTTCCCTCCATACCCCTCATTCCTTCCTTCCATACCCCTCATTCCTTCCTTCCATACCCCTCCTTCCTTCTTTCCATACCCCTCCTTCCTTCCCTCCATACCCCTCCTTCCTTCCCTCCATACCCCTCCTTTTGCCTTTGACAAAGTTCACCACAAACATTTACTGCTAAAACTAAAAGCGCATAGAATACAAGATGGTGTGTTGAAATGGATAGAAAATTGGCTCAGCGACAGAAAGCAGAGAGTAGTCATAAACGGTAAGGCATCTAAATGGACCAATGTAAGTAGCGGGGTACCCCAGGGATCGGTACTAGGACCAATTATCTTTCTAATTTACATCAACGACATAGATGAGGGTCTCACCTGTACAATCTCAAAATTTGCTGACGATACAAAAATTGCAAATAGCGTACTCTCAAAAGAACAAGTTGAAGATATGCAACACAATCTAGATAAGTTGTCATGTTGGGCCCAAATTTGGCAAAAGAGTTTCAATGCGGATAAATGTAAAGTACTACATATCGGATACCAAAATGAAAAAGCAAACTATTTGATGAATGGCACTCAGCTTAAGAATGTAAATCTGGGAGTAACAATATAGAGTAACCTAAAACCGAGCCAACAATGTTCAGAAGTTGTTAAGAAGGCAAACAAAATAATTGGCTTTATAGGCAGGTCATTTGAGCATAAATCCAAAGACGTTATCCTAACCCTTTACACAATTCCTTAGTCCGCACTCTTCTTGAATACTGCGTTCAATCCTGGTGCCCTTATTACCAAAAAGATATAGACAAGCTAGAACGAGTTCAACGTAGAGTTACCAAAATGATACCTAGCCTAAAGAACAAACCATACGAGGAGCGTCTTAGAGAATTAAATCTATTTCCTATAACCGAGCGGAGATTAAGAGGCGACTTAATTCAAGTGTTCAAAATCATCAAAGGCATTGACAATATGAACTGTAGCAAGTACTTCACTATCGACCAATCTAATTACACGCTGGGAAACGGTTGCAAAATTATTGGTAAATCTTTTAACTCACACGAAGCTAAGAATTTCTTCTTCAATCGAGTTGTCAACTTATGGAATGGGCTTCCCCGAGATGTCATAGACTGCAGCACCGTTGATTCATTTAAACTTCGCCTAGACAAATATCTCGCATCAAACCCGCGACTGACTGCGTTTGTAAATGAATAACTTTTTTTATCCTCCCATCAGTTACTAACCCATCTGTCCCCTACTAACTTCCTAACCCTGCCACGGACATTAGTTCCAGGGCAGTAGTTCCATTTCCAATGTTCCCTTATCCTCTCTAAACCACTGTTTGGACACTTGATCCTCAGTGTTTTGGAGGACAAGCAGCCTAGAAGGGTCACTAGACCTGTTGTTGCTTGATTTCCTTTGTACTCCTTTGTACTCCTTCCTTCCCTCCATACCTCCTACTTCCTTCCCTCCATACCCCTCCTTCCTTCCCTCCATACCCCTCCTTCCTCCCCTCCATACCCCCTCCTTTCTTCATTCCATACCCCTCCTTCCTTCTCTCCATAACCCTCCTTCCTTCCCTCCATACCTCTCCTTCCTTCCCTCCATACACCTCCTTCCTTCCCTCCATACCCCTCATTCCTTCCCTCCGTACCCCTCATTCCTTCCTTCCATACCCCTCCTTCCTTCTCTCCATAGCCCTCCTTCCTTCCCTCCATACCCCTCCTGCCATCCCTCCATATCCCTCCTTCCTTCCCTCCATATCCCTCCTTCCTTCTCTCCATATTCCTCCTTCCTTCCCTCCATATCCCTCCCTCCTGCCCTCCATACCCCTCCTTCCTACCCTCCATACCACTCCTTCTTTCCCTTCATACCCCTCCTTCCATCCCTCCTTCCTTCCCTCCATATCCCTCCCTCCTGCCCTCCATACCCCTCCTTCCTACCCTCCATACCACTCCTTCCTTCCCTCCATACCCCCCCTTCCTTCCCTCCTCCTACCCCACCTTCCTTCCCTCCATACCCCTCCTTCCTTCCCTCCATACCACTCCGTCCTTCCCTCCATACCCCTCCCTCCTTCCCTCCATACCCCTCCTTGCTTCCCTCCATACCCCTCCTTCCTTCCCTATATACCCCTCCTTCCTTCCCTCCATACCCCTCCTTCCTTCCGTCCATACCTCCTCCTTCCTTCCCTCCATACCTCCTCCTTCCTTTCCTCCATAACCATCATTCCTTCCTTCCATACCCCTCCTTCCTTCCCTCCATACCCCTCCCTCCTTCCCTCCATACTTCTCCTTCCTTCTCTCCATACCCCTCCTTCCTTCCCTCCATACCCCTTCTTCCTTCCCTCCATACCTCTCCTTCCTTCCCTCCATACCCCTCCTTCCTTCCCTCCATACCCCTCCTTCCTTCCCTCCATACCCCTTATTCCTTTCCTCCATACCCCTCTGTCCTTCCCTCCATACCTCCTCCTTCCTTCCCTCCATACCCCTCCTTCCTTCCCTCCATACCCCTCCTTCCTTCCCTCCATACGCCACCTTCCTTCCCTCCATACCCCTCCTTCCTTCCCTCCATACGCCACCTTCCTTCCCTCCATACCCCTCTTTCCTTCCCTCCATACCTCCTCCTTCCTTCCGTCCACACCTCCTCCTTCCTTCCCTCCATACCTCCTCCTTCCTTCCCTCCATACCCCTCATTCCTTCCTTCCATACCCCTCCTTCCTTCCCTCCATACCCCTCCTTCCTTCCCTCCTTACCCTTCCTGCCATCCCTCCATCCTTCCCTCCATATCCCTCCCTCCTTCCCTCCATATCCCTCCTTCCTTCTCTCCATACCACTCCTTCCTTCCCTCCATACCCCTCCTTCCTTCCCCCCATAGCCCACCTTCCTTCCCTCCATACCCCTCCTTCCTTCCCTCCATACCCCTCCTTCCTTCCCTCCATACCCCTCGTTCCTTCCCTCCATACCGCTCTTTCCTTCCCTCCATACCACTCCTTCCTTCCCTCCAAACCCCTCCTTCCTTCCCTCCAAACCCCTCCTTCCTTCCCTCCATACCCCTCCTTCCTTCCCTCCATACCCCTTCTTCCGTCCCTCCATACCCCTCCTTCCTTCCCTCGATACCCCTCCTTCCTTCCCTCTATATCTCTCCTTCCCTCCATACCCCTCCTTCCTTCCCTCGATACCCCTCCTTCCTTCCCTCTATATCTCTCCTTCCTTCCCTCCATACCCCTCCTTCCTTCCCTCCATACCCCTCCTTCCTTCCCTCCATATGCTTCCTTCCTTCCCTCCATACCCCTCCTTCCTTCCCTCCATACCCCTCCTTCATTTCCTCCATACCTCCTACTTCCTTCCCTCCATGTGCTTCCTTCCTTCCCTTCATACCCCACCTTCCTTCCCTCCATACCACTCCTTCCTTTCCCCCATCCCCCTCCTTCCTTCCCTCCATACCCCTCCTTCCTTCCTCCATACCTCCTCGTTCCTTCCCTTCATACCTCCTCCTTCCTTCCCTCCATACCCCTTCTTCCTTCCCTCCATACCCCTCCTTCCTTCCCTCGATACCCCTCCTTCCTTCCCTCTATATCTCTCCTTCCTTCCCTCCATACCCCTCCTTCCTTCCATACCCTCCTTCCTTCCCTCATACCTCCCTTCCTTCCCTCCACCCTCCTTCCTTCCCTCCATACCCCTCCTTCCTTCCTCCATACCCCTCCTTCCTTTCCTCCATACCCCTCCTTCCTTCCTCCATACCCTCCTTCCTTCCCTCCATACCTCCTCGTTCCTTCCCTCCATACCTCCTTCCCTCCCTCCATACCTCCTTCCCTCCCTCCATGCCTCCTTCCCTCCCTCCATACCTCCTTCCTTCCCTCCATACCTCCTCGTTCCTTCCCTTCATACCTCCTCCTTCCTTCCCTCCATACTCCTCCTTCCTTCCCTCCATACCCCTCCTTCCTTCCCTCCATACCTCCTCCTTCCTTCCCTCCATACCTCCTCCTTCCTTCCCTCCATTCCTCCTCCTTCCTATCCTCCATACCCCTCCTTCCTTCCCTCCATACCCCTCCTTCCTTCCCTCCATACCCCATCTTCCCACATACACTCCTTCCTTCCCTCCATACCCCTCCTTCCTTCCCTCCATACCCCTCCATCCTTCCCACCATACACTCCTTCCTTCCCTCCATACCCCTCCTTCCTTCCCTCCATACCTCTCCTTCCTTCCCACCATACCCCTCCTTCCTTCCTTCCATACCCCTCCTTCCTTTCCTCCATACCTCTCCCTCCTTGCTTTCCTCCATACCCCTCCTTCGTTCCCTCCATACCTCCTGCTTCCTTCCCTTCATACTCCTTCCTCCTTCCCTCCATACCACTCCTTCCTTCCCTCCATACCTCCTCCTTCTTTCCCTTCATACTCCTTCCTCCTTCCCTCCATACCCCTCCTTCCTTACCCGTTCACTGCTCCCTTCCCTCCATACTTCCTCCTTCTTTCCCTCCATATCCTTTTTTCCATCCCTCCATACCCCTCCTTCCTTACCCCTTCACTGCTTCCTTCCCTCCATACTTCCTCCTTCCTTCCCTCCATATCCTTTCTTCCTTCCCTCCATACCCCTCCATCCTTTCCTAAATACCCCACCTTCCTTCCATCCATACCCCTCCTTCCTTTCTTCCATACCCCTTAGTCCATCCCTCCAATCCCTGTTCCCTTCATTTCATGCTTCTCCTTCTTTCCCTCCACATATTTCCTTCCTTCCCTTGAAACCCCTCCTTCCTTTATGAGATTAAAGCAGCCTTCGACGATGTCACCATCAACGCTGACGAGAACACCCTGTTCGTTATTCACGCAGGGTCAAACGATGTAATGTGCACCAGATCAGAGGAACTAATGGGAAAATACTGTAAGGCAATCCAGCAGTACAAGAGTAAGTCATGTAACATAATCATTTCAGGGATTCTTCCCAAGATCGATGCAGAGACCGGTAGAAGGTTTCTACGATAAGGCGTTCAGTACTAATAACAGACTTAAATCCCTCTGCTCACAGGAAGATGTCGAATATCTCAATCTCAGGGACCATTCCTACAATCAACACATTCTCTTTCAGGATGATGGCTGGCATTTGAATTCAGTCGGAGGAGCACGCCTAAGCAGACTCCTACATCTTACTTTCAGATAAAAAAACGACAACCGACCAGGGGCAGTAGCAGCGAAATAAACTACCCCATATCAAGTGTAAATCTTATCCAAAATAATATCACGGTCTGCTACGTTAATGCACACAGCTTACGCAACAAATTTGAAGACATGGAAGCACTTGCATGTATGGAGGAATGCGATATAATCAGTGTTTAAGAATCTTGGATCAACACGGAAAAGCATGATTTTTTGGCGGAATACGCATAACCAGGTTATACTCCCTTCAGCTGTGAAAGGTCCCATAGAATGGGAGGTGGGGTTCTGTTATATGTTAAAAGTAATCTTCACCCAATCCAGGTAACCAAACCTGCCATAAATAATATTGATACTAGTTACGTTCAAATAAATAATCAAGCAAGCAAGATAATAATTGGCATCATTTATCGACCTCCTGCACAATCACCCGATACTGACGAGAAACTCTATGATCAAATAGCAGAAATAGGTTGTCAGGAAGAAGCAGTAATATTTGGCGATTTCAATATGCCAGTCACAACATGGGGCGAACCACTGAATGCTCACGCGGGACATGATCTATATGCTAATCTTCAGGAAAGTGCCCTTTATCAATACGTAGAAACCGGAATTTACCTCTAGTGACCATAGGATAGTGTCCTTTAACATTAAATTAATAATGACAAAGAAAACGAGAGCACGGAAAAAGTACCAGCTTATCGAAGGGCCGACTTCAACAAACTTAGAATGCATCTTGCTAATACTGACTGGAGTGAAATGGGCGAAACTCATGATGTAAATTGATTATGGAACATATTATCTAATAACCTAAACAAAACCATAATTACAAGCGTCCCTCTACGAAACCGGCGCCCAGCGGGCAAATATAAGCCAAAATGGTGGAATAATGAAATAAAAAACATCCTCTTAGTAAAAAAGCAGGCATACAAAAAATATAAGGCAACTCAGAACCCCTCCCTGGGGGGGCCTTCTGCGTGTCGTAAGAGGCGACTGAAGAGGTTGGGTCGGTGGGCTTGCGACCCCCACCCGGAAAAAATATCTAAGCAAAGAAAAACGAACGAACAGCCTCGGATGCGGACGGAACCAACGTTGACGAACCACGACCGACTAAGGACATGCCTTCGGACATTCTGAGAATGGCTACGTGGAATGTTAGTGGCATGAATGATGGCACAAAAGAGAGAGAGGTTCTGGAAGTGTTAGTGAATGCCAGGCTGGATGTATGTGGAATGACAGAGACCAAATGGAAAGGTTCAGATGTGAGAGAGTGGGAGTGTGGAAAGGGTGTGTGTGCTGGAGTGAGTGAAGGAACAGCGAGAGAAGGTGCATGTTTGTTTGTAAGTAGCAAATGGAAGGAATGTGTAAGAGAGTATGGGTCTGTGGGTTCAAGGATTGTGTGGGTGAGAATGAAAGTAGGAATACAAACGTGGGTGATTGTATGCGTGAATGCCCCGACAGAGGATATACTTGAAAGAAAGAAAGAGGAGTTCTAGATGAATGTGGAGGCGTGCCTGGAGAAGTTTGACAAGAACGAAAGAATATTTCTGATTGGGGATATGAATGGTAAGGTGGGTGATAGGAAAGTTGAGGGAGTGGTGGGAGGGTGGGGGGTACCATCAGAGGTGAATGGGAATGGTAGTGCACTTGTGGACGTATGTGTGGGGAGGAGGCTGTGGATAGCCAACACCTTCTTCCGACACAGAATGATCCACAGGTACACGTGGAAACGGATGTTGACGATGAAGGATAAGACAGTGGTGGAACGAAAGTCATTGATTGATTATGTATGTGTGGATGAACGAATGAAGAAATCTGTGATGGATGCTAGGGTGTATAGGGGTATTGGAGGGGGTCTGTCTGATCATTATGTAGTGGTAGCTAAGGTTAGGATACAAAAGAAGTGGGTGAGGAGAGCGGGAGGGAGGCGAGAGGAGGGTGGAATGGTGAGGAGGGTGGAGAGGTTGCAGGAGGAGGAAGTCAGGGAGGAGTACAGGAGAGCAGTGGAAAGACGACTAGGTGGGTTCGACCTGGAAGTTATGGAGGAAGTGGAGGAGATGAGCAAGGTTTTTAAGGATGAGATCTGTGCAGCATGTGAGGAGGTGTGTGGAGTGAGGAGAAGAGGGAGGGGAGTGAAAGGTACAGCATGGTGGACAGAAGAGGTAAGAATAGCTGTGGAAGAAAAGAAGAAAGCATATAGAGAGTGGTTGGGTAGTAGAGGGAATGAAGATTCCGAGAGACAGAAACGAGCGAGGTACGTGGAGAGTAAGAGGGTGGTGAAGAGAGTAGTGAAGGAAAGTAAGAGAAGAGTAGATGAGGAATTTGGAAGGAATCTGAGTGTAAAATGGAGGGAGAGTAAGAAACTGTTCTGGAAAGAAGTCAAGAAAGTTAGGGAAGGTAGCAAGGGAAACAGTAAGGGTGTGAAAGATAAGAATGGGAGAATGCTAGCCGAGAAGCAAGAGAGAGTCGAAAGATGGAGGGAGTACTTCAGTGAGTTGCTAAATGAAAGGAATGAAGAGCCAGCAAACATAGCTGGATATGGTATGGGAG
The DNA here is from genome assembly GCA_032716605.1 of Paralithodes platypus. NCBI lineage: Eukaryota > Metazoa > Arthropoda > Malacostraca > Decapoda > Lithodidae > Paralithodes > Paralithodes platypus. The sequence continues at coordinate 34,658,504 of CM064523.1, forward strand.
GGAGAAGAAGAGAAGTAGTGGAGGAGGAGGTGGGGATCAGGAGGTCAGAAGTGTGGGAAGCCATGAAAAGAGTGAAGTTGGGGAAAGCACCAGGAACAGATGGAGTGTGTGGGGAAATGTTGAGGTATGGTGGTGAGATAGTGATCGAATGGGTATGACCCTGATATATTCAATATATCCATTTTACATCTGTTTCATGATATTGGAATACAATTTTATCTTATCTAACTAGATCATAAATTGTTTGTTTTCTTGTTATCCTTGATATTCCATAAACACAGGATTATCAGCAGAGGCATAAGCTTGTAAAATGCAATCTGGTACGGCAATGCAACATGTTGATTCTTAATTAACCCATTTAAGACGTGCTTTTACAATTTATTCTGGTTGATGTTGGACGATTTTAAACAGATTAGGAAGGACCTGTGGAAATTAAAGATGACTACCTCAATTAACCCTCTGACTTCCACATTCCCTCCATAATCTGAATAAAATCGTCTAATATTATCCAGAAAACATAAGATAAATGCGTCCTTGTATCCTGAAAGGGCTAATATATTGCAAATAATTATGCTTCTCTGATTAAAATTGCAATGGTATTTGTGGACAAATTTCACATATAGGATAGGTTTTACCTGGAACAAATTTTCCTCAGAATTTGTAAATAGTCGTTCAGTAAAGCAGCACAAAAAGAAAGTACATAGTATTTTGCATATTCTACAATGAGTGTAGTTCACTACACAATTTATCTCTTTCCACTTGAAGTATCTTCCAAGAATGGACCGAAAGGACTTTGAGATACTAACTATTCCTAGTAACTCTCTCTCTCTCTCCCTCTCTCTCAGCATCCCTCCTCCTCTCATCATCACCTTATCTCGGCAATTTACCAAAACTCCCGTCATACCCCGTCAATTTAGTTCTTCTCTCCCCTTCTTCCTTCTTGCTCTTTTCTTCTATTCTAGGCCTACTTGGTTATATGTTGTCTGAGAGAGAGAGAGTTACATAGAGTTACATATCTACACAGGCTGCAAAGACCTTGCACAAGGGTCCCTACTAGGCAATCCGGCAGTCTCAGAGAGAGAGAGAGAGAGAGAGAGGGAGGGAGGGAAGTAGGGACAACCAGCTGTGACCATCCCTCTGGACACTTGGTTACATTACTTTCTCCCCCACCACCCCACCTCCTCCGTCCCTCTTCTCTCTCTCTCTCTCTCTCTCACACACACATACATACACACACACAAACTTTCCCTCTGACACACCTCCCCCCTGGAGTACCTTACCTCCCCACCTCCCTCCCTCTCTCCCATAACCTCACACCCTACTAAATATTATATTACTATGGGCATGTAAGCTTGTGAAACTTGTCCACTGGTCACATTTAGCTAACCATGCCTTCAATAACCATTATTGTAATGAAGAATATGAACAGTGTCCCCTCATGATCGTAACATATTTGTAGTACCGGTATTATAATTGCATTATAACTTAGATTGTTGGTAATATTAGTCACATCATGTATGTAATCATTGTATTCAGCTAACTATGACCTCAATAACCATTGATGTAATGAAGTATATGAACACTCTCCTAATAGGATTGCACTAGTTTTGTAGTGTTATTATTTACAACCATTCAGTTAGTAATTCAGTCACGACTCAAACAAAATACACTCCCCAAGCCAATAATCACAAGCTTTGTATATACAGTACTGAAATTACGGGACCCAAAGGAGAACCGCACAGAGTAACTGTGGTCAGAGAATCCAGGGATATAGCAGGAGAAAGGGATTTAGAAATCAAAACATTTCCCATTCTCCAGAGAATGGGAAATTCAAGAACGGGAAATATGACCAATTAACCCATTCTCTGATTTCCGGGCAAACCAGGTAAGTGCCCCCGAAATGCAGGTAAAGCCCCACCAATCACCACCTTGCATGGCCCCACCAATCACAGCGTGGGGCTCAAACAACCAAGGCAAAGTTATCCCCCGAATACTACGATGGAAAAGTAATTATGTGTAGTGGAAAAGTAATTATGCAATATACACATAAAGAGCCCTGGGAATACTTAGATCGTTAGGGCTCTTCACCCTCGAGAAGCTATCATGCGAGAAGAGAAGAAAAATGGTGATAGGAAGTGCCGCATAAGAAAATCATTGCGTAAACAGTTCAAATAGCCAAAACAGTTAGTGAACAGAAAATCACGAAATACATCATCATGCTAGATAGTAGACATAAGAAACAGAGGTCAAAAGGACAAGAACCTCAGTGCGATATTATTAAGCAGTAACATATATTTTTCATGTAATTATTATCCTCGACATAGCCACTTTTTATGTATTTACTATGCCCCTGTTAATGTGAGATCATGCAACCTGACCAAGAGAAATAACCCAAATATAGCCTGACTGAAATTATAGGAAGTCAGTTCCCACTCAGTAGGTTTACTCCGTCTGGATTATATTGTCCGGGAGTATTACCCACCTACTAGCACTCCGTCTGGATTATATTGTCCGGGAGTCGTCCCCCCCCCCCCCCCCACATCCCCCCCCCCCCCCCCCCCCCTAGTGCTCTGTCCGAATTATATTGTCCGAAAGTCGTTCATCCCCCCCCCCCCCGCCCCTTGAGAGAGAAGGTGCCTGTTGTCCTGTGCCCCCTTGCCCTTGGACTCCTGACGAAGTGGTCCTCTGATGTTCAGCCGCCGTGCCCGAAACTCTATGACGCCCCGACCCTCGTACTTGGCCCTTCTCCCCCCCACGCTATCTTAAGTGTTTCTGCGTATCTCAATTTGTAGCTATTGTTGGAGGTAAGGTAGAATATGCGAGTATTCCGGAAGTGTTATGAAGTTGATCTGTGCCACGGATCTATGCCAATTAATTACTCTATTACCTAATTGTGTACATGTTACATAGTCATTTATCCTCCCATAAAACTATATCTCTACAAGTGAATTCATAGTACCAGATATAGCTCAGTGCATCCTTTGTAGTGTAATCTTTATTGTATTATTTATAATCATTCATTGTACGCACGTTATGTAAACTGATCTCGACCCAGGCTGAAAAACGGAATACTCTCAGATTTCACCTTTATATGTTATTTTTTCTCTTGTGTATCCAAGTTGAGGCGAAAGTGTATACCGTGAAGATATTCACTATTTTACCATCATTTACCTAGGACCTATGCCCAAATTTTAATCTATCTATCTTTCCATATCGAAAAGTCAAGAAAAAAGTTGAGTTAACCTTAATTCAATTATTCAAGCTATCTAGTTTATCCAGTGCTTGTGAATTAATCTAGTCTTCTTTTCACACATTTATAGTAACTCTTATTCAGGTTACTTTTATTCGTGTCACTGTATTGTTTAAGGGACTGATCCTCTATTAATTTACTATTGTAACAGTAAATATTTTATTACATCTTGTGTTATGTAATCCGCTCTACGTCATAGCCTTGATTCACGTATTGCCTGTTAGGGATTTGTTAATGTATTCAAATTTCCTTTTCATACTACTATCGTAGTATTTTAACCAGTACAACTTCGTCGTGTACTGAGGTTATGTACGTTATGCTGAGGTAATTCGAACTCTAATTTACTGTGATTTCCAGTCGCATCTTAATCGAGTGTATTTTCCTCTTTTTATATTAATTTGCATTCATTCCAAAACCTTGTTATAGTGATTCATTGACCAAAATTTGAATTTGAATTCTATATATGTGCGAGTAGATCTCATACCCGATCTATAATTATTTTTCGTACCTCTTGTGTAGATTCTTTCACAAAACCGCATAGACAATCTAGTTCGAATTTAAACTACCTTGCCTCTAAGATCCTTAGTGTATCTCTATCTTTCATCTGTGATTTACAGTCGCATTGTAGAGAATTGAGAATTTACAAATAAGCAGTCCATCTGAGCTAGGGCTGGTACAAAAATACCAGCCTATCGCACCTGAATGTCCCCTTGCTAATCTCCTTGATAACTGCTCACCGCGCTCACCGTGGTTGTCCCCTCACAGGATGGGGGCCGCTTCTCAATAAACTAGCCCCTCGGGGCAAAATCAAATCTCTCTCTCTCTCCTTTTCAATAAAGAATTAGTCATCCATTACAAGTTTTGCCCTCTACTTCATTTCCACGTGTCTTGGCATTCTGTCCTTTTCTATTCTCTGAGCATGGCCAATCCACCTCAAACTATTTATCTTTATCTACTCAATCACTGCACAGAGCAAGCCTAGAGCTTGGTCTTTCATTAAACAAAAACAAATAATAATAATAATTATACGCAGGCCATACATGTTTTGGGAGCAACACACTGTTCTTCATTAATTTTCACTTCTTGACTGATCATTCTTCTGCTCAGGAAATAATCAGGTTCTTCGGTCACCCTTCTCCCTTGCATTTGTCTTTGATTTATATATCACCCTCTATTCTGTCATATTTGCCAAGCACATCCCCAATTACTTACAACTTTCAACCTCTTCGAATTCCTCATTTCTCAGTTTAAGGTTAGAGTTTTCTCATATGCTTTCTTGACTCTACACATTGTCTTAAAGTCTATTGTTTCATGTGTTTTCTCAAACACCATTACCTCACATTACCCTACATTGATCTTTAACTTCCTCCTTCCACACATTATCAAAGTTGGTGACCACTTTCTGAAATTCGTTCACATTGTCTGCCAACTGGCTAGCATCATCCACATTCAGGTATATTACAATTTACGCTTACCTTCCCTCTGACTCCGGTTTAGTCCCTATGCCCATTGAACCCGCTCTACATTCTCTGTAGAGATTCCATGTACAGTAAATTATGTAGGATATAAAACAGGCAAGATGATGTAGCACATCCCTGTCTAACTCTTACGTTGTCATCAAAACTATTGGGTAGCTTTCATATAATTTATGCTGGTGCATTCATATACAAAGATTTTACTGGCATAAGCCACTTCACTCCCATATATACTATTAGTCCATGAGCCAAGACCCGAATTTTGGGATATCGGTACCACCCGGGGTGACTAATTCTCTTAGGTGTTTTTAGCTTGCTACATGTCTCTAGTTTATGTTTTGATATGATAGCCCTTGCACATTGGTAGCTTAATGGTCGTTATCACTTCTTGAATAGACATACCCTACCGAAAATTCCGAAATTTTTTAAAATGTCAAATTTGGGGACAGGAATGCCTAAATGTCAACAAAATGCATATAGTAATTGTCACATTTAATACAAGTCCTGTAAATACACACTAAGCATGCCATGGGCTTGTACATACTATTATGGCAAATTACTACTCCTAAATATCATCTACGTCAGACTCGGAATCTGACTGTTGTGCCACCGGCTCTTCTTCAATAGCCTTGTTCTGACATGTCTGTAACCTGCACATGTCCGTGCATTTTAGACCATTGCTGAGGCAAGTACACTTAGGGAGTTCGCATGACCGCACACACTTGCAAGACAGTAGCTGCATAACAGCATCTGGTGCTGGTGAGCCTCGCATCCAGTTGACGGCAAGCTTACCGTCCTCATCTGTCATCCAACCGCAGTCTGTTGGGTTCGCAACAAATGGCTGGCTCTGAAGACTTCTCCTCCAGATCGCAGCCTGGTAGTTTGCACGCAGTGCATGCATGAAGAGGCAGTCCTCACAAGGAGGGAGTTGACTTGACTCTACCTCTCCACGTCTTGCACAGAACAGCTCATACCGAAGCTTGTTTACCTTAGTTGTGTGGGTAGATGGTAGGTACATGTGGCAGGTGATTTCCTGTAGCTTCTCAAAGAGTTCAGGAGACACTTCCCATGAGCGTCCAAGTTCGTGAAAAGCATGCTGGTATGTCTTGTCCATCTTCACCTGCTTGAGTGTCGTCATCTTCCCTCGGCCAGCGAATGCACTGACGGTATCACAGCCTGTAAAGGCATGCATACCAATCAATGAATCACACACGCTGCCTCCCAGTGTGCGGCTCAGTGTGGTGATATCCAGGAATCTTGTCCGGTTCTTCGTCCCGCACTTCTGGAAACAGATGGGATGGGATCTTGTGGCACATGCCAAGACACAACACCATGACGTCTGTATCTTCTGCAGTGATGATGACAGACTTGTTCCCAGATTCTGCTGCATGAAGTGCATGGAGAAGAAGGCGTGTGTCTGCTTCTTCTTGAGTTGACTTAAGCTCAGGAGCCTCTTCCCACTGCTCTTTGGTGATCTTGAAGCAGCGCTGCTCACATGTGACATACAGCTCCTTGTCCTTGAGCTTCTCCCTGTGCTGTGGTGCCTTCCATTCTTCTACCAAGAACTTGATAAGACTTGCCTTGTTGGAGGAACTACCGAGTAACTTTCTCCACTGCTGGATGTTGTGCCCAGGTTGAATGTTCTTGAAATGAATTCCTGTGCCTGCACTTCTTTTGGCTCGTTCTGCATCCTTGATGGATGTCTCCTTGTAGATATCAAACACAACATCAATGCGCCTGCTCTTAGCACCTTCATGAACAGCGTGACTCAGTGCTGTACCTGCAAGCTGTGAAAAAGTTTTGTCGTTTCCCTTCAGTTTGTGGACCAGGCTCATCCCATCAATTATGGTAGCAGAGGGCTCGGGTATCACTTCTGCAGGAGAAACATTCCTCTCTAACTCCTTTGCGAGGGCAGCCTTGTTGGTCTTGCGGAGAGACCCATCACCGCTGGCAAGTGCCCAAGGCAAAGGCCCCAGGGGATGAGCCAAGACATCACTCATTTTGAGCTTTCTGTTCTCGGCAACAAGGATCATCTGGCCAAATAGGTTCCTGTCAGCCTTTAAGATAACCTCCTTGGCATGGTCTTGTGAGCGTGGCTTCATTCTGATGTTAGTGAACGTTCTCAGTTTCGTCTTCGTCATCGTGTCATGAAACTGTATAGTTGGCGTATCGATCTCCAGGCGCTCTTCCTTGAAGGCTTGATATGCATCCTCTCCTATTCTGTAGGCCCCTAGAAGGTCTTTGACAACTTCTGGTGGTGCCATAGTCGCAGTTGACAAACTGACAAGATCTTCTTGCTCTGCGTTGAAGGGGTTCAACCAGCTGGTCTCCATCAGTTGAACTAAAGATTGGACATCGGCCTCATCTCTTCTAATCCTGGGCATCTGTAGGTCTGGGTGGCTGAAGTCAGTATACTTTTGGCCTACTACCATAGTCCTGAGCTGCCTTAAGTACCTGCTGCGATACTCCGATGTCAGGTAGTACCTGGCGACAGCTCCGCCTTTCAGGCTGAAGCCTTTTGTGCCCCCTGGTGTCTGGGTGTCTTTGTTGATCGTCTCTTCGATTGTCTGGTCCACAGGGATCCGTCCAAAGGGATTCTTGCTACCGATCTGGACCGAAAAGCCACCTTGCATGAAGTGTTCATGGACCTCTGGGTGTTCAATGGGCAGTCGAGACATCAAGGCATAGTAGTAGGTTAGGAACCGGGCATAGTTCACTTTGTCATAGGCAAAACACCACGGTATCATCTGTCGGATTGCTCCTAGGTGGAGCATCCAGTTGCCTTCTCTGGAGGCTCGAATTAAGTCCAGCATGATCTCAACCATGTCCTGGTATGACATCCAGAATGCTGAGAGGTTGTGTTCATCTCTGAGGGTCTCAAGATAAACTTGGAAAAGCTTCATGATATGTGTGCATGATTCACTCTCCATCAGCTCTTGAAAGAGTCCCTGAGACACATTGCTGTGAAAGCTGTTGATGTCCTTCAGTGTTTCATCTAGATGGTGTATGTCCCTTGAATGGTTTTCTTCTAGCCATGAAAGGAAGCCTTTCCATGCAAGCCTCATCAGTGCTTCATACACGAGCTTGTGTAGTCTCACTGCTCTGTTGTACCTCTTGCCGTTCATCACTCCTGACACTGATCCTTCTGCGATGATACCTGATTCCACACACAGATCTCTAAGACCTGCATCTTGAAACCTCTTTCCTATGGTGGAGATGAGATTACAGATTGTGTGGAAGACGCCCATCCTGATGATAATGTTCTTGAACTTCTCTTGTTTCCAGATAACTTCGGCAGCTTTGGCATAGAGTGCTTGATCAAACACGCACACAATCTTGTTAAGCTGTAAGGACTGCATGATAGCATGCGTTTGTTCCAAGATTTCATTAACGGTGGACATTTCTGTTGCGGGAGCATTGATAGTGGGCAGGTAGCTTACAGTGTCCTGAACCACTGCAATGTCTCTGCGCATTTTGATGTTGAACCCAGTCCAACTGCTGATGGACTGGTCCTCATGGTCTGACATTCGAGTAAGAAGCCAGATATGGTTCTTTGTCTTTGAATCCTGGACTTCCTTGGTAGTGTCGACATACGCAGTCTCAATCCTAGGTGGCCCTGCCCGCCGCCCAACATTGTATATTGGCAGCATTGATGATGTCTGAGTGATGCTTCTTATCTTGGACTTGGTAATCTCTGGCAGGACTTTCTCTGGCACAGAGCCTGCAACCTTGGACTGGACAGCAATGCCATTGACTCTATGAGAAGTACCTGCTCCACTTAGGGTCTCTTCAAGTCGGTCAATGTTATCCCAGGCCAGGGTTGTGAACACACCAGGGTAGATGTTTGCTGGCAGTGGAATGTCATCCTTTGAGCATTCCAGCTTCTGGATACAAAGGGCTGTATCGATCTCCTCAAACATTGAGTAAGACACACAGTGACCAAGACGATTCAGAGTTCGGATCAGTTCTGTGTTTCCTGTCAAAGACTTTACAGCATTGGTCAGCAGTACGTGCTTGGGTGGTTTTGTCTTGCCACTGGTAACAGCAAAGACCAAGTCACTGCCAAAGGAAGTGGCAAGACGTTGAGCTCTTTCAGAGGGAGTTTCACACTCACACTCTCCTGTCAGCAGGGTGTGCAGGAATTGAGTGACTGCTGCAGGAATGACATTCTGATCTGTATCGGGAGGCCATGGCTGACTCACATCTTGTTTATTGATCTCATTCCTCAGCTGCATTCCTGCTTTGGTTAAGACATCTTCAGAGTTAGCTGCTCTTGCTTCTTGCAGGTCTTTTGCCATTTTGTGTGCTTGCCGGGCAAGGTCGTCCATTGAGAGGCTGCGTGGATAGATTAGAAGCTTTCCTTTCTCATCTGGGACAAAGCGTAGTGATTCTCCAAACTCGGTTTCAATCTTTCGGCGAACATGTTTCTTTGTCGCTGGTTTCAGTTGGATAATACCACGGGACATCATGGATCTCTCAAGCCTAGATGTGAGGTTTGTCATAGGCAGTACCTCTGGGTTGGGGAATAGTTTGGTCCTTATATACAAGCAGAGTTCCTCGAGGGCTTCTGTCTCAACCTCTTCGTAGCGTGCTTCCTCGCTTTCTTCCTGATTTTCACCTGCACCCGACCTGGCGGCCGCTGGGAAATCATCTTTTGTGAAGAGTTTGTAGCACGACTTGTGGTAGTGACCCTCTGCAGCAACAAGGTCTCTGCTAACTAAACCAAGGATTCTCTGGTTGAGTTTCCTTATTGCTGCTCTGCGAATCTTCTCATCTGCTCGTAGCTCAACACACTGTATGAGTGGCTCCCTTGTCTTTGTTGTTTTTATGTACTTGCTTGACTTCTCGCAGAAGATACATACTTTGGCATACACCCTGCTAGTACTAGGGGCATCCCTTGATGCCCTCCTCCTGGGGTCGACGCTTGCTGATTCTATCTTGACACCCTTGGCAAGGATAGAATCCAGTGACTTCTTCATTGTAAAGAGACTACGACATTTACGGTGATAATGTATGTGTGGTATTCCTCCTTCTTCAAGGCCCTTGGCTGCTTCCAGGACTGGATCATGCTGCCTGATTTCTGCAGCCCTGAGCAATGTGTTCCAGGAGTCCAAATCCTGTGGTGACACCAGAGCATCGCTGTCATCATCAGAGCAGTGGATGATACAGTCGATCCGTGCTCTCTTCCTCGCAGATGGTTCCATCCTGCCGTCAAACAGTCGACACACACCTGCAAAAAATATCATCATTAAACCATGAACAAACAAACACATTACATGGAAACCACTCTACATATGTTTGCTCCTTCCAATAATAAATTATCCCCAAAATATAACAAAAAATCCCCAAATATGAAATAAACCCCTAAATATGGAGAAACTTGAAATACACATCGGAATAATTCTTGTAGAGAATCAAATAAGCTACAAGAGCTGTTAGAATATATTTTTCAATGTTCCCCATATTTAAGGATTTATTCTAGATTTAGAGGAAAATACCCAAAATATAGAGTATATTCCGAAATATGAGGAAATTTGAAAAATACCTAGGAACAACTCTGGTAGAGAATATAATTCTACATAGGTGTTCAAAGTTTCGCGATGATTGTGTGATGGATTTTAAAGAAAATGAGGAAAACGCCGAGCGTCACGCTAAAAATCTTTATTTTTGGGTAGCGCCCCTATTGCATCAAAAAAATTAGACTAAGCTACCAGTGCGAGAAGGCTATCATATCTTAATGTACCTACAGTCACTCTATAAACATTTTAGTACCATTCGTGTTTAGTCACCCCAGGTGGTACCGATATCTGGCCTGGCTCATGGACTATATATACTGTCAACACCACCAACATACGCATCTTTCCAGGCTACTTTATCGTAGGGCTTTTCCGAATTCATGAATTGTGTATAAAGTTTCCATTTCTTAGCTAGATACTTCTCTATCCTACCAATAAAGTCGAAGTGCCTTTTTCATATTTTGGAAAAAAAATGCATGCCCAATCCTGCGAATAGAGTTTGATATCTCCACAATTGACGATTAAAGGTATTTTAGAAATATTTCAGCCTTTTCTTGTTATGTTAACTGAAAATTGAAAAGGAAAACTGTATATACCTAGTAAATTATGCATAAACAAGATCAATAGACAGAGGAAAAATTAATAGCAGATCATCATTAATTGTAGGCCTATGCCTTGCTCTTTTCAATATTTATCTGAAGGTTGGTCGGTACATAATTATTATGTTCCTTCCAACAACCAACTATACTCCTAAAATCGATTAATGAAATTTACAAACACATGTGGCAGTCCGTGGATTCGAACCCAGGATGCTCACACCGAAAATCAACACCTTATGCATCGCACCACGAAGACAGTTAAAGAATGGTGGACACTGCCTACGATTTATTATGAAACTTCGAATCCTGCATATCAATCTATGCATGTACACACATCCCAACTGCAACTCACGTAGGCTATGCATATGTGAATGGAAAGAGCAATTAATGGGGCCTTAACCACTAGGGAAGTCCTCTCGATAAATTACCCCTGAACCAATATCAATTATTATGTTCCTTCCAACAACCAACTATACTCCTAAAATCGATTAATGAAATTTACAAACACATGTGGCAGTCCGTGGATTCGAACCCAGGATGCTCACACCGAAAATCAACACCTTATGCATCGCACCACGAAGACAGTTAAAGAAAGGTGGACACTGCCTACGATTTATTATGCAACTTCGAATCCTGCATATCAATCTATGCATGTACACACATCCCAACTGCAACTCACGTAGGCTATGCATATGTGAATGGAAAGAGCAATTAATGGGGCCTTAACCACTAGGGAAGTCCTCTCGATAAATTACCCCTGAACTAATTTTAGGGAAAAAGAAGCTGCATATAGAATTTGATGAAATTTACATATACCCGGTACAGTATATATATATATATATATATATATATATATTAGTAAAGCCAGGTAATACATTTTCTTTAATACATACGAGGTTGAAAGAAGTGGCAATTTCTGCGTTGGAAATTTTATTATTCAAAGTTTCCAGGTCTCTGATGAGTTTTCGCTGGGTGGCAGTAAGTAGATGAATGAGATGAGCAAAATTCATGGTGGTACAGAGTTACATAAATGTACATAATGATACAGGATATACGACGCGTTTCACTGGACAACCAGCATTATCAAGTAAGGGTAGAATGATATAAAAGGTAAACAGGAAGGGTATATATAGAGGGTGGAGGATCAGAGGAGGCGAAAATCAGGGGGCAAAAGTCTCCTATTGGTGGAGGGGTATTCTAGGAGTGCAAAAGGGGGAACCGCTTCCCGCAGGTGCACTGGATGCGGGATGGTGTTGGTCGGGTGGCGGGGTCAAAGCTGATTGGCTGCGTGTCGAGGGGCGTGGCCTAAGTTGTGTGGTCCGTGTGGCGCCGGCATAAGACGAAGCTGAAGGAGGTAGCGCGGGGGGCTGCGTCAAGGGCACCGGGGGGCGAGGAGGGGCGTTAGGTCCTGTAGGGTAGTGCCTTTTGACAGAAGGAAGGATCTGAAGGTCTAGAGTTTGGTTGTTGATGTTAGGATGTAAGGCTTGGATATATAACGCTTCGAGTATAGGTAATCTCCTTGGGTCACTTTCTTTATCGAGTATGGTGGTGTGTTTCTCTAACTCGTTGAGTGTGAGGTGGGGGTGGTTGGGGGTGAGATAGTGGTCTTTGATGGCTCCAGCCTGAAGGTGAAGAGTTAACCGACGTGAAAGACGAGTCTGCATCATGCCAATATAGGAATGAGGTCCACAGTCCTCATAGTTACAGGTATGTTGGTAAATGACGTGATCGTCGGTCATCGGGCTCTTTATCTTGGTGGAAGCTGGTTTGTTGCGGAGAATGAGATTGGAGGTCTTGGGGGATTTGTAATAAATTACTAATTTGATTTTGTTTTCCGGGTTGGTTGGGTGGACATGCTTGGAGATTATATCTTTTAAGACGGCCTCGTCATTTTTGTGTTCAGAGGACATGTAATTTCGGTAGAAGATCTTAATTTCATTGGGGGGGTCAATGTTGGGAGGGCTTTGGGTGTACCATTTTTCAAGATGGTGGTTGATGGTGCTGGAGATGTCGGAGTTAGAGTATCCATTATTCACTAAAACTTGGGATAGTCTTTCTAGTTCCTGGTGGGTGTCGGCCCAGGTAGGGCAGTGCGTGAGGGCTCTCCTTACATAGGCGGAGATGGAGGATAGAAGATAACGGCGAGGGCATTCACTATCGCCGTTGAGGCATTGTCCTGTGTTAGTTGGTTTAGTGTAGACGGTGGTTTTGAACCCATGGTCGTTCAGAGCTACGAGGATGTCGAGGAAGGGGAGTTGTCCATTGTTAGATTTTTCAAAGGTGAAGTTAAGTCCGGAGGAGGTCATGAAGCGACGCTGGAGTTCCTGTAGTTCGTGGAGGTCCTTGATTTGCACGAAGATGTCATCCACGTATTTACAGTAGACGGCGGGTCGATGGGCAGCTAGGAGCTCTTCCTCGATGGTACCCATAAAAAAGTTCGCAAAAAGAACTCCTAGGGGGCTGCCCATCGCCACATCGTCTATCTGCTTGTACATGTTGCCCTGGGGGCAAAGGAAGTGGGCCTCCTTGGTACACAGCTCCAGTAGTGTTTTCAGGCCCTTCTCCGGGATGTCCAGTGTTGGTGTATCAGGGCAATGGTAAATTCGACGTAGAATCATGTCAAGGGTCCTATCCACTGGCACGTTGGTGAACAGGCTTTCTACGTCGAGGGAGGCGATTGTGTGGTTGTTGTTCCGGGGGGCGTCTCGTAAAATTTCCAAGAAATCGTGGGCTGAGTTAAGGTTGTATTGGCTGGGCACGTAGGGGGTGAAGACGTTGTTCAGGGCCTTGGCGATCTGGTAGGTGGCAGTGGCGATCTGGGAGATGCTGGGGCAGAGGGGGTTCCCAGGTTTGTGTGTTTTGATGGTTCTGTACGCATAACCAGGGGTGTATTCTCCGACGAGTTTTTTAAGGTGGGCCCCTCCTTTTTTGGCGTTGATGGCGGTGATGGTGGTGTTGGCAGTACGGTTGATTTCGTCAGTTGGGTTGCGGGTGATCTTTTTAAATTTGGTGTTGTCATTTAAGATGACGTCCATTTTTCTAAGATATTCCTCCTTGTCATGAATCACGAGGCAGGAAGCTTTATCTGCACGACGGATGATGATGTAGGGGTTGTCTCTTAATTGTCTCCACCTACCAGATCGCCAAGGCCCTGAACAACCTCCCGGAAAACAAAATCAAATTAGTAATTTATTACAAATCCCCCAAGACCTCCAATCTCATTCTCCGCAACAAACAAGCTTCCACCAAGATAAAGAGCCCGATGACCGACGATCACGTCATTTACCAACATACCTGTAATTATGAGGACTGTGGACCTCATTCCTATATTGGCATGATGCAGACTCGTCTTTCACATCGGTTAACTCTTCACATTCAGGCTGGAGCCATCAAAGACCACTATCTCACCCCCAACCATCCCCACCTCACACACAACGAGTTAGAGAAACACACCACCATACTCGATAAAGAAAGTGACCCAAGGAGATTACCTATACTCGAAGCATTATATATCCAAGCCTTACATCCTAACATCAACAACCAAACTCTAGACCTTCAGATCCTTCCTTCTGCCAAAAGGCACTACCCTACAGGACCTAATGCCCCTCCTCGCCCCCCGGTGCCCTTGACGCAGCCCCCCGCGTTACCTCCTTCAGCTTCGTCTTTTGCCAGAGCCACACGGACCACACAACTTAGGCCACGCCCCTCGACACGCAGCCAATCAGCTTTGACCCCGCCAACCGAGCAACACCATCCCGCATCCAGTGCGCCTGCGTGAAGCGGTTCCCCCTTTTGCACTCCTAGAATACCCCTCCACCAATAGGAGACTTTTGCCCCCTGATTTTCGCCTCCTCTGATCCTCCACCCTCTATATATACCCTTCCTGTTTATCTTTTATATCATTCTACCCTTACTTGATAATGCTGGTTGGCCAGTGAAACGCGTTATATATCCTGTATCATCATATACATTTATGTAACCCTGTACCACCATGAATTTTGCTCATCTCATTCATCTACTTCCTGCCACCCAGCGAAAACTCATCAGAGACCTGGAAACTTTGAATAATAAAATTTCCAACGAAGAAATTGCCATTTCTTTCAACCTCGTATGTATTAAAGAAAATATATATATATATATATATATATATATATAATGTATATATATATATATATATATATATATACCGCTATATATATATATAAGCGATGCTCTCTTCACGGGGGAAGCGAAGCGGAAGCGTATAATAAATAGAAAAACCAGTGCTGGGATGAACATCTTTATTGTGGGACGTTTCGGCTTACACACAAGCCATCTTCAGCCTAAAGTAAGACAACAAGGGCCTACATAAATATTTGCATATTACTAATGGTTAATATTTAAAACGTGTAGGAGAATTATGATTATAATTATAGTTAAATTATATACTAAAATTAACTAGGTTGGCAACACGGAATACAAGTAAATTGTACGAAAGGGAGGAGACAATATTGAAAACACCAACAGTGTAGAAACGGGTTCGCATTAAAGTAGAATGGGGTCGCAGAAATATAATTTTAAGCACCGAAGATATTTTAAAAAGACGGAAAATGCATGTTATGTACGAAATACATTAATTAGCATGAAAGGCAGTGCAACTATATAAGAAAGCCACTAGAGTAACGTTATTACAGTTGGAAATTGAAAATTGAGAAACTAATTAAATAATTCAGAGAATCAGACAAAATCACTAAGCATTAAAATATATAAAAGTGTTACAAATTAAGTTTTAATAATAATGTAAAACACATTGAAATATATATACAGTATATATATATATATATATATATATATTAAATAACACCCCGTTCTTAACATTAATCATCCATTACACACCCCAATGCACTTTAATACACTAATGAAAGCATATGGTCTTCCCGGGATTCGAACTCGGGACACCACACCCAGAATATAAGCATCTAAATCATTACACCACCAATACAGTTAAAGGTTGAATACATGATCACGATTAATGTCTATTTTCGAATTTTGGATATCAATCTAATCATGTACTCGACCCAACTGCATTATGGAAAGCGTAATGTTTTAGTGAGTGGAAAGAACGATGAATGGGGCCAAGATCACTAAGGATCGGCCTCGCTATACATTGGTTCCTGAACCTATATAATTAAGTAACATCCTGTTCTTAACATTATATATATATATATATATATATATATATATATATATATATATATATATATATATATATATATATATATATATATATATATATATATATATATATATATGAAATGTCAGGTTGGTATTTCAACTCGACTGGTTATTATATCTATTACAATCTTATAAGATATCTTGAGATAGAATATGCTCGACAGGGTCGCGTCTAGCTTTATGTATCTTGCACCAACTCTTTATTCCAAGGCAACATTCACACAATAAGAACACAATATTACTTCCCACTTTAGTTTATTCAATTTGCATGAGGTGTGATATATAGAATATTGCTCTATAGGGCAGACAATACAGGTATTCAAGTGACTTATCAAAGATAGAATAGTCTACAATGATATTGTGGTTATTATTAGTCACGTTACATATACACACAGTATAGATAATATAAATATGCAGGAATAATAGTGTTACACATGTATATAGGAAATCAAATCAAATGATAACGCGTATGCAAGTATAACGTCTAGCGTGAAGACTTCTGGCATAGGCGAATTGACTTGACTTTACGTTCACGAGCGTGGGGCGGTGAGGGCTTATCAAGGGGATTAAGAAAGGGTCACACAGGTAAGATAAATATAAGATAGTGCGTTTGACCCTTGGTCAGAGTGACTGCTTTGGTATGAATTTATAATTCGGAATAGTGCGACTATATGACACTGGTGAATAGAAAATATATTTTAAGGAGCTTATCGACAGGGTGGTTTAACTTGGAATTTACTTATCAAAGCGGTTTCTGTGAAAACTCGACACACGGCTACGAAAAATAGATTTACACCGGGTAAGAGATCGATACACACATGTATAGAATTCAAATTCAAATTTAAATCAATGAATCGCTATAACAGGTTTTTGAATGAAACCAAGTTAATATAAAATGAGGAAAAGACACTCAATTAAAATGCGACTGGATAATCACACTAAAATAGAATTCGGAACAACTCAGAATACAAAAGGGCGTACACGACGAAGTTGTACTAAGTTGAAATACTACGATAATAGTATAATAGGAAATTTTAATATATTAGCAAATCCCTATCCGGCAATACGTGGATCAATAATATGGCGTATGCGAATTACATGAACATATGATGTAATTAAATATTTACTATAGAAATACTACTAAGATCTAAATGGTAATGGTCTCTACCATAATAAGAAGACACGAATAATAAATAACTTGAACGAGAGTTACTATGAATGTGTGAAAAGAATTATTAATTACCCACACGCGTAGATCAGATTAATTCACAAGCACTGGTATAAAGTGGATAGCTCGAATAATAGAATTAAGGTTTTAACTCAACGGAGGGGTTCTTGACTTTTCGGTAGGGAAAGATAGATAAATTAAAATTTGGGCATAGGTCCTAGGTAAATGGTAGTAAATTAGGGAATATCTTCACGGCATACGTTTACACTTCAACTTGGATATACAAGAGAATAAATAACATATTATATAGGTGACATCTGAGAGTATGCCGTTGAGAGCCTGGATCGAGATGAGTGTATATAACGGATGTAAAATTGACAAGGAATAATAACACTTCAGAAAGATACTGCAAAGGGGTCTTTCGTAGCAATATCTAGTGCGATGAAATAACTTGCACAGATCAAGATTAATGGAAAGACGAATGACTATGTAATGTGTACATAGATCGATAATTGAATAACAAATAGGCACAGATCCTTGGCACAGATCAACTTAATAAACACTTCACGGAATACTTGCATATATTACCTTACCTTCAAAAATAGCCACAAATTGAGTTACGCAGAAACACTTAGGGTTAGCATGGAGGAGAAGGGCCAATTATGAGGGGCGGGGCGTCACAGAGGTCCGGGCACGGCTGCTGGACGTAAGGGGGTCACTCGTCAGGGGTCCAGGGGGCAGGGACAGGCATCAGGGTACTGCTTCGGCAGGGGTCCAAGGGCAGGGGGGCAGTGGACAGCAGGCTCCTTCTCTCTCTCAGGCAAACGACTCCCGGACAGCAATTATCCGGACGGAGTGTTTAGGTAGTTATACTCCCGACATATATATCCGGACGGAGTAAGCTACTGAGTGTGAACTGGCTTCCTGTAGTTTCAGTCAGTACATATTTGGGTTATTTCTCTTTGTCAGGTTGCGTGATCTCGTAGGAATAGGGGCATAGTAAATACATAAAAGTGGGCTATTTTGAGGTTAATAATTACATGAAAAATACATTATGGTGCTTAATGACATCGCACTGAGGTTCTCGTCTGTTTGACCTTTTGTTCTTTCTTATATCATCAAGCCTGATGATGTAATTCGTGATTTCCTGTTCACTCATTATTATGGCTATTTGGACTGTTTATGGAATGATTTTCTTCCGTGGCACTTTATATTACCATTTCACTTTTCTTCTCGTCTGGCAGCTTCTTGAGGATGGAGGGCCCCCACGATTTAAATATTTCCAGGGCTCTTTATGTTGAGATTGCATAAACACTGTTTCATCAAAGTACTCGGGGGGGGGGGGGGGGGAGAAGTTCTGCCTTGGGTCTTTGAGTCCTGCCCTGTAATTGGCGGGGCCGCGTGAGGTGCTGATTGGAGCGGCTTGATCTGCCCTTCGGGGGTAACTCACCTGTACGGGTAATTAGAGCATGGGGATAAGGGTCAGATTTCCCGTTCTCTGGGAACTGATTCTTTTTCTAAACCCTTTTCTCCTTGTCTCCCTGGATTCCCTTACGGTGGCTATCTTGTGTGGTTGTCCTTTTGGCTCCGTCATTTCAATATATATATACATATATATAGAAGGGCACAGTGCGCCCATGTATCGAGTATTGTTTGCAAGTTTGGGGAGGTTCCACCCATACCGCAACAGTAGAGTCAAAAGCATTTCGCCTCATCAACTCACTTCCTCTTACTAGTTCCCTACAATGTTGCATCTCTTTCACTCTTCTATCGCTATTACAACAATCAGTGCTCTTCATATTTCTCTCAGTGCAAACATCCTCCCTTGCAGTGAGTGCAAGGCACCCTTCTTTCAACACATTCCCACCCCTATTCTATCCATCTTTCCAATCCATGAATTGGCAAAAGTGTTCAGTCTTTCTTCTACTCAACTAGTGAACTCTTGAACTCTCTCCCTCAATCAATCTGTCCTTCATCCTATTACTTAAACTGCTTTAAACTTCATATGTCCAGGCATTTTGACCACAACATCCCTTGAATTTAGCTGTCTGTCACTCTTTTGGCTTTGGGGGAGACACTTCTGTCTCCTGTGTACACATATAATAGATGTACTGAGTATTGTAAATAAATATGGGGAGGATCCTCTCCCACAGCACTTCTAGACAAAGTAGAAAAGAATGCATTTTGCTCATTAACTCACGTCCACTCATTGATTCTCTGCAATCTCTCTCTCTTTGCCGCAATGTTACATATCTCTCGCTATTTTACCGCTATTACAATAATCAGTGTTTCTCAGAGCTCTCCCAGTGTATTCCACCTCCTCTACGTAGAGTACGTAGCACCTGACTTGCAACACAATCCGACACCTACTCTGTATAACTCTCCAACCCAAGAGTGAAACGATATTCCCAATCTTTCTTCTATTCAACAGCTGAACTCTGGAACTCTCTCCCTGAATCCATCTTTCCCTCATCCTATGACATAAATTGCTTCAAACTCCGTGTGTCCAGGCATGTTGGCTCGTACATTCCTTGATTTTGACCCTGTCACTCTTTCAACTATTGGGGAGACACTCGTCACAGGCAGTTGTGCCTGATGTGTCCCTCATCCACATATAAACAAAATATATTTAACATAGAGTTTCCCAAAAATTTAGTAACATCAATATTTTGAGCACATTGACTCAGTAAGTATCCTACATTACTGTTGTTACATATATACATGCCCATACATGAAAGACAACCAATATTTCTAATTTACCCCAGATAGGACATCACAATGATTAACCAGGTTCCGATTTACCTCCAGGTAAGTAAAAGTATCAAGTGTGTGGAAACTGCCAATCCGCCTCACCCTCTTCTAAGAATACAACCAGAGTTCTTAAGGGTTGGAGTCGAACGTGTTAACCAATACTCCGCAAGTAACCTCAAAATGATTAGTTTGTATTATAATAGATACCAATAATATCGTGACAGAGGTGTATCAGAGGAACTACCAAGACATTTAGACTAGTAATTATGGATTACCGCAACACCAACATTGCTTCCAAAATAATATATCAATTCTTTCAGTATACTATGCCGTATTCTTTCATTTTATTTTAGCTACTGTAAGACAATTTTATTAAAGATAGAAGAGATCTGTGAGAATTCGAAGAATAATTGATATATATATATATATTATCGCTCTGATTGTTAAAGGTCAATCCTAAGCTGCATAAAGTCGTCAGGTGTTAACAAGAAAGACCCACAATGTTACTGAAATGGTTAAAAGAGATTGCCACTAAAAAAAAAATTATGGGAAGTTACTAGGTCAGTGCCAGTGGGCCTCTTAACATTAGTCGACTTTCATGAAAGTGTGTTATCATATTTCAGGTACTTTCAGACGATGCCACTAACTTGGGAAGCATCAATATATATAACACGTTAAATTTCACTTAATTTACTTCTATTAATCCTTTACCTAAAATGACTGAAGTTGTCTGGAGGCAGCTAAACATTAAGTCAATATTTATATATTCTGTATAATGTTGTATTATCCTTCAGAAAATAGCTCCAACACTATGGCAGTATATTGGGGTCACCTGCTCCACGGAGCCTAGCTACCTCCGCGGAGGGTCCGAGGTCCACGTAATTTTAGAGATGGAGTATGAAATTTGAATATTTAAGTTAATTACTCGGTTTTAATACATAAACAAGTGTGTAAAATTACAAATTATTTTATTTTCATGCATTAAAGTAGAAAAGATTACTAATAAATAATATATATAATGGTGAAAATAGCGTTTAGCGTACGTCGTCTTCCGAGTCTTCGCCATGTAAACAAAAGATTTGGTCAATGACTTATTGACTTTATTATGATCTAAAACACATACTCCTCCCATATTAGTGCAAAGGAACTTTGGTCAATATTTACGAGCCGCACCACAGCTGGGATCTCATTAATAATGGTAGTTTTGGGTTCCTATCATTTTATGCTTCATTGCTATATAATGTTTATCCACCGGAAAATAATTTTGGGGGGTCTTTTTTTTTTTTTTTTTTTTTAGCATTAACCTAACCAAAAAACCTAACCTAACCTAACCAAAAAGCATAACCTAACCTAACCTAATAGCCCCCAAATACATTTAGGTTAGGTTAGGTTAGGTTTTTTGGTTAGGTTAATGCAAACAAATAAAAATAAATCAATAATGCCAAGATTTTTTTTTTTATGCATGAAGATAAAATAATATGTAATTTCATACACTTGTTTATGTATTAAAACCGAGTAATTAACTTAAATATTCAAATTTCATACTCAATCTCTAAAATTACGTGGACCTCGGACCCTCCGCGGAAGCAGGTAGGCTCCGTGGAGCAGGTGACCCCAATATACTGCCATAGTTGAGCTACTTGGGTCGTCGATATCTGTGGTAGTGATGGTCCAATTGAGGATAGTGTTGTGTTGGTAGGGTGGTGGCACTAAGGAGGTGGCTGTCCGGCGGCCCTGGGTGTGTGTGTGAGCAAGGGTGCCCACTTGTTGTAACGAATTTTACTGCTAGGCACTATTGAAATGGCGGTGTCTACCTTACTTGTTTGGTGGTGAGGTTTCTTCAACGTTGAACTAGGGCCGGGGTTGGTCTCTAAATCACCGCAACTAATAAGAGCGTGGCACAGCAGGTGTAGCGAGGTCGTGCCAGAGTACTTGCCAAGACGCGGTGCCTTCCCGATGTATGAAATTGACCAGGCAGGAATGGTGCCAAAAATTTCATTTGTGTGTGTTTTCTGTGTGACGAGGTCCCTCAATACTTGTTTAGTGTTGACCTGGTACACTACCGGTCCCCTCTGCACCTGTATATCAGCACAGCCCCTCTGGATGTTGAGAAGGATGATACATAGGGAGAGAGCTACGCTCACCCCCTTCAACCCTCCCGCCATCTTGTTTTATTCTAATATATAATTATATATATATATATATATACCGGTATATATATATACATATATATATATATATATATATATATATATATATATATATATATATGTATATATATATATATATATATATTATATATGTGTGTGTGTGTGTATATAACATGTATAATAAAAGTTTGTGTATCAGATTAAATTATTCATATGCTTAATGTATTCAATTTTTTAACAATAAACTCAAATTTGGTTAGTTATAATACATCTGGTCAACGTATATTAATGCCAAGTGATGACTAAGAAATGTACAATAGGTAAGCCAAGCACTCACACTTTCACAAGTAACCATATGGGCATCAAGTCCGTCCATCCCTGACCGAATTAATCATCAATAATCACAGTCATCTAGCTTTCAATAAGCTTCTCTTCTCCTCTACCTAACAGCTAAGATTCTTATGTAATGTAATTGCTGGGCCCATAGTATGTATTTATGATCTACTAGACTATGCAATTAACATCAAATGATAAGGTAATTTTCAAGTATTATTTATGCTGCATTTTCATAATCATATATTATATTTCAATTCTATTTGTTGATCTAAAGTCCCAACAGTAAGCCTGTCGTAGATTAGCTCCTCTCGCTCCTTGATAATTTTCCTGCTGGTGCGGCTTTTGGTGGTCTTGGGTGTAGAAGGGGCCTTGGTAGTGGGGTTGGGGTGGCTCTTGTGCCCTTGTGATGCTGGCCCTTGGTTCACCTTCCTCGACTCCACCCCTTGATCAGGCTGATCAGCTGAGATGGAAGGTCAGTTGCCAGTTGGGCGATATATTTCTTGGGTGGGTGGTGTTCTGACGTCACGAGCCCTGTGATTGTCTGTGACGGCAGGTGAGACAGAAAAGTGAGTGGCCGGGATTAGGAAAAACCTCCTTGCGGGAGCCACTGTGTTATTTTCTTCTCCTATCTGGATGATCTGGATCAAGGCTACTCTGCTTATGGTAGTTTTTGCTCTCGAAGTGGGTGTTGGCATGATGTTGCTGGGGGCTTCTCTTCTCCTCCTTTTTACTTTTCAGCATAGTAGTTAGAATAACACAATGTTTTCAGAGAGAGAGAGGGAGAGAGAGAGAGAGAGATATATATAGATAGATAGAAAGAGAGAGAGAGAAAGAGATTAAGCAAAACACAGTAGTCAAGGTGGGGAGGAAGTAAATGCATTTGACTTTATCTCTCGGACATAGACTTTTTTGTTCACTCTGTAAATGCGCACTCTCGATTTTGTTTTACCTGGAAAACTGCCATGACGTCATATGATATTCCTGCATTATCATTGGCCAGGATTCGTTTGGTTGAGATAGACAATTTTCATTTGGTGAGGCACCTTGATCAAATCACGGTGGTGGTGGCACCTAGTTCACTTCGGCTCACTCACCTAATTTCAACTTCACTTCTCGCCTGCCTGTCCTAGGATAGGCCTAAGTACAGTACATAATATAATTTTGCTTGCTTTATATACATAACCATCTCACTCCTGCTTAAACCTTTTAGTAAGTAATTAACACTATTGTTCACTCTCAAACGCTATTTGCACTACCTCGAGACGATACAGATACACGTATGATATCGCTCTGTTTTAACCTGCAATATTTGCCTCTACATGCACTCTATTATGCATTCAAAGAAAGAGGAGGACCCATACTATTATAAAACCAGAAAACAAACATAATATAATGTTATCACATTGAAAATGGCTATATAATAATATTTATGAAATAAGAAGCATTTTTCGCATTAATTCCAAATGTGTAATTAGCGTTTAATTATCAACAATATTTGTTTTTATATGAATTTTTTTTAATTCGGTACTTGACGAGTAAACATTTTCCATGCCTAACCATATTATTCATTCTACAGAGATTTTGAGCAACAAAACATATGCTTCCTACAATCTATTATATATTATTAGGAAGAGGAGAGGCCGATCTACAATAATGCAGTAGCAAAACCCACAACAAGTTAAATTATCATTGATAAAAGTGATGCGAATTAGAAATGTTTATCTTTTTCCAACATATCCAACTTCACATCATTGTAAATCAAAATTTTGAGTGATGACAATAGGTTTATAAATATGGAATACAAAGTATTTGTCATGCACATTCCATATATAAAACCAGAATTTGTCTATCGTCAAGTTTATTTGATATGATTATAATAAAACAATATTATACCCTCGGGTTCTCTATCTCGTATGACTGTATATAATGTTCAGTTTATTTTGTTCCAAAATGTTTTAGAGCTACACATTATAATGATACAATTACCTCATTGTATGAGAAATACAACAAACCTAAAGTGCCTAATCCTAATACTGATAGTAACTTATATTACATATATATACAGTATATATATATATATATATATATATATATATATATATATATATATATATATATATATATATATATATATATATATATATATATATGTATCGGGGATTATATTGTTAAAGATACCTTTTTGCCTCTTACCTTGATTTTCCTTGTAATGCTTGTAGTCCAGGTTAACACTGTAAAAACATGTTGAAAGGTAAATCATAGAGGTAACTGATTTGAAGCAAAGACACTGGTGGCTTTTCTATATATATTTATTTAACACAAAATAATTTATAGAACTATGCGGTTTGTAAATAGTTATAAGGTCTGTGTAGATACTGTATTGCCCAGCAGGGAAGTATCTACCTAATTAAAAGCAGTAAGCTGGCTAACAACTAGATTGAGCTATTATTCCTGTAATCTGTAATTCCTTCCTGTAAAGAATTGATGAATTAAGAATAGCGAAAATAGGTAAACGGTACACACACTAATTGCACAGTATCGCACTGTCACTGTAATGTTACTGTATTAATTACCACGGCCGCTTGAAGGGGTAACCTTCCTAATGGGTGGCAGTTCTGCTACTGGTCCAAGACTGGGGGCTCGAGCGTGCCGGCTTCATACCAGTGTGGAGTCATACGATATTAGTTGCTAGCAATCATCTTGGTGTTGCTGCAATTCTCTAAAGGGAGCGTGAGAACTCCTGCTTAGCTTGCAAGAATTGTACCAAGGCCTTTATAGGTGGGGTGATCTTCTATAGGGGAGATCATGCCCAATTAGAATGTACAGTAGTATACTTAAGTAAGTGAATAATTGTTATAAGGGTGTGAGTTATACAAGTGATTATATGAGTTACCCTAGAGTGTACAGTCGCTCAAAATGCGCTGTTACACCGCTCGGCCACGTAAAGTGAGGCCCACCGAACATACATATTATCCCTATCATCCCTATGACTTACATAACCCTATTCCCAGTGTATAGCAATGCCAAAGAAGGTATGAAAGGGTAAGGACTAACTTACACAGTCGCTTCGGCAGTTGCCAGCTTAGCCTTACGTCTACGAGTCAGGCGATCAACCCTAAAAGATAGGCGAAGGAAGAGGCCTACAAGGATTAGAATTATTACTGAGAGAGCCAAGGTAGGGGTTAGTACTGTAGGATAGAGAACGTCTGGGCTGATGGACATGGGGAGAGATGAACCAATGAGATTAGTAAACTCAGAAGAATTCAATGCATTTAACATTTTAATGCTACGTGACTTGATGATTAGGTCTGAGGAGTTGCCTGTGATAGAAATGTTAAGAGGGATGAACTCAGAAGAGAGGTTAGTAATCAGGGCTTGGTGCTGATGAGAAGGCAGAGTATGAATGAGTGAACTCCTTACTTCACAGTGATCAGGGGCCTGATACATCCCTTGTGCATGAAATACATTTCTAGAATCTTTACAAATGAGAGACACCTGGGTCTGGCTAGGGAAGTAAAAGAACTGAATATCTAGCAAGTGTTTATGAAACACGGGGAGCTCAGGAGCTGGGGCGTACGTACAGTCTTTCATAGCTCCAGTGTCAGTCACAGTGGCTTGAGTCAAAGTAAGTTCGCATGCAGTTTTGTCCGGGGACGTAAAGGAAAACACATACGCTGGACACACATATAGATGAAGATACGAGGACCGACATAAGTTAAGTGCGTCATTGTCAGTCACAGTCACAAGTTAAAGGTCGTCGGAGACAAGCATCATGTCTGCTGTGTCAGTCACGGTTAGTAATCTTCCGTCTAAGAGAAACGGGAACGGAGTAATCCTCCAAGCAATGAACATATGTGAGGACTTGAACGGAATGTGGACTAAAATGGATGAGTGCGTAAGAACTGCTTCCAGTAGAGGGTAGTAGAACTCGCATTCACCTGCATCAAATAGCGGCATCAGGGAATACTGATCTTTCGCTATGTCAATTGCCGTACTGAGATGTTCTACAGGCACTAGGTCACTGGTGACTCGGCTTAGGGCAGCATCAACGAGATTTGCTAGAACCCTCTTCGTACCCTGAAATAAATCGCTAACATCATCCTCAGTAGCTTGCAAGATCTCTGACAAGTAAATTATTTTATCTGTGGAATGTCCATCAGAAACTAGAGAATTAACAACTTGTGTCAAGTTATTAATAGTCGTAATTACCGAGTTAACTGTCGTGAAGACATCCGTCATTGCTATTGAGTCGTACTTCAAGACTCTATTCATGGCTCTTGCTGCTGTCTCCAGTACACTAAGTCTCTTTCCCAGCTTTTCAACATCAGAAGCTTGGGCTGTTCCAAAGAGCTCATGGGAGATCAAGCCAACAAAATTGAAAAGTCCTCTCTTTGTACGCCGTGAGTGAGCGTGTTTGGCTACCTGGATAGGGTCTTCAGGCAGGACCAATTGGATCTTCCGTAAGTTACGATTCATACGAGCTACACGTGAGCGTTGGAGTATAACTGTAAGTCGTAAGTCACGGGGCAGTGTCTGATTAGTCAGTAGGAAGGCAAATGTAGAGTGAAATTTGTCTAGGCGACGTTGGAGCGTCTCAACACTACGGGGAATGTCAAAGAGGTCTCCGAAATTATACTGAACTGCTACTACATCTTCCGCAATTAGCACTCTCCCTACTTGGGCAACAAGGGCGCCGGGCTTCAGCAACGAAGGTGATGCCTGCATCAGCCACTATTAGTGTTCCAAGTAGTAGAAGTGTTTTCACTAACCAGTTCATCTTTCTCTGACGAAAGGAGAATATTCTATTAGAAATGTGTACTAATTGAATACTTCACTCGCCCAGTAGGATGTACTTGGGTGAGCGGCCTGCTCTGTTAGAAGTGTGACGTTAACAGAACGGTGAGTTGGTTTGGTTTTAGTCTTTTCTACACACCTGGGTGTGTGGCTTGTTTCATTAGATATGCTATCTCAATAGAACAATGATCCACTCTGCTAGCAGAACGGAGCTTCCGCTTATACTCATTGACGTTCGCGGAGTCAGTCGACAGGGGTGCAGTGGGTTGCACCGTCGTAGGTGAGGGAATAGGTGTGAGTGCTCCATCTGCTGGGAGTTCAGGACTCACACGTTTCAACCTATCACCATGGATTACTTCTACCTTGTTAGTGGTAGAGTCTCGAACCTCAAACTTGTTACCGGATGTTGTGTCCGTAACGACATAGGGTCTACTATACTTCGGCGAGAGCTTAGACATTCTCGTCGGATCTAGGCACATAACTTTGTCACCTACGTCAAGGACAGTTTGCTGTGCTCTTTTGTGCTGTTTCCTTATCATTTCTGCACGGGATGCCTGTAAATGATCTCGGACTTGGTGGTGGATCTTGCTAAAGACCTGGAGTTGTCTCTTAGCATAGTCCTCTAGATTGTAGACTGGTGTGCTAGGCTTCGAGAGTAGTTCATATGGCAGAATCTTGTCCTGTCCATAGACTATGTAGTGTGGCGTCTTACCTGTAGAGGAGTTTACAGAGCCGTTTACACAAGCTGCTACCTGTGGAAGCCAGTCTTCCCACGCTTCCTGGAGCGGGTTTGTTACATGGCGTAGGACTTCTAGGAGGGTCCTGTTCATGCGTTCAACCAACCAATTTGAGGCTGGGTGGTATGCTGCAATGTACGATTGCTTGATATTGTAGATATCACAGATACTTGCAATCACCTGGTTCTTGAATTCCAACCCGTTGTCTGAGAGGAGAGTCTTAGGGCAGGAGAACGGACAGATGAGATGCGTTACTAGTGCATGAGCAACTTCATCCGCTGTTTTAGTTTTAAGCGGGGCTAGAACTACGAATCTTGAGAAGAAATCAACACATACTAAAAGATACTGTGAATCCTGGTGACTCCGCGGCAACTTCAGCAAATCCACTGATACAGTGTCGAATGGAAGTGAAGGCGTTGGATACTCCAAGATTGGTGCGGGACCATCACAGGTTCCCTTGTGCTGGGCACAGGAGAGACATCTTGCTATGTGTTGTTCAATATCCTTTCTCATCGTTTTCCAGTAGTACTTCTTTCTGGTAGTGTCAAGTGTTCTGTCCCGTCCTGGGTGACCAGCTTGGGGAGCATCATGTGGCTGTTGAAGTACTGCTTCAGTGAGAGTATCTGGAATCACTACATGGGGTCGTGTGTCAATGGCTTTGGGAATAACTCTAACCAAAAGTCCGTCCTGCAATTTGAATTGTGTGAGGGGGACCGGTAGTGCTGGGAGAGTTGTAGCATCACCTGATTCCAGATAATAGATGACTGTGGACCACAGAGGACCCTTGCGTTGCTCTTCTTGCACCTGGGCGTGTGTTAGCGTCGGTAGCTGGATCACTGGGGCCACTTGCACATTTCGGGAGAGTGCGTCCGCCGCCACGTTAGCCAGACCTTTGATATGATGCAGAGTCGGATCAAACTGTAATACCGTTTCGTACCACCGCGCTAGTCTGCCAGTGAGATTCTTACCACCCTTGAATATCTTCGTGACCGCCTCATTGTCGGTGTAGAGATCGATCGGATAGCTGAGGATGATATCTCGGAAATGCTTCAGGGCCCAAGCTACTGCAAGGGTTTCCCATTCCGTAGAGTGATACCGAGTCTCGGCATCATTCAACACTCTACTTGCGTAACCAATGACTCACATTTTGCCTCGTTCATCTGGCTGCATCAGTACAGCTCCAAGACCTTTGAGGGATGCATCGGTGCAAAGTGTGAATGGTTGATCATAGTCAGGGAAAACTAAGACAGGTGTAGAGGTGAGAGCCTGCTTAAGGCTAATGAAGGCTTCCTCTTGCTCTGGGCCCCATTCGAACGGTGCTTCCTTTCGGAGCAGTTGGGTCAGAGGCCTTGCCAAACTCGTATAGTTCTTCACGAAAGAACGATAGTAGCCTGATAAGCCAATGAAGCTTCGGATATTCTCTACAGTTTTCGGTCGTGGGAAATTTTGTACCGCACGGATCTCATCATCCATTGTGTGGATTCCTTCTACGTCTACTTGATGACCTAGGAACTTGATTTTTCTTTTAAGGAAGTCACACTTGCTGATCTTGATACGTAAACCTGCCATTTGTAGTCATTCCATTACTTGTTGGAGTTTGTCGAAATGAGAAGCATGATCTTTACTACAGATTATGATGTCGTCCAGGTAGGCAAAGACTGAGTCACCCAAGAGGCCCGCAAAAAGGTTGTTGACTAACCTTTGAAAGGTGAGGGGTGCGTTTCTTAACCCAAAAGGCATGCGTAACCATTCGTAGTGTCCGCTCGGGGTCGAGAAAGCAGTGACTTCCGTTGACTTTTCATCCATTCCAACTTGCCAGTACCCGCTGAGGAGATCTAGCGTACTGAACACTGTATTCCCTTTTCCAATGCCTTGTAGTAGCTCGGACAGTACAGGCATGGGGAATCTATCAGGTATGGTTGCTTGATTGACCTTGCGATAATCAATCAATGGGCGCCATCCTCCATCCTTCTTAGGAACCAGGAAAAGAGGTGAATTCCATGGCGAGGATGAATGTTGGATAACCTTTTGCTCAAGCATGTCGTCTACCATCCCTTTAACCACATCCCTTTGACAGTGTGGCAATCTGTATGCCGCTGTGTAGACGGGGTTGGTATCTGGTTTTAGGGGTATGGAATGCGTTGTCAGATCCGTTTTACCTAGTCGTTCTCCTGGGAGCGCAACAACATCTCTGAACCGCTGTAGTAAGCTCAGAAGGGAGTCCTCCAGTTCTGGAAAGTCTACATTCTTGAGGTGCAGCTTGATAGGATCTGATTCTGACATCTTGGAAGGTTTCGATGCTGTCATCACAGCTATGGGCGCTTGAGCGGAGGGCCACTCCGGGGGTTCTGGATCTACTGGATAGTCGTACACAAGAGCCTTACCGATGGTACAACCGGACTTCAGCGTAATTGGACCATTAGATCTGTTGGAGACTAGTATCTCCGCCCTTGAGTTATCGTGTAACTTGTACAAGGTTGACTCGAGAGCTAGTCCCTTTACACATGCACTTTCACTTAGACAGATTGCATCCGTGCCTTTCTTTAGTTTGGGTAACCTAACTGGAAGATGTGCACCCTCTCTAGCACGAATCCTTTGTTTTCCGGAAACTACTATGGGATACAACCGAGAACCCTGACCTGTTGATCCAACACTCTGGATACTTGGAGTAGGGAACCCCAAGGACCGCGCAGGTAAATTGTCCATGCTTGCTAGTACAGTCGCTGCAATGGTCGAGTGAAGGAGAGGTCGTGGATTCTGCATTGTAGAATACGTGTGGCGGTTGTATGTCATACTCTGCTCGGAAGGATCTAAGACGATGCGGTTGTCCTTCATTGTTTCAATGCCGATGAGGCCATCAGCTGGGAGTGGAAAATCCTTTATCACGTAAAACCTTGTCTTGATGTTCGGGTCTCCGCGACGTGTGAATCTAAACGGAATGTCCACCATACCAACTAGTTGTAGGGTATCCCGTGTAACTCCTTTAAGTTGCATGTCTGGGAGTTTAAGTGTCCAGTTGCACTTAACTCCTTGCGACATATTATGTTCCAATAAGTCCGAGGAGGCGGTTGACAAGTATTTTGGGTCTTGAATTTGGCTCATGAGTGTTGTCGAAGCCTTACATTTTTCGCGATTTCCATCCACCAGAATGCTGTTTATTGTGATGTATCATATATCAGTGGAAAGAGGAATATTTATAGTACATGATAAAACAAAACAAAATGTAAATAAATCGAAATATGAAAGTGTAAATGAGTCCGGAATACAATTATTTCCCATGCAATTGTCTTCACACCGTCCTAGCTCTAAATTGTGAGTGATGACCATATATTTTTTTTTGCTCAAATAATAGTATTTTTTTCTCCTCTTTCCAAATCTGAAAACAGAAATTGTTTATCTTCAATAGTTCTCAAGCAGTGACCGAAAACAAAATATATGATTTTGATTTATATGGTTTATAACATTTTCGATTTATTTCGTTGCTACGAAGTGTATGGTTTTAAATTTAGGCTGTATGAAATTCGGCAAATAATGCTGATGAGTATAAAACAAACTAGAAGTTCCTAGGACAAATACTTTTTGCGCTATGAATATTTGAAATGAAGAGCCAAAATGCGAATATTTACGCTTCACCCATCTCTGTTCCGGCGATGGTAGCCGGGGT